>JAKSZT010038599.1:13557635-13646762 GCA_026826555.1 Tolypeutes matacus | reverse complement strand
AGGATTGGGGGAAGAACTATGGACTAGAGTGGACTTGATGGTATTCTCTTGTTCACATATGGTGATTCTAGCAATGCAAGAAATTATAACAATGAGGTGGAGCCAGTGGCCACTTGACACTTTTGGGGTAGGGAGGGGACGAGCAGTTGAAATACAGTGGCTTCTTTGGGAGTTGGAGGTTGTCCTGAGTACTGTTGTGGCAACGGATGTAGGCCATTTTAAATCATCACACACCACTCAGAACTGAGTGGGAGAGAGTGTGGTCTACAGTGTGAACTGTGGTCTATGGTTGGTGGCAAGGCTCCAGGATGTGTGGGTTCATTGAGGGTGGTGGGCCACACTGTGGGAGATGTTTGTGTGGGATGTGGTGGGAGGTGTGGGAGGTGGGCAGCGTGGGAATCCCAGTGGGTTCCGTGTAATATTTTGGGTAATCTAAGCACCTCTTAACATATATGTATATATATATATAAATAACATTTTTGTAACCAAATACACATATATGCATATATATTTATATATCATTTTGCAAATGTTTGTATGTATTGTGAGAATTTTGATTTTTACCCATAATAAAAAATAAAAAAATAAAAAAATAATGGGGATGATCAGATCCCAGGTTGGCAGAAGACGTGTGACAGCATTTAATTGCCAAAGACAAGTTAGCCATGGCTGCTTTAATAGACATCAGACTCAGCAGCAATCAAAATAGTCTGACTTGCAGAGACCTGTGCCATTGGCTAGTAGATCTTGGGGTATCTAGAAGTAAAACAGATGGGCAGTTTTAGTTTGCTAGGCTGCCATATTGCAATATACCGGAAATGAGTTGGCTTTTACAATGTAAATTGTAGCTTGCAAGCTTAGTTCCAAGGCTGAGAAAAATGTTCAAATCAAGGCATTATCAAGGGATGCTTCTCCCCAAAGACTGACTGCTGATGATCCTGGACTCCTCTCTCACATGCTGAAGCATATGGTAGCATCTACTGTTGTCTTCCTGCTCTTCCAAGCTTTGTTGGTTTCACCTTCTAGCTTCTTCTAGCTTTCTGTCTGCTCCTATGGCTTTCTCTCTCTGTATTTATCTTATTTATAAAAGACTCCAATAAAAGGATTAAGATCCACCCTGGACCCTGCCTTACTGAAGAAATCTAATCAAAAGACCTTTAACTAAAGTAACTTAATCAAAAGGACACACCCACAATAAATTCACACCCACAGGGATGGATAAGCTCTAAGGACATGATTTTGTTGGGGCCCATAGAAGCCCCAAACTACCAGAACTGTCTACTAAATTCTTACTTGATCAGTATAAACAGAAGTGTCCTTTGTATGTGAACAAAAGTCTAACTTGAATTACACAAACAGAGTCACAACCCCTTAATCAATTCAGAAATTTGAGACAGTATACAGATCCAGAGCCCCTTGAATGAAGGGAAGGCCCGGTCCCCTTGGGGAAAGACCCCTGTTACACTGCCAAATGTGTGTACTGTTAATCTTCCTACCAACCATTCCCAAAGAAACGTATGGCCATTTACCAGGGTAACAGTGCATTGGGGAAAAGGAAATGATCAGATATTTGAGGATTATTAGACACTGGCTCAGAAGTGACATTAATTCCATGATACCCAAATATCACTGTGGTGTATAATTCAGAGTAGGGGCTTATGGAGGTCAGCTGATCAATGGAGTTTTAGCTCAGGTCCATCTCACAGTGTGTCCAGTGTGTCCATAGACCAGTTCTATGGTTATTTCCTCTATGTAGCAAATTATTAAATCAAAAGCAATACCAGAATACTGGAGGGATTGCAGAGATTAGTTCCATCACCAAGGGCCTGAAAGATGCGAGGGTAGTGATTCCTACCACATCCCCACTCAACTCTCCTATTTTGTGGGTAAAGAAAACAAAAGGATCTTGGAGGATTACAAAGGATTATTGTAAACTTAACCAGGTAGTAACTCCAATTACAGTTGTTATTCCAGATGTGATAAAATTGCTTGAGCAAATAAACATATCCATTGGAACCTGATATGCAGCTATTGATCTGGCAAATACATTTTTCTCAATTGCTGTTACTAAAGTCCATCAGAAACAGTTTGCTTTCATCTGGCAAGGGCAGCAATATATCTTCACTGCCCTGCCTCATGACTTTATCAACTCTCCTGCCCTATGTCATAATCTAGTCCACAGGAACCTTGATCATCTCTCTACCATAAGACATCACAGTTGTCAGAGTTTGGGACATAAATCCCACAAAAATTCAGGGACCTTCCACCCCAGTGAAATTCCTAGACCTCCAATGGTGTAGAGTATGATGAGATATTCCTTCTGAGGTAAACAATAAGCTGCTGCATCTGGTCCCTCCTACAACCAAAAAAAAGGTACAATGCTTAGTTGGCATCTTTGGATTTTAGAGGCAACATATTCCTCGTTTGATGTGCTATTCCAGCCCATTCATTGAAAGACCTGAAAAGCTGCTAGTTTTTTGAGTGGAGACTGGAGCAAGAGGAGGTATGCAACCGATCTTGGCGGCTCTGCAGGCTGCTCCACCAATTGGGTCATATGGTCCATAAGATCCAATAGTGCTGGAAGTGTCAGTGGCAAATAGAGATGCTGTCTGGATCTCTGGCAGGCCTCTATAACAGATTCACAATGCAGACACTTAGGACTTTGTAGCAAAGCCTTGCAATCCTCTGAAGATAACTACTTTCCTTAGAAAAAGAGAATTTTAAAGTTTTTGGCCTGATAGTGGGCCTTAGTAGAGACCAAAAAGGAACCATGGGCCACCAAGTTACCATGAGACCTGAGTTGCCAATTATGAACTGAGTGTTGTCAGACCCACCAAGTAATAAAGTTGGGCATGCACTCCATCATAAAATAGAAGTGGAATATATAAGAAAGCCTTGAGCCATGGTAAGTGGAAGTCCATGTTGCTTTAGGACACAGGTAACTTACATGAGGAAGTGGTCAAATGCCCATGGCTCGCAAACCTGCCACATTACATTTTCTTTCCCCATCCACAACTATGACGCTTTGGGAAGCCACTTACGATCAGTTGACTGAGGAAGAGAAAGCTTGAGCATAATTTACAGATGGTTCAGCATGATATACAGGTACCACCTGAAGTAGATGTCTACAGCACTACACACCCTTTCTGAGACATCTCTGAAGGACAGTGGTGAGGGGGAATTCTCCCAGTGGGCAGAACACTAAGCGGTGCACCTGGTTGTTCATTTTGCTTGAAAGGAGACATGGCAGAGGTGCATTTGTATATTGATTCATGGGCAATCACCAATGGTTTATCTGGATGGTCAGAGACTTGGAAGGAACATGATTCAAAAATTGGTGATAAAGAGGCCTGGGGAAGAAGTCTGTAGATAAACCTTTCTGAGTGGGCAAAAAACTTGAAGATATCTGTATCCCACATGAATGCTCACCAGAGGGTGACTTCAGCAGAAGAACTTAATAATCAAATGGATAAGATGGCCCATTCTGTGGATACCAGTTGGCTTTTTTCCTGAGCCATTCTTGACATTGCTTATTGGATTTATGAACAAAGTGGCCATGGGGGTATAGATGGACATTATGCATGTCCTAAGCAACATGGACTTCCACTCACCATGGCTGACCTGCCTACAGTCACTTCTGAGTGTCCAATCCTCCAGCAGCAGAGACCAACACCCAGTCCCAACATGGCACCTCTCCCTGAGGTGATCAGTCTGTTACCTGGTGGCAGGTTGATTATATTGGACCACTTCCATCATGGAAGGGGCAGTGATTTTTTTCTAAATGGAGAATACATATTTTGACTATGGTTTCGTTTCCTGCAGGCAATGCCTATGGCAAAATTACCACCTGTGGACTTCCAGAATACCTTATCCTCCATCACAGAATTCCACACAGCATTGCTTCTGATCAAAGAACTTGCTTCATGGAAAATGAAATGTGAGAATGGACATATACTCATGGAATTCACTAGTCTTACCACGTTCCCCATCATCATGAATTGGCTGGATTGATAAAATAGTGAAATGGCATTTTGAAGTTTCAATTATGGTGCCAACTAGATGGCCTTACATTTCAAGGCTGAGGCAGTGTTCTCCAGGAGGCTGTGTGAGCTATACACCAGTGTCTAGTCTCTGTTCTACCCATAGCTAGGATTCACGGTTCCAGGGATCAATGGGTGGAAGTTGGAGTGGCACTACTCTGTATTATCCCTAGTGATCCACTAGAACAATTTTTGCTTCCTGTTCTTGCAATCTTAAGCTCTGTTGGTCTATAAGTCTTAATTCCAAAATTAGGAGTGCTTCCACCAGGAGACACAACAATGATTCCATTCAAGTGGAAGTTAAAAATGCCACCTGGCCACTTTGGGTTCCTCATGCCTCTGAACCAACTGGCAAAGAAGGGGACTACTGTATGGCTGGGGTGATTGACCCTGACTATCAATCAGAAATAGGACTGCAACTACACATTGGAGGTAAAGAAAAGTTTGCTGAAATAATTGAGATCTTGTAGGGCATCTCTTAGTGGTACCATGTCCTATGATTAAAGTCAATGGAAAATGTCAACAACCCAAATTAGGCAGGACTTCCTATGGCACAGAAATTTCAGGAATGAAGATTTGGGTCAGGCAAATAACCATGACTAGCTGAGGTGTTTGCTGAGGTAAAGGGAATATGGAATGGGTAGTTGATAAGAGTAGTTATAAACATGAGCTATGACCACAAGACCAGTTATAGAAATGAAGGCTGAAATGGTTATAAATATTTCTTCCTTGTTTTGTTATATTTGTACATATACATAAAGCAAATGTCTTTTTCTTCCCTACCTTATCCCCTTATCATAGACATAAATTGTATTAGCTTCATGTCATAGTATTTAAGTTAGAGTGTATAAAATTTGAGAGTGAATTTTATTACCCAAATACTTAACTTTATTCTTGGGAGAATTAGTGTGTTTCCAGTTATGCAGGACATTTGTGTGTTGTTAGGTGAAAATATGACTCTTATTGTTTTTATTTTGAGATTAAGTATGGTTTAAGGAGATGTGTGTGGCTCTCAAGTAGACAAGGAGAAGACTGTGATGATTAAGTTCACCTGTCAACTTTGTCAAATTTTAGTGTTGAGTTGATTGGTCAAGGAAGCACTGGCCTGATTATTACTGTGAGGAAATTTTTTGGACTTAAATCATCAATAAGTTGATAATGTCTATGGCTGATTTCATCTTAAATCAGTTGAGGAGATTACCTTCAACAATGAAAGAAGTCTCAACCAATCAATCGAAGTCTTTAAGAGGAGAAATTATTATTTCAGCAGTCAGAAGAGAGAATTTCCATCTCTTCCTCAGCCAACCAGCTTCTCCTGGGGAATTCATCAAAAACCATCATCAGAGTTCCCAGCTAGCAGCTGGCCCTACAGAATTTGGAGTTGCACATCCCCAAAGTCACAGGAGACTCTTATAAAAATCTCATGTTTAAAGATATCTCCTGTTGGTTCTGTTTCCCTAGAGAAACCTGACTAAAACACTTGTCAAAAATAGGTAAAAGAAAATTTGAGAGCCCACATGCTGGTGGACTGTTGAACTCATTGACCCATGGGTGACTCTTAACTCCTCAAAGGTGTACTGCACTTCTGAGATCCAAAAATTAGCCAAAGATGTGTTGATATCTGATCATTGTGCCTGGGTCAATTCAGTGAAATAAGAATGAAGTTTAACCATTATAGGTTTAATAACTTAGGAAAAATGTTTTGACAGAAGATAAGTAATAATACTGAATTAAACCCAGGTAATAAGTTATTTGAATCAATAGCAACATTCTTAAAAACACTGGACCCAACATCTGGCATGTTAATTTACAAATAATTTTGTTTGTCTTCCTTAGATTATTTTTTTATCAAGTCCTTTACTCTGGTGTTAATTAATGAATTAATTAATTAATTAATGAATTAATTAATTAATTAATGAATTAATTAATTTTTCCTCCTAATGAATTAGGAGGAAAAAAACACAAATTTTACCTTTAAACTTTTATTATCTCTTGAATTTAGTTAGGACAAAAATCATACAGGTCAAAAACTATACAAGAATTCGTAGGACATAATCTGCTTTTAAAAAATGTGTCAGGGAGAAGTGGCAAGATGGCATCAGTTTAATTGGACACTCATCATCTGTCTCGTGAAAAACAGCTGCGTGGGGGCGAGATCCTACCTGAATGAGCTGTTTTGGGAACCCACAGAATGGGGGGCTTCAGGGCATTGATCTGGATAGAGCTGGATGAAGATAAATTGCTCAAGGTAAAATCATGAGTTTCTGCTCCCTGTGGCTGGAAACTGTGGACAGTTAAGTCCCACCCTGAAGGCAAAAACTTCTGTGAGCCCCTATTCCTGCCACCAGCCACCCAGTGGGAGGGAGAGTCCCCAAGAGTGGGAGGTTCTGGGGCAGGGTGGAGAGGGGTTTCCTTTCTGTGGGTTTGACTGTCTGGACCCCCTTTGAGCTGACCAGGAAAGGTGAGGGGGGATCCACTCACAAAGGCTCTTGTGCCCTGCTGCCCTGGGAGAGAAAGCAATAAGAAGCAGCAGGAATCAACCCAACTGCAAAGAGGGAAACCTGCCTGAGGTAAAGTGACTGGATAGTTTTCTGAAGAGATAACTGACCCAACAAGAAAGTTTAGCTCAGTGGAGGAGTTTCCCCCTTGATCTAGGTCCCTAGATCGATTCCTGGCCTCTTATAGTCATGATCCACTGAGATATCAAACATCCAGCTGATAGTTTAGTATAGGGAAAACAGACATTATTTTTGAATTAGCTTCTCTTGGGTCTCTTATTCTTCCTTAAAAAAAGGTTACTTTTTAAAGTAATTTAACTTAGTTTCCTCACTAAAACCTGCTTCAAAACCTTCAGAGGTCAGGTTGCAGGGTAATTGATTGATGAAAACAGGCAGACTGAGAAGCTCCTCAGGGGCCTAACAGGGAAGGCTGTTTTTCCTTAGTTTTAGTTTGACTGCTTGCTTGTATGTTTGTTTGGGTTTTTTGTTGTTGGTGGGTTTTGTTTTTTTTTTTGTATTCTTGTTTTCCTTCCTCTTTCTCTCCCCATCTCCCCCCCACCTTTTTTTTTAAATTAGGTGCTTCTGTCTTGTTTCTTGTTTGCTGTGTTTCCTCTTCTTTGATTTCTCCTTTTCTCTGTATACTGATTTTGTTTACCAATGCTATCTCTTTTCCTTCCTTCATCTTTCTATTTTCCACTTTCTGTTGTTGTTCTTCCATTCCACCTCTCTTTGTTTAGACCTCAATTTTTCTGGTTTTTATTTCTATCTCTATACAATTTTCCTTCTTTAGCTTTTTTCATTTTTGTCTTTTCTTTTTTCCTTCCCTCTCTCCTTAGCATTCAGGCCTTTTAATTATTCTATTTGTTTTTCTCTATTTGCTTTCCAACTTCATTGTTGGTATTCCACATTTTTATTCCCATTACTCTACACTGCTTACATGAGTTAAATATTCATTTTCCTAGGTCTTATATAGTTCCTCTTCTAACTTTAATTATTATTATTACTATTATCCTTTTTCTTTTCTTATCTCTTTTGCTTTCTCCAGCCGTAATTGTTTTCCTTCAAGGGAACATAGACAACAGCAAAGAAATAGAATAAGAGGAGCAAAGTGTTAAAGAGAAAGCTTAACACACACACAAAAAGAGCAACTAAATAAAACCCTAGAGTAGAGAGAGAAGCTAATCAGCTGAATAAACCCATCAAGATAAAAAGATGACCAGACAGCAACAAAAACTTACAGATCATACCAAGAAATAGGAAGACATGACCCAGTCCAATGAACAAACTACAAACAGAAAGAGATACAGAACATCACATAACTAATCAAAGCTGTCCAAATAAATATCATGGACCAAATTAATGAAGTGAAGGAAGAGATTAAAGATATTAAGGAGACCCTAGGAGAACATACTGAAGAAAGTGTAAAGATCCATAAAAGATAACAGATATGATGGTGATGAATGACACAATCCAAGAAATCAAAAAGACACTGGAAGCACATAACAGTAGATTTGAACAGGCAGAGGAAAGAATTAGTGATGTGGAGAAGAGTACATCTGAAATCAAACAGATAGTAGAACAGATAGATAAAAAGATAGAAAAAATCCAGCAGACACTTAGAGATTTAAATGATGACACAAAATGCACAAATATATACATGATAGGCATCCCAGAAGGAGAAGAGAAGGGAAAGAGGACAGAAGGAGTGCTGGAAGAAATACAGGGTGAAAATTTCCCAACCCTGTTGAGGAGATGGATGTACATGTCCAGGAAGTGCAGTGGACCCCAAACAATATAAATCCCAGCAGGCCTACTCCAAGACATATACTTGTCAAAGTGTCCAGTGCTGAAGACAAAGAGAAAATACTGAAAGCAGCAATAGAAAAGAGAACCATTACATACAAGGGAAGCCCAATAAGATTAAGTGCTGATTTCTCATCTGAAAGTGTGGAGGCAAGAAGGCAGTGGTATGACATAGTTAAGGTACTAAAAGTGAAAACTTCCATCCAAGAATTCTCTATCCAGCAGAGCTGGCATACAAAGATGATGGAGAGTTCAAAATATTCACAGATAAGCAGAAATTAAGAGAGTAAGCTAATAAGAAACCTGTCCTTCCAGAAATTCTAAAGGGAGTTGTGCAGGTTGAAAGGAAAAAAACAGGAAATAGAGACTTGGAGGAGAGTGTAAGAACAACTAAAAAGACAAAAAGAGAAATAAAAACAACATATGACTTACATAAACCAGAAGAAAATATGGCTAATATAAGTAATTCCTTGAGAGTAATAATACTGGATGTTAATGAATTAAACTCACCAGTCAAGAGACATAGATTGCCAGAATGGATAAGGAAATATGACCCATCTATATGCTGTCTGCAAGAAACCCACCTTAGACCCGGGGATCCAAGGATGCTGAAAGTGAATGGTTGGAAAACAATATCACAAGCAAATAATAACCAAAAAAGGGTGGGAGTAGCAATACTAATATCAGACAAAATAAATCTCAAATGCAAAACTATTGTAAGAGACAAATATGGACATTATATATTAGTAAAAGGGGTAATCTTTCAAGAACAAAGAACAATCATAAACATGTATGCACCTGTGGCAGTTTGATGTAATTATGAATTCTAAAAATATAATTGAATCATACTTGTAAACTGATCTGTTAATCTGGGCATGATTAGGTTAGGATTAGAGCGTTGAGCCCCACCCCTTGGTGGGTGGGGAATCGAATATAAAAGGCAAGGCAAAGGACAGTTGAAGCAGTCTTTTGAGAAGCAGTTTTGATGTTGGAAAGAAGAGAAGAGAAGCAAGCTGTTCGCCTGATCATCTACAGCTGACCTTGTGGAGGAAACAGGAGCTAAGCCCGGAGAGAAATGCAGCCCTGGGAAGAGAGGAACCCCAGAAGCCTGAGCCCTGGCAAACACCGGCAGCTGTCTTGCTCTAACACGTGGCAATGGACTGTGGTGAGAGAAGAAAATTAACGCCTTATGGCCTGGTCTCTGTGGACTTCTACCCCAAATAAATACCCTTTATAAAGACCAACCCATTTTTGGTATTTTACATTAGCACCCTTTTGGCTGACTAATACAGCACCTAACCAGGGTGCCTCAAAATATATGAGGCAAAACTGAAAAAACTAAGTGAGAAAAGGATACCTCTACAATTATAGTAGGGGACTTTAATACATCGTTATCAACATTAGACAGAATATCTCAACAGAGAATCAGTAAAGAAACAAAGACTTTGAATAATACATTAAAGGATCTGAACCTCATAGACATATATAGAACACTACACCCAAATACAGCAGTATAAATATTCTTCTCAAGTGCACATAGATCATTCTCCTAGACAGACCACATGCTAGGCCACAGAAAATTCTCAATGAACTCAGAAAGATTAAAATTATACAAAGTAATCTCTCTGACTACAATGGAAAGAAGCTGGAAATCAGTAAGAGCCAGAGAATCAGATTAGGCACAAAGATATGGAAGTTAAACAACACACTCTTAGAAAAACAGTGGATCAAGGAGCAAATTTCAAAAGAAATCAGTAACTACCTTGAAACAAATGAAAATGACAGCACAACATATCAAAATGTATGGGAGGCAACAAAAGCTGTACTGAGAGGGAAGTTCATAGTCATAAATGCATATCTCAAAAAAGATGAAAGAGCTAAAATTGAAGACTTAACAACACACCTGGAGAAATTAGAAAAAGAACAACAAACTAGACCCAAAGGAAGTAGAAAGAAGGAAATAACCACGATTAGAACAGAACTAAAAGACATAGAAAATAAGAAAGCACTAGGAAAAATAATCAAAACCAAAAGCTGGTGCTTCAAGAAGATCAATAAAATTGACAAATCCTCAGCTAGAATAACAAAGAAAAAAGAGAGAAGATGCAAATATACAAAATAAGAAATGAGGAAGTGGATACCACTACTGACCCCAGAAAAATAGAGTATCATAAGAAAAGAAATTGAAAAATAATATGCCAACAAGAAGTATAATTTAGAAGAAATGGACAAATTCCTAGAAACTCACAAGTACCCTACATTGATGAAAGAAGAAATTGATGAACTCAACAGATCAATCACACGTAAAGAGAGAGAATCAGTCATCAAAAACCTCCCAACTAAGAAGAGCCCAGGACCAGATGGCTTCATAGGTGAATACTACCAAACATTCTGGAAAGAACTAACACCAATCCTGCTTAAACTCTTTCAAAAAATAGAAGTAGAAGGAACATGGCTTAACTCATTCTATGATGCCAACATTACCTAATACCAAAGCCAAACAAAGATGTCACAAGAAAGGAAAATTACAGACCAATCTCTCTAATGAAACTAGATGCTAATATCATCAACAAAATACTTGCTAATTGTATTCAACAACAAATGAATTATACACCATGACCAAGTGTGTTTCATCCCAGGTATGCAAGGAGGGTTCAACATAAGAAAATCAATTAATGTAATACACCACATAAGCAGATCGAAAGAAAAAAATCAAATGATCATGTCTATAGATGCAGAAAAATCATTCAAAACAATACAGCACCCTTTTCTGATAAAAGAAAGAGTGCGAAAAATAGGAATAGAAGGAAACTATCTGAACATGATAAAAGGTATATATTAAAAACCTACAGCTAACATCATATTCAATGGTGAAATCCTAAAAGCTTCCCTCTAAGATTGGGAAAAAGACAAGGATGACCACTATCACTGCTCCAATTTAACATTGTGTTAGAAGTACTTGCTCGAGGACTGAGGCAAGAAAAAGATATAAAAGGCATCCAAATTGGAAAGGAAAAAGTAAAAATTTCACTATTTGCAGATGACATGATCCTATACATAGAAAACCCTGAGAAATCTACAACAAGGCTTCTAGAACTATAAATGAGTTCAGTAAAGTCGCAGGTTATAAGGCCAATGTGCAAAAATCAGTAACATTTCTGTACACCAACAATGAGCAAGCTGAGGAGGAAATCAAGAAAAAAATACCATTTACAATAGTAACTACAAAAATCAAATATCTAGAGATAAATTTAACTAAAAGGGTAAATGACTTTTACACAGAAAACTACACATTTTTAAAGGAAATCAAAGAAGAATTAAATTAATGGAAGAATATTCCCTGTTCATGGATAGGAAGACTAAAAATCACTAAGATGTCTATCCTCCCCAAACTAATTTACAGATTTAATGCAATCCCAATAAAAGTCAACACAACATTTTTTACTGAATTGGAAAAACTAACTATGCAGTTTATTTGGAAGGGCAAGAGACCCCGAATAGCCAAAGACATATTGAAAAAGAAAAATGAAATTGGAGGAATCACACTACCTGACTTTAAAACATACTGCAAAGCTACAGTGGTCGAAACTACATGGTACTGGCAAAAGGATAGACATACTGAGCAATGGAACCGAACTGAGAGTTCTGATATAGATCCTTGCATATGCAAGGACACCAAACTCACTCAACTGGGAGAGAATGGCCTCTTCAACAAATAGTGCTTGGAGAACTGGATATCCATGTTCAAAAGAATGAGAGAGTAATACCATCTCACACTTTATACAAAAATCAACTCAAGATGGATCAAAGATCTAAGTATAAGAGCCAAGACCATAAAAACCTTGGAAGATAATGTAGGGAAGCATGTACAGGACCTTGTAATAGGAAATGGCTTCATGAACTTCACACAAAAAGCACGAGCAGTGAAAGGAAAAATAGATAAAAGGGACTTCCTCAAAATTAAAACCTTTGCACCTCAGAGTAATTTTTCAAGAAAGTGAAAAGACAGCTACCCAATGGGAGAAACTATTTGGTAACCATATATCTGATAGGAGCCTAATCTTCACCATAAATAAAGAAATCCTATATCTCAAAAATAAACAGATAAATAACCCATTTAATAAATGGGCAAGTGATTTGAAGAGACACTTCACCAAAGAAGAAATACAAATGGCTAAAAAGCACATGAACAGATGCTCAACATCACTAGCTATTAGGGAAATGCAAATCAGAAGTACAAAGAGATACCATCTTACACCCATTAGACTTGTGGCCATTAAAGTAACAGAGGACTACAAGTGTTGGAGAGGATGTGGAGGAATGGGAACCCTCATCCACTGCAGGTGGGAATGTAGAATGGTGCAGCTATTGTGGAGGACAGAATGGCTGTTCCTCAATAAACTAGCTATAGATCTGCCATATGATCCAGCAATTTCACTGCTGGGTATATGCCCAGAAAAATTGAAAGCAAGGACATGAACAGATATATGCACACCAATGTTCATAGTGGCATTATTCACTATTGCCAAAAGTTGGAATCAACCCAAATGCCCATCAACACATGAATCGATGAACAAAATATGGTATATACATACAATGGAATATTACTCAGCTGTAATAAGGAATACAGTACTAACACATGGGATAATATGGATGAATCATGAGGACCTTATGGTGAGTGAAGCAAGTTAGGCATTGAAGGATAAATATTACATGACTTCTTTGATATGAATTAAGCAAATTGAGCAGACTCAGAGAGCTAGAGTCTGAAAGATAAGTTAACAGGAAATAGAAAGGGAGAAGAAGATTGTGAGCCAACGCCCAGGCAGGTGAAATCTATGATAAGGTGGAAGTGAGTAGTTGTGCAGCAAAGGGACATGACATGGGTGTAATGATACTATTGGGTTGGGCAGTGCAAGCTGGACGGGGGGTAAGGTGGGGAGGATGTGTTGAATCTATGGAACTGGGGGGAGGGAGAAGGTGAACAGTGGGGACTGGCAGGTACGTGCTTGAAACTACAATGTTGAGAAAGCTCTTTTGGCAATATGACAAGGAAGGGTTACTGGTTTATGGTGTTGGATGGGGAGGTACTTGAGACAGAGTGCACCTGGGACAGTCTTCTAGAGAATGTGCGAGTGATCATTTTGTCATAGTGTGTTGTATCAGTGAGTGGAGACCCACATAATGAGTAGGAAGGAGTTGGACTCCCATCCTGGGGAGGCCCAATATGTTCTCAAACAGAGAGGAGAGTGTCTCTTGAGAGCAAGGGTGGTTCCTAATAGGAACTAATGTGTCAAGCCCTCAGCACTGTTGCAAGTATCTATGAATCTTGTCCTTCAAAGAGTGAAGCCTGGCAGTCGCTGAGAGACCTGAGGGGAGGGGGAGGGAGGAATAGAAAAGGTGGAAGAGGGGGTATTTGGGGAGCAATGGAAATATTCTGCATGATCTTGCAATGATGGATATAGGCCATGTTAAATTTCATCAAAAATCTATAAAAATGTAAGCCATAATGTAAACCATTGACCATGGTTAGTAGCTATGCTTCAATATTTGAACATCAGTTGTAACAAAAGGGGGAGGATGTTGGGTATATTGGAGTCCCCTATATTCTGCATGTGACTTTACTGTGACCTAAAACTTCTTTAAAGACAAAATGAAAGAAAGACACTGGGAAAGAAATGGAAGAAAATGCTACTGTAAATACAGGACAACAGATATTACAATGATTAAAGACAAAAAGTCAACAAATTTTTTCTTTTGTAATTTTTTTATTTTTTATGTGTTTATTTTTATTTTTTATTTTTTAAAATATTTTTCATTATTTTTTTAATGTCCCAATTTCTTTTACTTTATTTTAGCTTTAGTATTTCTAAATTATTATGTATTTTATTTCTTGTGTTTAAACCTATCATTATTTCATTTTCCTAATTGTATTTGGTTATATTCTTGGCTTCATTTTTAAAGAGGGTTTTGGATCACAGAAGGGTTACAACTGTAGCAGGGAAGGATCACTGGTATGGTGTCAGTGATGGGGGATACATGGGAGGAAGTTCACCTGGGCCTACATATAAGGTATATAAATGTGTTCAAAGGTTCTTGGGGCATTGCCACAGTGGGAAGAGATTCACACAACAACAAAAAGAATATTGTATTCCCACCATGGGGAGCTCTGCCACATTCTCTAATGGAAAGGCAACAATCCCCCAAGTACAGGTGCAATGACTAATGAAAAATGGTCCATTGATGGGCCCTTGATATTGACGACTATGCTTATGAGCCTTTGCTCTTGAAATTGCAACTTTGCCTAGTGTTGTAGGGTGCCTAAGAGTTACCTACTGGGAGCCACCTTGTTGCTCAAATTAGGCCTCTTTCTAAGCCAAACTCAGCATATAAATGCATTACCTACCCCCCAGTGTGGGGCATGACTCATGGGGATGAGCCTCCCTGGCACTGAGGGATTACAACCAAGCACCGGCTGGTGATGCAATTAGAAAAAGACCTTGAGTAAAAGGGGGAAAAGGTAAAAACAAATGAATTTATAAGGCTAAGAGACTTCAAAGTGAGTCAGGAGGCCTTCAGAGAAGTAATGTTTATGCACGTCTCAGTAGGATATCATAGACTGCCAAAGTAGATACTATCCCAGGTAGTGGGGCTCCTGAGGGCTTTGGAGACACCCACATCCTATGGTCATGGCAGATAGCTCCAGAGTTTGATGTCTTGCCAGTGGGCCCTACTTTGGAGTTTGTGCTCCTGAGTGTGACAGAGTTGGACTCAATGTTACTTCTCTACACATGCCTCTTCTGTCCCTTTTGTTTGAACCTATAGTTGGTGCTGGAGTTGGTAGGTATACATCCAAGAGACTTGAATCTCTGGGCTGTCCATATGCCAGCTGGGTCCTGAGCCTCAATGGAGTTACAACACCTACTCTCCAGTTCATTGGGCTCACCCAGGACAACTAACAAGGAAGTGAGGATAGACAAACACCACACCTAGGAACCTAGAAAGTCTACAACTGCAAGGAAGAGAGTCCCATCCATCAGCCATATTGGATCAAAACCCCCTCTCACTTAAAGGTGGAGTGGGCATCACCATCACATCAGGATTGGGGAATAAAATATGGACTAGAATGGATTTACTGGTATTCTACTATAGACTTACTGTGATTCTAGCAATGAAAGAAATTATATCATGGATGTGGAGACCATGGCCACTGGAGGTGCTGAAGTCAAAGAGAGGGAAAAAGGGGTGTAATATGGGGCATTTTCAGGACTTGGAATGGTCCTGAATGATATTGCAATGACAGATACAGGCCATTATATATTCAGGATATATAACAGAATTGGATGGGAGAGAGTGAAAACTAAATGTAAACTATAATCCATGCTTAGTGGCAATGTTCCAAAATGTGTTCATCAATTGCAGTGGATGTACCACACTAATGAAAGAAGTTGTCAATGTGGGAAAAAATAGGAGGTGTGGGGAGTGGGGCATATGGGAATCCCTTATATTTTTTTAATGTAGCATTTTATTTAATCTAAGTATCTTTTAAAAATAAATAAAAAATATATTTTTAAAATGTGTCAATATTTACTTAATGAAAACACAATTGATTAGTACTGAAAAAAAATAAGCTTAATCCCTACTAAAAGATTAAAATAGTAAACATGTGAAGCATGAATTTTAATGTATGAACTCATCATTCCCAATTGGCATATTGAGAGGGAATTAGGAAATGAGATTTTGTTTGTTTGTTTGTTTGTTTGTTTGTTTGTTTTGTTTTGGCTTTTGAGTTTTCATTCTTTGCTTAGGAGAGGAAAGATAGAGAAGGTGGCACAAACCTGGAATTAAATAAATGTAGATATCAAAGGAAAAAGCAAGCTCACAGCAAAATAGAGGGATGGAAAAAGTACAGTTGGGAAAATGTGGCTAAAACCTACAGCTCAGATACTGACAGAATTTGATGGGCTTTAGAGTTTCTAGTAGAAATATAGCTTACTATTCTTTCTCATCTCTGCTTCCCAGGATACCTATGTTCTGGCATGATATAATCATAAAGCTTTAGGCACTTTCAAGACAATCCTGTGTGCTGTATATTGTCACCTTTGGGCAGAGTAGATGGTGGTTAACTAAAATAGAGGCAGAAGCTCTACATAATAATGATTTTCTATGTCAAAATGTAGTAAACATTTTCTATCTAACTTCCTTTCAGTCTCCTTTTTAAAAAACAACACTTTAATTTTCATTTAGAAATCTGCTTTACACCTAATTTGTTGTGATGCCATGGAATTTGAGGGACTTAGCTCCAGAAAACAGCTTTAATTAGCCACAGTTTTTGATTGAAGGATGGACATATGACTTACCCAGAGCCAGTGAAACATGATAGGGCTTTTTACTAGGACTCCTGAGGGAGAGATTCCATCTCTTTGTCCTAGCTTTAAACCTTTTGAATATATGCTATAGCTCCTACAATTAACTTACCGTCATGGAGCCTGCGAATGAAGACCACTAATGAAGGGAAGCACAGTTGAGCCGAGAAGCAGAAACAATAATGTGGGACAAGGCCTTAGTTTGATAGTGAGATTTGATCAAGAGCAATTGAAACAAAACACACAAAGCCTAAGCAAGGTGAAGAGAGCATACATATAGGGAGTGAACTGACTATGACAGTGGGAGATTGGAAACATACTAGGAGAATTAATCCACTAAGTAATATATTGAACATAATGGGAGTCATGATTTTTCAAAGAACAGAGTTGCAAATATGGAAAAAGAAAATTAGAATGAACCCTTTGTTGTTGAACTGGAATTGAAGGTATAAAAATGAACTCATGATGTATATACTTCATATTTATATGTGAATTTAAATATTTGTACATATATACATACATATACTTTCTAACGCTATCTACTGAAAGGGTATGGAATAGTGACACTCTAATAGCAATAAACACACAGTGCTGAGATTTTGGTTTCTAAATACCACTCTCCAAAAAATGGAAACAGGTCTCTTTGGTGATATGGCTGATTTTCCAGGTAGGATAGGAAAAATTTTAAATTAGCCTAGAACATCTTGCTCAAAGAAGGATAGAGAAATGTTAAAAAAACAAACAAACAAATAAGAAAAAAAAAAAAACAACAGAAGTTAGCTTAAAAGGACTCCAACTGGTCAAATCTGGGGCAATTTGAGTATCAAAATAAATAATAACTGTAACTGATTAAAAGCCATTCATAAAATAAGAATCCATGAGCCCACATTGATATAAATAAATAGATGAATAAGTAAGTGCAGAAAAGACAAGCCATTTTCTTTTGGCAGTATGTCAACTAATAAATATGTGATGAATGATGGTATTAGAAAATAGTAATTTGTTAACCATCATAGTAATATTAATTTAATCAAGTCATATCAGTAGCTCCTAAAATGATTGGATCAAAGTTTGATGAATAATGGGATATTTACATAGTCTCAAAGTACCTCCCTACAAATACTTATTAATCATAAAGAACACATGAATAATTTTACAGTGGAGAAACCTATCAGATGCCACCTTAATCAAATGATTAAAATTAATATCATTAGTAATGGAACAAATTGAAATTGTATACCACATAATAGGATACAATGAAAAGAATACAGCATCACATCTGTGATATTCCTGCCAGAAATGCATAATCTGAATTGAACCATGGAAAAATATCAGGCAAATCCAAATTGAAGAACCTTCTACAAGGTAACTGACTATAATATTCAAACACTAGTAAGTTCATGAAAGACAAGAAAAGAATGAGACTCTGATTATAAATTAAAGACTTTAAAGAGATTGCATCATGCCATCTTGGTTTGAATCCTTGCATAAAAGACATTTTTAGGATAATTGTTGAAATTTAAATGGGGTCTGTAGATTAAATGGTGTTGAGGTATCATTGCTAATTTTCTAAATTTGATAGTTATATTGTGGTTATGTAGGAGAATGTCCTTTTATGTATGAATAACACCAATGTATTTGGGGTGGTGGGACATGATGTCATATACTTATTATTTAATGGTTCAGGGCAAAGCAAATTCTTTGTGTTACACTTGAATCTTTTATTTAAGTTTGAAATTATTTCAGAATTAAAATGTTCATTGATCCCATAATTCCACTCTTAGATATGTACCCAAAAGAATTGAAAACAGGCACTCGAACATGTTCATGTACTTGTGCATGTATACACCAGCAATATCCACCATAGCCAAAAGGTGAAAGCAACTCATATAGCCATCAACAGATGAGTGGATAAACAAACAAACAAACAAACAAAAAATGTGGCATATATAAGCAATGGAATATTATTCAGCCTTTAAAAGGAAGTTGTAATACATGTTATAACATGTATACTTGTAAACATTATACAAGTGAAAGAAGCCAGGCACAAAATGTCATATATTATATGATTCCATCTGTATGAAATATCTAGAATAGGTACGTCCAAAGACAGACAAGGATTGTGGTTGCCAGGGCCTTTGAGAAGGTGGGAATGGAATAAACTGTTTCATTGATAAAGGGTTTAATTTGGAGTGATGGAAATGTTTTGGAACTAGATAAGAAGTGGTAGTTGCACAAAATCATGGATGTGCTAAATGAATTAAATCATTTAATTCATTTAAAGTGAATTGTTCACTTTAAAATGGTTAATTTTATGTTATATAAATATCACTTCAATAAATTATTTTTAAGAATTATCTTTAAATAAAAAATATCACAAAAACCCAAATACGCTGGTAACAACCCAATGTCCATCAAAAGATGGATAGATATATTATGGTATATTCATACAACAGATCACTATTTGGCAATAAATAGGAACAAACTACCAACATATGCAATAGCATTGATGAATCTAACAGCTTCATGCTATGAAATAAGGCATATACACAAAAAGGTAATCATTGCATCATTTCATTTTTATGAAATTTTAGAATGGGAAAAACTAATCTACAATGATAGAAATAAGACCTGTGGTTGCCTAGCTCTGGAGATTGGGAGAGACTAGCTGGAAGAGGACAGAGAAATTTCTAGGGGGATAGAAATGTGCTCTTAATTGAAATGGTAATTAAACAGATATTTACAGTCATCTAAAGTCATCAATCTGTACTCTTAAAATATGAGATTTTGTTGTACATAAATTATACTTCAATAAAGTTGATTTTAAAATAAAATATTACTGGTAGTGAAGAAAGCAGCAAATAAAATATCAATAAAGACAATAAATAAAAAATAAAGTCAATTGAAACTGGTCCCTATGGAAGTATTTTTGATAATCAGTCATGAAATAGTAAATTACCTATTTATCCACTAAAACTTAATCATCTAGTAAATGTAATAAGCTTACATGTATTTAATTTACTTATATCTCCTAATTTAATGGTATGCATTTAATAAAATCCTATTATAAAAACAAAAGCTCTAAACCAAACCACTTCATTATGTAAATTTGTTTATTTTGTGTGTTCCTTATGCTAATAGCTTAAAAATATTTTAACTATGCATTGTTTAAATTTTGTTATTGTGTTAGCATAAATATGCAAGCAAATGCTTTGATTGGCTTGGTCAATGAAGAACCCTGTGACTTCATTGTCTACATACCAATATAAGGTATCTGAATTTTTTTAGTTCCAAAATCTTAATGATGACTCTAGTTTACGTGAAAATAATTTATTCTATTCCCCTAAAATTGAAAGCATTTTTAGTCGCTGCAGGACTGATCATCTTTTAAGATCAGGAAACCAAATATTCAGTGGGATACTGGTCATTCCTTACTAAAGAAATGGTGTCTGAAAAGGGAAAATGAGTTATGTGAAATGAGCCTTGCAGGAAAAGTACAGCAAGATTTGACTATAGCTAAGCCTTATATTGGAATATAATCGTTTAACTCCTTACAGAGCACACTCATTCCAAGGAGTTCTGATAAGCGCTGAGAGCTATTTTAAGAGTCTACTTATAACCCATTCCTGTTAAAACCGATTCTTTATGGATTCCTTATGCTGGAATAAAAGAGGAATGACATCAAAGATTTAAATACTAAAAATTATTCACTATAGTCTTGCTCCTCTATTCTTGAGTGGATTATTCAATGCCCTTAAGAACCACCCCTAAATTATTTAAAGGAAACTAAGCAATCTAAATTCTTCTGCTGCCTGAATTATTTAGAGCATAAATGTTTCCTGTTGAATCCTTTTGTGGTCACATTTTGTGTCTTTATCTAAGTGAATAAAATTAGTTTTCATGCAATAATATGGAAAGAAATGGCTAGAAATAATACATGAAGTGACTGTCATTGTTTATTTCTTATTAGAATGATGAAGCAGACATCATCAATAATAAACATTTATTATTTTTTAATAAAACCTTTTGCCAGTAAAAAATTACCCTCTGCTTTTCTCCCTCTGCCTCTCTCTCTCTTCCTCACCTTATATGAAAGTCAATTGTAATAAATGTTCCTCTGGAAGATTTTAACTCACTGCTAAATCTATCTGCTGTTGCTAGCTCAGTTTTCCAAACCAATTACAATATTTTATATTAGCAATAATATACTTACCAGTGTGGCCAATTAGCTTGCTGAAAAGAAGTTGGCAATCTGTTATTTTATGTGAAATCCAGTGCATTCTCTCTTGAGTATTGCTTTGATTATATTGCTTAGATAATATTGTGCTTCATTTGCCTCACAGGCTTAGGAACAGACTATCTTGAAGCCTTATTAGAGCCTCATTTTTGTCATTAAATTTAATTGTCTCTTATTTGATAAGGAAAAGTCACTGCAGCCCTACCCCTCCCCCTTTTCCTGACAAGAATCTCCCACCTTAGAAGTGGAACCTGCACTTCTGGCTCTGTAACCCTGCCTGCTTGATTTCGTAATCTGCAAATTCTGCTTCTGTAACCATGCTTGCTTAGTTGCCTAAGGTAATGGAAAATTCCACTTGCCAACTTGCTAGCCAATGAACGGGAGTCTGCAGACCCCAATAAAAACTCCAGAAAACTGGGGCTGGGGGCCCAGAATTTGGAAACCGAACTTTCCTCTGGGCCCGCACACGTAATAAAGCCTGGTTCCTCCTCTCCCTCCGAGTGCCGTTTTTGGGTTTCCCATCGCGACAGCTGCAACAAGTTACTGGCACTTTTAACAAATCCAAACCACATAATTTAAGTTTCAGATTTTATTTTTCTTCTCATCTTCTTGTTGGAAAGATGGAAGGAGGAAGGTCAGTTCAAAAATCTTACAACAGTAGGAAAAATAAGAATATAGAAATGATTAAATGAATTAGAAAAAGAATAAGCAATATTGTCATTACTCTGTTCAACAGACACTCTCTTGAACTGAATTGAAATACTCTCTGATTTTATAGCTTTTTCTTTGAATTGAATACTATTTTAAATGTAGTGAACATCCTTTATTAGAGATTTCTGATTGCAAGTAATAGAAACCAACTCAAGATACATTAAGGGAAAAAAACAGCTCAGAAGGGCTGGAAAATATAGTTTACAAGCACATTTCACAGAATATTTCACAGACACAAGAGCTTCCAGATTTCCAAAAGAAATTGCAACCAAGAAAGTTGTACAGCTCTTACTATTCTGCTTCTCTCAGGACTTTTTCTTCATTTTCCTCACTATGTAAATTAGCTTCCCAAATCATAAGACATGTAGAACTTGGCTAACCCAAAGTTCTCAAGGTTAGATTCAATTTGTTCAAGAGATGGCCAATATGTACCTAAAATTCCCTGGCAGAAACACTGAGCAAGAACCAAATGCTTATCCAAGGTTAAATCAATATAAACAGGATTTCCAAAACATTAGGTGCTTGGAGGACTGGGATTATCATAAGTTTCCATAGAAAAGGACTGTTTATTGGTTCAGGAACTAAGTAGAAATTTAGTATATGACCATCATAGAAACCTGTAGCTAATCTATTTCAAAGCAAATAGAATTTTATGTTAGTCCTTTAATAGCTGACAATCTTAAAGTAATTTTCCAAGCACTGAGAAGTTGTGCTATTAGAATTCTATTTTGCCTACCCAAGTGTAAGAACTAATTTTTTATTTTATAAATTGAGTATTGAATTCCCTCCCCCAATAACTACTTTGCCAGCATTTTTCAGGTTTTTGTATGTGAAAAAGTAGAATTTCCTATACATCCCTGAAGTTGCCATCAAAAACTAGTTTAGAGAGCACATTGTGAATTTATTATGACCTTGATTTCTAAACCAGAGATGCCATTCCTTATGAACCTCTTCTTTATATAATTCTTGGTTAGGGTTCTCCAGGGAGAGGCATTATCATAATATTAGTAGAACAAAAGAAAAGGAGAAACAATTCTTTTCCAGAGGCAGTTACCATCAGATATGTAGACAAACATGAGACCCAGTGGTGTCATAGCGAGCTCTGTGAACACCAGCCTCCTCACTGCAGACTAATTTGGTGGGAGTTTTCTAGAGATGTTTGAGAATTGCAGCAACTTCTTGGTGAGGTCATAAGAATCTTCTATTTCACGCTTCAGAATGAGGTATTCAATGTTGGCTCACTAAACCCCATCGCTTTCAAAAATTGTGTACCTCCTTAATTCATACATTAAACCCTTTATACCTGGAATACATGATTGGCCTCTGTGTTCTTGATTGACCAATGTCTGATAAAAAGATTATTGAAATCTGCTATCAGCTCTGAGCTGTTTTTCATATACTATAAAATATAATCTAATCACTCTAAAATTAAATTCATGGCACTTGATTGAAGCATTTTCATCTCAAACAATACATCTGATTGTATGGTATGGATTCTGGTCACTTTCACCAAGGTTGTCCAGACTTTTCAAAAGTTTCAAACTCAGAATTCCCATAATTCATTGTTTGCATTTCTTTTTAGAAGGGTATAATGCCATTACTTTTTTATGTATCATTCCCCCTTTGAAATATCCAGAAGACTTTGCAAATAAAACTTGGCAATAGCTATAAGTTAGTCTTAAAGCCTGACAGTCAAACAGCTGCCTTCAAAACATCTGTCGGTCTTTTGTACTGCTTTAGAAGTGACTGCCAACCCAATGGTGCCCTCTAAAAGTTTTCATAAGCAAAATGATCTTTACCTTTGGAATGCCATTGGAACTTATTTGGAACTCCAGTTGCTTCCTGCTGACTGGTCTTCAGAGAATAAAACATGACTCATCTTTGCATATTTCCTTTGTAAGCATTTACTTTCATTAAAACCAGTTTTGGCTCCTGGATTTGTGTTAGATATTGAATTAGTATTAAATTCCCATCAGAGCACTCAGAGAAATAAACACAGTATAAATAAATCAAATCAAATGAATAAAGCATTAGGTAGGCTGTGCAATGGGGAAGAAGTGTCTGTATATTTGCAGGAAATTCAATAAAAGATGAATGGCTTTGGAGAGCAGGTGCACAACAATGAAAGGCTCCAAGTGAACAAGTCACAGGCAGTAAGTCTTTCATTCACACTTCACAACCCATCCAGCTCAATTTGCATGGTCTTTGAAACCCAGCTGTTGAAACTCTCTTTTTTGCTTTGAAAACCAAAGGCACTGTACTCTACTATGGCTATCACACATTAAAATGAACGTGTCTAATGGTAGCATATTTTTTTTGTGCCTAGAATTTATTAGAAGCGATGCGGTAAAATATTTAGTTAATAAAAAGATATTGATGCAGATAATCCATAATTATAAAAAACTTCCTCTATGAAATTCTTTTAAAAATTTTATTCTAGTAAAATCTATACAACCTATAAATTTCTCCTTTTAAGCACATTTAAACATATAATTCAGTGGTGTTAATTATATTCACAACGTTGTACTACCATTACCACCTTCTATTACCAAAACATTTCCATTACCCCAAACAGAAATTCTGTACCAATTAAATATTAACTCTTCATTCCCTACCCCTATCCAGGTCACTGGTAACCTGTATTCGAGTTTCTGACTATGAATTTGCTTAATCTAATTATTTCATATCAGCTCATACAATATTTGTCCTTTTGTGTTTGAATTATTTCACTCAACATGGTGTCTTCAAGGTTCATCCATGCTGTTGAACTTTATTTCTTTTTAAGGCTAAATAATATTTGATTGTAAGTGTATATCATATTATGCTTATCCATTATTCTGTTGATGGACACTTAGGTTGCTCCCATCTTTTGGCAATTTTGAATGATGTCCTGTGAGAATCAGTGTGCAAATATCTGTTTAAGACCTTGCTTTCAGTTATTTGGGGTATATAACTAGAAGTATTGCAGAGTCACATGGTGGTACTATAGCTACCTTCCTAAGGAACTGCCAAACTGTCTTCCACAGCAACTACACTTACCATCACCAAGTGAGTTTGAAAGAGGAGGGAGAGGCCAGAAAAGACTGCCATGTATATTGCCATGTGACAAAGAAGCTAAGGACCTAGGATCGCTGGCATCCAGGGCCAGAACTCTGCAGGCTTTGAGGAGACAGCATCTCTCGTTGATGCCTTGACTTGGACTTCTATTAGCATCAAAATCATGAGCTAATAAAACCCATTGTTTAAGCCAAACCATTCCACAATATTTGATTGAGGAGCCAAGGAAACTAAAACATCCACCCTATTATTTACACCATGCAATACTGTGGTATCTTTGTTACAATTGAGGAAAAAATAAAATTATAATTGAACTACTTTAGTCCAAAGTTTGCATTATAGTTCACTACTTCTGTCCTATGGTTGTTTTTCACATATGCCCTTTATCATGTTGATGAAGTTCCCTTCTACTACTAGTTACCTAAGAGTTTTTATCAAGAAGGGGTGCTGGATTTTTTCAAATGTTGGCCTCCTAACTTGAATTAGAGGGTGTTCCCTCCCCTTCAATTCTTTGGAAGGGTTTGAGCAGGATTGGTGTTAAGTCTTCTTGGAATGAGTGGTAAAACTCTCATGTGAAGCCACCTGATCCTGTGCTTTTCTTTGCTGGGAGGTTTTTGATTACTGATTCAATCCCTTTACTAGTATTTGGTTTGTTGAGATTTTCTATTTCTTCTTGATTCACTGTAGGTAATTTGTGCATTTCTAAGAATTTGTCCATTTCACCTAGATTATCTAATTTATTTGCTTACAATTGTCCATAATATACACTTACAGTACTTTTTATTTCAGCGTGGTCAGGAGTAATGTTCCCCTTTTCACTTGTGATTTTAGTTATGTGCTCTCTCTTTTTTTTTCCTTTGTCAATCTAACAAAAGGTTTGACAATATTGTTGATCTTTTCAAAGAACCAACATTTGATTAGTTTAATTATCTTTATTGTTTTTTTGTTCTCTGTTTCATTTATCTCCTCTCTAATCTTTGTTATTTCCTTCCTTCTCCTTGTTTTGTGTTTAGTTCTTTTTCTAGTTGTTTGAGTTTTGAGGTTAGGTCTTTGATTTGAAATCTTCTCTTTATAACATAAACATTTAGAGCTATAAATTTCCCTCTCAGTACTGCCTTTGCTGCTTTCCATAAATTTTAGTACATTGTATTTTCATTTTTTATTTGCCTCAAAATATTTCCCAATTTCCTCTGTGAGTTCCTCTTTAACAAATTGGTTGTTTAAGAGTACATTGCTTGGGAAGCGGCTGTGGCTCAATCAGTAGGGCTCCCGTTTACCATATGGGAGGCCCCGGGTTCGGTTCCCAGGGCCTCCTGGTGAAGGCAAGCCCGCCCGCACGGCGTGGTTAGCTGACCCAGCGAGCACAAGCAGCAAGGGGGGGATAAATGAATAAATAAATAAAATCTTTAAAAAAAAATTTAAAAAAAGAGTACATTGCTTGAGGAATTAATAACATAGTGAATCTGGAGGTAGATGAAGATTGTGTTTCATAGTGCAAATACAAGAATGCTCTTCTATGAACCAAAACAAATGTATGTCATTATTACAAGGGGGTAAGAATATGGTGATGCATAGGAAAAATACAATTAATGTAACTTATCGACTACACTAACAGCAATATTGTAATATACTTGCATCAGTGTCAAAGAAGGTGCTATATCAATGCTAAGGGTCAATAATAGGGGGGTATGAAATTTTTCTTTTATACTAAGGAAAACATTCAAAAATTTGCTGAGGAGATGACTGCACAACTCTGTGATAAAAGTGAGAGCCACTGAGTATATGCTTTGGATAGATTGTACAAGGCAAAAGACTGTATAACACAGTGAACCATGTGGTGAAAGATGGACTGTGGTTAACAGTACAAATATGAGTGTTCTCTCATTATGTACAACAAATGTACAATACTAAAACATGTTAATAATACGGGATATATAGAAAAAAATATAGCATATGTAAGCTATGGACCATACTTAGTGGTAATAGTCTGATGATGTTCTTTGATTATCTGTAACAAATGTTCCACAACAATGGAAGGTGTTGGTGGAGAGGTGATGTATGGGAATTCTGCACATTATGTATGATTGTTTTGTAAGCTTACAACTTCTCTAATAAATAAATATATATATATATATATATATATATATATAAATTAAAAAATGAATTAATGGCTCTGGGTTCATCCAGTCCAAATAAGAAGTCCCAGTGTCTGATCATCCATTTGAATTTTGGCAAAACCTTTTCCTACATTTGAAGATTTTATTGGTTACTCTGCACCAAGTTACCCAGAAAATAGTGATTGTGTTTCTTTGATGTGGTAGATATTCACAACACAAAATGGTGATGAAGTTATGGCTTTTATAAAGTCATGCAATAATTGGTATATCTGCACTAAATTTTTCTATAATTGTATCTCATTCAGCTCTGTGTTTTCTTTATGTGGGTATAAAAACAATATGGAAATAGGCCAAAAATGAGTAGAAGTTACTTGTAAATGGAGCATGAACTACCCAAGTATAATTATAAATGTATATTATATGTTAAATAAGATATTAAAAAATATAAAAGTCTAAATTCATGAATATGAGTTAAATATAAAAATGTAACTGAAATGTGTTATGGCTCAAATGTACTGATTTTTCAAATAAACTTGTTCTTATGAAATCCAGACACAGTTTTGAAAATATGAACCTATAAAAATTTTTCACTTAAACATTTTGGATGAAGTTTTTCATGCCTCTGGCATTTTTATTCTTACTTTTGTTAAATTATCTGACATATTTATTTGACTTTTGAAAATTTAGACAAGTATCTGTATTTATCTGAATATTAAGAAAACGAATGTTCAGCACTAAGCTGCCTATAATGTAGATAAATAAAGACACCCATAAATTAGAGAGTTAAAAAAAAAGTAAATTTTTAACCACTTCTCATCCTTTTGGCTAAGATCAAGTAAAGAATATGTTGTTTAATTTCCACATATGTATGTATTTTCCATTTCTAGCTTCATTCCATTTTGGTCAGAGAAGATACATTGAATTTTTGAGCCTAGTTTTGTGACCTAAGATATGGTCTGTCTTGGAGAATGATCCATGTGCACTTGAGAAGAATGTGTATTCTGTTGTTGTTGGGTGAGTGTTTCATATAGGTCTATTAGGTCTAATTGGCTTAGAGTATTGTTCTATCCATAATTGAGAGTGGTATGTTAAAATCTCCCACTATTAATGTAGAATTGTCAACTTCTCCCTCCAAATCTGTCATTATTTGCTCCGTATATTTTGTGGCTATGCTTTTAGGTGCATTTATATTTATAATTCTTATACCTTCTTGTTGAATTGACACCTTTATCAGTATATAATGACAGTCTTTATTACTCGTAACTGTTTTTTTACCTAAATTCAATTTCATGTGATGTTAGAATAGCTACCTTAGCTCTCCTTTGGTTTCTACTTCCATAGTGTATTTTTTCCAACCTTTCCATTTCAGTCTACTTGTATCTTTGAAGTAAAGGTGATTCCTCAATAAATAGTATATAATTGGGTCATGCTTTTTTAAAAATATTCTGCCACTCTCTGGCGTTTAGTGGTAAGTTTTATCCATTTACATTTAAAGTAACTACTGACAATGCAGGAATTTCCTCTGCCTTTTCGGTATTTTGTCATTGTGAGTAATTTATAGTTTTTGTCCCTCAATTTTCCAGATAAGTTTCCTGGTTTGTCTTTCTGTGTGGGAACAGTGCCCTGAATTGTCTTAGACTGCTATCTTGCTCAATCAGACTATGAAAATCTTTTGACACGATTTTACATCCAGCAGTTGGGTGTATTGTTGTTAGAGCTCAATTATAGTATCAAAAGAAAATTTGTTTTTCAAATAGTAGTAATTTCCTTAATTGATTTTCTTATTATAGAACAATTTCTATATTAACACAAAACAGACTTCCAGGATGTGGTTTGTCAAGCCATGAAAAGTAGGACATATTTCACCAGTATCTACAATCCTCTTTCAGGCCATGAAAAATGTCTCTACATTTTATACAGATCTATGCTGGCAAGAGTTAGAAAAATGTCAGTAAGACTGAAAAACAAAGTTGACTCATATTTTAATTACATTGTAGTTTTCAATATGTTAGACTCATTCTTTACTATTTTCAAAACAAGTTCTAAACCTAATTAAACATTTTGATTTTAGTCACTATTTTCTCCAGTATATTTTAGAGTTATACCACAAATGTTAAGGCATTCTATCAAAAGTCCAGATTTTAATGTCTAGAGAAAATTATTTTATTAACTACTAGTGAAATGTATATAATATTTAAAAAATATAATTAAACAGCTCATTTTTAGCAAATATCCTAATTCATGTCCCATGATTTTCTTAAGGCAACTATAGAGTGAGTTGCTACATGGTACATTGGGGGAACATAGACTCAGGCACAACAGAAGCTTTCAGCAAATGACTGTTTTATTACTTACATAACACAAAGGGTCCAAAAGGATAGAGGAAGAGATCTCATCATGGTTGGTATCCCAGGGAGGGCAACTGTTAGAGTCGATGGACAACAGCTCCATATGCCCCATTTCACGTAGGAGAAAAGAGACAAATCTATGCTGCCAAGGGTGGGGTATTTACACAACCCAGGGGGAGGAGGTCTTGCCACTGAAAGCAACTTGTTCCCAGTTTCCAAGTTCAAAGTATGGTCCAGCACTGCCTTTAGACCTAACATCTCCCCAGGGCTGTGAAATGTAAACAGAACACAATAAAGAAAGGGGTTCAGAGGGTAGGCAAGGGCTAAGAAATGGCTGGTCAGCATTTGTCTGTGACTTCCCAGAAGCAGCAGCTTAAAGAAGGGGGAAACATGAAGGAAAATATAAGGTTTCAATGCCTATAGTCTTAACTAATCCTCAAAGGAAAGGAAAGAGCAAAAGAAAAGCAATGGAGGATGATCCTAGGAGATTGTCATCTGTTCACAAATGTTAAATAAAATTGAGAGGTCTTCTAAGAAGAGAGGTGAGTCATTCCTCTCATATTGTCTACAAGTATGAAATGTGAACATCAAGAATATTAAAATGAAGCTTATATCTACATTAGATCTCAGAAAAAAAAATCTTAGTAAAAATTTGCCACCAATTTCCTTGCAAAAATCATTCTAAACTTGTGATTTTTGTTCAGATCCCAGAACCTCAAAGTTTCCATTCTATGTATGAGCTCACAATTTACACTGTAGTCCAAAAAACATCTAGAAATACTTGTAGGCTTTGTGTGAAGCTTTCTTATTCAGGAAATAATTGAAAGAATTATTTGGAGCAATGTTGTACAAATGCATTTGAGGAAATTATTTGTGTGGGAAATATTATCCACACATGTGATGAATTTTTATATGTTAATTGCATCATTATCTCAGCAATAATTTAACCCATAAAAATGATTGAATAATTCAGTTTAAAACTTCTTTTAAAATCTCCTCATTTTACCAGATAATATATCAACACTAATAAAATCTACTAACTAATATCTAAATCCTATTTCACTTTTCTTTAATAAGCATAGCTAAATATTAGAGGAAGCACAAAGTAACTGTATTCTACTTCTTTAATTTTAAGGTTTGACTACTTTATTCAAATAATGATAAGTATCTTTTGCATTATCTGCATCTCTCTGGATTTCAGATGAAATGGTTTTTCGTATAAGAAAAGCATCAAATGTACTTTGAGCCAGTGAGAAAATCTTAACACCCTACTGAAACAACATACTCCAAAGATAAATCAGATATTCTATGATTCAATTTTACATTCACTGGATGTTTATAGCATGCCAATTATGAACCTTTTTGACAATGAGACCTCTACTGAGGAGCACTAAAATATCAGACCCCAACAGTAAAACTGCAGGAGCTGGGAAATTGGTCAATATGTTTGACTATGAAGAAAGTAGCTTAAGGTATCAGAAACTACAAAATATATAGTTCACAATTGTACTTCTGGTGCTACTTAAAAATATATACAAAAATTTGGGAGGTAATGAATCTTCAGGTCTACTGTCACCACCACCACTCCATCCAGGGAAGAATCTTCAAGAAGGATACTTTCTCATTGTATATTTCTCAGTGTCTTTTATGGCCACTATAACTACTTAATGGTCATTCAATTTGGAGTGAGAAGATAAATAAGTACTGCTATCTCCATTAGTGTAGTTATTCATGTTCTTCTGTGTCATTGAGCATTGCCCAGGGTGGGAATGGGTTCAGCAAGGGGAAAAGAGATACCCATAGTTTCTAAACCAGGCAACAAATGTAGTTATTTGCATAGCTGGGGCACATATCAAGTAAGTAGCTTTTCCATTTACTCCTCCTCCACATTCCTATAAGATATTTGAATAGAACCAAAAAAAAAGGGGGGGGGGATATTGTTATACATTTCAACTAGTTGAAGGAGAATCAGTCCCCTTGGTTCTTCTCCCTTAGTATGTTTCCATACTTAACAGGATTTAGGTAGTGTGACAGTTTGAATTTGATGAATCCCAAAAAGAGATTATGTTTTTTAACTAATCCATTCCTTGGGTGTGAAACTTTTTGATTGTATTAGATTCAGTTAAGGGACCTTGATTAGATCACTTTTGATTGGACTACATCAGTGAGGCATGACTCAGGTTGGGTCTCCACCCTCTTACTGGAAACTTACATAAATGGAGACAGAGAAAAAGAAGACACACAGAAAAGGGAGCTCTGCCATTTTGATCCTGCCATGTGACAGAGAGAACTCAAAGATTTCTAGCAGCAGAAGCTGAGGCATGAAGTCCCCAAGAAGCTGGGTCCACAGAGCAGCTCAAGGCTGAAGAGAAAATCTGTATGTCTGATTGCCCACAGCTGGGCTTAGAGAGAAAGCAGAGCAGCCAAAGCAGAGAGAGGAGACCTGGAAAGATACAAGTCATATGCTTGATTGCCCAAAGCTGAGCTCCTGGAGACAGCAAGCCTTAAGGGGAAGACAGGGTCCTCGGTAGAGGTCAGCTGTCATCTTGCCTTGCCACATGGCAGGATGCCAGGATCGTCAGTAGCTGACTTTGGTGAGAAAGCATCTCTGATGATGCCTTGATTGGACATTTTTCACAACCTCGGAACTGTAAGAGTTTCCTCTAATAAATTAAAAGCCAACCCACTTCTGGTACTTTGGAAAACTAATACAGGTGGCAAAAGATTTAAAGAAGTGTGGGCAATCAAATAGTCATTCAGCAAATCTTAGGAATATAGTATGAGTCAAGCATCATGTTCAGCCTTCGAAATATAAAGTTTAAAAATATATTATTAAAACTAGAAAGGAGAATATTTTCTGTCCATGAGATTCCATGAGCTTACCAATCAATCAACATTTTCTGCACCAATATATATAAATATATGTCTAGAAACTTCAAGTGAATCAATTTTAATACCCATATTAGAATTCCAAAAAATGGTTGGATGTAAGGTAATTTTACAAATCAACTTTCCTGTAAACAAATTACATATAAATCACTCAGAAATATAATTGGAAAAAAAATGTATTCAACATAACAATCTATAACAACAGAAAATAGTGGAATACATAAAATGATCCTATCATACTAACAATAACAACAAAACAAGTAGAATACATAAACATGATCAGAACAAAATACTTGAAATACCTACACAAGTAAATAAATAACCTTTTCCTAATTATAAAAACATTTTGATAAATTTTTTATTAGTCAGACAAAGAGGGTGCTGATGCAAAGTAACAGAAATCTGTTGGCTTTTATAAAGGGGATTTTTTGGGGGGTAAAAGCTTACAGTTATAAGGCCCTAAAGAGTCCAACTCAAGGTTTCTTTCTCACCAAAGATGGCTGCCAGTCTCTGAGAGGGTTCTGCCCTCTCCAGGCTGGCATAGGGCTTGGTTTCCTTCTGGGCCTTCTCAGCTGCTCTGCAGCTCTGTTCACTTCAGCTGCAAACTGTCAGGCAAATGGCTCATCTCTCCCAGGGCTTTAGCTGTTTGAGACTTCTCCTCACATGGCAGGACAGAAATGACCAAGTTCCCTTCTCTTCCATGTCTATGGAGCTCTCTCTCTTCCTGTATCTTCTTCTGTGATGTCTTCTTGAGTGAGAGTCCGTTTATGTAGCCAGAGGAAGTGGGAACTTAACCCGAGCTACACCTTACTGATGTAGCCCAATCAGAAGCCCTAAATTAAGTAAACTTAATTGGAGGCCCCTCACCAAATCAAATACAATCAAAGGCATCACACCCAGAGTAATAGACCAGTTTTCAAATATAATCCTTTTTCTTTTTGGGGGATTCACAAACATAATCTCAAACTGCCACAAATTTATTCATCAAATAATTACTGGGTTTTTTCTACATGCCAGGGGTTGTTCTAGGATCTAGAGATAAAGCAGTGAGTAAGATCCCTGCCATAATAAACAACGAAATATACACTAAAATACCAAGAAGTATTATGAAGAAAAGTAAAGTGGTTAACCATAAGGGGTTGGGAAGGTGATGGTTTAGGTGCAGTGGTCATGGAAACTCTCTCTCATTGAGGGAATATTTGAGCTAAACTCAAATATAATGTTGACGAAGACACGGTTCTGTGTTTCTTGGTTTAAAGAACCAAAAAAGAAATCCTTCTCAATCATAATATGATAAAAGAAGTTCTTTGGGACTAAAAATCAAATGTTATAAAGGGCCAGGTTAAAAAAACTATAGAATACCACTGAATTGAATATTATATAGCTATTAAAATCATTATTTCAAAGAAAGACAATAATAGCAAGGAAAATTATTTATACAGAATGATCCAGTTTTGCACAATTCACACAAACATAGAGAAGAGCTCTGAAGGAAATAATGTCAAGTGTACATTTATGCTGTTTGTTTTCCTTCGTGCCAATATAACCAATAATCTGTATTATACAGTTTGTGTATTATTTACATTTCTTATCTCACTAATCAGGATAGCAGCAAAGCCATGTCATATTCATCTTTGTATCCCTCACAATGCCTGGGACATTTCTTAACTGATTGCCGCATGGTTAATCTTGATTCCAGAAAATCAGGAAGTTTTCTGTAATTACTTACCACAATAGCATTACTAGTAAACTTAAATATTTTATTCATAGACTAAAATACTTCATAAAAAGACTCAAAAATCTTCTGCAGTCCTACTTCTGCAAACGTGGAAGGAAAAGAAAATTGGAAGAAGACATGGCAAGAAGAGGTAACACAGTTGCTGTTTCCCATATTTTTAACAGCAAAAGGATTCATAGCAACTACCAAAAAAAAGCACACAGACATCTTTACCTTGGGGAAGAATGTTCTGTTCTGAAAAGCAGTTATATTTCTCTTTCCTAAGAATAAAGCATACTGTACTATTTCTTACCCAGAAAACAAAAAATGTTACAGAAAATATATTGACGTTTCTTTTGCCAGGTAAAATCTACAGTAGATAGGAAACCATTCAAAAGAGACTTCTAAAGGCCGAAGCAAATATGTAAACCTCAGAGCAATGAAATGTCATACAGTCTTCCAAGAAACAGCACCTTGGATTTTGTGCCAGTGCTGCTTCTAGGGTCTTCAGAGTTCATGACATCTTCATTCATCAAATGCAAAGCTCAAACATTAGCAACCAAAGCAATCAGCAATTTATAAGAAGAAAGTTTAAAAGGTCACTATTTTCCATTAGTTTTAACAGTTTTCATTTATTGAAATAAATATGTACTGTACTATTTATTAGATTGCATTGCACAATTTTCCAGATTATGCAGTTTGCTTTCTAACTAATCTGCATACCCATGCGAACATATTTTGGGCACTCAGATAACATTTTTATTGATATTCCCTAACAAGGTGTCAGGGAGAAAAGCATTAGGACCATAGGAAATATAGAATAAAAGATAGCAATTTAAGGGCACAGAATACTAAATAAGGTAAGTACAGTACAGAAAATCAATATTGATTAATATTAAGAGTACTCAATTTTACTACCATCTAAGTAATACTTGTAGGGCATCTCATGTTCTTCTATGAAGTCTATATTTCGGTTCAAAATCATCTTGCTACCAAGTCATACATTTCAAGTTTTCCAACATGTTCTGTGAAAGGTTTAATGAAAGAGTGATTCAGAAAATTCAGAATAGGACCTGAACAAAAATTTCCATCAGAATGAGTGCCCTCTATTTTCCTAGAAGGATTATCCTTTGAAACATGGGTACTTTTCCAGAGTTGAAAAATCCTTTTCTCTTGACTGAGTAGGGTCACCACAGCCTGTCAAAGAATTTCCAAAGGGGCCGGTGATGCTCTGAGGAAGAGTGCTTCTTAATAGGAATCCATTGCAAACACTTTCACTAAAGCAAATGTCTGCTACAGCGATATGCTCAAAGAGAATGTCTCTTTCTGAAGAAGATGCAGAAGTGTTTCACTCTAGCAAAGTGTAACATAATTTCTGAAGTAATTGAATCTCCTGTCAAACCCAGGCTGGTGGTGAGGAAAGTGATGCTGTATAACCTTGATCATATTATAAGTTACTGTAAGGGCCACATAATTCAGCTGAAGCTTTCTTAGCTAACTTCCCACTTAACATATTTTCACAGGTGGCAGATGCTCCCCATTCGCTCTGAAATACGTTGTTTTTAATGCCTACTGCCTGCTAAATGCATGCTACCAGATCACACTCTCTTATCTACCTGCCTACTTCTTCTACAAGCAAATAAATATACATGCTGAGAGTCAGTTCTGTTTCTACCAAACTCTGTTGGCCAGCTGTACTGTAATTGTAATTGTACTTATAATTTTATAGATATACAAATGTATAATTACTAACCTCTAATTTTAATTAAATGTAGTATCCTGCTATAATTAAATATAGCATATATAGTTTAAATATGATGGCATAAAGAAAGAAAACTGTTTATGAAAACTCAGTTTAAAACGTTGGAAAGAACTTCATAAAGTTAAATACTGAAGGAAAAAAACATTACCATCAAGCGAGGAGACTACAAAAGTTTAGAGGAAACAATAAAAATCAAAGACGATATTATGATCCGATTGTTTGGCAAACAAGTCTAAATTTCCATTTCACTTTGAAGAAGCCCAAACTGGCTTTTTTACTATGTATGAGGTTTGTGCCTGAAAGACTAGACATCACTCCAATTAATATTTTAACATATTTTTAAATGACCATAAGTATGGCAAAATGATTAGAAAATAAGTATGCATTTATATGATTTAAGTTAAAAGAAAATAATTATTGCATGTGCCATTTTTTCCAGATCCTCCTCCAATTTAATCTTTTTAAGTTTTATTTATTTAATGACTGTCTCCAGCCATGAGAGCTTTACTATATATCTTTCACCAACAACTAACATTGACTGACTTTGGAATAAGTGAAGAGTTGCAGGGAGGAGTAGATGAAATTGTAAGAGCTCAGGAGCATAGGATAGACCTTTATTTTCATTCTAACTCTATTGTTTATATAGATGTCCATCTTTGAACAAATTTGCTTGTTGTTTGCTTGATTGATTTCCCACCTTGTGCCAGAAATAAATTAAGTCATTCTTGCATGGAGTCGTAAGCTAAAACTAATTAACATAAATTTAAGACTTTAGGAAAATTAGCACTCTGAGTCACAGTTTCTTCATCTATAAATGATGGGATATTATGAAGAATAAATGAGATGCCTTATAAAAATAAGCACATAGAAGATATTCAATGAGTTTTGGTTCATATCCTTTCCTTGTCAGTATAAAGGTATATTGCTAATGCATGGTTCTCACGGTAATTTTGAAAATTATTCTATGCCTTTATATAATACTTTGTCTTTTTATAAGTACTTTCCTATATATTCTAATTGATCCACTCAACAGTGGAAAATAATATAGCAAGTATTATCTCATTTGCACATTAGAAGACTGAAACAGATAGATGTGATGTGTCTAGTCCAAGTTCTCTCAGAAAGTAAACATAAGTTTATGCTTAAGTAAAACCCTCTCCTTCTTCTGAGCTTATTGCTCAGAATAACACAGAAAACACAATTCCATGTCAATGCAGAATGCATGCAGAAAGATAAATTACCTATGAACACATTTGAGAGTCAGGGAGCTGTTTTCCTCTCAGCCCATAGTCCAAGACATGGCATGAATATTAGGTGCCCTTGTACTTTCCCTGGCTTCTCTTGATGTTTCTTGTCTCCATCTTCACAAGGCATTCTCCCCTGTGGCTAGTCCATATCTTTTCTCCCTTTCTTATAAGGACATCAGTCATATTGGGAGACACACTTCAATATTCAATTCATAACCTACCTCAAATAAGGAGGACATAGGGACAGGGTTGGATTCGCAGAAATTGATCCAGGACGTGAATAGTCAGGAAATTTCTGGATACTTAAGATCTTAAGTAGTCCCATTTATAGAAGCTCAAATTTGTGTTAGAACTGTGATGAGAAACTCTTCATTGATGTGATGACTTACCGATCTTCTTTCTTGACAGAAAGAAAATCAACTCACAGCTAGCCATACCTTATATCACAATCTCAGTTCTGGTCATATTTTTATCATTTTTATTTCTTAACCCTGCCACCACTACCACCACCACCACCACTACCACCACCCAGCTCTTTTGTGTCTGGCTTCATTCATTCAGCAAAATGTTTTTGAAATTCATCCCTGTTATTGTTTGAATCAATAGCTTGTTCCTTTTCATCTCTAGGTAGTATATCCCTGACTTAATATATCTCAACTTACTCGTTTATTCTTCTGCTGATGGACACTTGAGATATTTCTGATTCTTGGCTATTATGAATACAGCTTCCATGAAATTCTCATATTATGTGAACATTTATTTTCTTGAATAAATAACTAGGGGTAAAATTGTTAAGCATAGAGTTAGTATATGTTTAGTTTTATTAGATATTGTCAAGTGGTCTTTGAAAGAAATCATTGAATATTCCCATTAGAAATGCATGGGAAGAGATTCACCTGGGGCATATCTATAAGCCATATGAATGTGCTCAAGCATTCATGGGGCATTGCCACAGTGGATGGAGATCCACACAATAACTAAAAAAATATCGAATTCCCATCCTGGGGAGCTCTGCCACATTCTCTTATGGGACAGCAAGAATGCCCTGAGTACAGGGACAGAGACTAGTGAAGGAGAATGGACCATTGATGGGCCCTTGATTGTGATGACTGTACTTATGAACCTTTACTTCTGAAATTGAAACTTAGCATAGTATTATAGGGTGCTAAGTGTTACCTCCTGAGAGCCTCCTTGTTGTGCAAATGTAGCCTCTCTCTAAGCCAAAACTCAGCATATAAATGCATTACCATCCCCCTGGCATGGAACATGACTCCCAGGGATAAGCCTTCCTGGCACAAAGAGATTATTACCAGGCACCAACTAGCAATGCAACTGGAAAAAGACCTTGACCAAAAGGGGGAAAGGGTAAGGACAAATGAGTTTATATGGCTAAGAGACTTCAAAGTGAGTCAGGAGGTCATTTCAGACGTTACACTTATGCACATCTCAGCAGGAGCTCATAGACTGTCAAAGTAAATATTGCCTCAAATAGTGGGGCTCCTGAGGGCTCTGAAGACATCCAGACACTATGGGCAGGGCAGACAGCTCAGGAGTTCGGCACACTGCCAGTGGGCCCTACTTTGGAATTTATGTTCCCCAGTGTGATAGAGTTGGGCTCAGTTGTGTTTTCCTACACATGACTCTGCTGCCCCTCTATTTGAACCTATAGTTAGTACTAGGGCTGATAGGTGTATGTCAAAGAGACTTAAATCTTTGGGCTGTCCATGTGCCAGCTGGGCCCTGAATCTCAACAGACTTGAAACACTTACTCTCCAGTTCATTGGACTCACCCAGAACAACTAACAAGGAGAAGATGACTGACAATGACCATCTCAAGGAACAGAGAGAGTCTGAAACTGCAAGCAAGAATGCCCCATCCATCTGCCCCCATGGGATCTAAGCCCCCTCTCAATTAGAGGTGGAGTGGGCATCACCATCCCAGAATCCTCAGGATTGGGGAATGGACCATGGGCAAGAGTAGACTTACAGGTGTTCTACTGTAGATGTGTTGTGATCCTAGCAATGGAAGAACTTTTATCATGGATGTGGAGACAGTGGCCACTGGAGGTTCTGAGGGGAGGAAGAGGGAAAAATAGCTGTAATTTGGAGGCATTTTGGGGATTTGGGAATTTATCCTGAATGACATTTCAATGACAGATACAGGCCATTGTATATCATGTAATAATTTGCAAAAATGTGCAGTAGAGAGTGTAAACTATAATGTAAACTATAATCATCACTTAGTGGCAATGGTCCAAGGTGTGTTTATCAATTGTGGCAAATGTACCACACTAATGAAGAATGTTGCTGATGTGGGAAAATGTGGGAGGACTGGGGAACAGGGCATATGGGTTTGTATAACATTTATGTAATCTAAGTTTCTTTTTAAAAAATAAAAAATATGTATATTAAAAAAAAAAAAAAAAAGAATTGCATGGGAGCACCAGTTGCTCCACATCCACACCAACAGTTAATATTGTCAGTATTTTTTAATATATATTTTAATCATTCTAAATACTTTGTAGCAATATTACATAATGGTTTTAATTTATATTTCCATGGTAATAATGATGCTGTATCTTTTCATATGTATTTGGTCATTCAAATGTCTTCTTTTTGAAGTTTCTGATGCTTGTTACTTTATTAGATTGTCTTTTTATTCTTGATTTTTCAGAGTTCTTTATATATTCTAGATAAGAATCATTTGTCAGATATTTGTATTACAAACATTTTTTCCCAGTTATAGCTTTCTTCATTTTTGATAAGGTTATTTTAATTTTAATTAAATCCAAATTAACATTTTTAATGATTAGGTGTCTTAGGGCTTATTCAAAACATGTTTGCCTACACCAAGATTGTGAAGATATTATTCTGATTTAGCTATAATGTTTAAATCAGGGTTTCTCAATCTTGGCACTACTGAAATTTGAACTGGTTATTTCTTTGTTGTGGGAAGGATTTTCCTATGTGCTGTAGGATGTTTTGTGATGTCTCTAGCCTATATCCACTAGATGACAGTAGAAGCTTAAGTTAAGTCAAAACTACCAATAATGTCTCCAAATATTGCCAAATGTCCACTGAGGGGAAAAATGGCTCTCCATTGAAAATCACTGATTTAGATCTATGGCCCATGTGAAATTAATTTTTACTTATCACATTATTAGTGTTCCAGGTTTATTTTCTCTATATGGAAATCAAGTTATTCCAGCACTGTTTGTTGAAAAGATTTCCCATGCATCATTGCGCGGAATTGATGCATTTCTTAAAAATCAATTAAAAATGTGTGGATCTGTTTCTGTATTCTGTAATCTATCTTATTGATCTATTTGTCTATCTTTATTCTACTTGCTCAAAACTGCTTTGGTTACTCTAGGACATTTGCATTTTCAAATAAATTTAGCATTATTGATCAAACTCTACAAAAATCTCTGCTGGGAGTTTGATTGAGATTTCATTACAACTATAGAAATCCTAAAAATTCTGAGTTTCACAATCCATAAACATGGCATATTTCTCCATGTATTTTGGGTCCTCTATAATTTCTCAGCAAATTTTTGTAGTTTTCAATGTAGAGGTTTTATACATCTTTTGTAAAAATATATTACATGTACTTGATGTTTTATGGTAATGTTGTAAAGTCGAATTGTTGTTTGTCTATTGTATTTATAATTTTTGTCTAATGACCTGGAATCCAAAAATTTTTCTAACTTCTCTTTTTTAGTTCAGCACCTTATAGATTTCTTTGGATTTTCTACATTCTGGTTGTATTGTTTACAAATAAAGAGTTTAATTTCTTTCTAAACTTTTTACCTTTTTTTTTTCTTGTCTTATTTAATTGGCTAGGACCGTCAACAAAATGTTAAATGATGCATGAATGTTCACATTCATGCACCATTTCTGATCTCAAACAGAAAGCGTTCAATATTTTACCATTAAATGTGGTTTAGCTGTAGGTTTTCATATTCAAGAAGTTCCTTTCTATTCCTTGTTGGAATGTTGAATTTTGTTCTCACAGACAAATACAGTCTTAGGTTTGATCTTAGGCTTTCTGAGGGTAAATCTATTTTGTTTTTGTTTTTTCCCTTAGGTCTATGGTTCAATCTCCTGCCCCTTGACCATTATCCTTAAACCAAAGATAGGGCTTGTCTGAGATTTCAAGGAAATAGTCACAGCATTTACCTCCTGAACTCCAAGGCTGACTCTGTATCACAGGCAGCTGTTGAAATCTCTGCTCAGCTCTTTGGCCTCTCAGCTACTCCTTTCCTCTGAATTCTTTAAAGTTTTCCCCTGTGCATGTGTAGGTTAGGAATTAGCCAAGTATTTGAGTAGAATTAATCAGTAGATTTGGGGGCTCCCCTCTATATGGTTCCCTCATTTCCTGGAATGTTCCCTTCAATTCCAAACACTCTGGCAGCCCAAATCCCATCCTCTAACTCTTCAATCCATTAAGACTGTGACTTTCTATATGAGCAAGACACTAATGAAAACCGAGAATTGCTGTCAAAAGAAAAGCTGGATAAATGTGGACTTCATTTTGTTTGTTTTCATTCTTTCAGTGATAGAATCCTCTTCTATTCCTTCCTTGTTTTAGTTGCTTTCCAGTGCTTTCAACAGTAATACTTATTTTTCATCATTTTGTTCAGAGTATATTTGTTATTATCAGGAGGCTTAGTCTGCTATAAACTACTCCACTATTACTATAACTGGAACTTGGAACTTTCTATATTGGATTTCTTACAGTTCGTCAAACACACAACTTTTCTCTGATTCCCACATATGCCATTCCTTTACTGGAAGCACTACCTCCATTGCTCTTTGACTAACCCTTCATGTTTCAGTTTAAATCTTAGTTGCTCAACATGCTTTTTCTAACCGACCTCATCTACATTTGTCTTCTTGGTATGCATTCCTATAGCACACTCTACTCTTTTGGTATATTTATTTAACACATCCTGCTTATAGCTATTTGTTTAAGATTGCCTTTCTTCTAAGAGTGTAAGCTCCATGAAATCAGAAACTATGACTCACACCATGCATGGCTGATTAGGAAGTACTCAGCAATTATTTGTTGTCTTTTGGAAAACCAGAGTGCAAAATATTTTGATTACCTTTTACAGATACTATGAAAGTGATTTCTTTTAAAATCATTTTAAGGGAATCCATCAGAATACAGATATGTGTGCATGTAGGCACTAGCCAAAAATTACAGCAAAATTTATTTATTTCCAATTTGCTAATGTTGCCTACTATGCACTCAAACTCACTCAAACTCTTTAGTCCTCCTGTGTGCAGCTCAAGAGGATAATAAACAGCCACTTTTTTGGAGGTCTTTCTGTGACAATAGCATAATGTGTTTTAAAAAATATATAAATCCAGATAAATGTTAAGGCAGCTTTTGAATCATTACCAAAGGATCTATCTGATGATGTTAATGCTTTACCATTAAGGTCATGAGCTACAGGACTATTCTAGAAAAAGTAGAATATATTCTTTCCACTATTCAGAGCTCACTTCTTCCCTGTGGAAGGGGCAGTCCTAGAAGCACATTTAGCATTTAAGGAGTTGTATTATCACATCTTAAAAACAGAGTGACATTCCATTAGGCACCTTTAGTCATATTTTTTCTTTTCTTTAGAAAATAAAACACAATTAGGGAATCAGACTTTGTATATCCTGGCGTGGGATCAGATGCTCCTTGACTCCAATTAGGAAACAGGGTCTAAGCACAGGAATTAGTACATAGTAGCTATTAAATAAACATTTACTTAATAAATCACAGCATAAAATGATCACAGCAAAAATTCAAAACAAAGGCAATTATAACAAAGTTTATTGATTAATCCATAAACATGACCATTTTTTAAAAAAGCATAAACCAAACGATTGCCTTGGGTTAATAAAATGAGGCTTTTCCTGGGCAGATGCTCCAACTAACCAGCACAGCTCTTGCAGCGCTGAAGACCATTCTCATTGCAAGCCGTACACTTCAGGGCTTTGAAAGAGTCTGTAAAGCAGTTTCGAAACACTGACATCTTGCTCCCGTGGCACACGGAGCATGGATGAAAGCCAAAGCCTCCACAAGAGGGACACTCATGTGGATGCTGCACTCTCTGTGTAGGGTGGTAGGGGGCAATAAAGGGTGGAAAGCGTGTTAGCATGAATAGCTCATTCAGTCTCTCTGACTTTCTGTACTTTGAATAGTCATAAAACAATATTTGCATGACATGGCTATGGGCTCAAACCACCCACCAATTTTAGAGGTTAGACCCAAGAGGAAAAAAGGATGACATTTTCCTTCATTGTTCCACCAACGGCCATTTTGTAGAATAGGATTGGTTTGTAAGTGTGGCAAATATTAGGTTAAAGGCCACATACTTCAAGAAACCCATGATATGAAAACACATATTTACAAAACAAATAATTCCAGTTGATGGCCTTTTGCATTAAAGGACACTATTTTAACTTTCCCTTTAGTATCTCTTAAGAGTTTTATCTCTTGATTTATAAAATAGTACCACTAGTCCCAAGTTTGGAAAAATCAGAAAACTAATATTTGAAGTGTGAAGGAGTCAATACCAAGTGAATATACATCCTTACATTGCACATTTAAATAATGCTTTATTTTTCAAAGAATTTTCACCTAAATCATCTCAAAAACTTCCCCGACTTTTGTGTCCACATAAACAGACACTGTCCTCTATAAGGGAGATAATTGAAGCATCATTATCCTCATTTTATATATAAAATGTCCATAAAACTTTCCTCAGTAACTATCACTGATCCTACCTTAAGAAAAGATAAAGTACTTCTGGTAGCACAATAAAAATAAGCAGGCAATGTGTTGAAGATAATGTTTTGGAAATTACTTTTATGTATTCTATTTGCATTTTTGAGTACTATGACCTTTGCCAGAGTCCACTAATTCCATATACCTGTTGGAGGGCAGGGACAATAAGAGGAGTCAATGCATAAAAAAACAGAGACAAAAGAAGCGAGTTAAAACTAAGTTTCTGATATGAAAACTAGAAGATTGCAACAATGTTTGGAAGCCTGGCTTTGTGAGAAGAATATTTATGAACATAAGGTTAGGAAATGTGTAACCATTCTCACACACACACACCACTCAGACACACACTTAGACAAATATACTTACAAACACATACAGCTTTTCTCTGGAGATTCACAATTGGGCATAGTAAACTCTCCAAAACCTATCTGCTTAATGAATTCAACGTACTATTTCCCCAACACATTAACTATGAGCACCCTTTTCCCAGGAAACACTGTAATTCTCTCATCGTTAGTATCCTGTGGAATGTATGTTAGGAGAAAAACATTAAGGACATTATTGTCTTAAAATTTACATACTCCCAGACATTTTTTAGAAATGCATTTTTCTGTATAAAGCAAGACTCACCTCCAATTACAGTTTGAATTAGCTATTACACCAAGATGGCAATACTGTGTAATATCTCATTTTTAGTGGCACAGAACTACTTTGATGAAAAGGAGTACTGCTGATCTGACTCACTCAAACAAGGAACTTTGTCAAGATTGCAGAGTTCAAGGCTCTCCAAGGATATGTGCTAAATGTGAGTAGAGATCTGGTTACTTTGTAGGTGAGTTTTTGTCATTTCCTTGTGCAAGAACTGGCAAGAAATGGTGTGCTGGACTTATAATTTTGCATTATATTAAAATGTCTTAAGAAAAAAAAAATCACCTTTGAGTAAAAACCGTGATTGAAAGGAATGTACAGTACTCCAAAAGCTAAAAAGAGAATTAGTACATAATGGGTGTTTCCTATCAAATTTTGCAAGAAGAAAAGGTAGATAGACACTTGACATTCACTAGAGCTATGATCAAATATTAAGAATATTATTGAATTTTTGGAAAGAGCACTAGTGAGAACAGATGCTGAACAGCCTAGGTCCTGGGGCAAGGCTCTAACCCATCAGTTCTTGGATGGCACATAGGTCTGGTTTCCTGGGTTAGTGGGCTTGTCAGATTTGGCAAATAAAAACGAAGGTGTCCAGTTAAATTTGAATTTCAGATAAACAATATTTTTATTGTAAGTATTACATGGAACATATTTATACTAAAAAAAATATTCACTACTTATCTGAAATGTAAATGTAACTGGGCATTGTATATTTTATCTGGCAAACTTATGAGGGAGGAGCTGCCAGGAAAGAAGAGAGATGCTTGGAGGTTTGGGGACAGCAGGTATTTACCAACAAGAATTAAGTATTTCAATATTTTAAGAACCAGTAAAAACATGTTTTAATATTTTCAATAACTAGTACCCTGCCTGAATAACAATTCATGCTATATCCCAAGACGTTTTTGAATGACCAGATTCTTGAATAGCGTATGCTTTTCTACATAAAATACATTGCTATGAAAAATAAAGAACAAAGCTGAATTAGAATCTTAAGTGTTGGGCAACTTCAAGGCTCACTTACTGGCTATGTCACTTGCTACAGATACCAGGCTCACAGCACAAACTACCCCAAATGGTAACTTGACGACATTAAAAATTGTTTTGTACCATGGGCCTGAAAGATGACTTACAACGATTACTTTCAAAGGTCCAAAATATCAAATGTTAAATCCAATAATGCTAAGATTCTGCTATTTTTAATAGTTTCTTGGCAAGTTAGAACAAATATATTTCAAATAATAAAATTATAAAAAGCTACATTTTCCTATTTAAAAGGAATCACAAATACACTGACACCTTCCTAGGATAGTTATTCAGGAACCATGCAATTCTATGATGAGATCTATAATTCAAATGATTATTGAGAAGAATAATCGAATTAATTCATGCTAAGTGAGTAGAATAATGCCTGGCACATAACAGGCACTCAATAAATGTTAGTTATTAACCATTGTTTCATTAATAAATCTCTTTATAAAATGATTTGTATTAACACCTGCCACATGCTGAGTTGGTTGAGAGAGCGCCAAGAAACAGGGATGTTCCAATATAACCAAAAGGGCACCAACCTCAGGGAAAACTAATGAAATTACCTACAACCTATGTAGTCATATAGTCATATGGCACAACCTTTTCCTATAATTCCCAGAGTCATTTTGTTTAAGTGCCTCTTCTATACTTAATCTTTCGGCTTAAGGTCTTGCCACTGTAAGAAACAGAGAGTGAATATATTTCAGTTCATGTACCAGTTCTGATGATTTGATGAGACTGTTGGAAAGATTCTGAGGCCACTTCCATTCAGAAAATTATCTGTCAGCCATAAATTTTGGAGAGGAACAGGATGCCTTACAAACTACATACAGTCTATGCCCATTTCTCACACTTGATGAGACAGTTGCCCCGGTGGAGTCCATGAATCATTGTCAGACTTCCTTTATAGCACAAACTCAAATTTCAGGAACAAAAATAGTTTATCCCCTGTTATTTAATATAGAAACAGAATGCTATAACCAAGAGTCTTCAGTGCCTTCTTCAAGGTCAGAAAACTAATGCACTTATTATTTTTAACCTCAGATCATCTAATCCTATTCCAGTAGAGATGGAAATTCTCTTAACTATTTTACTAAAGAGGATGCACCTTATTTGAATCTGTGTGACCATAAATGTGATCATCCATATGAATTTACTCATTTAATGAAATGTCAGAGAGGGCACATTTGGCACATATCTTAGTTCCTTGGCTGCTCAAGCAAATAACATGTGATGGGTAGGATTAAACAATGAGAATTTATAAGCTCACAGTTTGAGGCTGGGAAAAAGTACAGATAAAGGCATCATCAAGGCAATGCTGTCTCCCGAAAGACTGGGACATTCTGGGGCTGGCTGCCAGTGATCCTTGGTCCTTGGTTTTTCTGCCACATGGCAATGCTCATGGTGGCCTTTCCTGGCTCTCCCATCTTTGAGGGTTCTGTTGATTTTGGCTTCTTCCTGCTTCCTCAGTGCCTTTCTCTCTGATATGTCTGAATTTCATTCTGCATATAAATGACTCCAATAACAGGATTAAGCCCCATCCTGATTGAGGTGGGTCATGCCTTAATTGAAGTAGCCTTATCAAATGTTCCTATTTACAATGGGTTTACACCCACAGGAATGAATTAAATTTGAGAACATGTATTTCTAGGGTACATACAGTGCCAAACCACCGCTGCCTATCAACCTGTATGGATGATTAGCCTCTGTCTGTATGTTTTGTTTTAAACTAGAGTCAATAATTTAATTCAGAAAATGCCTAATAAGTACCTACTAAACATCTACCTGTCTGACCAAGTTGCTAAGAATGTGATCAAAATCCTTGTTGATAATCAGTTTCCAGCATCCTCAAACTGCAGAGGGGGGAAAGAAGCCACTGAACAAAATGCAGGCACAGAGGAAATTTGTAGCACAGAATCCTGAATGTATATGCCTGATTCTTGAGCCAGATGGGATGGACTGCCATAAACCTACTGAAAGAGATGCTTACTTGATTTCAGAGAGAAGCAGACTACATCGCTTAATTTCCCAGGTTACTTGGCCGTTTCCTGCTGCTGTTGTCTCTGAGCACACTCTGTCCATCTCGACACCCACGGGGAGCTCTGAGAGGCCATCATCCAGTACTGCCTCTTCTCTAGGGAGGGCCAGGGTGGTTTTTGACATCTCCAATGCCTGAACAGACAGTCTATGCCATTTCAGACATCCTCAATATGTAGCTATGGAACTTGCATCTGCTCTTCAGGAACAACAAATAAGTAGTCACTAGCACCCAGGGGAGAATCAAGCTAAGCAATTGTTAAAAGCTCTACAAGAAAATAAGTACAGAAAATGGACAGCATATTGGCAATATGTCTAAGAACGAAAAATAAATGTTCACTTGTATCTTCAAATTAAAAAAAAAAATTATAAGGCAAAATTTTACTTAAAGCCTCTCTGCCATCTGAGATCTCCACCTTCCCAATGTCTGCCATAATAAGATATATGCTAACATTACTCAGGGTTCCCTTGGATTTCTCTATGGATCCCAGCAAGATCAGCTGTCTTGGTTATCATTTTGCAGAACCCTTAGACAACTCTTTGCTTCTCATTTCTAGCCCATTTATTAATATAAACAAATGCATCAATACACACATAAATAAATTTTACAAAGAAATTATATTTTCATTCATCCCTTTTACCCAAGTATTCTCCTACATGAACTAATGATTTTCTCTTCCTGTCTTTTCTGTCTCCAAAATACATTGGATCAAAGAGGATTCATTCATTGATTTATTCAAAGAACACTATTGAGTGCCTATTCTATGCCAAGCTCTGTTCTAGACACTGGAAGTAAAGGACAGAACAAAACAGAAGAGAATCTGTGCCTACATGGAGCATACATCCTACTAGAAAGATGATCTGCATGGGTATCAAGAAAAATAAGCTGTTCTCTCAGGAACAGAACCCCCATTGGTTCTATTCATTCCAAGGGCCCATTCAAGTGATTACCAAGTCTCACTTGTTTCTGCTGCCTTTGGGCAGCTTCTCAAGTTTGAGGCCATTGACCTTTTTTATCAACAAGTCAGACCCACTCAGCTTATAGTAATCCAGCATGGTGGTGTTCACTGAGTTGCAGAATTAAGGAGCTATAGACTCCATGGAATAAAAGGTCATGAATAGCTAAGCCAATCTTTAAAAAGACACTTAATGAGGAAAAATCACCCTTACAGACCGTAAAAGATTTTACTAAACCACAGAAACAAAAACAATGTGATATTGGTGACACGAGAAACAAATAGAACAATGGAACTGCCTAAAGAACTCAGAGAAAACCCCAAGAATATAAGAGGATTTAATTCAACATGAAATTTGCACAGCAAAGTAATGAGGAAATAATAAGTTATAGAAATTAGCACCATGTACTAAATAATGAGCTGTAGATGGAGGAAAGACCTAGATATGAAAAATTATAAAGTTATTAGAAGAAAATGCTGGATAATATCTTTGTGACCTTAAGATGTTTCTAAACAAAATTTCAAAAGCACAAAATATAAAGAAAAAATGATGACTTTGATTTTATACTAAAAGAGGATTTCTGTTGAATGGACATCATGAAAGAAGCAAAAGAATAGGAGGAAATGTTGACAACGACTAAAACCAATAAGGAATTATAGCCACGATATATGAAGAACTCCTACAAATCAATTTTAAAAACCCACAATTCCAAGGCTTCTAATGCACAAAGTATATGAATGCACAATTTACAGAAGAATTAGAGATATCTAACAAGCATATATTGAGATGCTTAAATCCACTGGTAATCAGAAAATATGTAAATTAAAACAAAAAGCTGACATTCATTTATATCTGATACTCTGACAAAAAAATTAGAAAACAAGATAATGCCAGATATTAGGGGGAATGTAGAGACATAGGAATCCTCATTCTCCAGAAGAGAGAGTGTTGACTAGTGCAGCCATATGGCATTATCTGGAAAATTAGTTATATGCATAGACTATTATCCAGCAATTTTTACTTCCAAGGAAATCTGTAAGGGAACATGTTCAAGGTTCTTCCTTGCAACACAGTTTGTTTGGGGAGTTAGAGGCTACCTGGGTTTCCATCAGTGGAAAAGTGAATAAATAAAAAAATAGCAGGAAAGTGCAATAAAGCTGTGCTGTCCAAAAGAGCAGACACTGGCCACATGTGACTATTTATATCTAAATCAAGTAAAATTAAATACAATGTAAAAATCAGTTCTTTGGTCACACTAGCCACTCTTTAAGTGTTCAATAGCCACATGCAGCTAGTGGCTACCATCACGAACAGTGAAGACAAAGAACATTTCCATCATCACAGAAAATTCAGCTGGACAGTACTACCATGGAGAACTATGCAGTAGTTAGAAATAATGGACTAAATGTCCACATAGCAATATAGATGGTTCTTAAAAACATAGTGCCTAGTGAAAATAATTGGAAACAAAATTAGAAATATTACACATTCTAATTTATTTCACATAAATTAGAAATATATGCACAGAAAAAAATAATATACTTTAAAGAAGTTAAATTGTTTAAATAAAAAAATACCCATTAATCTAAATTGTTTCAGGGGGGTGGAATAAATTATAATGATGAAAGAAAAGAAATAAATCTATACCTATAGATTTTTGAGATGATAGGAATTTCAAAGGCCATCAAATACAAACTCTCACTTAATAGCCTAGGATCAAGATACTCAGGGGTGAAGTCACAAAGCCATCAGCACAGCTCAGAATAGAACAAAGACCCTCTGAATTCCAAGTCACAGTACTTCATAAATTTATTAACTGTGTAAACCAAGGATATCTAAACCACTCTTGCACAAGCAAGTTGACTCTCTGAATATATCCTATGATTTTAGGACTTTGAAATCAGATCATGGTAAGCATTTTTTCTCCCAAGTGCTAGACACCGTTCTACTTCATGAGCACTTTCTCTCATGCCATCTTCCTTATGGGACCTCTGTGCCTATATGTAATGTTAATACTTGTATTAAAGCATGGACTAATCCAAAAGTTTCCTGAGTTAATATTAGGTGCAAGCAATACTTTGAGAAGGTGTCATTGTCTTCCTTAGCCAGTGCCTATGAATAGTAGGCACCCAATAGATACTTGCTGAATGATGGCTATATTATATTTGTCATAGTGGGGGTGATAACAGTATGAATGAAACATGATTCCTACAATCAAGAAGCACATAGAACATTTAGGACATGCACCAAATGCACAAAGAAAGGTAATACTAAGAATACTTTCATAATTGCCCAAAAAGAAGAGAGTTATAGGAATTCAAAGGTGAGAGAGATGAAAAGTAATTTTTGGAAAAATTGATAGTGTAGATGGGCCTTGAAGGTTGCAGAAGGAAATGAGGAATTGGAACAATATTCTAGGCAGACTGATCAGCTAGCACAAAAGAATGGTAGTTAGAAAGCACAAGAAACCACAAAAAGTTCTTTCTTTTGACTAAAGTGGAAGATATGGTAGAGAATCAGAAATGAGGTTATAAAGGAGACAAGTCCAAAAGGAGTTGACTCACCAAGATACAAGGTGACCATATGGATGCTTGCTGCCCCAGAACAACTATTAACACACCCCTTTCACTCTCAGAGGGTCTCAGTTTGAATGATAAAGTATATGGACTCTCTACATAGAGGGAAAAACAGTCTACTAAAATAGTTTAGAAAAGAGGTGATAAGGACTTCATCATATATTTGTTTGATGCATGACATATTTGAATAAGTATTTTTTGATGCTGTAATTATAACCATAGGAACAAAAACTAAAATGTATTCTTTGGGAGAAATAATATTATTTTAATCTTCAGAATCATGAGGTGGCCACAGAAAAATAAAATGCTTTAAATGAAAAATTGTAGATGTGCTTCAAGACAATTGCCTGATTTGGAATACCTCATCGATGTCTCTATTATAGAGAATCATCAAGTGCTAAAGAAAGCTGATCAGAATGTTTTAATTTAATAATACAAGGTTATTAGAAGCTAACAGAAAAGTAGGCAGGTGACATCAAATTCAAACTGCCACATGTATCCTATTATATTTTGTAAGAACGTAGGGGAGGGGGAAATCAATTAAGAAACCCAGTTACAACCAGAATGTGTTTAACATTTTGATTACTAAAAATCAGTTTCTAAAGGCACAATTACCTCAATTTTGGTTAAGAGGTCTTGCAGTTCTCCTGATTCATTCATTGACAAAATTTTCTCAGCACCCTATTAACAAGAGAGGGTTGGGGGAAAAGAAAATCCATTTTGTTAGTATTTGAGAAAATAAAGCTCTAGCCAAGAAAACTTAACCCACAAAATACTAAATATGATTCCTCCCTTCAGACCTGAGTAAACAAGGCTTACTGCAAGCTGGGGGAAGATTGTCAGCCAGTGAGCGCTGCAATGTCCACAGCCGGCAGATAAGTCAAGATATGGAAGCGTCCAACCCACCCTTCAGAGTTATTCAGGGGGCCTAGAGTCAGCTTTGCCCCCTGGGAAAGGAAGACTTTGAGAAAATCGTCATCCTGGATTGTGTCTGCCCTAACACACCAGTCCTGGACATGCCCTCCTTGGAGCCATGCATGTTAAAATGACAGCTGTCAGTCATCCCCATTATCAACATCAGCAGCAGCAGCAGCACCAATTAAATACATATTGTCAGCTAGGCACCAAAATCACCTCATTTGATGTGGTAGACTCTATCATTAGCAAGAACTGAACCTCCGTCAGATTAAATAATAATTCCAAGGAAACCCAGAGGGAAGGAAGAGTAAGAATTTGAACATAAGTAATAGACTTACTCTAGAGCCGATGATAATTAACTTCTAAAACTTTCCTGCAAAGTGAGAAAGGGGGTAATGTATGCTGATCACAAAAAACTCATTGTGCTTCTTCAAACTACCCTCTGCTTCCCATTCCTTTCCTCATCTTACATTCTCTCTCTCCACTTTCCAACATATACTCAGAAAGAGGGAATAAGAAAAAATTGGAGAAATTATTTCTAATCAAAGGTAGAGACTATGTTTGTCTTGTCCACCTTGTATCCCCAGCGTTCAGCACCATTGCTGACAAATAGTGTGTGTTGAATCAATGTTTGCTTAATGAACAAGACAGGGAGAAATATCATCAAAGCAACAAATATTTTTAGGATTCCTATTTGTGCTAGGCAGGATGGAAAACACAAACCCTTTTTTAAAAAAATTAAAAGGTCCTGGTTCTTAAGAGGTTGCAAAATATTTTTTATGTAAGCACACAAAAAAGTAAACCACAAGGTGGAAAGGAAAAAGGTGATGCAGAACAAAGGTGGCTAGGAAACTGTAACAGGAAAAAAAAAAAAAAAAGATCTCCTCTGCTTATTGAGGGTAGAGAAGGCTTTTCCGAGCATGGCAGCATTTGATCTGGATCTTGACAACATGGTGAGATTTTTGAGATACGGTAGGCAAGCCCCATAGCGAGGTATAGGAGTCTTTAGTTCTTGGTTTCATTTTTGTTTGGTTTATCTTATATAACTCATGTCATCTTAATCACCATCAGGAATGTCAAGTTGATATATTAGAAAGCACTATGAATGAATACACAGGGCTATAGAAAATATATAGAGCTCTGCAAGGCAGGTCATATTCTTTTATTTGTTGGTGTTTGGCTAGGAATACAGAAGTGAGGACACCAAAATTGAGAACAAAGTTAGTGAAAACTCCATGACAAAACAATCAAGTCTAAAAGTTAGTAATAATGGTTAATATTTTAGTTTTGCTGCATTCTATTTCTACTAGGATTTAGCTCAGCTAAGATGGAAAAAGCCACTGGGGAATTTGGTACACCAACTCAGGCAGTAAGGAGAATATATGCCTCATTTTTCCTGAATGCAGGAAAATACACCACAATGACTTCAAACAAAATGAATGTTCCAGAGAAGCTATCACCTGCGCATCTTAGCTCCTTTCTGAAGTCAGCAACATGCCTTAAGTCAGTTGTTTAGAATACAGTGCATAAGTAAAAAAAAAGACCTACCTCATTAAATGCATGAAATTTGTTCTTTCTCAACCAAATAATTCCTGCGCCACGACCATGAAAGCAGATTCCAGATTTCAGGAGAAATGCAGGCTTTGCTCACATCAAGCAATGTTCATAAAGGCAAAATAGTCACTGCTGTTCAAGATATCTGGGTTCCTCATTCAGTTAGTGTACCAAATGCTTAAGGTTAGAAAAACCTTCTCTGTAGCAGAGAGCTGGGAGCTGAGTACCTCCTTCCCTGTTCAACATGCTCTCCACCTGGACCTAGCCTCATCAGAATTTTCCTTGAAACCAGCCCACTGCTCTCTGTGCCACATGCTGGGCAGTAACGGTGGCCAAAACCTCACAACCCCAGCCCTACCTGACCCTGTTATGACCACACCTAAGTGCAAGATCCTATAGGGGAGAACAGGGAAGTCAGAGGGTCCCCCTCTCTGATCCTAAACATTGGCAGCAGCAGGATGGGGTTCCCAGGCACACTCCTCCCACCCTGAGGTTTGGGTCAGTAATGAAGGTGGCTCTCATTCTGCCCTGCTCTGAATGGCATTTGTGTATTCCCAAGGTCTCATTCCATCACAGTTGTCATCAAGGGCGTTCCAATTATTACTTGGCCTACAGAGAAACCCTTGTGTCCCAAAACAAGAGCGTATTTTCTTAAACATTGGCATTATTCTCAGAAATAATTCATTCCTAGGTCGTATTTCGTTAGAAATATCATGTGTGACTTTGTTATTTTTAAAATATAACTCCTCCATTCATTCTGCTATCTGCCATTGTTTACCAAAATTTCCGGGATACTTATGGAAATAGTTCTAGAATATTATCTAAATGGTTCAGAATCAATTTTCTGAAAATTAATGCAATCCTGAAAATGATAATATTTTTGTGTTAAGTACTTAACAGATATTGGCTCTTTTAATCATCCATACAAAATAAGCATTATTACCTCAATTTTTTAAAATGAAGAAACTGGAGTTTGAAGAGAGTAAGGAACTTGTCCAGGGACTTTCAATTTGTCAATACATGACCCGGCCAGATCTTTAATCCAGGTCTAGTGGTCTCCAAAACCTACATTCTTCCCATTTAGCATGCATATAGCTAGTAAGTGGTGTGACACAACTGTATAAATGAAAAAATGGCACATACAACTCCAAGTCTACAGAACATGAGCATCTATAGCTGGCACTCACTATTAAGTAGGTACCCAAGAAGTTGAAGTGAATGAAATCTTTCACTGCAATGTGTCTGCAATGATCCCAAACAAAATGAATATGCCAGAGAAATTATGAAATGTCCCAGAGCTTCTCTTCTCTCAGCACTGTGCTTTAGTCAGTTGCTTAAAATATGTTGCATATGCCAGGAAAGGCCCTATTCATTACCCTTCAGTACATAAAATCAATTCTGCCTCACCCAAACACTTCTCACCTTGAAATTCTGAACACTGAGTCGTGACACATGGACAAGTTGCTTTATTTTAAATTTAACAAGTTTTGCAGACAAAGACAAGATAGTCTATATAATATTTCCTCATATATAGATCACCAAGGAAGACACCCACACCTTCAATGAGCAAGAAGAAGGTAAGAAAAAGAAATCAGCACCCAACTGACTAAGAACTGCCAAAACCCTTACCAGCTCTTTTAAATTCAAAAATGTGCAAAAATGTGCCTCCTTATTCATTCATGCATACATACATGTATTCATTTATTCTGCAGTCAACACTATTTTTTGAGTCCCTGTTATGAGGTAGGCACTTTGTTAAGTGTTAGGAATATAACAATAAGCACAAAATGGCTCCCCATTCCTGAGGGATTGGGAAGTTTTGGGAGAAACAGATATTAATCAAAAGATCACATGAATCATTGTAAACTTATAATTGTTGTAAATACAGCAAAAAAAGAGGTAGGTACAAGATGCTGAGAAAGCATATAACAAGGTTTATTTAACCTAAATTAAATTGATTAAGTTGTTCTCTTTAGAAAGAATAGGAGCTAAGTGCACAGATGGAAATTAACCAGGACAATAAGATTACTAGATATTCTATGAATGTGGCATTTGTGTTCATCAAGGCCTTCCATTCAAGTTAAAAAGAAAAATTATGTTCCATGAAACCTCCTGGCAGAGTCTACATTGCATTGTGGATTGATGCCTTGAAGGAAACATAGGTAAGATACTGAATCATGTTGTAAGCAATCTATTTTATTCAACAAGCTGAAGAAAATAAGAGAATGCTCTAAGGCTAGCTAGTATTTAGCACTCTTTTAGATCTCTTAGAGTTATTAGGTCAAGAGTTTCCAAACGCCATTGTCAAGAAACAAATCAGATAAAAATGCTTAAGTATTTTTTTCTCAAAAAGCATGTAAGACACAAAAATCGATTTTAGTTCTCTCCATGCTTACATCAAGCCTCTGGAATTCCACTGGAAGACTAATGTTTGAAAATTATTGACCTAGACATTTCTGCGGGTCCCAGAAGAACTAAAAAATGTTCACATTAATGAAATACAAACACAGACAAAATCAGCTCTTCCCTCTTCTGTGCCCCAATGCATGGTGAACCTAGTGATGATTACAAGGACAATGGCTTCCTCAAGCAGCCAGCACTTTGTCTGGTATACCACAGATAGTCAATAGGTATTTGCTATATTAATATCTTCAGCATTCTTGGAGTAAATGCAGCATTAAATTCCAATCTCCCCTTCCCTTTTTTTTAATAATGGCCTGCTGCTTTAAAAGCAAGCAAGGGCATAATACAAAATGTAGCTTTGTGGAGATACACCTGCAAAAGATAAAACTAATGTGATATGAAGATAGAATTCTAGATACTTAGAGAAGTGAAAGGGATGAATACCGTAGAAATAGTTTCTCCTAAATGCACTTGACAGCAACAGACAGTGAGTGGGGGTCTCACTCTCTCAGAAGAACCTGGAGGCTAAGATTCTATATTAGTGGCTGATAAAGGAGTCATCTACGTAATCAGGAAAGCACTGGCAGGGTTAGCATGCAAGGAGCTCATCCCTATCACACTCTCTGCCAAAGGAAGCATTCAATGAGCGTTTGTTGCTCTGGCTGACATGCTTACCAGAATGGGAGGTTATATCAACTATGCCTGGAGATGAGCCAGCTGAGTCTTACTGACAAAGTCAGATTTTACCTCACTTATCAACTTTGGATCTCCTCCAGGGCACTAACAAACCCCATTGAGTCCCCAGAGTTCTACACAAAACACTTATGTCTGGAAAATGTACAAAGCAGGTATAGTAAGTAATATCCCATCAGTGTCTTTAAAAACTCTGTAAAGGCTCCCATGGATAAGCTCATTCTAAAGATCATGTTTTTCCTGTGTCCCTGGCAGGAAGAATTAACTAAACAAGTTGACTTGCTCTGTTCAGTTATGTAATACAGATGTTGGGTATCTAAAAATGACTTCCAAAGAGAGTGATTTTATTTTTATGTAGTTAGTGCTGAGCCAATTTTTTCAGAGTAGATATAAAGATCAGTTTCCTATTGAGACTAATCCTGATTTGTGTAATAAAAAAATATTATCAAAATAAATTATCATGGGGATGTATCACTCACTTTTCTATAGAAGGACATCTCTCCAGTTCCTTTCAAATTAATATCAAATCACATAAAAGTGATATCAAGTCACTCCATTATTTTTTTTTTATGACAATTGTTTTTTTTTTTTTTTTACGTTACTTAGATTACATAAATGTTACACAAAAAATATAGGGATTCCCATATGCCCCACCTCCCACACCTCTCACAACCTCCCACATAAACATCCTTCACTAGTGTGGCACATTAATTGCAATTGATAAACACCATGTCCCAGTTGGGCCCGGAACCTCATTGGAGCAGCAACTCCTACTCTACGGCTCATTGGACTCACTGAGGACAACTGGGGGAGATGATGATGGACAACGGCCATCCTAGGGAATCGAGAGAGTCTGCAGCTGCAGGCAGGAAAATCACATCCATCTTCCCCATGGGATATAAGCCCCCTCTCAATTGGAGGTAGAGTGGATATCACCATGCCAGAATCCTCAGGATGTGGGGAAGAGCTATGGACTAGAGTGGACTTACTTGTATTATACTATAGACATATTGTGATTCAAGCAATGAAAGAAATTACATTGATGTGGAACCAGAGGCCACTTGAGTCTCTGGAGGCAGAGAGAGAAGGAAAAGCAGTTGTAACACAGGGGTTTTTATGGACTTGGAAATTGTCCTGAGTGACATTGCAATGACAGATATAGGCCATTTTATATCATCATATAACATGCAGAACTGTGAGGAAGAAAGTGTGGTCTACAATGTGAACTATGGTCCATGCTTAATGGCAAAGCCCCAGGATGTGTTTATCAATTGCAAGCTCATCAACTTTTTAATTGATAAGAGCCAAAATTAAATTCTAGCTCCTCCATGTACATGTTAACTTGGATAAGTACTTTAAAAATTATAAGCCTCAATTTCATTTGTAAAATGAGTAAAGTAATGCTTACAGGGTTATTGTAAGGCTCACACAAGATGATGTATGAAGAATCTAGAACATCACATGACATATAGTAAGAATTCAATAAATGGTAGTTGTTGTTATTCTTCTAGAGAGAATTTATAACTTATAACCAATGTTCAGCATACAAAATTTGGTCCACAATCATTTCTTTTATAGAGTCAACAAAAAATGAAAGATCAATGTAAATCAAAAAGAGTCTTACATGGTTTTTGGATAATTTCACCATAAAGTACAAGTGAATGTAATAAAAACTGGAAATGGAGTAGTTGAGCATAATACATGATTATTCTTCATGCAAAATATTGGGTTGAAAGACTCAATTTTGTGGCTTATTGTGGTAATGTGAAACTGTATGTAACCCAGAAAATCATATTTTCAAAGCGAATCCATTCCTGTGGTATAAACCTATTTTAAGTAGGGTGTTTAGATTAGGTTACTTCAGTTAAGTTATGGCCTAAGGTAAATCTTGATCCTTTTACTGAAGTCATTTATAAAAGGGGTGGAGAGAGAGAGAAAGAGAGAGCGAGAGAGAGAGAGCCATAGAAGCAAGAAGCTGAAAGCACCTAAACCTGGAAGAGAAGGGAGAGACTAGCAGACATCACCATGTGCCTTGCCATATGACAGAGGAGTCCAGGATCACTGGAAGCCTGTCTTCAAGAAAAAGCATTGCCCAATGATGCCTTGATTTGAACATTTTTCTCAACCTTGAAACTGTAAGCTTGTGAGCTAAGAAATTCCTACTGATAAAAGCCAACCCATTTTATGGCATCTGCTTTCAGTAGCCTAGTAAACTAAAACAGTTATTAAAAAGAAAATTTGCACAAAATTTGAGGACTTTCCCAGCTGTAAAAGTTCTCTGCTACATGGTAGAATGGCTAAAATGTTCTTTATAATGGAAGATTCATATAGCTCTCAGCTCTGAATAGTCAAAAGACGGAGCAGTTAGCTAACAATATTGCTGAAAAATATTAACTATTTTTTCTAAGATAATATGGATATTTAATCACTCAGCAAGAAAAATATTTGAGAAAGATTCACATCATGGGAGTAAGGGAGAAATATAATTAGTTGATCAAAATGGCAACTAACAGATTCCATTAATAGGAGAGAGTGCCAATTTGAATGGGCTCTCATCCCAGAGGAGATCCTAGGATGTTTGTATATGGATAGGTTACTAAAAATACATCACTGCAGACCCCAACACATTCAATAAAACTTACTTTATCTTTCATGTTACTATCCTAGTAACATGATCAAAGGATCAAATATGTCATCCTCAGTTGACTCCTAGAAAGACTTCTCTGCAGGTTACTGAAGTTTATAGTCATGAAATAAGGCAGGTATACCCCATTTCTATAAGGTCCTAATTTTAAAGAGTCATAAGTTGCCTAAAAATGGTAATTTTTTAAATATACACTTTTTTATTTTTTTAAAAGACACTTAGATGACATAAATGTTGTTACATAAAAAATATAGGGATTCCCATATGCCCCGGTCCCTACCTCTCCCACATTTTCCAACATTAACAACATCCTTCGTTAGAGTGGTACATTTGTTACAATTGATGAACACATTTTGGAGCATTGCCACTAAGTGTGGATTATAGATTACATTGTAGTTTACACTCTTTCCTGCACATTTTTGTAAGTTATGACAAGATACATAATGGCCTGTATCTGTCATTGCAATGTCATTCAGGACAATTCCTAAGTCCCCAAAATGCCCGCAAATTACACCTATTTTTCCTCTCTCCCCTCAGAAGCTCCAGTGGTCACTGCCTCCACATCAATGATAAAAGTTCTTCCATAGCTAGAATCACAATAAGTCTATATTAGAATAACAGTAAGTCCACTCTAGTCCATTGTTCATTCCCCAATCCTGATGATTCTGGGATGGTGATGCCTACTCCACTTCTAGTTGAGATCCCTTGGGGCAGATGGATGGGATTATCTTGCTTGCAGTTGCATAATCTTTCTGTTCCTTGAGATGGTCATTGTCCATCATCATCTCCTTGTTAGTTGTCCTGGGTGAGTCCAATGAACTGGAGAGTAGGTGTGCCACTCTCTTGAGATTGAGGACCCAACTGGTACATGAACAGTCCAAAGATTTAAGTCTCTTGGACATACAAAAATGGTTACTTTTAAGTTCATGGGAATAACTGAGTATATCATTCAGGAATCCAACAGGAAATGGATGGCACGCTTAAAGTTTAGTTGAAGAGATTTTAATGAAGTTTAATCTATAGAAATGTGGACCATGTTAAGTAAACCAACAAGTCTTGGTGAAGCACCTAGGGAGTGGCAACAATGGGAAGTCATTTTATCATCCCTAGGTTTAAAATTAAGTAGAAAAGGTATGGTGTTTACAGACCCTAACAAGAAGTAGATAGCCCTGGGAAAAGGAGTCAGAAGAACTCAACTGCCAAATCTGTATACGGTGAGCAGAGAAAATAAATATCCCAACCCCACTTAAATTTCCTATTCTAGTTTCCCTCTGCCTCAACCCAAATGGGAAGTCAGAAGACAAGGAACATGTGTGATATAGTCTATAAAGTCTGCCTCCCTTGGGCACAAAGGAAGACAAAGAAGGGCAGAGAGTGGATCTGGAAGGGAAAACAAAAGTAACCAGCATAACTAGATGTTTTCCTTCTGTTGAGATTGATCCCTGTTTGAGTGCATTTATGGTGTGTCTCCAGAACAAGAGACTGAGAATGATGAGAACTTCTGTACAATACTGTAATGAGATGAAGTAAATCATTTGGGCAAAACATGTTGGGAGGCTGTAACATGAAGGTTAAGATTGTGAGCTCAGCCACGCTGGAAGTCAAACTGTCTCTGCTACTTACTAGCTATGTGAGTTTGGGATGATTACTTAATCCCTCAAAACCTCTATTTTCTCAGCCTGCAAAATGAAGGCACAAATATCTCTACCATGTAGGGTTGTAAGAAATAAATGGAATAATTCAGGTTAAGTATTTAGCATAGTGGCTGGCCATATAGAGCCTTGGTAAAAAGAATAATATTTGTTTATTCTTATTGTTATTGTTTTCAACATCAAAAAATAATGCTTATTACTTACAATAAGGCTTTTCCATTAAGACTACTTCAAAGAGTCTTTTTGGAAAATTCATTGTCAGCTGCTTTCTTTTTTAAATCAACTAGAATGACTTATAATCCCTATAAGAGGGACTATCCTCCTTTACTTACACAGTACAGAAAGAGTAATAATTATCCTCACCCACTACCACTATCCATCCTTCATTTTTCCTTTTAGTTAGAAAATCACCTGAAACTTATTTGGGCATAGCATATAGTGAAAGACTATATTGCTCAGCCTCCTTTGTGGTTAGGAATAGTTGTGTGAATAAGTTATTGCCAGTGAGATGTGAGCAGAAGTAATTTACATAGCTTCCAGGTCATACTCTTAAAAGCAAGCTGATTATCTTGTTCTTCCTCTCTTACCTTTTAACAGGCTGGAAAAAATGTTCTGTAATTAGGCTATTTTTAACCATGAAATGAGAGCTCACCCTAAAGGGAGGTACAACAAGATAGACAAATCACTTTTGGAGTAGATATAATATCTACCCTTGGATCACTTTTATTTGAAAAACAAACATCTACCTTGGTAGAAACATATATCTATCTATCTCTGTCTATAGATAGATATCTTTCTCTGTCGATAGATAGATAGATAGATAGATAGATAGATAGATAGATAGATAGATAGATAGATAGATAGATAGAAGATAGATAGATAGATAGATAGAGAGAGAGAGAGAGAGAGAGAGAGAAAAGAAAGATGGATAGAGAAAACAACAGAGAGAAAGGGTGAGGATGATGTTAGAAGGAGTAAGGTGGAGCCCATCACAAACTCATGCATACTGCCTAAAATTTAAAAGTTATTCCTAGCTACAAGACTTAGGAAAAGAAGTAAAACAGGGTGTAATACAAACTGTTTCATGCATTCCTCTAGGAACTTTTCCTGGTAGATGCAAAAGAAATGGATGCATAGAATTCTTCAGTGGGCAGGTTGAGGGAGGATGAATAAACCCAGGTCTCTAAACCTGACTTGAGAACAGAACCTGGTACTCCTTTGTCATCTCCTTTTGTCTTGGCTTCTGTGGCCTCCAAAGAAAGCAAAGTGACAAGGCCTCTGCAATTCTTCTTTTGAGGACCTTGGATATTTCCATGGATAGGACAATGACAAGAGAAAAGTTCCTTCTAAGCAGGTGTGAAAGGTTGATCAATGGCATGGTAGCAGACCTAAGGAGAAGCCTCCAATAATAAGTACCTACCATTTACCCTGAGCTATGTAAGTGTCACTCATTTAATCCTCACAATATCCCTGCAAGTTTTTGTTTTAAAATCTTCAATTTTAAAAATAGAGAAACTGAGACTTAAAGAGATTGTTCAAGGTCACACAGCTAGCAGTTGGCAGAGTCAAGATTCAAATCTGTGTCTATCTAGCCTCATACCCCATGCTTTCCTCCAATGAATTTCATTTTTTCATTAATTTAACAATAATTTTGTTTTAAAAAGATCTATCATTTAGGGAACGTGGGACAATAAATTGTGATCCTAATGTATGTCAAACCACAGTCCAACATAAATGTTTTTTATCTGAACTCTAAGCACTTAATAAATCATGTCTATTACTATTATTATTATTACTTTATTATACTAATCACATACCACAAAAGTAATATGAGTTTTTATCTAATGTACAGTGATGATAGATGATAAAGAACATAGATTTTAGATTTTGTCATTCTTTATGCTACTCCTCATAGAGTGCTTCAACATTTCATTCATGCCTGAGTATAGGCAAACTTATTATGCTGTGAAGGAGTTTTGATCTATGCATCTCCTACTTTTTATTCCCATGAAGATATCAGAGATGAGGATTCAACACAAAAGGAAGGGGATGGAAATTGAGGTGGTTGATTAAAGGATGCATGCAGGCCTGCTTCAGGGCGATCCAGAGAGTAAATATTTAGTCTCGTTATTTAGAGTATGAAATAACACAATATTTTACGTTTATTTTACCGGTCATTTAATAAGGAAAATCACATACATAAATAAAAGATAATATACCAAATACCAAAAAGATGAAATAAACTAAGAGAAATGAAAACATATTTGAAGTAGTGAAACTAAAATAAGAAGTAGATACTGAGACAAAAAGAAATTCAATATAGTCAAAAAAACTAGATATAACTTAAGTAAAAACTTGGAAAAAGATGTCAGTACAACAAGGTGTCATAACATAACTAAGTCACAGCATTCTAAGTAAATGAAGAAAAGTAAACCCCCAAAATATTTTAAAAATAAAACTCAATCAGCAAAAATATTTGAAAATATAAAATTAGTTGGTTAAGATATTATGAGGTATGAGAATAAAAGCCAAATTAATTAATCTCTTTTCCTAATTCTTCTCAATCCCAGATCCTGTTAACATTAACATTTTTTTCAAACTGTAAATATGTATTTATTTACCTGTTCATTCTCTGCCCCACAAATCATACCACTATTAGAACGTACTGTCCATAAAAGCAGAGAACAATTTTATATCATTCAAGTCTGTATATAATTATCACCTAGTGTGAGACTGGACTTCACTTAGTATAATTTTTTTTTGTCTGAGATTAACATTTTATAGTATTAACCTATATTTGTTTACGTTCAAGGAAAAACAGTCTTATATATTCAATTTTACCCATATTCATATTTCATATAATATATTTATATTTCACATAATGTATTTATTTCATAATAGCACCATCATACAGTATTTGTCCTTTTGTGTCTAGCTTCTGGCTTGCTTAACTCAACATAATGTTCTCCAGGTTCATCCTTGTTGTCATATGTTTTACAACTTCATTTCTTCTTATTGCTTCATAATATTCCATTGTATGTATACTACACAATTTGTTTATCCATTCATCACTTGATGGGCACCTGGGTTTTTTCCAACTTTTGACTATCATGAATAACACTGCTATGAACATCAGTGTGCAGATGCCTATTCGTGTCACTGCTTTCAATTCTTCTGGGTATAAACCTCGCAATGGCATTGCCAGGTCCCGTGGTAAGTCAAGATGTATCTCTCTACATCTTCTCCAAACATTTAAAATATTCTAATTTTTTGATAGCAACCAGTCTAATAGGTGTGAAATTTTATCTCATTGTAGTTTTGATTTGTACTTCCCTAATCATTAGTGCTGTTGAACATGTTTTCATGTGTTTCTTTACCATTTGTATTTCTTCTTTGGACAGTTGTCTTTTCAAGTCTTTTGCCCATTTTTTAATTGGATAGTTTGTTGCTTTATTGTTGAGTAGTATGATCTCCTTATATATCATGGATATTAAACCTTATCAAATATATGATTGTCAAATATTTTCTCCCATTGTGTGGGCTGCCTTTTCACCTTTTTGACAAAGTCTTTTGAGGTATAAAAGTGTTTAATTTTGAGGAGGTCCCATTTATCTATTTTTTCGTTCATCATGCTTTGGGTGTAAGGTTTAAGAAAATACCACCTACCACAAGATCTTGAAGATGTTTTCCTACATTTTCTTCTAGGAGTTTTATGAGTTGTTTTTATATTTAGGTCCTTGATGCATTTTGAGTTAATTTCTGTATAAGGTGTGATATAGGGGTCTTCTTTCTTTCTTTTGGATATGGCTATCCAGTGCTCCCAGCACTATTTGTTGAATAGAATGTTCTGGCCCAGCTGGGTAGGCTTAACAACTTTGTCAAAATCACTTGGTTGTAGATGTGAGGGTCAATTTCTGAGTTCTTGATTTGGTTCTGCCTCTCTGTACTTATGCCAATACCATGCTGTTTTTGGTTTTGCTTTTTTACCACTGTAGCCAAGTAATATGTTTTAAAATCAGGAAGTGGGAATCCTCCAACTTTGTTCTTCTTTTTTAAGACATTTTGATTATTTGGGGCCCCTTACCCTTCCAAATAAATTTTATGATTGGCTTTAGATTACTGCAAAAAAGGTTGTTGGGATTTTTATTGGGCTTGTATTGAACCTGTAAGTCAGAATGGGTAGAAACGGACATCTTAACCATATTTAGTCTTGCAATCCATGAACACAGAATGCTCTTCCATTTATTTAAGTCTTCTTCAATTTCTTTAGCAAAGTTTTATAGTTTTCTGAATACAGGACCTTTATGTCCTTGGTTAAGTTTATTCCCAAATATTTGACTATTTTAGTCACTATTATAAATGGAATTTTTTTTTCTGGTTTCCTCCTCAGATTATACATCAGTAGTGTATAGAAATGCTATTGATTTTTGCATATTAATCTTGTATCCCACCACTTTTCTGAAGTCTTCTATTAATTCTAGTAGCTTTGTTGTGGATTTTTCAGGATTTTCTAGATGAAGGATCATGTCATCAGCAAATAGTGAAAGTTTTATTTCTTCCTTTCTTATTTGGGTGCTTTTTATTTCTTTGTCTAGCCTAATTGCTCTAGCTAGAACTTCCAGCACAATATTGAATAATAATGGTAGCTGTGGGCATCCTTGTCTTGTTCCTGATCTCAGCAGGGCAGCTTTCAGTCATTCACCATGAATGCAATGCTAGCTGTAGGTTTTTCATATATTCACTTTGCCATAATGAGAAAGCTTCCCTCTAATCTTAAATTTTGGAGGGGTTTTATCAAGAAAGGGTGCTGCATTTTGTCAAATGCCTTTTCTGCATCAATATATTGGATGGTATGATTTTTCTTCTTCAAATTATCAATGTGGTTTATTACAGTAATTGGTTTTCTTGTGTTGAACCATCCTTGCATGCCTGGGATAAAACCCACTTGATTGTGGTGTATAATTCTTTTAATGGGCTTTTGGAATTGATTTGCAAGTGTTTTTGTGGGTATTTTGCATCTATATTCATTAGAGATATTGGTCTGTAATTTTCTTTTCTCTTTTTTTTTTTTTGTAGTATCTTTATCTGGTTTTGGTATTTGGGTGATGTTGGCTTCATAGAATGAGTTTGGTAGGATTCATTCCTGTTTGATTTTTTGGAAGAGCTTGGGCAAGATCAGTATTAGGTCATCTTTGAATGATTGGTAGAATTCACCTGTGAAGCCATCTGGTCCCAGGCTCCTCTTTGGGAGGTTCTTGATGACTGTTTCAATCTCTTCACTTGTGCTTGGTTTCTTGAGGTCTTCTATTTCTTCTAGGGTCTGGGTAGGTAGTTTGTGTGTTTCTAGGAATTTGTCCAGCTCATCTACACTTTCTAGTTTTTTGGCATACAGTTGTTCATAACATAGTCTTATGATCTTTTATTTCTTTGTGTTCAGTGATAATGTCCCCCCTCTCATCTGGTTTTATTTATTTGCATCTGCTTTTTTTCTTTGTCAGTCTAGCTAAAGGTTTGTCAATTTCATTAATCTTCTCAAAGAACCAACTTTTGGTTTTGTTGATTCTCTATTGTTTTTTTGTTCTCAATTTCATTTATTTCTGCTCTGATCTTTACTAATTCTTTCCTTCTGATCTTTGCTATTTCTTCCTTAGTTTGAGATTAGTTTGCTGTTCTTTCTCTAGTTCCTCCAGGTGTGCATTTAGGTCTTTAATTTTAGCTTTCTTCTGTAAGCATTGAGGGCTATAAATTTCCCTCTCAGCACTGCCTTTGCAGTGTCCCACAGGTTTTGATATGTTTTGATCTCATTTTCATTCATCTCAAGATATTTGCTGAATTCTCTTGCAATTTCTTCTTTGACCTACTGATTATTTAAGAGTATGTTGTTTAATCTCTATATACTTATGAATTTTCCCTTTTTACGCCCATTATTGATTTCCAACTTTATTCCACTATGACCAGAGAAAGTGTTATGTATAATTTCATTCTTTTTAAATTTATTGAGACTTGTCTTTTGAACCAACATATGGTCTATCTTGGAGAAGGATTCATAGGCACTTGAAAAGAATGTATATCCTACTGTTTTGGGGTGCAATGCTCTATAGATGCCCGTTAGGTCCTGTTCATTTATCAGATTATTCAAGCTCTCTGTTTCTTTATTCACCCTCTGTGCAGATGTTCTATCCAATACTGAAAGTGGCATATTGGAGTCTCCAACTATTATTGTAGAGACATATATTTCTCCCTTCAACTTTGCCAGTGTGTGCCTCATGTATCTTGGGGCACTGAGGTTAGGTGCATAAGTGTTTTGTATAGTTATTTCTTCTTGCTGAATTGCCCCTTTTATTAATATATAATGACTTTCTTCATCCCTTATAACAGTTTTGCATTTAAAATCTATTTTGCCCAATATTAGTATTGCTACTCCTGCTCTTTTTTGGTTAATATTTTCAGGGAATATCTTTTTCCAAACTTTCACTTTTAACCTGGTTGTATCCTTATGTCTGAGATGAGTTTCTTGTAAACAACATAAAGATGGCTTATATTTTTTTATCCATTCTATCAGTCTATGTCTTTTGATTGGAGAGTTCAAGCCATTAACATTCAATGTTATTACTGTAAAGGCATTACTTACATCATCCATTTTGACCTTTGTCTTTCTGTTGTCATATCATACAATTGTCTATCTTTTTACCCTTTAATTTACCCTTTCTAATAATCTTTAATTCTACACTCTTTTTCTTGATTTTTTCCTTTCAGACTGCAGCACACCCTTTAGTATCTCTCGTAATTCTGGTCTTTTGGTAACATGTTCTATCAGTTTTTGTTTGTCTGTGAAGAGTTGGAACTCCCCTTCATTTCTGAAGGACAGCTTTGCAGATACAGAATTCTTGGCTGGCACTTTTTCTCTTTCAGTACCTGAAATACATCATACAACTTTCTTCTCTCCTCCATGGTTTCTGATGAGAGGTTCCCTTGTATGTGATACTTTGTTTTCTCTTGTTGCTTTCAGAATCTTCTCTTTATCTCTGATATTTGTCATTCTGAATAAAAGTTATCTCGGGATAGGTCTATTCTGATTTATTCTTTGGGAGATATTTTCCTTTCATAAGAGTTGGGAAGTTTTCAGTCATTATTTCCTCAAATATTCTTTTTGCCCCTTTTTCATTTTCTTCTCCTTCTGGGATACCAATAGTGTATATGTTTTGCATTTTGCATTGTCATTCAATTCCCTGAGAATCTGTTCCATTTTTTCCATTCTCTTCTCTTTCTGTTTTCCTGTCTCTTCCAGTTCAGATGTTCTGTCTTTGAAATCACTAATTCTGGCTTTGAGCAATTCAAATCTGCTCTTTTGTGCCTCTAATGTATTTTTAATCTCATCTTTAGTTCTTTTATTCCCATAAGGTGGGTTACTTTTCTTGGCAGGTTTTTAAATTGTTCTTTATGCTCACCCAGTGTCTTCCAAATATCCTTTATCTCTTTAGTCATATTTTTTTTTCACTTCTCTAAATTGATTTAGGAGAGTTTTGTGATTATCATTGATTAATTGTCTTAAATCCTGTATATCTTCAGGGTATTTGATTTGTTCCTTTGGCTGAGCCATCTCTTCCTGTTTCCTAGCATGGCTTGTAATTTTTTGCTGAAGTCAAGGCATCTGAATATGTTGGTGAATTTACTCTGATGGCCATTTTTTTCTCTCTTGCCTATTATTATTTTTTCATAGCTCTTCTGTGATATTTGGTTCAACTTATCCTAAGTCTTTAAAAGTTCCCAGTTTAAGTTATCAAAATCATGTCAGGGACACACAATGGGGCACAGATTTTCTCCCAGAAGTTAGAAAACAGTTGTTTTTGTCCATGCAATTTCCAGACTGGCCAGCAGATAGTGCTCATTGGTGCACCATTCCACAGAGATGTATCTCTCTCAGTTTTCATTTGTTTTGATCTGGCCAGAGCTGAAGTTTAAAGCAGGCTCTTCTAGCCAAATTCACTGAAGAAAAGCCCTCTGATTTCCCCCTCCCTTTTCCCTTGTAACAGCTGACAGGGAGGAAGACATCTGCTCCCCTCTCGGTGAGCTGCAATGAGCTAGGGGTTTTACCCTAGATTAATATCTTGATGGTGAGGGAGGGGAGCCCTTCCCAGAGGCCAGGAGGTTTAGTAATTTACAGGTTATTGTTTTGGGTTCTTCCATTTTCTGTCCCTCGCCTCCTGGGATTTGTGAAACCCTGTCCTGTTCTGCTGACCCCCAACTTTTGGCTCTTTCTTCATTGTTTTTCTGAGAGCTGAGCCTTGCCTGCCAAATTTGATGCCATTTTCCCAGAATCCTACAGTAGGTTTTAAAATGCCTTTTTGACATCCCAGATGTGGATACCAGATGTCAAGGAAACAATTTGGTTGGAATTTCATTGCCAGGAAAGCCAAGTCTATACTAATTTGTTAATCATTTTTTAAAAGTCAACTCACAAAATTTAACTGTGAACTACAACATTCTAATTTATGACTACAGCCAAGAGGGATCAAAAAGATGACAAACATTTCTTCTGCTTACATTTCCATTTTCTGAGGTGATTATTCTTGGAAACAATACCTTCCATCTTAAGAAGAAGTTAGACACATGAAATGCTTTAGACGGATGATTCTCTGTTGGGAAACTGAGACACATGCAAGCACACCCAACTGCAAACACTGCTGTGTTTCATCTTTTTTTTTTTTTCCTTCATTTAGAGACGGGAACAGACTATTTTTTTCCTTTTAAAGCCTGAGGGGTGGACACACTGATGACTTTTATTCAATTATTTACATATTTATTATTTATCATTAACTTTTATTTTTAGGTATTATTTTCAGAATTTGTGATTTCCATATTCTCCACATTTTTAGATATGTTGGAGTATTTTTTATCCTCTACAAAGATGCATGTATGAGAACCATAGGATTATATAAATGAAATATGTGCATGCTTCCCAAATATGAAATTAATAGGTGATACTGATTTATATGGTAAAAGTTTCAGTGTACTCTTTCCAGTTTATTTTTATATTAAGAAAAGAAAGGAATCAGTCAATAGAAGAAAAGTATGAAAGGAAACTAAGGGGATGAATTTGCTAATTTTATAGGTAGAACACAATCAAGTGATTGGACACACATCCAGGTTTGGTGGGTGAGAGTACAAAATCTAGATTCAGAAAGCACCACTTCAATCTGTGCTCTGCCACTTACTGGCTGTGGAAAATTGGGTAGATTCCTTAATCTCTCACAACCTCTGTCCTTTATTTGTAAAATGGGGTAATAATAGCATCTACCTCATAAAGCTATAAGGATTTACTGAGACTTTGCATTTACCACTGTGCCCCATCACAAAGCACTCACTAAATGGGAACTTTTTAAAAAGTGTTATTCTCTTTAGCTACACATTTTAATTATTCTCTGCTGCCATTAATTTCAGTTGGAGTTTGACATTAGACATGTCACTGCCCCAGCTCATTAAAATTGCAATTCACCCATCTACTCTAATCAATAATAACCTTCACCAAATAGTTTTCTAAAGATAACAAGAGAGAGAGACAGAGAGGGAGGGAGAAAAGAAGATGGGAAAGGGAGAGAGAGAGAAATAGCATATAGAATATCCAAGTTTCAGCATTTAGTTATCTATTTTAAGATGTTATTTACCTGAAACATACCATACCTACAGATAATCATCTCCTATTAGCATTTGTGCATATGTATAAATTAAAATATCCATCAGTGGTGTACAAAGAAATGAATTCATTTATTCAGTAAATAGTTGAAATGGATGCAGACTAGACATAAGAGCCTAAGCTAAATTAGGGGGAATTAAGGAAAAAGAAAAGGAACAGAAGTAAACAATATTTAGGAAATAGAATCCACAGCACTTGGTGGCCAAGATGAGATAGAAGAAGTATATATGCATGTTAAAAGATAGCTATATGTTATTAATATATCTGTTTTATTAAATAGTTATTAATGCATAATATTTATGGCCTTCCTGGAATTGATATTTTTATACAGTCAGGATGTTATTTTTGCCATCTTTTTAAACTGCAATATTGAGGATTCATTATAGAGTCCTCTTCAGAACACTACAATTAAGGATGACAACTTTCCACAGTAAATTTAAACTTATAGGATTTAGGTTTTTGCTGAGTAAATTTACAATGAAATGAATACTTTGACAGTTTTTAAAGCAAAAATAAAAACTGGTCATAGCCAAATCTGTTATTTTGATAGAATTATGTAGTACATCTTCCAAATACAAAGAATATGAGTCAAGATTTCTTAACTGTGCAAATCACAAGGTCCACATATCCAAAAGCGCAAGTTGGAAAAGCTGAGATGATTTATTCTTCAAGTTACTTTAGGTCAAAGTTAAAGATGACTTATTAAGGTCGTAAAATAGCACTGAATGTAATAAATTTATTCCTTTGCTTTGTTTCCTGTCATTTTGTAACCAAAGCTATTTCTGCCCTGCCATAATGTATATTTTTAATCAGACAGTATTAGCCACAGCAGAGCAAACCACAAGTCACGAGGACAGATGACTATAACTCTATTTATGTTACAGATAGATTTCTGTGACACTGCATATAAAGCAGGATTTATAAATCAAATTCCCACTCATTTCTGGTATAATTTTGCTTCTAATAAAATCATTTCAACCCCTAAGTTTCACCCTTAAAAACATATTTAATATATATATATATATATTTTTTTTTTTCTGCATGCTTTTAAAGTAAAAATGACAGTCTGAAAAAATAATATCTACTCATTATTGATTAAATGCTGCCTGTGATAAAGAGGCATAATGAAGAAATCTGAAAGCTTGAGGATGTTTCTATTTAAGGTGTTCAATGCTAAGTCCAATGGTAATAGATAAAGCCTTGTTTGGCCTAACATCAGCCCCCAGCAAATATAGTCTAGTTTTCGTTTAAACAACTGTCTAAGCCCTTAGACTCAATGAGAGCTTGTCCTGGGCAGGCTGAGTGGATCCTCCAAATATTTCAAGAGATGATACTCTGTTTAATTTATCCTGGACAAAATAATATACACCTAAGAGACATGCCTGCACCTTTCCTTAGAGGGCTAGAACTGTTAAAATTTAAAATGCCATTCCATAAATTTACCAATTCATTTCACTGATCTAAAATGTAGCATGCATAGTCTTCATTTCTTTGTAAGACAGCAAATGCCTTGGCATTTTAATAAGGTTAGTGCCATATGTCGCTTTCTTCAATGCCACCCAATTCAGCTATTTGCATGGGATTGTCAAGTGCAAGCTCCTCACAGCATGGATGTGGTAAACCAGTGACTCCTGGTGGTTGGTACTTAGTTGTGGAAATAGAGCAAAATTTAAAAGAATAAAAAGAATGGGGAAAGTAGCATATACTACTTATCTCCAAATAAAAAGTCATTTCTACAGAAACAGTTTTAAAATGAATCATTTCTACATATGCAAATAAAAGACATGTATAAATTTAAAAAAAAAACTTTTAAAAACTCTTTTTAGTGAAAAATGCATTGTAAAATTCCCAAAGCAGGAAAACTGAAATTTATTGGTAATATTGCTAAAATGCAACTATAGTGCAATACTCCCACCTCTGGAACTTTGCCCTAAAATCATAATGCCAAAAGAACAAAAGTCTGTATCCAGCATTATCTCTAAAAGAAACCCTTGTGTTGGGAAAAGATTTTAATAAATTCAAATGTGTCATCATGATGAAATATAAAATCATCCCCAAGTTAATGAGAACTGGACAAAAAATGAAAATGTTATTGATATAATGTTAGGTTTAACAAGCAGAGGGAAATATGGTCCATTTAATATGAATGCCACTATAAAAAAGTATTTATTCATGCATGAATAATGGAAAGCAATAAAGAAAAAATGAATATGAATGCTTAAGGCAGTAAGCATTATGCATTTTTTAATTTTTTTAAAAATCCTTCATCTTCCCAACAAAATTTTTAAAGAAAAGAATATACTTAGATTGGAAATTTACTTCACAATAACATTTAAGGATAAACTAACAATGGGCTTTTCAAAATCAGAATCTGATCAACTCTTCACCAACTTCTATTCACGTCTATCTCATCTCCTTTCACTTTCTCAGGCAAGTCTTCCCTAACCCTCTCGCTTGGGTAAAGTTACATTTTTAGGTGTTCTCAAGCACTCTGGTCCTTTCCTTTAGAACACCTCTCTCATTTTGTGACTATACAGTGATTAGGGTGATTATTAAGGCTTGTTTTTTCCACTAGATTATGAGGGAAACTGTCATAGTAAACAATAAATAAAATTTGTGGAATAAATTGAATAACAGCACATACAAAAAAAGATAGACTTGTCCCTATTAGATTCCCTGTCCCTATTAGAATAGATAGAGCAGAACAAGGCAAGGGAATGGGAAATTTCACTAATCTTGACAATTTTCACCAAACTACATAAGAATTTTAAGGTTTTTAGAATTACCAAGAAATGTGGTAAAGTTAAGCAGAACCTGTCTCTTGATTTCCTTCCATTTATCAACTTCTTATATTATCTTGTAGGAGAGAACTGAAGGACCAGGGCTTTTCACTTGGGTCCTCCCTTGTACTTGTCTGCTGGAACTAATACTTCTTACCCTTTCTTGCACAATATTTTAACATTTAACTAGTCCTTTCCATTCTTCTTGATATAATCCCAATAGATCAACAGTGGTTGCTAAAATGAAAGAACAATACTCCCTCTTCCAGGAATCATCCTTTGCCAGTTATTCCTGAAAGGACATGAACTTCCACTGAGCTACTCTTGCATCAGCCCTACTAAAACTTTCTGTCCTCCACTCCAATGTAAGTAATTGCATAGCAGGCATCATAAAGGAATAAAGGCTTATGTTCACAGAGCTGTGGCTGATTTTCTTCCATACTTGCTTATTTATGATAGAGATAGAGAAGGGATAACATGTCTGTTCTACACTTTAGGACAAACACAGAACCTAGCACAATTGCTGCTACCTACTTGGAGCCTAATGAATATTTCTTAGTTTAAAAGTAAATAATTGAAAACTAGAGCTTATGGTTAAGAAGTTGATATAACAGGCAAAAGGCAAAATTCTATTTCCTCACTTTATTTTCCCTCTTTTTCAGCTCAGGGTAGAACATGCATCAGGAATTAATAACCACATATCCAGGGCCCAGGAAAAGCAAGTACACAGCTATGGAGGAGGAAGCAGGGAGCACATTTTCAACTCTTACTTTAATTTCATTATCGTTTTCCCTGTAAAAGTTAAAATACACTTTTCTAGCAAGAAAGGAAGGAGGGAAGGAAGGAAGGAAGGGAGGGAGGGAGGGAGGGAGGGAGGGAGGGAGGAAGGAAGGAAGGAAGGAAGGAAGGAAGGAAGGAAGGAAGGAAGGAAAGGGAAAGGAAAGAAAAGAAGGGGTAAAGAAAGGAGGGAGGGAAGGAGGAAGAGGCAAGACAAAAATCCCACCTCTAATAAAGTAGCATTTACCATTTCAAACCTGAAATTAAAAGTGTGGTATGTGCGGTGTTTGCTAAGAAATTAAAGGAGAAAAAACTCGTCTGGAGAAAATGTATTTGTATTCTTTCTCTCCCCAAATTGGAATAAAAAATAAATAATAAAGAAATCCAAGAAATAGAAAAATATAAACAAACCATGGTAACTAAAGTTTCTTTTTAATGTTTTTCATGATGACATATATGACATTATGCATTTGTCAAACCCCACAGAACTGCACAACACAAAGATTGAATCCAGATATAAACTATGGACTTTAGTTAATAATAGTGTATCAATATTGGTTCGTCAGTTGTAACAGATGAACCACACTAATGCAAGATGTTAATAATAGGAAAAACTGAGAGGGGGAAGTGCTTGTAAATGGGAACTTTCTGTATTATCTGCTCAATTTTCTGTAAACTTAAAACTGCTGTAAAAATAAAATTTATTAGTTGGGGAAATCTTACTAAGAAACCCTCTATATTTTATAATTAAGTGATTATAGTATGATATGAATTGTACCCCCACTTAAAATCTCCCCATCCTAAACATTCTGAATGTCCTAATACATATTAACAATCCAGTCACTTCTTTCAGCACATTACTACCTCAATCAAGCTACTAAACATTATGGGCTTCTAGGTCCTAATATGGAAACAAAGACAAGAATTTTGAGATTACTGAAGTAATAGCATGATACGCTATGATTGTATTAAAAGCAACTTAAATCTGATTTTCAACTCTATCCGCATTTATATTGGAACTCTAAGGAGGAAATTGTAACTACAAGAAAAAAAAATAACATTACTTTCACTGGATAATAAAGTGATGGCTATTTTCAAAGGTATAAAAAATGGCAGGCAGCATTATACATTATATGCTATAACATGCAAAGCACAAAATCCCATTATGTTAGTCTTCTGTGTTCTAATTGATATGAATGACTTTTGATATGCAGAAAAATTGATATTCCAATAAAATAGTTATTCTAGGCTTGACTTGAAGCATTCATTTCTCCTCACAATTATTTGCCAATAATATTACATTATTTAGTCCTCTGAAGAAAAGTATTGCTGAATTACATTTTAATGCCATGGCCATGATTGTATTCTAGAATTTTTTTAGGAAGTAGTCATATGGTTTATGGAAAATGGCATAAACCATATGCCATTTTTTGTGGACCCCAGAAAATTATGTTCTTAAATTGGTACATTCCTGTGGGTGTGAAGCTATTGTGAACCTTTGATTAGATCATATTCAGTTAAGGGCCACTTATTAGATTACTTTAGTGAGGCATAATCCAGGGTGGGTCTTAACCCTCTTACTGGAGTCTTTTATCAATGGAACAAATATACAGAGAAAAATGGTTGCAGAAACAGAGAGAAAATCCCAGAAGTTGAAACAGAAGGCCCCAGGAGCCAGAAGCTGAAATTAATGGAACACAGAAGCTAGGCAGGAGCCACTGAAGCCAGAAGCTGAAAGCAACAAGGCCTAGAGGAGAGGGGAAAGATGAGCGGACACCATCATGTGCCTAATCGCCCAATGATGCAGCTCGGGGAGAAAACATCTCCTGATGATGCCTTGATTTGGATGCTGGTATGGCCTCAGAACTGTGAGCTTATGAGTTAATAAATCCCCATTGTAAAGGCCAACCATTTCTGGTATATTGTATTGGCAGCCTCTAGCAAGGAGCCTAACTCTTCCATCCTCTACTACCAGATTTCTCCTGAAAAGTTCAAAGGAAGGTAAGAGTGGAGGGAAATATGATTTAGTGATACAAACTAGGTCAGGGGTGACATTTGTATGTCAGCTGATTAAATGATATGTTGCAAAATGAAAGGCAGACATGACTGGCTGATCCATGAACTCTTCCACGTAGAGGAGCTGCATTACTGGGGGGGGAAAGTGGCAAATACCTTCATAACATATCACCAACACTGGCTCATTCAGAGGGATAAGGGCAAAGGAGAGTGGCAGTCAGGAGAACTCTGCACAGCATGCATTCAAAATTAGGGGAATGTTGTCCCTAAGGGAGCAAATAGTTCTTTATGTGTGTGTGTCGGGGGGAGAACCTTATTATTTTTATGTATAAATTACAGGTACACATACGGTACATAAACAGTAGAGGGCAGTGAAAATAATAATTAAGATTGAGAAATATTGCTGTATAACACCTTAAGCTCTGAACAGTGATGGTGGCATTTATACTTGGCCCACAATGCACCAAGCAACTCCTGGCCACGTTATTGAAACAGAAGAAAGCTTTATTGTTGCAAATAGTTCACATACTCTCTCCATTATTCTCCTCCTTAGACCTTAAAAGAAATCATAGTACAATTAACAAAAGACAGAGATAGAAAGAATAGATGAAAAACAAAGCACAAGGTATAAAATAGAGTGACAGTAAGAACAAAAAAAATTGTACTTAAGATGACAAATGTAAATAATTTCCCTTATTAAAACATAAAGATTCTTAAAATTGTGTCAAAAAATAAAATCCAATAATATTTTGTTTACAAAAGAGACACTGAATCAACATTAGCAAGAAAAATAAATAAAAGAATAACCAAAGAAATATAAGGCAAACTAAACCAAATAAATAAATTAATAAAATGCTGGTACATGTGGAGTGGGTCCTGTAGGTTAATATAAGACCAGGAAAACTTCAAACCAAAAAGCATTAATTGATCAAACATAATTATTTTACAATGATAAAAATTTGAAATCATAATGAAGATAGAATAGCTGTGAATAGATTTCTACACAATTAAATATATGAAGTCAAACTGATAAAAACTAAAATGTAACAGATAACTAATAGCTCACCATAAGTATTTGATGAAAAAGGTAAATTAAAATAAGAATATAAGTATCTGAATTAAATACTTATAATGATATAATTAAAACACTGTGATATTTATATATACATAAATACATGCTATACATATAAAAAAAAGACTACATACTCTTTTTTAAAGAGTCATGAAAATTTTATAAGTTATATATTAAATTGCAAAGAAAAAATAAAAAATTCCAAACAGGTAAGCATCTCATGGGTCATATTATCTGACCACAATTCAATAAAATATAAATTAATAGGTAAATTTAAAACACAAAGATCCAATTTCTTGGAAATTAATAAACTCTCTGAGTCTTTTGCAGATCCCAGAAACTTATGTTCTTGAGCTAGCCCATTCCTGTGCATGCAGACCTATTTTATGTGGGACCTGTTGGTTAGATTCAGTTAAGGGACATTTTGATTAGATTGCTTTTGATTACATCACTTTAGGACCTTTGATTGGACTACATCAGTGAGGCATGACTCACTGTGAGGCATGACCCAGGTATCAGTGAGGCATGACCCAGGCTGGGTCTCAGCCCTCTTGCTGGAATCTTATGTAAGAACTGAAAGCTTAAACACAGAGAAAAAGACAGCTGTCATTTTACCCTGCCATGTGAGAGAAGACTCCAGGATTTTCTACAGCTGCAGAAAGACAGAAAGACAGAGAAACTCGTAGAGGCTGAGAGAGAGGCCTGAGGTTGGAATCAGCAGAGCAGCCCAGGAAAGACAAGCCATTGTGTCTGATCACCCAAGCTGGGCTCAGGGCAAAAGTGAGCATGGAGGAGAAAACAGAGAGAGACCAGCAGGCCCACCATTTTGCCTTGCCATGTGGCAGAAGTCCACAATTGCCCTCAGCTGCAATTTGGTGAGACAGCATGCTTCCTTTTTTACCACTGATGGAAGATTACTATTCTATTACTATACATTACTCTCCATAGTTTGTTTTGGTTGTATTTTTCCCCAAATATCACCCTGGTATTAACCTCTTGTAATATCAATGTACATTTGTTCTGTTTCAGAGAAAAACATTCTTATATATGCACTATTAGCCAAACTCATTTTTACAAGAGAGTTCGCTATGCTTTACAGTCCCGTGTTTCATTTTTTAGCTTTCCTTCTAATGATATACATGTCCTTAGACTTCTTTTCAACCACTATCATACCCATATATTAGTGCTAATAATTACAATCTATGATGTGCTTTCACGGTTTCTATTCATTTCTAAACTTTTACATAAAACCTTTTTACCAGCTCTGTACAGATTAAACCTCAGCTTTCCATTCTTTAAATGCATTCTATTTTCTAGTGACATATCCTAGTTATTAATACCATGAGTTTGCTCATTATATTTATATCATAATAGTGAAATCATATAATATTTGTCCTTTTGTGTCTGTCTTGCTTCACTCAACATAATGTCCTCCAGGTTCATCCATGTGTCATCTGCTTCATTACTTCATTTCTTCTTACAACCAAATAATATTCCACCATGTTTATATTCCACAGTTTACCCATTCATCAGTTGGTGGATACTTGGGTTGTTTTTATCTTTTGGCAATTGTAAATAATGCTGCTATGAACATCAGCGTGCAGATGTCTTCAGTTCTTCTGGGTATATACCTAGTAGTGGTATTGCCGGGTCACATGGCAGATCTATATCTAGCTTCCTTAGGAACTGACAAACATCCACAATATTTGTACCATTCTGAATTCCCACCAACAGTAAATAAGTGTTCCTCTCTTTCCACATCCTCTCCAACACTCATAGTTTTCTGTTTCATTGTTAGTCTAGCTAAGGGTTTGTCAATTTTCTTGATCTTCTCAAAGAACCAGAATTTGGTTTTGTTGGTTTTCTCTATTGTACTTTTTTCTCAATTTCATTTATTTCTCCTCTAATAGTTATTCTTTCTTTCTTTCTTCTTGCTTTGGAATTGGTTAGCTGTTCTTTTTCTAGTACCACCAAGTGTTCTGTTACCTATTTGATTTTAGCTCTTTCTTCTCTTTTAATATAGGCATTGAAGGCTATAAATTTCCCTCTTAGCACTGCCTTTGCTGTATCCCATACATTTTGATAAGTTGTATACTCATTTTCATTCGTGTCAAGATATCTACGAATTTTTCTTGCAATTTCTCCTTTGACTGACTGAGTGTGTTGGTTAGCTTCCGTATATTTATTAATTTTCCACTTTCCTACTTATTATTGGTTTCAAGTTTCATTCCATTATGATCAAAGAAGGTGCTCTGCATAATTTCAATCCTTTTATATTTATTGAGAACTGTCTTGTGACCCAACATGTGGTCTATCGTGGAGAAAGATCCATGAGCACTTGAGAAGAATGTATAACATGCTGATTAGGAGTGCAATGTTCTGTATGTCTGTCAGCTCCAGCTCATTTATCATATTGTTCAAGTTCTCTGTTTCCTTATTGATCATCTGTCTAGTTCTGTTTATTCATGTGAGTGGTGTGTTGAAGTCTCCAGATATTATTTCTCCTTTCAGTTTTGCCAGAGTTTTCCCCATGTATTTTGGGGCAACCTGGTTAGGTGTATAGATATTCGTGACTTTTACTCCTTCTTGGTGGGTTGTATCTTTTATTAATATAGAATGACCTTCTGCATCTCTTATCACCTTTTTTTTTTTTTTTTTTTGCATTTAAAGTCTGTTTTGTCCAACACCAATATAGCTACCCCTGCTTTCTTTTGATTACTGTCTGTGTGAAATATCTTTTTCCAACTTTTCACTTTCACCCTTTTTGCATCCTTGGATCTAAGGTGAGTCTCTTGCAGACAGCATTTGGATGGATTTTTTTAATCCATTCTGTCAGCCTATGTCTTTTGATTGGTGAGTTTAATCCATTAACATTCAATGTTATTACTGTAAGGGCATTGTTTACTATAACCACTTCATCTTTGGCTTTCATATGTCATATCTTATTATTGTCTTTTTACCCTTTGGGTAACCCTTGCTGACAGTCTTCACTTGTATACTCTCCTCCAAACTTCTTTCTCCTGTTTTAACTTTTCTTGCTGCAGAAATCCCTTTAGTGTTTCCTGGAAACCCAGATTCTTGTTTAAGAGCTCTCTTAGTTCTGTGAATATCTGTGAATATTTAAGCTAACCATCATATTTAAAGGATCATTTTTCCAGATAAATAATTCTTCACTGTTAGTTTTCTCTTTCAGTATCTTAATTATAACATATCACTGGTTTCTCACCTCCATGGTTTCTAAAAAGAAATCTGCACTAAGTCTTTCTGGGCATCCCTTGTATGTGATGTTTTGCTTCTCCTTTGCTGCTTTCAGAATTTTCTCTTTATCTTTGGCATTTGAAATTCTGAATATTATGTGTCTTGCAGTAGGTCTATTTGGATTTATTCTGATTGGAGTATACTGTGCTTCTTAGAAATATATATTCATGTCTTTCATGAGAGTTGGAAAATTTTCAGTCATTATTTCCCCAAATACTCATTCTGCCCCTTTTCCCTTCTTTTCTTCTTTTGGAACTCCCTTGACATATATGTTGGTGTGTTTTGTGCTACATTCAACTCCCTGAGCCCCTGCTCAATTTTTTTTCCGTATTTTTCTCCCTCTGTTATTCTCATTCAATTTAAGATATTCTGTTCCTCTATGTCACTGATTCTTTCTTCCATGATTTCAAATCTGCTGTTGTATTTTTAATCTCATGTGTTCTTTCATTCTCATAAGCTATGCTATTTTTCTATTCAATTTTTCAAAGTTGTTGTTGTGCACTACCAGTGTCTTCTTTTTTTTTTTTTTACCGGGAGGTCCGGGGGATCGAACCCGGGTCCCTCCATATGGGAGACGGACGCCCAACCAGTTGAGCCACATCCAACCCCTACCAGTGTCTTCTTAATTTATTTTATTTCTCCATGATTTGATTTAGGAGAATTGTATGAACATTATTGATTAGTTGTTTCAAGTCTTGTGTCTCATCTGGAGCTTTGATTTGTTCCTTTGCCTGAGCCATATCTTCCTCTTTCTTAATATGGCTTGTAATTTTTTGCTGATATATAGGCACCTTATTATGATGGTGAATTTATTCTGATGGTCAGTTTCTCTCTCTTACCTAGGGATTGACTGTTAAGCAGGTGTGTTCTACCATTGTTCTTTGGTTCTTGGTTCAATTTGTTCTAGATATTTAGGATTGCCCCTCTTTAACTGCTCAATCCAAGGCTATGAATGCAGTAATGGGATTGAGGCCAATTTCCAAGGGCCTTGGAGTGAGGAGCAGTAAAGGCAACAGATTGCTTCTTTTTTACTTATTTTTCCTCCTCTTTGTGTGCAATTTCCTGGTCTGACAGCAGATGGTGCTCTTTGGCAGACATCTCAGCTCAGACCCCAGATGCTAGAGGTGAATGCATTCAATGTAACCCCACCAAGATTGGCAGTGTAGAAGCAATGTCCCTTAGGATGGGCCAAGCCTCCCAAATCAAACTTTCTCAGAAGCTGATCTCCCCCCTTGGCCAGCCACACCTCCTTCCCTCTGTATCATCAGCAACTAATCCAAGGCAACACAGAGGATGCTTGAGAAGGCAGATTCTCTTTAGCTCCCTGCCAGCCCTCAGGGTAATGTTGCAGGCCCATCTGGCCTGGAATTGTGTGACCCCTGGGATGCAGCAGACCAAGTTCACTGGCGGAAATCTGAATTTGCCATAGGCTGTGTCCCTCCCTCTTCCCTTTCTTGGGGAAGAAGACATCTGAAACCCCTCAGGCAGTAGCTGCTGGCCAGGGGCCAGAGGACCCACTGCTGTCTGCTCCAAGGATAGGAAAATGGACACCAACAGCTGCTGCTGCATCTTTACTCATGGGATCTTTCCAGTCAGCTGAGTTTCCTGTTTTTCACCCCTTTCTCTTCTGGGTGGTGTCTAACCTTTCTCTCGTGTCCTAAGCCCTAGAATAGATTTCTGTACAATTTCTGCCTGTCTTCTAGCTATTTTTCTCAGAGAGAAGTGAGCCCTCTGCATCTCTAACCCTCCATCTTCCCAGAAGTACCCATGTCTCCGTCTACAAAAGAAATATAAATTTATAATGGAACATTTAATTATATTTTCTATTCCAATTTTCTAATAATTTATTATACTATGAATTGTTGTATATTTTTAAGTATAGTTTCTTTGAATCTAGGAATGAGTGGCCTTAACATAATAGTTATTGTTAATTCTTTACCTTTAACCTGTCTTTCACAATATTCGAAGTAAAAGAGTACAATGAACTTGGCAGTCTTCGAGACAAATCATATTTTTATTTTTATTGTATCCTTTGCCTGAGAAATGTCTGAGATTTGGTGTCATTCTGCCTCAATGTTCTCACTCAGTGACAGAATGAAATTGATTTATTTCTTATTCTTACTTGTAAAACTCTGAAAATGTAGGTCATGCTCTATTTTCACTGGGAGCAAAACACAGTAGACAGAGTCGGGACTCTGAAGATAGCACTCTGCACCACTCAGGTCCTTCAAACTACCTTCTCACACCATTTATTACATATTTAAACTCTCCTGAATCACTCAAGGAAAAACCAAGAGACATATTTAAACTGTCCTGAATTGCTCAAGGGAAAACCAAAAGACCGGAAGCTCAGGCTCAGGTCATTTCAAGCTCCAGAGCCCAGTGTAATCCAGATGTGTGACATCTGAGAAATCCAATGAGAAGCATAGGAAGAGACTCTCCTGTCCTCAGTGGTCTCTAATGCTTTTTGACCTTTTAATTTGTCTCCTACAATGGAAGGTAGAAAGCAAGGAAACTAGAAACAATTGGTGTCATACTAAACTAAATGTCAGAGAAAGCTCATAAAAACTCTTTTCTTAGGCACTTATATTTTATAGAAATCTAAATATTCAGCTGTAATTCCTTTGGAACAGCCCAATGAGTCCCTAGAATTCTTCTACCATGTATTTCATGACCTAGATCTGTCTCGGGACTGAATGGAACCACACCTCATAAGAACTAATCAAAGATGTTTACAAGTTGGTTATAGCACTAGTGTATTCTCTCCAGAAATATCTTGTGCTAAGAATACATGTGGCATGGAATTGGGCACATCCCCATCACTTCTTATTGAAATCTTACTCATTTTGCAAAGCATAATATAAATGCTGCTCCCTCTTTTTAATAAAAAATATTATTCTAGTAACATACATTTAACCACCTTTTATGCATAATAAAATTTATAATTCTTGCTACTAATTACATTCACAATATTGTTATACCATCAGCAACATCCATTACCGATGGATTCCTTTTTAGCAGGGGTTCTTAAACTTTTTTGTTCCCTTTGCCAGTCAGGTGAAAACCATGGACCCCTTACTAAGTCTACACTATACTATGTATTATTTAATAAATATATCATACCTGCACCAACACATCCCAACAAGAATAACGCTTAACTGAATTTCAATTCAAACTCATGGACCTCTTGTTAAGAACCTCTGTTTTAAAGCCTTCTCTCATTGCCCTTCTTGAAATATGCCTCTCTTCTCCTTCTAATAAACTTTGTTTCACCATTAACTTAACACTTAGCACAACCAGCTCATAATGAGGTAGTATGTGTCCCCTCCACACACACACCAACACACACTTCCCTTAAGTTTAGGTGTCAGAGATTGTATATTTAAATTTTTGAATCTCTAGAACATTGCACAGTGCCTTGTTCACAGAAGTGACCAGTGTTTACTCAATGTCTCTCTGACTTTTCAGAGTGACTACCTTCAAAATAGCCTGGAGACTGTACAGAGGGGCATATCCAAACTAGCCCTACTGCAGCACAGATTCCCACTCCCACCACCATAGTAGCAATAAGGCCCAAGTTCCAAATAAATGCAAATAATATAGAATTGCTGGAAGGAACAATATTTATCATTCATTTCATTGTTTTTCCAAGTTATTCAACTAACATTTTGTTTAATTTAAATCTTTCAAGGGAAACCATACATGGAGCACAATAGAGTGTGTGGTATGGAGAGAATAGTTTGGCATTTGAAGGAGAGCACAAATTTGCTCCCACATATACTACCCCATCAGGTATTCCCAATAAAAAGGTCCAAGAGACCTAGGGCACCACAGAGAACAATTTGAAGACCACTAATTCTAATTCAGTCTCCTTGATCCCTCAGATGAGCAACCTGAGTCAGAGAGGGCTACTGATGTGAGTCAGAGAGGGGTACTAGAAATCAAAACAAATGGATAAGCATTGGTCCCTGGAGTCCACTAAACTTTGTTGATTTCCTGCAAAGCTGACTTGACCCCAAATCCAAAGACAAAGTCCATTGCTTCAGCATTTCAACATTTCAGAGTTTGTTGCTATACAGGTGGTTTACTTCATTTTATTCATTATACTTCATTCTTTGAATCTAGCCCAGAGAATAAACACCATCAGGATCAAACATATGGTCAGGTCTTTAGCTTAATTTTTGTTTTTGGAGAGTGAGACATCTTGGGCTGAGCTCAACCAAACTGGGAATCCAAGGAGCAATTAAATACAAAACAAAACACAATAAAATGTATTATAATCTTACCTGAGCATAAGGATGCCTGTGATTTGGCTCATGAGCTATTTATTTTTTCAAATTCCTGTGTGAGATGTTTGTTCCGTTTTAATCATATATACTGTCATTGTAACAAACTAGATGTTTATAGAAAAATAAAAGCCAAAAACTGCCAGAGAAAATATGTATTTTCCTTTTCATCTTTTCCAGGCATAATATAAATTAATGGCATAAATGTGAGATAGGGATTAAGCCCCCAAATAGTAAAGTATTTATTACATGTGTTTAACATTTTTGAATAGTCAATTTTTAATTGTTTCTCCTAATCCTTTCTTTTATTAAAATGGAAATTTGGATTTGATAATTGTTTATAATCCATATATTTAAATCATTTAACTTTAACTGAGCTCTAAAGAAAGGTGCATCATAAATGAATTATTTTATTTTCATTTATTTTCTTACATATTTAATATATTTTCTTATGTTGTGAGAGCCCTCTTGTGGTTGAGAGGACCCTAAATCTCTATGTTCACAAGAACAAAAAGAGTGTATTACCAACCAAAGCTTTTCTTTACTGAGATACTGAATTCAAATTCTATCAGAAATGGATTATTATTAAAATTTCTATTAACTTCCACTTACAGAACAGTATGTTTATTTTTATGCATTTTCTAGAATTTAAAAAATACTGTTCTTAAATGCTTGCTTTATATTTTGTAATCTAAATAAGAAAATACTGATTCAGTACAAATACATTTTCTCTCAAATCAGATTGAGAGTGTTTAGCAATTTACATGTAATTTGAGATATAGGTAAACTTGCTCCTTGAGCTTTTTATTAGCTGGCATGTTCTATGTCCACCTTTAACTTATGCCCAAGAAGCAAGGAAAAAAAAAAAGTTTTATACTTCCATCATACCCAGGCCCAAAGCATCAAATTTACAACGCAGGTTTTGATATATTATGCAAATATACCAGACACTATACAAGTATCTGCCATACAAAGACACAGTAGATAAAACACAAAGTGGCAAAGTTTTGGATAAATGGGAAAAGGGCTTTAATCTGTGAAATGATAAAAACCAAGATATATATTAAGGAAAGAATGCATGGGTGAAACTGCTTTTGGGGTCTATATTTTAGGAATATTTAATGTTCGGATATCTCAAAATCTCTTTCTTTAATTGACTAATTTTGGGGAGTGAAAGTTGATTTGTGCATAAACAGATTTTCAGGTACTTACTGCCACATGACTTGTCATGCCATTGAATTAAATGAAGCACAAAAATAGGAGACCAAATTGTAAGACTGTAATCAGAGTACTTCTGTATTTCTTCTGTGAAAATAAGACTTGAAGAAAAAGGTGAGAGCAAAACAAATCTGTGAAGCTGAAGACAATTTAGCCAATGGACCAAGGGTATCACAAAATGTTTCTGGTGATTCTACAGGATTATGAAAGAGAATAAGATTATGATGGGGGTTTGTGAAAATTAGAGGGGAATTTGGTACTTTTATTTAGTTCCACTTAGCCATGCCTTAAATGACAAACTAGTCCACAAACAAATTTCATGGACGTGTAAACTTTTAAAGCATATTTCACTGCATTTGATCAATCAAAGTTACGTAATCTAATATGAAAATGTCATAGTGAGCACATTTGACTCAGGAAAAAGCCAAGATTACATGAGGGCAAGGTTTTTTTACTTGGTTAGATTATTGCAGCAATGACCACTAATTTGTTCACACTTCTTTGCAAGAACATTCCTCTATACCATGTCATTGTTATTGCTTCCACCAAGAGGCAGAGCCTATTTCTTAACATCTTGAATCCGAACCTCACAGGTGAGCTGCTCTAGTCAATGGGGCAGTAGCAAATGTGACACAAGTGGGGATTGAAATGTGCTTGAGCATTGGGGCTCACCCCTTTTCACTGACAGGAACCCTTTTGCTACCATTTCACATGTCCTAGATAAGCTGCTGAGACACATATGGAAGAAACCTGAGGCACCTACTTCCAGATATGTGAATGACACCATCCTAGACCTCCTAGCTCTTGCCAAGCCACCAGCAGACCACAAAGAGAGCCAAGCCCAGCCAACATTTTAACCTACAGAATAGTTGTTTTAAATCACTAAATTTGAGGACGTTTGTTATGTAGCAAAAGTTTATTGATACAGTTACTTCCAACATGGGGCCTAAATTTTGTAACATGTGACTATGTTTTGTTTCAGTCCATGGCCACATTTCTTTGAAGATGGTAATTTGAAGCATTTGATGAATTCTTCCTTGAATTCTTTGTTTCCTGATCTAAGAAATTATATTGGCATGAGATTGGACAATGTGCAGGCTATATTTTGGGGGGGAAAAAACAACAAAAAAAAACTTGTTTCCTTCTGTTCTTAGTTATTTCCCAGTAACCACCCATTTATGGGAAAGACATTTTGAGACAACATGGTAAAATATTTCTGAATATAAAAGAGATGAGGAGTATATTTTGAGAAACAGCTCACCTAAAATTTATATGGGTATTTTAACTGACCTCAGACTCCATATGATCAATTGGGTTGTATAGATATTTAAAGTAAATCTAAGCTCCATTATTAGAGTGGATAGAGATCTTGTTCAAAGAAATAATCATCTGGAAAATTGGCTCTAGTTCTAAAAGCTGTACTTAAAGACTAGCCTAAAGAGAATGCTTAGAACATGCAGGTTCAAAAAAAAGACCATGAAATAAGAAGAGCTAAAGGAACTATGGAGAAAGCATGCCAATGAGTTTTGTGTACAACATTTTAGTTATGAGGATGAGGGAAGGATCTTAAGTAGCATTACTTCAGGGAGAAGAACTAGGTCCAAAAGATGGAGCAGTTAGAGATAAGTTTGTTCTCTATATGAGAAAGGGCTTTCTAATGTTTAAAGACATCCAACGATAAAATGGGTCTGCCTAAACAGTAGTAAGGTATATGTCACTCAACGTGTTTAAAGATTGTCTGTAACATAGGGATGTGGTGGAAAGAATTCTTGCACTGAGAAGAACATGATGCAAGATGAGATTTTAAGTTCCTCCCAAATCTAAGATTCTATGTTCTTACATGAAACTTCCATGTTCATTTGTCTACCACATTTCTCTGTGCAAAATCTTATCATTAAGTCTTATGGAGCCTCATCTTAATAGTCATCACAACATTATCCCAACTTGGCCTTGAACTAAAAAGAGAGCTGATAGCAGAAGAATTACAGAAATTAACTTCTTTTCCCTCTTCCATTCTTACTTAGTCATGTGTGTTAAATTTATTATTATTCTAATAATAAATAGCAAATCAGATACCACTTTTAGCATTTTAATATTATGAAATGCTTTCTGAGTAAAGGTAAAAGTGCACCCACTATTTAAAAAAAAAATTCAAGGTTTCATATTTTAAGGAAAAAATGATCAAGGTATAATGTTTCTTATACAAAAACCTTCTGTTTCATTTTTAAGAAAAAATAGGTACTTTGTTAATTATTTTTGCTTCATACTGATGGAAAGGTATTATGAATAGTAGGAGATGGAATGTTTCTAATATCAGTTCTTTTGACCAAGATTCCTGTTCTATACTGAGAACAACTACCACCATCCAAAGGCCAGATGCTATACTGCATCTTGCCCTAATGTATCAAATAGAAAGCCCACTTGGGTATTAGTGTCTGAATGTGGACTCAGTATAATGCTCTACACCTTTTCTCCTTTCTTGACTTATTCAACCTGCCTTATTCTAATTCTCTTTGTTCTCTCCATTGCCTTCTACTAATATACCCTAAAACTCTAGCTTTAATAATATCAGCTAAGGTTTACTGAGTTTGCACCATGTCTCAGGCACTGTGAGTTTTATGCTTAACCTCAATTAAATTTAATCCTAACAATATCCAGTGTTGTAGCTATGATTCCACTATCCTCATCTTGGAGAAATTAAATAATGTGCCCAATATCCATAACCAGTAAAAGGCATTATTCTTGAATCCATATCAGTCTACCTCCCCTTTGTTCAGCTACTTATCCTTTTGAAAGGAGCTCCCAAAATGTGAAAATCAAGATCCCATGAGATAAAACATGTCTTGGCAACTGACTAGATAAGAGGCAAGAGAGAAAAATTGGAGTCAAAGAAAACTTTAACTGGGATCATTATGAAGCCATCAACCAAAGCAGAATTGGAATAAGAAACTAGCAATGGAAAGATGATTCTATGGTATTATTTTTTTATGTTCAGAATGAAATTTATGCAAAACCAAAAAAAAATTAAATACCCTACCAGATTGTAGCTGTGGATAGGTTTGAAAAGTAAAATAAGAGAAAGGTAACAATGGATCTAAAACTGAGGGACCAGAAGATGGCAATGAGACTTGTATTGGGGAAATTATAAAAGATTTAGAGCAATTGGTTATATGGATCACAATAGAAAAACCAACAAAATATTAATAGAAATATTAAATACTGTGCCTAGATTATAGTGATATCACAAAATTGTGGTAGGCTTTGTGTGTATGATTTTAATATTTTCTTCAATAATATGCTTGGTGTTCTAGAGTAAGAAAAGAAAAATCA
>JAKSZT010038599.1:13419956-13557625 GCA_026826555.1 Tolypeutes matacus | reverse complement strand
TGATTTTTCTTTTCTTACTCTAGAACACCAAGCATATTATTGAAGAAAATATTAAAATCATACACACAAAGCCTACCACAATTTTGTGATATCACTATAATCTAGGCACAGTATTTAATATTTCTATTAATATTTTGTTGGTTTTTCTATTGTGATCCATATAACCAATTGTTCTAAATCTTTTATAATTTCCCCAATATAAGTCTCATTGCCATCTTCTGGTCCCTCAGTTTTAGATCCATTGTTACCTTTCTCTTATTTTACTTTTCAAACCTATCCACAGCTACAATCTGGTAGGGTATTTAATTTTTTTTTGGTTTTGCATAAATTTCATTCTGAACATAAAAAAATACCATAGAATCATCTTTCCATTGCTAGTTTCTTATTCCAATTCTGCTTTGGTTGATGGCTTCATAATGATCCCAGTTACAGTTTTCTTTGACTCCAATTTTTCTCTCTTGCCTCTTATCTAGTCAGTTGCCAAGACATGTTTTATCTCATGGGATCTTGATTTTCACATTTTGGGAGCTCCTTTCAAATTAATAAATAAAATCAGAAATGAAATGGGGACATTACTACTGACCAAACAGAAATAAAAAGAGACCATAAGAGATACTATGAACAACTATACAACAGCAAACTAGAAACCGTAAATTAAATGGAAAAATTCATAGGAACATATGAACAACCTACACTGATCCTAGAAGAAACAAAAGACCTCAACAAAGCAATCACAAGTAAAAAGATTGAAACAGTCATCAAACAACTCCCCAAAATAAAAAAACCAGGACCAGATGGCTTCACAGGTCAATTCTATCAAACATCCAAACAAAATTTAATACCAATCTTATTTAAACTCTTCCAAAAATTGACAGTAAGGAATGCTTCCAAGCTCCTTCTATGAAGTCAATGTCATTTTAATACCAAAGCCAGTTAAAGATATTATGGAAAAAGAAAATTACAGACCAATTTTCCTAATGAAAACAGATGCAAAAATCCTCAACAAAATACTTGCTAATCAAATCCATCAACATATTAAAGAATTATTCATCATGATCAAGTGGGTTTTATCCCAGGCATGCAAATTAGTTTAACACAAGAAAATCAATCAGTGTAACATACCACATTAATAAATCAAAGAAGAAAAATCACATTATCATCTCAATTGATGCAGGAAAGGTCATTTGGTGAAACCCAGCCACGTTTCTTGATAAAATACATTCTAAAAGATAGGAATCGAAGGAAACTTTCTCAATATGATAAAGGGTATATATGAAGAATCCACAGTTAACATTGTTCTCAATGGTGAAAGACTGAAAGCCTTCTCACAGATATTGGGAACAAGACACGGATGTCCACTGTCACCACTGTTGTTCAATATAGTGCTAGAGGTTCTAGCTAGGTCAATCAGGCATGAAAAAGAAATAAAAGGCTTCCAAATTGGAAAGGAAGAAGTAAAACTTTCACTATTTGCAGATCCTATACCTAGAAAACCCCAATAAATATACAACAAAGCTACTAGAGCTAAGAAACAAATTCAGCAGAGTGGCAGGATACAAGATTAATATGCAAAAATCAGTAGTGTTTCTATACACTTGTAATGAACCATTTGAAGAGGAAGTCAAGGGAAAAAATCCATTTACAATAGCTACAAAAAGAATCAAGTTTATAGGAATAAACTTAACCAAGGGGTAGTGATATATTGGGTTGGGTGGTGCAGGGTTTACAGATGGGTAGATTGGGAAGGGTGGGTTAGAATACCCAGGTTACTGAGGGGAGAGATGGGAGAGGGACCAGGTGAACACTTGGGATTTGTGGGTATGAGGTTGAAAGTACAGAGGTTGGAATGCTCTTATGGCAATGACAAGGAAGTGTCACTGCTTTAGGGTGTTGGTTGGGGTGGGCATTCGGGACAGGGAGCATCTGGAGCAGGCTTCTTGGGAGTGTGTGAGTGTCATAATCAGTGGGTGGAGACCCATGCAATGAGAGGGAAAGAGATGGACTCCCATCTTTGGGAGGACTGATTTGCTCAGAAATAAACAGGTGGACATCTCTTAAGAGCAAGTGCGATTCCTAGTAGTGGAGGACAAACCAGTGTGTCATGACCTCTTGTTGCATGTAACTGTGAATCTTGCCATCCAATAAGTCAAGCTAGGGGGTTGTTGTGGGCCCTGGGGGGTGGAGGGAGGAACAGAATAGATCAAACAGGAGGTATTTAGTCATCAGTGGAAATGTTTTTCATTACCTTACAGTGATGGACACAGGACATGGTAAATATCAACAAAATTTATAAATGTGTATGATCTAAAATGTAAACCATATTGTAAACCATTGACAATGTTTAGTAGATATGTTTCACTATCCGTATATCAGTTATAACAGTGCTACCATCCACATACAAAAAGGTTTTAATATGGGGTGAGGAAAGGAGGAGGAGGTTGGGTATATGAGAGTGTCTTGTATTCTGTGTGTGACTTTGCTGTGACCTAAAACTTCTTTGAAAATTAAATGAAAAATAGTGAGACCCTGGGGAGTGAGAGGGGGAAGGTGCTAAGGTACAGATTGGACACCAGATATTGCAGTGATAAGAAGGCAAAATGTCAACAAAAAATATTATTTTTAATTTTTAAAAATTTTTTTCTCATTTTTTGAAATACCCAATCCTTTAATTTTATTTTATTTTTAGTTTTTTTTTAAGTTTTCATATATTTTATCTCTTACATTTAAACATCATTATTATTTTATTTTCCTATTAATTGTATTTGGCTACTGTATTGGCTTCATCTTTAAAGAAGCTTTGGATCACAGAAGGGTTACAACTGGGGTGGAAGAGGGGGTGTCAGGGATGGGGAGTGCATGGGAGGAAGTTCACCTGAACATACATAAAAGGTATATAAAATTGTTCAAATGCTCACGGGGCATGGTCACAGTGGGTAGAGAACCACTCAGAAAATGAGAGAATACTGAATTCCCATCCTGGAGAGCTCTGCCATATTCTCCAAGGGAGCAGCAACAGTCCCCCAAGTGCAGGGGCAGTGTCTGGCAAAGGAGGATGATCCACTGATGGGCTCTTGTTATTGATGACTAGTCTTGAAATTGAAACTTAACCTATTGTTATGGAGTGCCTAAGGGTTTCCTCCTGAGAGCCTCCTTGTTGCTCAAATGTGGCCTCTCTCTAAGCCAAACTCAGCATATGAATGCATTACCTTCCTCCCAGCATGGGACATGACTCCCAGGGATGAGCCTCCCTGGCAGCAAGGGATTACTAACAAGTGCCAAGAGGCAATACAACTGGAAAAAGACCTTGAATAAAAGGGGGAAAAGGTAAAGACAAATGAGTTCATATGGCTAAGAGACTTCTAAGTGAGTCGGGAGATCATCCCAGAGGTAACGCTTATGCACATCTCAATAGGACCTCATAGACTTCCACTGTGGATATCACCCCAAACAGAGGGGCTCCTGAGGACTCTGGAGACACCCAGGTCTTATATCAGGGTGGATAGCTCCAGAGTTTCGTGCCTTATCAGTGGGCCCTACTTTGGATTCCTTGCTCCTGAGAGTGACAGAGTTGGACCCAAATATGTCTTCCCTGCACATGGTCCATCTGTCCCTTCTATTCAAACCTATATGTGGTGCCGGAGTTTGTAGGTATACTTCCAGAAACTGGAGTTTTGGGGCTGTCCAAGTGCCAGCTGGGCCCAAAATCTCGGTGGAGCTGCAACTCCTATTCTGCAGCTCAATGGACTCACCCTGGACACCTGGTGGGGAGATGATGATGGACAACGGCCATCTCAGGGAATGGAGAGAGTCTGCAGCTGCAGGCAGGATAATCCCATCCATCTTATCTATGGGATATAAGCCCCCTCTCACTTGAAGGTGGAGTGAACATCACCATCCCAGACTCCTCAGGATTGGGGGAAGAGCTATGGACTAGAGTGGACTTACTGGTATTCTGTTATAGACATATTGTGATTCATGCAATGGAAGTAATTTCAACATTAATGTGGAGCCAGTGGCCACCAGATGCTTTAGGGGCAGGGAGAGAGAAAAGCAGTTGTAATACAGGGGCTTTTTCGGGACTTGGGAATTATCCTTAGTGACATTGCAATGACAGATATAGGCCATTTTATATCATCATATAACATGCAGAACTGTGTGGGAGAGAGTGTGGTCTATAATGTGAACTGTGGTCCATGCTTAGTGACAAGGCCCCAAGATGTGTATGTCTATTGCGGGTGATGTGCCACTCTAATGGAGGATGTTTATGTGGGAGGTTGTGGGAGGAATGGGGGGTGGGGCACATGGGAATCCCTACAATTTCTGTGTAACATTTATGTAATCTAAGTATCTTTATAAAAAAAAAAACTATTAAAAATAAACAAAAAATATAAATAAAATAAAAACTTAACCAAGGACTTAAAGCACTTGTATTCAGAAAACTGCTATGCATTGCTAAAAGAAATCAAAGAAGACCTAATTAATGAAAAAACATTCTGTGTCCATGGATAAGAAAACTAAATAACATTAAAATGTCAATTCTACCCAAATTGATACACAGTTTAAGTGCAATACCGATAAAAATTTCAAGAGCCTTTTTTAAGGAAATGGAAACTCCAATTACCAAATTTATTTGGAAGGGTAAGAGGCCCCGAATAGCCAGAAACATCTTAAAAAGGAAGAATGAAGTAACTTATGGACTATAGTTAACAGCAATATTGTAATATTCTTGCATCAATGTCAAAGAAGCTACAATTTCAACACTAAGGGTCAATATAGGGGGATATGGGTCGTCGTGTTTTTTGGACTAAGGAAAACTTTCAAAAGTTTACTGAGGCAATGACTGCCCACCTCTGCAATGAAAGTAAAAGCCACTGAGCAAACACTTTGGATAGAATGTACAAGGCTTTGAACTATATAACCCAATGAACCATGTGGTGAAAGACAGACTGTGGTTAATAGTACAAACATGAGAGTGTTCTCTCATTTACTATAACAAAGTAAAACAAAGTAATATTAATACATAGTATTAATATTAGGGAGTGTATGGAAAAAAATACCAAGTGTAAGCTATGGATCATACTTAATGGTATGATCATGTTTTTCATAATCTGTAACAAATGTTTCACAACAATGTAAGGTGTTGGTGGAGGACAGATGTACAGGAATTCTGAACATTATGAATGATTATGTTATAAGGTCACAACTTCTCTAAAAAAAATAATAAATTTTAAAAGAGTAACCAGACAGAAATACTGGAGTTGAAGACCACAATAACTGAAATGAAAAATCCCCTAGTGTGTTACAACAACAGATTACAACTAGTAGAAGAAAGAATAAGTAAACTCAAAGACAAGACAGTTGAAATGATTCAAGCTGAGGAGCAGAAAGAAAAAAGGTTGAAAAAAGACCTGTGGGACACCATCAAACATACTAATAAATACCTTACATGACCCCAAGAAAGAGAGGGAAGTAAGAAAGGGGCAGAAGGAATGTTCAAAGAAATAATAGCTGAAAACCTCCCAAATTTAATGAAAGATATGAATATACAAATACAAGAAGCTTAATGAATTCCAAAGAGGATAAACCCAAGTAGATCCACATGAACACACATTATAATAAAGTGTGAAATACCAAAAACAAAGAGAAAATCTTGAAAGTTGCAAGAGAAAAGCAACCTGTCACATAAAAGGAAGCATCAATAAAATTAAGTGACAATATCTCATCAGAAACCATAAAGGCAAGAAGACAGTGGGAAGACAGACACAAAGTGCTGGAAAATAAAACTTGCCAACAAAGAATCCTATATATAGCAAAACTGTCTTTCAAAATGAGGGAGAGATTAAGACATTCCTAGATAAACAAAAGCCAAGGTAGTTTATCACCACTAGACCAGACGTACAAGAAATGATAAAGACAGTTCTGTGGATTGAAGGCAAAGGACACTAACCAAAAGATTTATACTACATGAGAAACAAAAATCCCCAGTAAAGGTAATGACATGGGAAAATATAAATACCAAAACAATTTTTTAAATTTGTGACTCTACTTTTTACTTCTTATATGATCTAAAATGCAAATGCATAAAAGTTATTATAAATCAATGATTTTGTACTTATTATTTATAAATATATAATTTGTCACAAAAACAACACAAAGGTGGGGGATAAGGAGAATAATATCATGGTATGTGTATGCTATTAAAGTTAAGTATCAGGTTAAACAAAATTATTATAGAATTAGGATGCTTAATTTAAGCCCCATGGTTGCCACAAGAAAATATCTAAAAAATATACATAGAAGGAAAAGAGAAGAGATTCTAATGGGGCCATTTCAAAAATAGGCAGGAATGGAAGAATTGAGGGACAGAAAGGTGTAAAAAGTTGGCAAAAACCAAACAGCAAAATAGCAGAAATAAGTCCTTCATTTTCACTAACTCCTTTGAATGCAACTTTGTTATACTCTCATATCAAAAGGCAGACAGTGGCAGAATGGATAGAGAAGAATTCCCTGACAACATACTGATTACAAAAGACATAACTTAAATTAAAACACACAAGTACATAGAAAGTGAATGGATTGGGAAAAAAAATCTCATGCAAATGGTAAACAAAAGTGCATGAGTGGCTATACTAATATCAGATAAAGCAGACTTTATATGAAAAGAGACAAGGAAGAACACAATATTTTGATAAAATGGTCAGTTTTTCAAGAAGATAATAAATTATACAATTATAAATATATATATATATATATATATATCCTTAACAACAGAGCCCCCCAAAAATATGAAGCAAATATTGACAGATTTGAAGGGAGAAATTAGTAGGATTCTTTAACACCCACTTTAAATAATGGATATAACATCTAGAAAGAAGAACAATAAGGAAATACAGGACTTAAAAAACACTGTAACTCACCCAGACCTAACAGTCATATATGGAAAACTTCACCCCAAAACAGCAGATACACATCTTTCTCTAATGCACATGGATAATTCTCTAGAATATACCATATGTTAAATCACAAAATAATTCTCAATAAATTTTTAAAATATTGAAAGCATTAAAAATACCTACTCAAACTACAATGGAATGGAATGAATAAGAGGGGGAGAACTGGAAAATTCACAAATATGTAGACATTAGTACACTCAAACAACCAACTGCCCAAAGAAAACACAAGGGAAATCAGGAAGTATCTTGAGGTGAATGCAAATGAAAATAATATGTATCAAAACTTATCAGAGGCAGCAAAGGTAGTGCTCCGAGGAAATTTCATAGCCCCAAATGCTTCCATTAGAAAAAAGAAAGAGCTTAAATCTGTAATCTAACCTCACACCTTGAAGAATTTGTAAAAGAAGAACAAATTAAATCCAAAATGAGAAGAAAACAAAAAAGATTAGAGAGGAAACAAATTAGAGAATAGAAAATCAATAGAGAGAATCAATGAAACTAAAAGTTTGCTTTGAAAAGAGCAATAAAATTGACAAACCTTTATACTGACAAAGAAGAAAGAGAGGCCACAAATAACAAAAAGCATAAATGAATAGGGGCTATTTCTAACAAACTTACAGAAATAAAAAGGATTACAAGAGTTAAAGAATAAAACCAGCTGATTATCTCAATTGATGTAGAAGAGGCAGTTCAGAAAATCCAGCACCCTTTCTTGATAAAAACACTTTGAAACCTAAGAATAGAAGAGAATTTCCTCAGCATCATTGAGGCCATATAAGAAAAACCCACAGCTAACACCACACCCAAAGGTGAAAGACTAAAAGTTTCCCCCTAAGATCTAGAAAAGACAATGATGCCACTTTCACCACTGCTATTCAACATTATATAGGAAGTAATGGTCAGAACAATTAGGAAAGAAAAAGAAATAAATGTCAAACTCATTTGAAAGGAAGACACAAAACCATCCCTATACACAGATGACATGATCCTATATGTAGCAACTTAATGTAACTTATGGATGATAGTTAACAGTAATATTGTGGTGTTTTTGCAGCAATGGCAAATAAGAGATTATATAAATTCTAAGGGACAATAATAGGGGTGTATGTTCTTTTTCATTTTGGAGTAATGAAAACGTTCTAAAATTGAGGTGATGACAGCACAACTCTGTGGTGAAAATCAGAGCCCTGAGCGTATACCTTGAATGAATTGTTCAAAGCACAGGACTGTATACCACAATGAATACTGTGGTGGAAGATGGGCTTTGGTTAACAGAACAAATGTGAGAATGTTCTCTCATGAACTATGATAAATATATAGTACTAATACAGAGTGTTAATAATCAGGTGGGTTGGGGGGGAAATACACTCAATGTAAGATATGACCAACAAGACATTCTTGGGACAATTGAAAAAAATGGAAGATAGACAATATGCCTTATAGCAATGTTAAATTTCTTGAACTTGATAACCATACTTAAAGAGGTTATATAACTGAATATCCTTGTTTTTAGGAAATACACATGGAAATATTAAGTGTTCAAAGACCATAGTGTATGCAACACACTCACATATGTTTAGAAAATAGATAAGATGCAAATAGATGGAAGATAATGATAGATTGACAGAATGATATAACACATGCGACAAAATGTTAAATCTTTGCAAATCTGGTTATCTGGGAAGGAACTATATTGGAAATTCTCTGTATTGGTTTTATACATAGGAATTCCTTCAGGCTAAAGGAAAATAATGTCAGATATATATGAGGATCTACAACAAAGTATAAAGAACACTGGAAATGAAATATAAAGAGGATGGAATATTTCCAAACTCATTCCACGATATCACCCTTATCCTGATACCAAAACCAGACAAAAAACCCAACATTATAGGAACAGAAAATGATATTCACATAAAGAAGACCACTGGTTGTCGGTGGACTATAGATAGAGGAAGGGATCAACTGCCAATGGCATGAGGAACCATTTGGGGGTTTTGGAAATGTTCTATATCTTTAATGTGTTGGTTGATTCATGGATGTCCACATCTGTCAACACTTATCAAATTGTACACTTTAAATGGATTCAGTTTATTATATGTAAATTATACCTCAATAAATCTGCTTAAAACAAATCAACAAAATGACAACAGCATACCTGGCAGTTACTATGATTTCGCTCACTCAGTAAACAATTCAATCCCCTTGTATTCTCTTATTGCAGAGAATAGAAAACTAAAAGAATATTTCCCAGATTGCTTCAGAATTAAGTTTTTATGTGACATTTTTAGTTACTGCAAATCAAATACAGGCACTTGATACTTTATTTAGGAACAGAATAATGTAGAAAGAAGAACAAGGCACACATAGTCCACTTACTGGTGTGGACCATGGCAAAGGCAGTGGGTTTTTGGACCTGACTGCTTTCTCATCATGTCAGGGCTTCCTTGGTGGTCCTTTCTGCAGAGAACACTTGTGAGTATTTCTTAGAACTGTATTTCTAGCCTATAAGCTATATATATTCAATAATTTTTTTGCTTGTATGCAGATAATGCAGTATTTTAAATATAGAATTCTGAAGCAGTCACACCTCAAATTAACTAGTTTAAGAAACCTATCCAAATCAACGGCCCTTCTACTCCAATCTCTATTCCCAGAACTCCCCTTAGGATCAATATGTGTGTTCTATAGCTGAGTTCCTGTGTGGGTTTTGTGGATGTCCATTGTAGAGTTGCATGAGTTGTACGGTTGGTCCAAGAATCAAGACACTATTTGTAACCTATTTCCTATTGCAAATTCCAAGGTAATTTATGCCCTAGGTATTGGAACATAATCTTTTGGTATAAGGAATACTTCTGAAGCTATAACAACAAGATAATTACAAGGTCCAAGCTGAACTAGCTTTTTTTTTTTTTTCCATGTTAGAGCATCCCGGGACACTGTAGATTTGTCTTCTAATGTATTTCATTTCCTTTGATTGTTTCATTGCTTCTATCTTCAGATTTTAGTTTCGCTGGGGTAGAGAGTCAGCAGGAAAAAAAAAAAAAGGAGCTCACCATCCTTGTCAATTCCTGCCTTCTTACCCATTGAACTTAATTATCTTCAGTTCACTGAAGATAACAGAACTCTGACACCACACATCCTAGGTTTGGTAGCAATGATGACAGTTAAATAGGGGAGCTGAAAATATTCTCATGCTCTCCCCACCCCATGTCATCATCTCTCTGTGTCTTTGTTCTACCTTATTTCCTCCATTTACCTCCACATGCCTTTATTTCTTTCTCTGTCTACCTCATCCTCTGGTCCTCTCTGTTTCTCTATTTCCCTTTCCTTCTCCCTACAGAAAGTTGTATGGTGCAGATGATTCACACATCTTGCTCCTTCTCACCCATCTAAATTTAAACTAAATCAAATGGTTTCATTTACTGTTTAAAAAACCACAGATGTTAAAGAAATTGCCAACATCAGCTTCTTTTCCTCCCTAAAAATTATGTTTCACCATGTGCCAAAACCCAGCAGAGGGCATACTTCCATTTCAGATACAGGAGCACCATAGGAAAAAGGCTTTACAATTCAAGATATGTATTCCATTTACAGCTTTGCATTAGAATTTAAATAAAGGGGCTACTGGAGTAGGAGGGAACGTGTTAGATAAGTCATTTTATGGTGTCTGCCTCCATTTTCAATTATTAATTTGGAAATAATTCTCCTTTAATCAAAAAAAAAAAAAAAAAAAAAGAGAGTACTGCTTGTCTCTGGCCCCTCTCTAGGTTTTGGAGCATTAGCTTTAACTTATAGCAACACAGAGGAAGCATCTGTGAGGTCCTCCCTCCCCTAGGCTACCATATATGGCATAAATTTTTTTTTTTTTTTTTTTTTTTTTTTTTTACCGGGAGGTCCCAGGGATCGAACCCGGGTCCCTCCATATGGGAGACAGACGCCCAACCAGTTGAGCTACATCCAACCCCCATATATGGCAATAAAGAGATCACAGAGAAACAGCAATTGAGACCAAACTGCTTACTACCTCCTTTGTCTGTTGCACTCTTCTTCTATCCCTGAAATTGAAAAGCAAATAGCGGGAAGTGCATTATAGCCTGTAGAGTGCATCAGAAGTAGGAAGAAGATGTTTGGGATGGCTTCTAAATGGGAACAGGAATGGCAAGAGCAGTAGGCAGGGTGGAGCCAACCTTACACCTGTGTAAGCAGGCAGGTGTCAGTACTAAGTTTAACTGTGAAGTTTCACAGTAAATAAAATTGCACTATAAGAAACATTTTACATCATCAGAAGAATTTCTCCCCGGTTTAAAAGCAAATGCCTACAACCCTTATCAGTTGTTTTCTCCCTGGTGTGGGTGAGTTTATCAAATCCTTTCCTTGCGGAAGAATGTCTTAGGGAGAGGACAGAACAGGAGGAGGCAATATAGCATGATTCATACATCCAGTCAATGTTTTTGAGCCAATCCCTGTTTTAGGTGCTTTGAATGTATCCATGAACAGACAAAGATCCCTGCCCTCAAGGTGATTTAAAAAAGAACAAGTGTTTAGGGAATCACACAGGCCTACATTTGAGTCCTAGCTCTGCCACATGGTCAGTTGTGTGACTTTGAGCAAGACAATGAATGCTCTCATTTGCAAAATAAGGATAATCATTAGTATTTATTGAAAGCATACTTTGTTCCAAATACTGGGACTAAGCACTTATATGTATTATGTCATAAAATCCTCACAATCAGCCTATGAAGTATATTCTATTATCAATCCCATTTTACAAATGAGAAAACCAAGCCAGAGAGTGATTTATAAATTTCCCAGAATCACATGGAATGTATCTGAGCAGGAATTTGAGGCAAGGCTGTCTGACTCCAGCACTTGCCTCTTAACCATTATGCCATACAAAAGAGCTGATCTCTTTGGTTATCCTGAGGATTGGAGGTGATGACAGGAATGAAATTGAGAGTGCAGTGTAATATTATTGTTGTTACCATATTGTTATTTTTATCATTATTGTTACCATCATTGTTGTAGATTTCTGAGACCTGGGGGTATATATATAAATATACTTAAAAGAGGCTTCCTACCTCAAATCAAAATGTCTGTACTACAGAATTCAATCTGTGCCCAGCTCTGCTTAAAAGTAAGATTCTATAACATCATAGCTATTGAATTATGGCTTCTCTGCACTTATCTTTCCATCAGATAACAGGTTGCCTCTGATAGCTATGGCTCTAGACAAGATATCAGAACACAAATTCCCTATAACAGCATATGAGCATCTCCTGCTCTGAATTTCTCTAACCTGCCCTGAAAGCTGAATTTAAGACCAGATGCCAAACAAAACCAAGCTCTGAGTATCTATCTGCTATTTGACAGTCCCTCTTTGTTCTTTGATAATTGATCATGAATTCAATCTCACCTCCTCAACTGCTGGTGCTCCTTGACTCTCTCTGCTCTCTCCCTTTCCAAAGAGCAGTCACCAGAGCTCTCTCCTTGGGCTTCTTACTAGCTTGAGCATGTTCACAGATTAATGGGAGGTTATTATGCTAATAGCATTATTCAAAGAGAAATGAAGCAGGTGTGTTTTGTTGCTACTCAGACAGTTCTCTCTGCTTACTATATGCCTGAATTTATGCATCACACTGCTGCATTACCAAGATCAAGAATAATGTTAAGCAAAAAGCAGATACAATTCTGGCTCCAGGCCCCCATTTCTTATTGATTTCATTGCAGATCTGTCATTTTAAGGTCATTAGCTAAGAAACTGAGTGTTAGATAATGGAGTATAAAGAGAATTTACAAATGTATATCTTATAAATATTTCATTTTTCTTACCTGCGCTAAAATAATTTTTATCTTACATGTTAAGCTTCAAAAGGCAAAACCCAAGTCAACTAAACATTTCTGTAATGTATTCCTATTCAAAGAGGCAATTTCATGCAGTCATTATCTCACCTTATTTAGGTAGGGATAGATGAGCACTGTAGCAACACATCATCTGGGATGGAAATATGTGCTTCAATCCCTTTGCTTTGAGTTCAAAAAAAAAAAAGAAAGAGCAATAATCCTGGTAGCTATGTTGCAGGTTACCTTTTCATGGGCTTATAGATTTCTATGAACACTGGTTGGGTTCAATGAAAACAGATTTTCCCTAGCAGAGTACCTACCCCAAGATAATGGCCATCGATGAACACCACAGGCAGGGATGGAGCTTCAGAAACTCGTTGGCATCGTTCATCTAACTCTTTTCCATATTCACCATTCAGAGCTATGTTTTTCTCTTCAAATTTCACTCGATGGTTTTGGAAGATCTTTCTAACCAGTTCACATCTTTCAAAGGTCGTCCGGACCACACGAAGGCAAGTAGTATAAATCACTACACGGTCAAATTCTAGGTCAGTTGAAGGTTGCTACAGGAAAAGCATTATAGTGTAAATATAGTTGCATTTGCTTTCTTATATCTGATTATTTTAAGAGAATTAGGTTTAACAAGTGTCTTTTACATTAAAGGCATGCAATAAAAGTTAAATGAGTTTCCTATGTCGATTCTAAGACATCTTTTTTTTTTTCCTTTATTGGCTTGCTTTAAAGTTGGGGCTATTGAGCATGTCGTGCAGGCCAACTCAGATTAGACCTGCTTTGGTTTAGCAAAATAATTTAGGAATTTGGGGTGATCAGTTCTGGGCTGACTCTTTTTTTTAACAAATAATTTTATTGATAAATATTAATAAAGCATAAATCTATCCAACACATACAATCAATGGTACTCGGTATAACCACATAGTTGTACATTCAGCACTTCAATCGTTTTTAGAGCATTTTTATTATTCCAATAATAATAATAATAAACAAAAAACAACCAAACAAACAAAAAACCAACTCATCACCTCTCAATCTTTCTATGCTTCCCCTGCTGTATATAGCTACTATTCTATTTCCTTCTCTCTAGTATATTTGTATTTATATTTTGTAAATATCATATCATCCATATTCATATTTTACATGAAGTTTCACTGTTATACAGTCCCATGTTACAATTTTTAGCTTTCCTTCTAGTAACATACATGACCTTAGACTTACCCTTTCAATCACTGTCTAAGATTTCTTTTTAATATTAGAACATCTGTAATTGGGATAGGGATATAATCAACATAATTTAAATGACATTATTTATTTGACAGTATTTTTTCCTTTCTCAGTGGCATATCAAATAATGGCATATCTTAAAATTGATGATGTATAGCATGGGATGCCATGTGGCAAAATAGTGAATGACTGAATTATTTTATGTTTTGTAGATATTGTTCAATTCCTATATCTGCCTCTTAAACCCAAAATAAATTATGCTGCAGAATATTCAAAATTCACACTTAGCCAGTAAAAATTGCTAATTCTTCTAGTTATTAATTTACCAAATTTTATCGTTTTCTGAGTCACAGTTCCCACAGTTGGAATTGTAAGTCCAATATCATAGTATTTTTCTAGGTTTAAGTAGTATAACTAACATATGCATATGTGTTCTGTTACGTGTTACAGTGATAAAATTATGCCACAAGGAATAAAAGATTGAGAGGCCCAGAGAGAGTACAGAGACACCAACACCAAATTGAGTGGGGGTCAAATCCAGGCATGGAAAGAAAACAAGGAAACGGTCAAATGCACCAGAGGCAAGCAACAATCAAAAACAAACCAAAGATTTCCCACAAAATCAGAAATCAGACTCTGTTTTCCTGGGTAAACCTGGCCAGCACTGCTGGAGTAAACTAAAGGTCATCCCAGATAGGTCCTTACATCAGCAGGAAAGTCCCTCTTCTATCTTGTCACAGTCTTACCTGAAGGAGACCCAGGGATATATGAGTCTTCACATGGCTACACTTGTTAAAACACAACTGCACAACTTGCAAAGCCAAAACTTTGATTGGAAACCATTCCAGGAAGCTAAATACTAGAACCAGCAAGTAGTAGACCAAGCCCCACCACTGTGTATTCCTAAAAAAGTAAGACCACTCTGCTGAGACGCAAATATAGAGATAGTACTAGAAAGTCTCAAGTCAAAGGATCTCCACGCTGCTGAGAGGATTTTTTTTTTCCCTCATGATAAAATTTATTGAGGATGTGAGAATCATTTTTTCCTCAATAGAGTTTAGAGCATAATTTGAAAAACCAGAATACTGGAGGAGCCAAGCAGGTTTCATACATGCTAAGGCAGACCGGGAGTAAAAGAGATCTTAGAAACAGGAAGGGAGAGCGCCGCCAAAAGGGGAAAATGTTGCTTGGCTCCAGGCAATTGTTGTTCTCAGTGTTGACAGAAATGATCATTTTAAACAGAAGCTTGGAGTCTGAAATTTTATAGGAAATTTTCTGATTTCCAAATAGTTGCACCTAATTTAAAAATGTGGACCAATATATCTGTCAGCTGAATTTGGCTTCTAGACTAACAATTTATAACCACTGAGGTAGAAAGAACATGGGCTTTAAATCAGTTATACCTGGCTCTGCCCTGGCCAGCTGTGTGTCATTGGAAAGCTAATGAACTACAAGCCTTATTTTCTCATCTGTGAAATGTGATAGGATCAATGCTACCTGGCTGGTTTGTGGAGATTGAGAGAGAATATGAAAACTTGCCTAGTCTAGGGTTTGAAACATAGTACTGTGCTAAGTTAAACAATGCAAAAAATTACACTCCACATCATGGAATTCCTAAAATTAAACACACAAACAAAAATAGGCCAGTTGAAGAATATAGGGATAATTAATGGCAAAAAGGTAGAGGGAATCATTACTTTGCTTTAGATTAAGAAGCACTGATCTTCAGAGGGAGCAACCAAGAGCCCAAGATTCTTTGGCTTCTGTTTGTGTCCACAACAATGGGGAGTCATGGGATCAAAGAACTCACAGAAGATGTGACAGCTTTGGGAAAAGCACCAAAGTTCTCTTCTTTCTGATCATATCATCTGTGTAATTATGCATCATTTCTCTGGCTACAAAGTCTGCTATAAGCACATTGGTTTCTATCAAAATGTTCTACTTCTTTCTATAGCTACAGTTACTTCTTAAATATTTGATAAAAAAATACTCTTCCTCCATGTATAGAAGTGGGAATGTTTATGATTGGATCATTCTGATGCTAACATTAACCAACTCACATGGGGTTCTTCTCTCGATTCATAGAACAATTGCAGGGTACCACTTTTGTGTGCATCTCTAAGACACACAGTTTAAAAATAGCAACAAGTTGGGCTCTGTCAAGTGGGCACATTGCACGGTGTCTAATGAAAGGGAAACATAGATATCCCTTTACCTGTTGTCGAGGATCAAATTTGCCTGTAATCAGTAGTTCTCCAAGAGAGGTGAATATTAGAATAAATTATGGAGCTTTTTCAAAACCCAGTGCTTCAGGAACAGCCCATACCAATTAAATCAGAATCCCCAAGGATGGCACCTAGGCATTAGAATTTTTTTAAAGCTTCCTAGGCGATTCTAATGAGCAGTCATGCTCTAGAACTGCTAGACACTTGTTGGAAAAACAGAAAGGTAGGCCTCACCCCTGACCTACCCAATCAGAATCCTCTTTTTTAATAAGACCACCAGGGGTTTCAGAGGCATGTTACATAACATCAGCTTGATTTGAGAGAAAAACTGGATTTCTATCCCTTTAAAATAGTTACTAATCATTCAGTGATTAGAATAATTTATTGTATACTAGTGAGCAAACAATATAGCTCCCTATCAAAACGGAGCTAATAAATTAAGGGGGAAAAGTTTGCACGAATATATATAGAAACACAAACTGCTAAGTGTTGTGAAAGAAAGGTACAAGATGGTAGGAGAGTATATTGCAGGAATGCCGTCCCTTTTTTTTGGAGGTTGGTGAAGTATTTTCCAATATTTGAGCTTAGATTGGAAGGGTAAGAATTTAAAGAAATTAGCTAGGTAGAGAGTGTAGGGAAAGTATTACAAGCAAGGGAACACCAGGATCAAGGTCTTGAGAAGGAAAGGAACGTGGCATCTTTGAGACTCTGAAAGAAGGCCAGTTTGTTAAAACACAAAGAGAGAGAATTAGAATGGTACTAAATGATTCTGGAGAGATATGCAGGGTAGATATCATGTAGTGCTTTATAGCAGATCTGAAGATATGGGGCCTTTAGCCTAAAAACAATGGGAAATCCCTGAAGTCCTTTAATGATGATGGGAAGGACTGCACAGAAACGGCTTACATGTCAAAAAGATAGGTGGAGTAGAGCCAGTGCATATAGTTGCACAGGATGTGTACTGCACAAACCTAGGGAGCCATTAGTAGCATAGTCTGAATGAATGGTGCCCCCAGGGTTGTGCCCTTCACAGTTTGAGCACTCATAGTCAGCCTCATTTCCAAGTCCCTTGGTCTGAGGAATGAGATTAAATGTGGGGCAATTCAGGGTGGGATGTGTGGTCATATAGTACAATAGGCTATTAAGTAAAATGTTCTAAAAAGATTTCATTGCATAACTTTTTGGTATGGTTTGGAAATAGGTTTTCTTGGAGGCAGAAGTAGGCTGGATGTTTTCTCAAGGTCTTTTCCAGTTTTATTATATGAATTTTTAAATGTATTGTCTTTAAAAATATCGACATTTGCTTAGTTTTCCTTCCCTCTACAGAATTGCTAAAGCATCTGGCCAGAAATCTAAAAATAGCCTCTCAATGGTTATCTGTCCCTCATCTCCCTTCCACAGGGTTACCATGGGAATAGCATAATGAAGGATGGGAGAATCCGAGACAGTACTGAGAAGCCATTGGCATTTGCAGCCTGCTTGTTCCGAGAGACCTAGAAGGTAATAAAGGCAGGCCGTTTCTTCCTTTCCATTGATTAAAGAAATGAATCTTAGAGATGCCCGGAAGCCTCATAGCAATCTTCAGCAAATTCAAATGGAAAGTGATGGCAGTTGCTCTAAATGAGACTAAGGACCAAATAACCAATGTATTTCCTCAGCCTGCTCCTTGCCCTGTAAAAGCCCCTGTAAAACAGTAAGGAGTTAAGTCACCTGATCATTTTGGGACATCTTGGAGCCCCCACACCCACTGGAACTGACCTGGGATTCAGACCAAGAATTAGCATCCACCCTCTCCCATAGACGATCTGCTTGGGGTCGGCTTAGCATTTCTGACTACAGGAACACCACTGGATCTTACAGATGATCCTTTGGCTGTGCAGACTGGCACTGGTTTGAAAAAGCCTCCTGAAATGGGCCTTCTAACCTTGTCCCCATATTTCCCAAATCACCAAGAACCAAGGGGCCTGCATACTACTTCAGTCTTCACATCTTGAGCAAAATTTTTTTAAAAATTTTTGAGTGTCAATGCATGCCATGCTAATAACTTTATATTCACTTAATCCTCACAACAACTGGCATGGTGTTAGCAACTGATTTTATTTTATAGATCTAGAGCCTCAGCTCAGAGAGGATAAGTGTCCTAGACAAGGTGGCACAGTAAATATTCAACAGGTAGCAAATTGGAACTCAGGTGAGTACCATTCCAAAATCTAGATGCTTTCCACTGAATCAAGCTGATACACTGAACCATTAGTCTTTTGCTACCCCAGGATAAAGCTGTTGCCAAACCACAAGCTACTGTAGATCTTATTCATTGCCTGTGAGATAATGAATGTGCTTTACAGAGGTTTGCCTCTTTACTAAATTGTGCTCCTGCATTTAACAGTAAGTAACATCACCCAAGTGGCATTTTAAGCCATTTTTATTCTAAAATGATTCCTGTGAGATGGGCAAGGTATAGAGTCTTTTCTCCCCCACCTGAAGGTGAAGAGGCAAAGTGATTAGCTCAGAGTCATGCAGCTTGTCAGAAGGCAAACTGGGACTATCCCCAGGTTTCTTGGTGATCAGGCAATGGGCCAAGCTGGCTCCAGGTCCCAGCATTTTAAATACAGCAGATGCAGGCCTGTGGAGCAGGGCTGTGGACCTCTGTAAATGTGTATCACTCTCTCTCCTTCACCATGCTACTCTGTAAACCCCTGCAGTTAGATGCTAGCCTGGCTCAAACCGCCTCTTGAATACTCATTCTTGTACTTAAAGTGATTTGAAAACCCACTTTAGCAGCACTAGGCTCTTCTTGTAACTTATTTCCTGGGTCTGTTGCCACACTAACCATACACCCCATTCTGCTGTGCAGGTGGAGGGCAACTTTTTTGCCACATTTCCCTCCCCCTCACTTTAACAACAAAACACCAGGGGCAGCTTCTTCATGTCTCTGTAAAATACAAATTATGGAAATAATCATAATAACAATTATTGGTTGCATGACTAGTGTATATTTATATGCATTTCTAGGGACTGCAAAGGGGACTTTACATGTGCAATTTTCATTAATCCTAGGAGATAAAGGTTACTACCCAGATTTTATACAAGGAAACTAAGGGTTGGAAATAAATTCTAGGTGCTCAAGTAACTCAGGGATAAAGGAATAGAACCAGAATTTGAGCCTGGGTCTGTCTCCTAAGTCCTTGCTCTTTCCCTAGGAAAATATTACATAACCCTCTTCAATATAACCAATGAATAGGCTGTGCTACTCTAGGATCTAGGACTCTGAGTGCTGAATTGTACCATGGAGGGACTGTCACAGGAATTCCCACTGCTCACTCCTCCATTCTATTCTAATCACAGGTTAAATGTCTCTCCTTCAAGACGACTTGCCTGATCCCCTCATGGAAAAAAACCTCTCTCTATCATGTTGCCCATTTCTGTTCTTCAGTGTACTTAGCTCAACTGGATGTTTTAGGCATGCTTATTGGCCTTTTATCTATCTCCACAAATAAAATAAAACCCCAAATAAGGAAGGAACTTAATTTTGTTCACTAGAACTAAAAACTCAGAACACAGTCTGGTGCTGTTTTCCACTCTTTTAATTAAAACTTTGTTTGAATCTGTCTCTTAGTAAATGGAAAATCTAGGACCAGTTACTTAACCTCTTTTAGTCTCAGTTTTATCACCTGGAAAATAGGGACACTAATGCCTACTTCACGGACATTTGTGAGGATTAAATGCTTTAATGAATAGAAAAACCTTTAGCATAGAACCTGATGCATAATAAATAGTCATAAATGGTTCATTTTTATCATTAATAATATTATTAATAAATCTTTTTGAAACACATCAGCATCAGCACTGCTATCACTACAACCAAAAAGTCCAAAGGCACAGATACCGTACACTTCAATGGCAAAATTTTACCTTATAATTACACAATGATCAAAAAATGAATCTCTAAATGAGTTATATGGTTATTTACCTTTGTTTAGGAAGTGCCATCAGTTATAAAAGTGAAAACAATAGAGCTGAGCACACATATGTGATGCCATAAAAATCCCACCCTTCCAAGTTCAGATGCTCCCTTTGTGGCATAAAAGAAATGCATGAGCCTAATCTTTGCATGCCAGGATTTCTGAAGAGTGTTTTCTGTTTTTGTAATGCTCCATAATCATACAAATAAGTAAGTTTCAATTATTTCCATAGGAATTATCTATTTGTCCAAATCAGTTACTAAATTGGCCTAGACATTAATTGAAAAGTCAATGAACCTAATGGATCCTTCATGCCAAAAATAAGAAGATGAAGAAAAAGAAGATGACTGTGGTAGTCTGAAGCTCTATGTACCCCCAGAATATTATGCTTTTAAATATACTCCATAACCCTACTCTCCAGTTCATTGGACTCACCCTGGACAACTAAAAGGAGGTGAGGATGGACAACCACCATACCAAGGAAACAAGAGAGCCTACAACTACAAGCAAGTGAGTCCCATCCATCGACTGTATGGGATCGAGGTCCCCTCTCAATTAGAGGTGGAGTAGACCTCACCATCCCAGAATCCTCAGGATTGGGGAATGAACTATGGACTAGAGTAGACTTACTGGTATTCTACTATAGACTCATTGTGATTCTAGCAATGGAAGAAATTACAACATTGATGTGGAAGCAGTGGCCACTGGAGGCTCTGGGGGCAGGGAGAGGGAAAAACAGGTGGCATTTTCAGGACTTGAGAATTGTCCTGAATGACATTGCAATGACAGGTATAGGCCATTATATATCTTCCCATAACCTACAGAATTGTGTGGGAGAGAGTGTAAACTACAATGTAAACTATAATCCACGCTCAGTGGCAATGCCCCCAAATGCACTTATCAATTACAATGAATGAACCACACTAATGAAGGATGCTTTTTATGTGGGAAAACGTGGGAGGTGTGGGTAGTGGGGCATATGGGAACCTCTATATTTTTTATGTAACATTTATTTAATCTAAGTATCTTTTTAAAAATAAAAAAATATTTTAAAAATAATTTAAAAATAAATGTGAAAAATAAATAAATAAATATAATCCAGTACTGTGGGTGTGGACCTATTGTAAGTAGGATCTTTTTTTCTATTTGCTCTTTTCCCTTTCCTTTCTGACTTTCCAAACACACACAAGTGTGCACACACATGCACAGAGTATCTATCCTTAATCTTAATGAGACATAATGAGATAGAACATGGTCCTTTCTCATATAACGCTCTTTTTTTAAAAAAAAAAAAAATTTATTGGAGAAATTGTGGGTTTACAGACCAATCACGCATAAAAACAAAGGATTTCCACATCCCACCCCCACACCTACACCTTGCATTGGTGTGGAACATTGGTTACAACTGATGATAGCACTTTTTGTAATTGTACTAATTTTATTTAACATTAATTACCTTTGTTGCAATAGATGAAAAAATATTAAACTGGTACTATTAACTATCACCCATAGTTTACATTAGGTATATTTTTTCCATATACCACCCTATTATTAACATCTTATATTAGTGTCATACCTTTGTTATACTACAAGAAAGAATATTTGCATACTTGTAATATAAACTATAGTACATCCTCTACAATAGGGTTCACTGTGTTATACAGTTCTATACTTTATATTTTAATTTTTATTCTAGTAACATACTCAACCTAAAGTTTCCCCCTTTAACCACATTCACCTATATAATTCTGTGATTTCAATTACACTCACAATAATGTGCTACCATCACCACCATTCATTTGCAAACCTTTCCAATCAACCTAAATAGAAGTTCTGTACAAATTAAAATTCAATTCCACATCCTCTAACCTCAGTCTATCCCCTGATAACCTATATTCTAGATGCTAACTCTATGAGTTTGCTTATTTTAATTATTTCATAACAGTGAGATCATACAATATTTTTTCATTTTCATCTGGCTTACTTCACTCAGCATAGTGTCGGCAAGGTTCATCCATGTTGTCACATGCATCAGGTCTTCATTCCTTTTTATAGGTGAATAACATTACATTGTATGTATGTACCACATTTATTTACCCATTCATTGGTTAAGGGATACTTGGATTGTTTCCATCTTTTGGCAGTTGTAAATAATGCTGCTATGAACACAGTGAGCAAATATTTGTTTGAGCCTCTGCTTTCAATTCTGCTGGTTATAAACCTAGTAGAGGGATTGTCAGATCATATGGTAATTCTATACTTAGCTCCCTGAGGAACTGCCAAACTGTCTTCCACAGTGGCTGTACCAATTTACATTGCCATCAGCAAGGAATGAGTGTTCCTATTCCTCCACATTCTCACCAACACTGGTGGTATTTAGTTTTTTTTAATAGCAGCCATTCTAGTGGATGTGAAGTTATATCTCATTGTGATTATGATTTGTATTTCCCTAACAGCTTGTGATGTTGAGAATCCTCTCATGTACCTTTTAGCCATTTGTATATCCTCTTTGGAGAAATGTCTATTCAAGTTTTTCACATTTTTAAATTAGTTTGGTTGTGTTTTTATTATTGAGTTGTTGGATTTTTAAAATATATTCTGTTCTTCCCCTGAGTCACCTGAGGTGATCTCTGAAAATGGTTTACTATTCCCTTGACCCAGAAAACCCCACAAAATCATGCAAATCAAGAGGTTCAAATCTTCGTGTTCACTTTAAGAACACCCAAGAAACTGCCCAGGCCATCAATGGTATGCATATTCGAAAAGCCACCAAGTATCTGAAAGTTGTCACTTTACAGAAGCAATGTGTGCCATTCCGTCATTACAGTGGTGGCGTTGGCCAAACAGTGGGGCTGGACACAGGGTCGGTGGCCCAAAAAGAGTGCTGGATTTTTGTTGCACATGCTTAAAAAGGCAGAGAGTAATGCTGAACTTAAGGGTTTGGATGTAGATTCTCGGTCATTGAGCATATCCAGGTGAACAAAGCCCCCAAGATATGCCGTCCTACTTAGAGAGCTCCTGGTTGGATTAACCCATACACGAGCTCCCCCTGCCACATTGAGATGATACTTATCGAAAAAGAACAAATTGTTCCTAAACCAGAAGAGGAGGTTTCACAGAAGAAAAAGATATCCCAGAAGAAACCGAAGGAACAAAAACTTATGGCTCAGGAATAACTTCAGCATACAATAAATGCAAATAAATGTTAAACCTATATATATTCTGGATATTAAATTCTTATTGGATATGTGGTTTCCAAATATTTTCTTATTGGATATGTGGTTTCCAAATATTTTCTCCCATTGAGTAAGATGTCTTTTCACTTTTGTGACAAAGTTTTGGATGCACAAAATTTTCAATTTTGAGGAGGTCCCATTTATCTGTTTTTTCTTTCTTGTTTCTCTGAGAAACCATTGCCTAACACAAGATCCTGAAGATGCTTCCCTACATTTTTTTCTAGGAGTTTTGTAGTACTGGTATGTTCGGGTTTTTTTGTTTTGTTTTGTTTTGTTTTGTTTTTCACTTTATTTTCAAAGAAGTTTCAGATTACATAAAAGTTACTGTGATCTATTTTGAGTTGACTTTTGCATAAGGAGTGAGATAGAGGTCCTCTTTCATTCTTTTGCATATATATATATCCAGTTCTCCTAGCACTCTTGAAGAGACTATTCCTTCCCAACTGAGTGGACTTGGAAGCCTTGTCTAAAATCAATTGGCCATTGATGTGAGGGTCCATTTTTGAATTTTCAGTTTGATTCCATTGTTCAATATGTCTATCCTTGTGCCAATACCATGCTATTTTGACCATTGTAGCTTTGTAATATGCTTTAAAGACAGGAAGTGTGAGTCCACCAACTTCATTCTTCTTTTTCAAGATGTTTTTGCTATCCAGAGCCCCACACTTTTCCAAATAAATTTGATAATTGACTTTTCCATTTCTGCAAAGAAGGCTGTTGGAATTTTGATTGGGATTGCATTGAATCTGTAAATCAATTTGGTAGATTGACATCTTAATGATATTTAGTCTTCCAATTCATGAACTGGAGTAGTCTTCCATTTATTTAGGTCTTCTTTAATTTCTTTTAGCAATATTTTGTAGTTTTTACTTGTATAATTCGTTTATAACCTTGGTTAAATTTATTCCTGGATATTTGATTCTTTTAGCTGCTCTTGTAAATGTAATTTTTTCTTGATATCTTGCTCAGATTGGTCATTACCTATGTATAGAAAATACTACTGATTTTTGCATGTTGATCTTGTACCTTGCCTGTATTCATTTGCCAAAGGCTGCCAGTGCAGAAATACCAGAAATGGGTGGGCTTTTATAAAGGGGATTTATTTGGGGTAAAAGCTTACAGATCCAAAGTTGTTAAAAATGTCCAAATCAAAAGATCATCAGAGATGCTTTCTCACCAAAGGTCAGTTACTGGTTCCTAGACTCCCACCACAAGGCAAGGCAAAATGGCAACTCTCAGTCCTCCTCCAGGCTACTTTCTCCTCGAGCTCAGCTGTGGGCAATCAGGCACATGACTGATCTCTCTCTTCTCCTTACTTCAAGTTGCTTTGTTGATTCTAGCCACAGAACTCTCTCTCAGCCTCTTGGGGCTTCTCTCACTCTCTCAGTTGTAGCTGATCTTGGAGTCCTCTTTCACAGGGCAGCTGTCTTTCTCTGTGCGTTTCTGCTTTCAGTTCTCAGTTTACATAAGACTCCAGGAAGAAGGCAGAGACCTAACCTGGGTCATGCCTCACTGAAATGGCCCAATCAAAGGCACTAAAGCCATCTAATGAAAAGTGATCTCATTAAAAGTTCCCTTAACTGAATCCAATGCAATCAGTGGGACCCAAAACCACAGGAATGCATTATTCAAAGAATATGATCTTTTCTGGGATTCACAAAACCTCAAACTGTCACAGGAGGGTTTTGATGACTATTTCAATCACCTTCCTTGTAATTGGTCTGTTAGGGTCTTCTATTTCTTCTAAAGTCAGTGTAGGTTGCTCATGTGTATCTAGGAATTTGTTCATTTCATCTACGTTGGCATAGAGTTGGTCATAGTATCTTCTTATGATCCCCTTATTTCCATGGGGACAGTAATAATATTTCCCCCTCTCATTTCTAATATTATTTATTTGCATCTCTCCTTTTTTCTTTGTCAGTCTTGATAAGAGTTTGTCAATTTTATTGATCTTCTTAAAGAAGTTTTGTCAATTCTCTCTATTGTTTTTTTTTTTACTCTAAATTTCAATTTTTTCTGTTTAATCTTTATTTCTTTCCCTCTGCTTGCTTTGGGATTAATTTCTTGTTCTTTTTCTAGTTCCTCCAAGTGTGCAATTAGGTCTTTGATTTTAGTTCTTTCTTTTTTAATGTAAGCATTTAGGGCTATAAATTTCCTTCTCAGGTCTGCCTTTATATATTTTGTGTTATCGCTTTCATTCACCTCAAGATATTTACTGATTTCCCTTGCAGTTTCTTCTTTGACCCACTGATTGATTGTTTAGGAGATTGTGATTTAAATTCCATATATTTGTGGATATTACTGTTCTCAACCTGATATTGTTTACCAGCTTCATTCCATTATGGTCGGAAAAGATGCTTTGTGTAATTTCAATCTTTTGAAATTTATTGAGGCTGGATTTGTGAAACACCATGTGGTCTACTCTGGAGAATGATCCAGGTACACTTGAGAAGAATGTATATCTTACTGTTTGGGGATGCAATGTTCTGTATATGTCTGTTATGTCTAATTCATTTATTATATTTTTCAAGTTCTGTGTTTCCTCACCAATCTTCTGTCTAGGTGTTCTATCTATTAATTAGAATGTTATAATTTACCAGTGTTTGTCTCATATATTTTGGGTCACCATGGTTAAATACATAAATATTTTGACTAGTATTTCTTCTTGGTGTATTGGCCCTTTTAAAATATATATTGGCTTTCTTTGTGTTTTATAACAATTTTGACTTAAAGTTTATTTTGTCCAATATTAGTATAGCTACACTACCTCATTTTTGGTTAAAATTTGCATGGATTATCTTTTTCTACCCTTTCACTTTTAACCTACTTGTGTCTTTGGGTCTAAGGTGAGTCTCTTGTAAGCAATGTATAGTTGGGTCATGCTTTTTTATCCATTCTGTCACTCTGTGTCTTTTGATGAATACCAACCTAGCTTCAATAGCATGCATGTTTTCAGCTCCCGCATCCCTCTCTTTTTTGCCCTCTTCTGTTGCTCTTGTCCCAATTTACAACTTTATATTTTGCCCATCCATTATTAGGAAATATGCCTTTTTCTTGTTCAATTATATTCTGACTCATAGGAATCAAAGAGCAGAGGGTATGGTACCACTGGGTTTTGCATTTACCTGTCTAGTTACTCTTACTGAAGATCTTTATTTCTTCACACTACTCCAAGCCACTCTCTCCTGACTTTTCCTTTCAAACTACAGAACTCCTTTAGTAATTCTTGTGGGGTAGGGCTCTTGTTGACAAACTCCCTCAGTTTCTGTTTATCTGTGAATATATTAAATTCTCCCTCATTTTTGATGGACAGTTTGGCAGAATAAAGTTTTTGGCTGACAATTTTTCTCTTTCAGTGCCTTAAATATATCATACCACTACTTTCTTGCCTCCATGTTTTCTGATGACAATTCAGCACTTAGTCTTACTGAGGATCACTTGCATGTGATGATTAGTTTTTGTCTTGCTGCTTTCAGAATTCTCTATCTTTGGCATGTGACGTTCTGTTTAGCATGTGTCTTGGAGTAGATATACAAGGATTCGTTCTGTTTTGAGTACATTGAATTTCTTGGACATGTATATTTATGTCTTTCATAAGAGTTGGGCCTTTTTTCTCATTATTTCCTCAAATATTCTTTTTGCCCCTTCACTCTTCTATTCTCCTTCTGGGACACCCATGACTTTATGTAAAATGCATATAAATTCTGTTATGTTTCTTTTCATACTTTCAAATTATGCTCTTACATTGTCTTTTTAATATCCTTTATCACTTTATGCATATTTTTTCATTTCCTTGAGTTGATTTAGAAAAGTTGTTTAAACATCTTTTTATAGTTCTTCCAAATTCTCAGTCTCATCTGAAGTTTTAATTTGTTCCTTGATTGAGCCATATCTTTCTATTTCTTAATATGGCTTATAATTTTTTGCCAATGTCTAGGCACCCAATTATCTTGATGAGTTAATGCTGAAGATCCATTTCTCTCTCTTGTCTAGGGTTTATTGTTGATTGGCTTTGTGTTAAGTCTCTTCTTTGATGCTGCCCCAATTTTCTGGACCTTTAGAGTAGCCTGTGTTCAACTGTTCAGATTTCTTCAGATCTTCTTCACCTGATTCTTGCACTAGATATGCTTTGCAATTTTTAAGATTGCACTTTTTGTTCAACTGTTTCACTGCCATGAAAGAGTTTCTTTTCCTCTGTTTCTTCTCCAGGAATCTTGATCTGTTCTACTTGTTTTAGTGCAGATTTTTCTCCTCAGCCTTATGATTTTTAAAAATTCTTTTCCTCACTCAGTCCCCCTTTTTTCTTATGCTTTTCACTTCTAGGACCATCCTATCTTAACAGCAGTTCAGTTTAATCAACCCCATTTTATCCATGAGGCTTTTTTGTCTCCAATTTCCTCCTCTTTAGGGTATCCTACTCCAGGGAGCCCAATAGGGTCAATCCAGAAAGGTGGGTCACTTCAGAAAATTCTGTCTTGCCTAAGGTGTCCAGTTGACTGAAACTAGATTGAGTTAGGGCTGTTTACTTACCTCCAGACTCTCATTATTCTGAGTCATTCTGTACTTAACTACCAAATGATCTTTTACTTCCCTGCCTAAAATCCCCCAAGATCTCCATATCATCTTTAGAGTTAAACTTCTCAGTATAGCAAAAAATCTTTCCCTCCCTATCTGCTGTTTCTCCTTTAAGTGGATCCCTCACACCTCCCATAACTAACTACTTGCATCTCTATTGTATCTTTGCATATCCTTTTCCACATGCTGGTAAATCTCTCCTCATCTGGAAAGTTCCAACTTGTCCTTAGAGATTCATTTCAAGTTCTGGAATCCTAAGTCTTCCCAGACACTCCCAGTCTGAGTCTTGCATCTTTCTACTCTGTCCCCAAACCTTTGTCAGAGTAGTGAACCACAAGGTAATACAATCTTTGGGGTAAGTAACAGGGTTTCCATCACATCTGTGAGCAATTCTTTGTGAAATCATACTGTCCATCTCAGTATTTCAGTGGAACATTGTAGGTGCTCAATAACTATTAGTTACATAACTAACTATAAAATTAGTATTATTGAGCTAATGGATTTGTTAGAAGATATTTCTATGCTGCATTCAGAAGGAGTAACTGCTAGAGAGTATTTATGGGAAGTTTGGAGGTTGGAACAAATAGCTGATATACATGTTTTAAGTTCTTTAATCTTTTAAGGTGGGTAATATTATTATCTTTTATAGATGAGGGAACTGAGACACAGAGAAGTATGTGACAAGCCTAAAGTCAGAAAACTGGCAAATGATGGAGCTAGGATTGGATCAAGGTAATTTATGGAATTCAAATATTTGTGTGACCTTATTGGCCATGTGGTCATGTACTGATTCTGTTTAAGCCTATCCGTACCTCATCTCATTTGGTAGAACACAAGACGTTAGAGGAAGAGATACAGAAAGATTTTTACATAGTAGTGTTTGTTTCCTATTGCTGCTGTAACAAATTATCACAAACTCAGTGGTTTAAAACAATGCAAATTTGTCATCTTACAACTCTGGAGATCAGAATTCCTAAGTGAGTTTGACTGGGCCAAAATCAATATGTCTGCAGAGATGTTCCTTTCAGAGACCCTACGGGACAACCTGTTTCTGTGGCTTTTCTAGAGCTCACTCAAGTCCCTTGGCTCATGGCCCCTTCCTCCATCTTTAAAGTGCAGCCTTCCAACCTCTTCTTCCAACATTACATTTCCCCTCTGAAAATGACTGCCCTTCCTCCCTTGTAGTTACTTTGGTCCTTCCCAGATAATCCTGGCAAATCTTTTCATCTCAGGATCTTTAACTTAATCACATCTTCAAAATTCCTTTACTCATGTAGGGTAAGATATTAACAGGCTCCTGAAATTAGGAAATGGACATCTTTGGGAGTGAGGAGCATATACTCCACATACCACAGCTAGATACAGAGATTTTAAAGTACTGGAATCAAGCTAGAGTATAAAAATGACTTCAAGTTATACAATGTTAAAGCAGAAAAGGAACTTGAGTTCATCTATTCTAAATTAATAAATGGCAATGTCAAAAATACATTGAAACTTCTGGTTATCAGACTAGATCTTCATCATTGTCTTTATCAGCTTGCTTTATTAACTTGACCTGAGGGTAAGTCTACTAAACTAGGCATAAAACACATTACTCTTCCAAGGCTCTTGACACAATCACTTGTGAATAAGACTTTTCTCCAAGTTACAACTTAAGAGATGGAAAAGGTATAAAAAAGCAAGTACATTAAAGAAAGGAAGATTTGCCTGTTCTTTATCGATCTAAAGTCTAACATCTCTCTTTTCCCTACTCACTTGTATGTCTCATCTGGGAAGCTGTTTTACCTCCAGTTGTCAAATAAGAGTTACTGTGAAAACCAGACACAATACATGATCAAATGAGAGGGGTATTCTTCCTTACAGCAAAAGCAAAACACAGGTGAAAATATTTGAAATGTCCACATAAAGCTAGAGGTTGAATTTGTCTGTGTGCTCCTCAAAGGAATCGATCTACCTTTTCAGTTCACCTTCAAAGAAAACAAGCAAATAACCATAAGATTTCAAAAGCCACAAAAATGTTGCCTTCCATCTCTTCTGTAATTACCCCAAATTAGGTTGCTTTGATAAAAGCAACCAAATTGTGAGGTGCATGAAGCCTGCACAAGTGAATGTGTAGAATAACATTCAAAGTCTTAAAAGCCATATATTTTTTTTCTAGAATATATTATACTATGTGAAATGACTGAAGAAATTTTGTAAAGGAAGTTTAACACTTCTTATTGATTGCATGTTCAAATACAAACTGAATGCAGGTGTTTTTTATTTTTTATTTTTTATTTTTTAAACAACTTATTGAAGTATATCATTCACACATGAACATACATAAACTATAAGTGTTCAGTAAACATCATGAACTTACAAAACAAACATGCATAACATCATACAGGGCTCCCACACATCACCACCCAACACAAACACCTTGCATTGTTGTGAAACATTTGTTAACAAATCATGAAAGAGCATCGTCAAAGTATTACTGACTATAGTCTGTATCTTCCTCCCTTATACATTTTTTAAAGATTTATTTATTTACTTTTATCCAGTTTTACTCCCCCCAGTTTTTTGCTGTTTCTGTGTCCATTTCACTGGGCCACTCTGTGTCCATTTCCTGCCCTCTCTTCTTATCCTTCTCCTCCTATCTTCACTGGGATTTGATCCTTGGAACCTCTGATGTGGGAGAGAGGCGTCCTACCACCTGTGCCACCTTAGTTCCTGGTTTTTCAGTGTGTCTCGTCTCGGCTCTCCCTTGTGTCACTCTCCTGTTATGTCATCATCTTGCTGAGTGGCTCGCGGGGCCTGGCAGTGCACCCACGCCGCAGGTGTTTTTAAACAAGATTGACCACAGTGATATTATCAGAAGGAAGAAGAAAAAATTACTTCTGGAAATGTTCTTCCTCAGACTCTGCTTGCTTTCATACCAGAGCTCCTTACTGGAGTAGATAAGTAGATTTTGGAGGTTCTGCCATTAGGAAAAGGATCTAACCAAATTATTGAGTGAAGCAGTTAGTCCCATTAAGCAGCAGATTTTATCACAAATGGGCTCTGATCAACATTGGAAAAAGAAAAAAATGTTCATTGAATGAATCTATATTGCAGGCACTGTGTCAGATGAATTAATTTATTTTCACTATAATCCTCACAGCATACCATACAATAGATATTATTCCTTTTTCACTGACAATGTAAACAAGGCACAGGGATTGTGCCATTCCTTGAAGTAAAATAATAATAAAACAATTGTTTCCCATAGGTTTCGAGATGAAGGTCAGAATATTTAACTCATAAGGCCCTCTCTAATGTGGCTCACATCTCCTTCCTTGTTCTTGCTTCCCATACTGCTCCCTACCATGCAACAATTATTTATTCAGCTTGAATTTATTAAGTACCAACTATGTGCCAAACAAACCAGACACACCAAACTGTTTGCAGTTCTTCAAAACATATCATGCCCTTTAGTACTTCTGTACTTTCTCTTAGGTTGTCCCTATGCCTGAAACACACTTTCCTTCTTTGTGTATCTAACCACTTCCTCTCAAATTCAGGTCAAGCAGCTTCTCCAGACCATCTCCACAGAGCCTCTCCCACCATTCCCTTTATTGGGGATTGAATCATGTCCGCCATAAGATATATTCAAGTCCTAAATCCAGTCCTGTGGGTATGGACTCATTTGCAACTGGGATCTTCAAAGATCCTGTTAAGATGAGGCAAAATTGAATTAATTAGGATGGGCCTTAATTCTTAAGACTGGAGTCCTTTTAAAGAGAGGAAATTTGGTTGCAGTCAGTCAGACGTCAGAAAAGAGAAGAAGCCAGAGAGGAGAGAGACATCACCATGTGACGGATGACTGCCATCACCAGAATACTAACCACTATGGGAAAAAATATGGCCTTGCCAACATTTAGAGTTGGACTTCTAGCCTTTAAAGCTGTAAAACAATAGATGCTTGTGTTTTTTCAAGCCAATCCATTGTGCAATGTTTGTTATTGCTGCTCTGGAAAAGTAAGACACCCGATAAGCAAAGGAAATTTGGAAGTGGAAGTAGAAGCCAGAGGAGGTGACAGAAGACAGATTTCCAAGTGAAGGAGGCAGAGATTGAGCCACCACCAAATTGCTACAGACTACAGAGAAAGCATGATCTGCCAATACCTTGATACTGGACTCCTGGACTTCAAAACTGTGAGGCAACAAATTCCTGTTGTTTAAGCCAATAAGTCTATAGTATTTGTTACAGCAGACCTGGCAAGCTAAGACACCCTTCTATAAGATGTGGATTGCCCATTTTCTTTACCCCCTACCAGCATTTACTCCAAACCCCCTCTTCTTCCTCTATCATAAGACTTATGTTCTTCCTGAAATCAAAGAGTTTGTGCTATTTAAGTTTCCATCCTCTATGTGTGTTCCTCTGAAACATGAAACACTATGCACATGCTTGTTGCATCAATAATAAACCAGAATTTGCACCTCTGATCCTAAAGTTTATGCACTTTCCATTATAGTATAATAACACAATATGGTGTGGTATAGAGGAAAATTAAGAAAAAGGAATCTCATAAGTGATTTATTAAATCCAAAATAAAACAACAAAAACCTTACTAGTATAACATCAAAGTGATTGTTACTTAAGGCAACATTTGCAGTGCAATTTTTTCCTCTCATTAACAAATTTTTGACATAATAATAAATGATCAATTTGCTCTTAACAAAATACCCAAGGTGAAAAATGCACGTTGTTACTGTTGCTCAGTTATTCCAGTAGGTATACACCTTTCTGAATAGAATGATTTTACAATGCCTGCTTCTGATTAAATTGAAATCATCTTGCCAGTCCAAAAGCAGCAGGTTGAGGGTTGCATAGCAGCCACCCGCATTCTCTGAACAACATATGCATTCAAACAAATCACCAATAGAATTCTTTAACTTGTCCTCATTTCATAATTTCAACAACATATGGAGAAGGAAAGGGAAAAAAGCTTGTGTTTACAATTAAAATTAAATAAGTTTGTAGTTTAGTTCAAATTAACAATGATTTTAGAAACTAGAGAATAGGACTGTGAAGTAGTGCTCAAAAATATACATTTGTGGGAGGGAAAGAGGGACAAAAACATGCTAACCACCTCTAAAACAGTTATTAGGAAGAAAAGCATCATTATTCTCCATTATTCACCATTAAAATGTGGTTAACTGCTTACTCACATCTGCTGGACATACTTGGCGAAAGCCTAGCATGATGCCCTTTTATAATACCCACTGTCCACTGATAGCACCTATTGACATAGTTAGCAAAGAGTCTATAAGGAAATATTGACCCCCTACAGAGGTCAATTTACAATATCAAACATGTATACCACAGTCACTCCTTCCATCAGAATGAGAGTAAGAAAGCATTTTTGTCTCTGGTTGCAATTTTGAGAATACAAAGATGCCAGCCATGGCACCACAAGGTGGAGAAAAAAAAATGAGGAGAGAAGCAGAAATGAAAAACAGAAAGGGTCTTGACAGTATTTCCCCTTTAATTTTTGTTTCATTTTTCTATCTCCATTCCTGCCATAGTCATGGTTTACTTGCATGAGTCAATAAATGAATTCATTTTTCTGTGTTTATTTGGGTCATGTTTCTGTCATGACCAACCAAAGACTATACCCAGGATTCCAACAGGTTCAAAGAATTTTTTTTATATATATAAGCTTTTTTTCTCTCCAGAATAAAAACCTTTCTAGAAATAGCTTTTATTTTAGGGGAAATGAGTTAGCTATTTTCACATACTTGGGACAAAAGTACCTCTCTACACTTGTTCACCTGATTTGAATAGAATGAGTGCAGTCCTCAGATCTTGCTGATATCCTTCTTCTAGACTACCAGTAATCATGGTATTAAGAAACCTGACTTTAGCAGTAGAAGAACTAAGCTACGAATCCCATCTCTGCTACTGTTGTGGATGGCCTGTGAAAAATTGATGTCCATATCCATAAAATAGTATAGCCTACATACAAGTTTTTGTTACCAAGTTCTTAGAGGGATAAAATAAAATGAATTGCATGACTATGCTTTGTACACCGATGCATAAGTAATTGCTTCTCATTACTAGTGTTTCCCAAAGTTCTAGTTTTGAAACTTTGATACATTTTCTATAACTTCCCTCCCTGAAGGACTCATCTATTTGATTGCCTTCCACTTTCTCATTCCTGCTCTTGACTCCAAGCTTTATAGTTCTTTTCATTTCTTCTTATCTGAGCTATAGTCTAATAGACATCCTTTTTAAAATCCTGACATAACTTCAAACTCAACAAGTCTAAAAATCAAACTTTTCCTCAAATCAATGTTCTCTATGATCTTCCTTCCAGAATTTTGTCTGACAATCTTCTACTGAAACTTGAAGTCACCTTCCATCAATTCCTCTCTATTAATCAGACCCAGTCAGAGACTAGATTTAAAATAAAATTTTATTGAAGTATATCATTCATATATGAACATATATAAACAATAAATGTATAGTAAAATTTGTAAATTTACAAAATAAACACGCATATCATCTTACAAGGCTCCCATACATCTCCCCATCACCAACACTTTGCATTTTTGTGAAACATTTTTTACAAACTAGGAAAGACCATCATAAAAATATTACTACTGACTATAGCCCATAACTTATATTTAGTGTATTTTCCCCCAACCCATCCAATTATTAACATCCTGTATTAGTATTATATATTTATTGTCATTCAGAAGAAAATGTTCTTATATTTGTCCTGTTAGCCACAGTCCATCATCCACCACTGAATTCCTTGTGTTATATAGTCCCTTGCTTCGTATAATCCATTCAAAGTGTAAATTCAGTGGCTTTCATTTTCATCACAGAATTTTTCTGTATGGACAAGTTTTTATTGGAGTAGTATTCTTATAAATTTTGCTCTTTTTCTATTACCCATGTGCAACTCCCAACATCCATCACCTTTTTGCCTCAATTACTATATCCTAACTGACTTAACTCTAATTCCCCCTTCTACAATCTCTCCCCTCTACCAGTGTCAGAATAATCTTCCTAAAACTGTCCTGCCATCAACTTCCTGATTTAAAAAACTCAAGTAGATTTGACTCCCTGCCTCTTCAAATCCAAATTTCTCAATTTGGCTTATAAACTTCTATTTAGAGTGTCCCAAACTTTTTAACTTGCTCTTATCTTTCACCATTCCCAACTATGTTCCCTTTAGAATATATTTCATTGGGACAAGGAACTTATTACATTTGAGTAGGATTTACCAACCTCAGCACATTTGACATTCTGGGACAGACAATTCTTTGGTGTGTGGGGCTGCCCTGTACATTGTAGGATGTTTAGCAACATCTTTGGCCTGTATGTTGGATGCCAATAGCAGTCCCCAAGTGGTGACAAACAAAATGTCTCCAGACATTCACAAATGTCCTCTTTGAAGCAAATTTACCCCTATTGGGAACCACTGACCTAAAGCACTGTCTGGCTTGTAGTAGATGCTCAAGAATGTGTTGAATGAATAAATGAATGTACCTCATCTTTAGTCATGCCAATGCTTTTGTTGTTCCATAAATCTTTTATGTTTATTCCTATCTTTATGGCTTTTACCCAATTGTTTCCCAAGCCAGAGATGTTCACTGAATGCTATTTAACTTAAAACTCACATGGGGTGTTTATTAAAACTAGTAGATGCCCAGGATCTTCCCTTGGAGATTCTGATTCAGAGATTTGGAACTGCACCCAGGAATCTTTATCTTTAACAAGTACCTTTAGTGATGTGAATAACTTTAAAACTTTGGGAATGAACACTGAACTTAAAGTCAGAACACTAGAGCTCCTTTCCTAGGACCACCATACTAGCTGGGTGATTATGAGGAACTTAACTTCACAGGCTTCACTCTCTTTCTTTAAAAATAAGAATAATCATATTTCATAAGGCAGTAGTAAGGATTAAAAGAGATAATAATTTGGAAGAGGCTAACATGCAGATAGTATCAGGATATTTCCTTCTTATTTTTAAAGCCATCTCTTCTTTCAAAGATAAAAACAACCCATTAATTGAGTACCTACTACATGTCAGATACTGTGCTAAGTGATTTATTTATGTTATCTCTAGGTTATTACAACTCTGCAATCTAGGTGTTTTAATTTTTTTAGAAAGATGTGGAAACAGGCTCAGAGATATAAAATGATTTGCCCTAAATCACATAGTTATGATGTGACGAAAACCATATTTGAACCTTGGTGCCTCTACCTACCAAACTGATAATGTGAAGCTTTCCACTCCATTATCACATCCCCACCCTTTCATCAAATTTTTCTTTCTTCCTCTTGCTCTCAAACAACCTACTTTCTCCCCATATCCTTTAATCTATAATTTCTTGTGTCTTTTATTAATGACATTATGTGTGCCAAGTAGATTGTGATCTCCTTTTGAAAGCAAAGTTCAGGTCTTCAAGTCTTCCATATTTGTATTATCATCTGCTCCTGAAATAAAGCTGAGCATAGGTGGAAAAAGAGAGAAAGGGAGGAACAAGGAGACGGAGGGAGGAAGGAAGGAAAGAAAGAAAGAAGGAAGGGAAAAATCTTCTCAAATTCCTATCATAGATAAAATACTTTACATTGTTTCTCAAAGTGTGGTCCATAGTTCATCTGCATCAGAATCTCCGAGAGTACAGGTCCCTGACACACCCCTACTGATTCTGATGCTATCTAATAAGAACCCCAAGTGATTTTATGCACACTACAAACTGCAAAACATTGAAACTTGAAATCCTAAATGTTCTTACCATAAATCTGACTTTTTAAACGCCATATTCTATTTGTGTCCCACGGAGAGTAAACAAACATTTTATAGGAAGTATAACTATTCATATCACTGTCAGCAGAAGAGAGTCACCCTTTTCTCATTTTCTCATTCTTCCTTATTAAAACCTCCCACTGAACTGACAGTGACTCAGATTCAGGTACTTACATAGTCTTATTTCCTTTCTTGATTCTGCAAAGGAATTGTAGAAGTAAGATAAGGTGAAATCCTACTATGAAAATCCAATACATCTTTAAAACACTCATTTCATTTGAAATGAACTTCAATTTTCCCATATTTTCTAGTTGTGTATGGTTCACATTGCATCCATTTTGCTACATCTAGGTTATTCAAAATTAATGATAACATTCAGATTTCATTGTGGTAACCATGCCTACCATCAGGAATAGTTTCCTATTATGATGCACTAGTCCCACATAGATAATTTTAACTTTACTCTTTCTTTAAGTCTTTTCTTACACTCTCCTTGCTGACCACTTGCATATCTTATGCCTGTTCCACTTTAGGCACTTCAGTCTATTGTCATTAAAGCAAGCCTTTCTTTTGAAGACAGCACAAGACATTGCTGTATTTGAAAACCTTTTGTGGGATTTTTAAATTATGTGTTCAATTTGTTGTTTTTAGGTATATACAAAATTAATAAGAAAAAGAAATCTCAATGGTTTTCCTAACTTGACTCATCTATAAGATTTTTAAAAACTGAGATATTGCCACATACCTTAAGTATGCCAGTTTTTATTTGTTTGTTTGTTTGTTTGTCTTTTGTTTTCCAATACTGGAAATTATTCCGTCATCAAGAATTTACACTCTCCTTGCTGTCCACTGGCATATCTTATGCCTGTTCCACTTTAGGCACTTCAGTCTATTGTCATTAAAGCAAGACTTTAAGTAATTCCAATTAGAGCAGACACTGTGGCATAATGAGGATACCATTAGCCTGGGAACCAGAAGTCTTGGATCCTATTTCTAGTTTGGTCACAACTTTGGGCCCTTTATGTAATCATCCCTCTGGAACTCATTTGCTTCTCTAATAAATGAGAGGAATGGAGTAGATCAAGGGCCACAATTTTTTTTTTTTTTTAGGACCTAAGTAAATAAAACTAAGATATAAAATAATGGTGTAATACAAGAGGGAGTAATGGGGACTATAAGGAACTGGAATTTTGTGCCCACTCAAGAGGCATTCAAATTAAAAATAATTTTTAAACACTGTGCTAATCAAGCCTCTGAAAGCAAAATTCACTCACAAACTACTTAGGATCTCTGATCTATATAGTTTGCCAAGAATCTTCAACCCTTAACTATATATGATTCTAAAATAGCAAGTAATGGCAATTAACACCATCTTATATTATAGCAAAGGTAATAATAACAGTTAATACAGTCAGTGCTTACATATGCCAATCTCTTATCTAAAGACTTTATAGCAACTCATTTTAATCCTAACTACATCTCTAGGAACTAAGTATATTTTTATAATCCTTATTTTCCAGAGAAGAAAATTGAGGTATAGAAAGTTTAAATAATTTGACTAAGCTAATTTCATTTAAACTGCCATATGTATAAGAATTAAATAGCACCACACAAGAAGCAAAACAAGCTTCTAGGAATTTCATAATTGATTAAATATTCAAGCTATAAGTCTTAATGTAGAGACTTAAGGATATAAACATTTCAAAGTTAAAAAATAATTTTCAAAAATTAAGATTTTGATTTAAGATCCAGTATGTAGAGTTGGAAGTCATCACTCTTGTCCTTCAAATGAGAAAAAGCTGGAGAAACTGAAAATCAATGGCTTTTCTTGGATTCTTCAGAGAACTGAAGTTGCAGGGCAACTTGGTACCCCGAAATCTGGATAGACAGATGTATACAGACAGACACAGCTGAAATCTGCTTACTTGGAGCAGAAATCCCCTGAACCATAAACTGGTAGGAAGACTTCAGTGGTAATGTTGATGAATTTCTAAAGACTGAGTATGAACTGTCATAATAAGTCCAAGGGACCACTCTCTTAAGGAGCTTTCCCACACTTTCTTGGGTTTTACATCCAAGAACCCCACCAGGTTCTCACAGGGAAGAGCCAATAAAGATCCACCATGGGAGGGGAAGAGTAACCATTTTGAAATATGCCTAGAGTCTTCTCCATAACAAAGGCCTTCTTTCCAAGGGGAAAGACTTTGCCAAAATCTTAGACCAGTTGAGGGAAGGGTATTACCCCATTCTAACCCCCTCTGGACTTCTTATCTCATGTAAAAGGTGAAAACAGTCACCAGGGATCAAAACTCCAAGGAAATAGAAGACTGCAGGCAGGGGAAAGAGTACGAGGTAGAGTAAAAAAAATCTATACTACTGGAGAAACATTTGTGAAAGTCATAGTGCATTGACACAGACCCATCAAAAGACTAAGACTTAATCATAAAAACATAAAATGCTCCACCTCTTTCACATCTTACCTCACCAACTGGGCTCCAGTATATAATGCCACAGAGAATATGTGAAAGAGCTTCAAAGCACAGACTCTCTCTAAGAAGGAGTACTTAGAGAAGCTCAAAATCAAGTGGGAAGACAAAAACATACATGCTAGAAGAATCTGAAACCTCTAGTTTCTATAGCTACAAAAAAAAATTAAATATAGAACCATTGTTAGGTAAATTGGCATAAATATTCTCACTAAAGACCTATATACCTCAGTGGTTTTGTTGTACCCAATACAACACGTTGGGTTTCAACAAAATTTGCAATCTATGTTAAAAGGCAAAATAAAAATAAAAATTAAAAAACAAAACCACCACTCTCTGAAGAGACAAAGCATCATCAAAAGCAGACTCAGATATAATACAGAAGTTGGAAATATCAGACAGGAAATTTGAAATAACTATGATTAATATGTTAAGAGCTCTAATGGAAAAAGTAGACTAAATGCAAGAAAAAATTGGCAATGTAAACAGAGAGATGGAAACTCTAAAAAGGAATCAAAAGGAAATGCTAGAAAGAAAAAAGAAACACTAATATAAATGAAGAATGCCTTCAATAATCAATAGACTTAACCTGGCTAAGGAAAGAATCCATGGTTGTGAAAATAGGGCAATAGAAACTTTCAAACTGGAATGCAAAGGGAAGGAAGGAAGGAAGGTAGGAAGGAAGGGAGGAAGGGAAGAAGGAAGGAAAAAGGACACCCAAGAACTCTGGAATTCAAAAGCTATAGCACTGTGTAATTGGAATGACAAAAGTGAAGGCAAATAACAGAGCAGAGTATTTAAAGGGACAATTACCAGGAACTTTACAAAATTAATGGCACAAAGAAAACCACAGATTCTGAAAGCTCAGAAAATAATAGTCAGAATAAATAACAAAATACAAAAACAAAACAAAACAAAAAACCTACATCTAAGCATTTCATATTCATACTTATTCTTGTGTGTGTGTGCCTGGATGTATGTGTGAGCATATGACTTTTTCTCTAGGTGTCTATAATCCTTTGAAAGCAGAAAATATTCCTTTCACTTGGTAACCTAGCAAACACAATGTTTAACATGTGGTGCATGAAAAACACTTGCTGCTTTTTTTTTCTTTTTTTTTTTTAATTTATTTATTCATTTATCCCCCCCCTTGCTGCTTGTGCTCGCTGGGTCAGCTAACCATGCCGTGCCGGCGGGCTTGCCTTCACCAGGAGGCCCCGGGAACCGAACCCGTGGCCTCCCATATGGTAAACGGGAGCCCTACTGATTGAGCCACAGCCGCTTCCCAACACTTGCTGCTTTGATATGTTCCTGAGCAGTCAAGGTTTCAGGCATTCCAAGATCATCTGGTTATTAAAAAAATTTGTTTAAGAATTTTTCTCCCCTCTCCAGAATCAAGAGTTATGGATCCCACACTGCATTTTCCAATCAAAATCCCAGTCCCAGGCTGGATCCTGGAGAAGAAGCCTTCTTAACTTAAGTTGACTGTATCTCAGAGAAAAGTGTTATTAACCATAAGGAAAATATTTTTCCTGGTTCCTAAGCTTTTACTGAGTTCAGTGATGTGATCTTGTTATCACCAATCTGCTCTCATACAAATACAGATTTGTATATAAGTCTGTAGAAAACACTAATTTTTGCATGTTATTTATGTGGCTTTTATTCTTGCAAAGTTCATTCATGCAACAGGTCTAATACAAGCATGAAGAACAAATAAATAGAAACATTAAAAAATAGAAGTCAAGTTTAAAAAAGAAAACTATAAAATGATAGGGCAAGTGAAGGGATGAGAAAACAGGCAGTAGACTATTAAGTTGGAGAAAAAAACTTGTTCCCTTGTGTATGTGTATCCTCAAAATCCTTTCTACAGTAGATTAACATTCTCAAGAAATTATATTAATTCTTCGAAAATAAGTGTTAATCCATATGTCCAGGCATAAAAGAAGAGATTGAGTGTGTGAGTATGTATGAGTGTGTGTTTGTGTGCAGTGGGAGTGAGTGGTGCAGAGGCAAGGTGTTAAATTGAATTACCATTTTTCTCATTACAAAATTGCTCAATGTATCTCTTCTGCACTTTTATATTGCTTATTTTCTCTATCATTCAAATGGAACTTAAGATATACTAAACTATATAGGTAAGTTTGTTTATCTATGATATCATTTAATACATAAGGCATATAAAGGAGTCTCAACACAGCATAAATTTGTTTCATCTTTTCCATTAAACTGCCCCTAAATGTACTTTATCAAAATCCCCTTTCCCATTAAGAAGGACCTCCATTAAAGTTTCCATAACTTTATAATTTAGAACGGCCTCATTTGGATATTTAATTTTGTACTATTCATTTTAAAATTTCATTTTCAAACCTGAAGCAAAGTTCTATTCTCCATCCTCCATTTTCTGGCTAAATGTCTCCTTAGTTCTAGCTCACTAGAGTAAAGGAGAGTGGAGCAGTGTGGTCTGCTCTTTACTTCTTTTTTCTTGTCCCTCTTCAGAGAACCAGCTACTTCTTTTGAGGGGTGAGAAGGAGGAAGAGGGGGAAAGGTCAAGCATCTCACATCACTGAGTGAGCATGCTACCATCGCCTTGAAGGATAACAATAATTATTCTAGCTACATGACAGTGACAGATGGGTATAGATATTGAAGCTAATAGGCCCCATACAGCTTCCCTTGACTTTGACAGTCCCTCAGGAGATGTGACTACTTCTTCCAACTGACCCCCATCTAGTGGATTCAGGCAGCATCCCTCTGATTCATGTGCCTCTTAGTTCTCCATAAAACATTGGTTCCAGCAAGACTAGTACCCAGTCTGACTTCCCTCAACAGCCAGACACGTGGTAGTTCTCTCTTTCTTACCTATTGTAAAAGGAGAATAGAAGGGGGGGGGGTCCTGGCTCCCTCTTTGCTTACTTATTCCTCACCATACTCTCTCTCTAATCCTCTTTACCTGTTTTAATATTACATTAGCAAGGTTAGAAGATTTTTCTTGTGAAATACATGGTGAATAAGTGAGTGAAGTGCAGTCCCTCCTTATTAGAGGCTCCCTAGAATCACAGATGACTCTCTTGTCCTCACCCCCACCCCCAACTCCTTCCTTAGCTTAGGAAAGAGGAAACACTAACCCCCTTCTTTCCCTTCCACCTGGAGGCATAGTATGGTGGTTAATAGAGGAGTACATCTTCCCAAGGAGCTTGGCAGCCCTGACTGATGCCAGCTTTCTTAAACTCAAGGGTACTCAGTCCATTTATTCTTAGGCTTGGTCTTGGCTTTAATCCCAGAGCAAAAGTAATTACACACTTGCTACCCAAATAAGCTGTAAACACTTTGTGGACAGAGGTGCTTTACATTTTCAGATCTTAGCAGGGTGCCCTGCAATGCCACTCAAAAATGTTTCATGCATTTATTCTAGAGCCATTTGTTGATACTTAACAATACAGCACAGCCCTTGCATCCTGAAGATGCTCTCTTGGTGATAATGATAAGTAAACTTTCTCCATAATGCTTTACAACAGACCTATATTACTTTAAATTTGCCTTTATGGATTTTGAGCTGTCTTTAACCACATTTCAAGCTTCAGTGGGGAAGGACATTGGTCACCACGTCTCCAATCTTTGGTGCTGACTTTCCAAAAAGGATGGAGTTAGCACTTTATCTAGGTGTCCCAGCACAGTGGTAAACCCAGATTCTAGAAGATTTCCTGATTCAGAGTAGCCACTCAGTACATTTTAGATGAGAGACTTATAGAGCAGCTAGATAGGAAATTATTCATCCAACATGGCAAGATGCTTAAAGGGTTTCCTGGCCATGAACTTATCATTTGAGATTCGACAGGATGTTGAGATTGGACCCTTTCATCTTGGTATTGAGTGAGTCCCTAAACTTGGAAATACGTGCCAAAAGACTCCAATATCCCAAAAAGATGTTCTCTCGCACAGGTAACCAGTGTAGTGTATGAGCCAGCAACAAGAGCATCAGCAAGAAACTTGTTAGAAATGTAGAATCCTGGGTCCCACTAAAGACCTAAAAATTCAGATCCTGCATGTCAACTCCTGACAGGAGTACTGGCATTATATCCATCAAAAGAACAGCAGTTGAAAATGTCCAAAGGGGATATCACAGACAAATTTACAAAAGTATCCCATGAGAGGCAGAATCAACATCGGAAAGATGAAACTCCCAGGAGATATCACCGCAGTTTTATCAGCCACTTAAGGCTTCTCCACCCCACCCCCCAATAAAAAGCCCTAAAGGAGCAAGAGTAAGTCTAGTGAGGGGCAGGGTGAACAGGATGAAGAAAGAGAGTCCTGCATAACCCACTACACACAGCAGGCCCACCAGACTGGAGAAATCCCAACTGCAGGATGTAAGAAACTTTCAATGAAGTTCAGAGTTCTGATTATTGCACAGTCTAGAGTAGTTTTAGTTTGCTAAAAACTAAATTGAAAGTAGATACCATTAAAGGAGTTAGTTTTAACAATAGGAATTTATTAGCTTGCAAGCTTGCAGTTTTGAGGTGAGAATGTCCAAATAAGGGTATCATCAAGATGATGCTTTCTTCCTGAGGATTGGCTGCCAGTCATCTTTGGGTCCTCTGTCACATGATGGCACCTGCTGGTCTCTTCTGAGTTTCATTGACCTCGGCTTCTTGCTTCCATGGCTTTCTTTTTCTTTGTCTGAATTTCATTCTCTTATAAAGGACTCAGGTAAAAGGATTAAGACCCATCCTGAATAAGGTGAGTCACACATTAACTAAAATAACCTCATCACAAGATTCTACTTACAATGAGCCCACACCCACAGGAATGGATTGCACTTTAAGAGCATGCTTTTCTGGGGTACATACAGTTTCAAACCACCACAGCCTGTGACTAGGCCAGGGAACATGTTACTTTCTAAGATGGTAAATTTATGTAACCTCCCTGAAATTTTCCTAGTTTCAGGAAGATATAGTCTACAGAGCAAGTTTGCAAGACAGCAGAGAAAATTAGTATAGATGTTTTCTGCTCACATTATAAGTGCCTCTCATTCAATGCATTTGTACAAAGATGAGAAAAGATAGAGAGAAGAAATAAGACATTGTCTTATTTTAACCTTTGCTGAGCTACTCTCCTCCAACACTTAGCTCTACCTTGAGGTTAGAAAACAGGATAAATTAACAAAATGGAGACCCTTCTGTTTCCCTTCTGCCTCTCAAGTAGTCCAGGCCATCATGTATATAGTAACCTAAACAAAGAGTCCCGTTTCCAAACTACCTCAAATGTTCCTAGTCATGATAATGTTAGTTGTAGTTTCAAAAATATATTGATGCCAGAGAACCATATGAGCTCACAGTGCCTGCACTTTGCCCCAGTTGCCTTGAAGTGTGGGCCCTTGTACCCTCTCTACCCAACGGAGTTAGCACCTGCTTTACCTCCTCCTGCTTTCACCTATCCCACTTCACTGCAAGCCCAGGTAATTTATACCCACCGACCATGACTTCACTCACTCCACCACCAGTCCTTTCAGACCTGATTCCCCAGAGCACACCGTACAACCAACACCTCTCCAACTAACAGATCCACCTCCATTAGATTAAAGATCCCTCTAAATCAAGCTGACACTCCTCCAGAACTTGAGGACCGTCTGACAGCAATGATATCACCCACTGCCTGATGTCTGCCCCAAATGGCATCTCTCTTCCTTAATGATCTCATCTCGTATCACACACAAGAGCCTGGGGCCAGAGTACCTCCCAGCTCCCAGCCAGCTAGGGAGCACCAGCAGAGCATAGACTTGTGTGCCTTGCTGTGGGGAACAGCACAGGGGTGGCATGCACTCATAGCAAGAGGTGTATGTGATTGCCTGTGCTTCTGTTTATTGAGAGATTTCTGCTCTTGTGTTCTAGTCAAAGAGGAAAGTTTGGCACTCCTAAGAGGAAGACTATATGCTATCTTACATATGTTAAGGAAATTGTGAAGGATAGTTCTTCCCATTTTTAGGAACCCCTAAAGTATAAGAGGTACAATATGGTGTCTAGAATGTAATCACAGGTCAAAGAGAGCTCCTTGTCCTGGCTGGCTTGCTTTCTTCCAGAAGAACAGGCTGCATTTCATAAACAGACTCCCCTGTTTCTCCACAAAGATGGCTGTCTACAGACCAACCCTTCCTCTGCCCTAGGAGAAAAAGTTTCTTGTTGCTTGACTTGTATTGCAAGTAATAGTCATCAACGTGAGGGTTCAACTCATTCTTTGGCCTGCAGAGAAGGATGATTAGCATCAAGTCAGATTGAAAGAACATGGGTTTCATTTTTCTTGCTGCATGTGTAACTTCTCCAAGTAGGAAAGCCTGGTTTTTAAAAAAAACCATTGGATTGGACAGGTGGGGTTTTCATTTGTTTGTGTGTTTTGTTTAGTGTCTATTTACAAGGTTGAGTGAAATAAACAGCTCCTTGACTTAAAAAAAAAAAAAAAAAGAACATATTGAAATATCTTCTGTAAGATAGATATTTATAACTTTTTCCATTTGTGTTCCAAAGTCTATTTAATTGATTCTAAAATATCCTCATGAGTTGGCAATGCTAGGGCGAAATCAAGTCATGAATTTTCCCAACTCAGAAGAAACCTCACACAGTCTCTGTTGAGTACTCATTATATTCAAAGACTGGTTAGGTAAGAACATTGGGATTCAAGCATTTGTTTATCTTTCAAGAAGGCTACTTTAAAAATGTGATTTTATGCTCGCATATATTCCATGTCATCACTACGATATAACACTTGTCAATGCTTCTGTTAGCTATTTGTTTTAGGGTTTACACCTGACATAAATCATTCTCACAAGGCAACTCACAGACCAACAGCTCTGAAATTCCATCCAGAGAAAACTCATATCCTACAAGTTCCAGGACCAAATCAAAGACAGATAACAGTAGAGGATAGACAGGATAGAAAACTGCCAAGAACAACTGCCATGCAACTCCCATGTCTAAAGTGTAACTGAAAACAAGGCAGTATCACACTTAACACAGAATAAGAACCCAATCAGTGGCAGCTTGGTTCCATAAGAAACAATCAAGAGTTCTTCCTTCACAAATCATGAGTGGGCTCATCATCTATGGCCAGGCAACCTGGCCAGGTTACCACACAATATCATTAATAGCATGCACTGTCAGTGACCATATAAGGTCAATGTCGCATATGTGCTAACTTTCTAATTCACAGGAACATACAGATACCAAACAAATGTATCCAATGGGAGAAAAGACTCTTTGAGAACAACAGTGCAGCTTCTCCGAGAATGGGGTAGAGAAGAGAAGGCTTTTGTATGACCTTTGAAGCTTTGATGGCTTTGGCCTGTTTCTTACCAGTCATCCACTTCGGCTCATTACTCAGCAACACAACAACCTCTACTAGTGCCGGCACCCACTCAGCAGAATGCTCAGTCAACCAGTGTGTAGCAAACAATAACTCCTGGGCATATTGTGTCCCAAACAGGCACTTGGTGAGCTCATGGTTGAATAATTCCAGGTGCCTTGTTGTCTATTTTTGCCAGTCTAATATACTACACCTGCACACTATGTTTGGCCATTAACTGTGACATGGCATGTATGAACTTGTGCCTGGGTCTACCAGCAAGAAGTGAAGCCACCTCAGAGATCCGTGCTTGTAGATGCAGTCCAGAGCCACAGCAATCTCTGCCCTGTGCCAATCATAGTCTGCACCAGTGCATAAGGGATTTTGTATTTCTTAGCAAAATGGTCAACATCCAGCATCACAGAGTAAAGTTTTTTAGGGAAACCCATTTTTGTGTTGAGACTACACATGTGCACCCCGAAAAGAAAATGTGGCCTCAATATCCACAATGCAAGCCTCAAACTCAGGTCATATCAGGATGACACCCCAAATCACAGCTGGGAAACAAAACAGTCTTTTTAGATAATTTGGCAAGTTTGTAAATGACAAGGCACATCATGGCCGTGCCCAGGATGACAATGGTGATATCATGGCTCTTTTGGTCATTAACAACATATAAGATATAAGAGTGAGAAAGCTGAGGTTCACAACCAAGAGGGTAAAGTGTTTTGCCCGTGACAAGATAATACTTGTGGATTGATAGAGTGAGTGGCTGGATGGGAAATGGCAGGACTGGAATGCATGGTGATTACCACAATTGGAGTGGGGCACAAATGAGAGAGGCTCCTGAAGCTGGCAGAAAAACCAGACAGTATCTGGGAAAGCCTCTTAACCATTGACCAAATAAAATCCATGGTGGCGAGGAGATTGAGAAGCTTTACACCTGCCACTAGTGGCTGGAACATTGCATAACTGGTACAATAATGACAAAAACTCATGGGCAGGCCACACTATAGCTATATGCCATGGTTGCTGGCATGGTTCTACTGACCCTCTCAGAAAACCAATCAAAGCTGGTTGCTGACCTTGAAGCTGATCCATTTGTTAGGCATGCACAGAGCAGTGCCACATACAAGCTACATCATTGATATAGATGTACTTAGTTCACCTCATGCTAGCATTGACCACCACTAAGTATTGCCAATTTGGACCACATGTAAGATAGAAGACAAGTAGATTGAGGATGGTGGTAGAGAACTCTGTGGAAGCAAGACTGGCTGCACCACCACAATAGTTGGGAACATCAACATGACCGACTTCTAAAAATGCAATGTATCAAAAAGACCTCATAAATCTGGCCACAGAGACAGTTGGGACTGCAGTCAGAAAGATTAGGCAGGATAGCATCCTGGCTGAGCTCTGAGAGGTGACATCCTCTATTCCATATTTGGCAGGGTGGCAAGATGAGCCACAAGGCCTTTCCCCCATAGAGGGTAAACACAACAGCATGGACTGGACCCTGTGGACAATTGAGGGTCTTGGGTTGGTAAGCACAGTGCAGTTTCTGGGACAAGAACAAATGGCAGTTCCAATACCGCAAGCACAAAAACCTGATCCCTTCCTCCACTGAACCCCTCTTTGCTAAATAACCTACCACTACAGAACAATTAAAGTCTTCTTTGGCCATTTTTATATGGTGGACCCTTTTAACAGGCAGAGAGTGTTGTTGCATGCAACATGCGTTCACCTAGTGCTGTTGGAAAAACTCTAATCACCGTGCTATACCATGGCACCCTTGACTCTGGTTTTATGATGGGTTGCTCTGCCTGGTTAAGAGGGTCTTTGGTAGCTAGCCCCTCAAACTAAACTTCACTCCCTGCCATGTTGGCATGTTTGACACTGGCCATGGTGATGAAGGACACAGTAGTAAAAGAGGGCATTGTATATGCAGATATCATGAAGTAAAATGGCCTGGATTGCAGTGCTCGTTGGGGGTCCTTTGTGAATGGCCTGACCTTCAGAGAAGCAACTACCATTTTTCCATGTTGTGAAAGCTGGAGGCCATTTCAGAGAGTAAAGTAAGTTCCAGGATAAAGTCATGGAATAATTACAAGTTGTGCATGCTGACTGGTCTTGAAAAAATGAACCAAATACCTCAGTTGGATTAATGAAGGGTTCTACTGGCATGGCCACACTGTGCAAACTTTCTGGGATGTTAACACGGCAATCCACAAGTATGATCTTCTCAGTTTTGTTTAAAGGAATAAGATAATGTCTCAAAGCAAAAACAGACAGAGGGGTGTCTGGAGTACCCAGTAAATCTGTAACAGTACTCAGAGACAAAAAAGCTTGATATCCTTGAGTGGCCGTCTGAAAAAGGTGTCATGAAGATGTTGCACGCAGGCACCCTCACAACAATATCTAAATTGTGGTTTTTTAGCCACTGAAACCAAGAAAAAGTTTGATGTGCTTGAGAAAATATAGAACTGAGAAATTGCACATACCCTCCTCGTAAGACCCCTAGAAAATCTAATGTCATCACTTGATTTTATTTTACTTGATTTCTTATCCCCTACCCCTTTTCTTTGCCTTTAAAAACCTTAGCTCTCTTTCTCTCTTTGAACTGGTTTTGGGAAGATTTCCCCAGTTCCTTGCTTGTGCATTCACAATAATTCACCTTCCACTGAAAGACGTGTATCTTCTTTGTGATGCAGGATTGGACAGCCCTTCTATTGGAATATCTGTGCTTGTGGTAACAGAATCAATGTTACCTCTCCTACAGAGTTGTTTGGATGATAAATATGTAGGTAAGATCGTCAAACATCATTCCTAGTACTTTACACACACACACACACACACACACATATGTTTATCATACAATTCTTACCTTGCTTCACATAAATATTTCTATCAATAAGATAAGAATGTAAAAGTAGCCCAGTACTTAATGACTGCTTATTGAATTTGAAAGTAAATTTTGGGACCTGGTTCTTGTATATAGGACTTACAGTAAAATTAAGGTCCTTCCCAGGAATCAGACCCTCCCCCATTCTTACTAGTATCCTGCTTCCTACCACTTTGTGCACTTCAGATCATCTAGGGTATAGCTTGTCAACTTTAGTTGTGCAATTTATGGCAGATAGTTTACTACTGAAAATAGCAATAGTTTTTGTGAATGATTTTGAACATAATGAAAAGGAGAATGAATTCAAGGGTATCCTCATAATAACTCCATGCTCATTCAGTAGTATTCTGAAATATTACCCTAAGGGAAAGTGAATGAGGGGAAGATACCATGTCAGAGGTTGTACATCACTCTCAGTGTTGCCCGTGGGATAAAGCTTGGTAAGTGAGCAACATCTATAATGCATGTCTCTGAAAAATAAAGTGGAGGCATCTTTGAACATTTTTCAGGAATGGGTTTTTGTGGGAAAACCATATATATATATATATATATATATATATATCTCAGTGTGTGGTAACAGATGGAAGCATAGAAGCATGGGGTAAGGCTGGGAGGAGAAGGAATTAAATTGGTAACTTGCCTGTTGCCCAGAACACATTTTTAAGCCAAATAACAATTATGCTGTTTGTATAATTGTGAAGGAAAGGAAAATTTCTTTACAAAAATCAAAGATCAAGATAAATATTTGGCTAAATAATTCACATTTTTTTAATTGGCAAAGTTACCTACTCTGATATGAGACATCTTTTATTTCCATGCATAATAAGATATTGAGTAAGACTTTCTTATTGGCCCTGACATGTTCACTACTGGGACTGTAAACTGAGAATATAAGAGTATGGGTTACCTAATAATTCGGGATCAATATCACCTCTCTCCAAGTTTTATTGAGAAACAGATGAACTCTTCTAGCCCTCAACCCTTTCACTGCCCCACTGTCAGCCATACCTTATATCAGCAGAAGATAGAGGGGAGTGACGCCTTATTCTATTAAGCACTGGTTAGCCTAGGAAGAGAGAGTGAGGGTTTGTCCACTCCTCTCCCCTCCCTATGGAAAAATGAGGAAAGTGGCTCCAGCATGTAAAACCAGGAAAAGGCCAAAGAAATAGTCAAAAAGACTGAGGATGCCTATAAGAAAGCAGACTAGAAGCTGACTTGGGATTGGGGTTCCATTTACATAATAGTTGTGCTTATCTGAACTTAGTGTTTATTTTAAATTTGGAGAGGGATGGCAGGGTGAGTGATGGAGAGTAAAGCAGCATCTTTTCCTACTGTTCAGCACTGTGAGGCTGTGTGATGACCATGGATGAAGAGAGATTCACAGAGGCATCTTTCTGGTATCACATCCAAAAAAGTTGATTGTAAGATTACAGAATTCTAGCTGCAAGAAGCTGTGGGGATGTATCTCCAGCATAGAGGATAAGAATCATAATGAAAGACATCAAGGTGGAATGGATTTCTCACATTTGGGAGCTGCCTCAGGGAAGACCTGAAAACCTCACTCATGCCACCAGTATTGCCCTCAGATCCAAGTAACAGGGGCCACTGCCCTTGACCTGCTCTCTGGAGGACCCCATCTGGATCTTCCTATAGCCATGACACTCCCTACAAGATAAGGGATGTATTAGTCAGGGTTCTCCAGGAAAACAGAGTCAATAATTTCTTGATTATAGGATTCGGCTCACACAACTGTGGGAAATGGCAAATACAAATTCTATAGTGCAGGCCCCATGCAGGAAAATCCAATGAAGGTTTTTGATGAATTCCCCAGGAGAAGCTAGCTTGCTGAAGTTGAAATCATCAGTTCTTCCTTTTTGTTCTTAGACATATTGGTTGAGACTTCTCTCATGGTTGAAAGCAGTCTTCTTTGTTTATTATAAATGTAATCAACCATAGATGTAATCAACTTACTGATGATTTAGGCCCATAAAATATCCTCATAGTAACAATCAGGCCAGTGCTTGCTTGACAAACACCATAACCTTCCGCAAAGTGAACTCAAGGTGAAGAGTTTCATTCAAAGGTTTCTGATTCTGTAAATAATCTCAAGTTTGGGATTGATAAATGGCCATGACTCTTTGTTGTTGTTTTTGTTGTGTTTTTTTTTTTATTCAAGTTAGACTTTTGTTCACTTGACCTAGAACACTTCTGCTTATACAGGTCAATTAAGAATTTAGTAGACTGCTCATCCATTTTACTTCTATGCACCCCATGATCAGCTAGCCAACACAATAGGTATTTGTGAGTCAGAGTATTCTGATTACTGCTTTGACTCCACTGTCCATTTTGGTAGCCAGGCCCACCTTGTCATTAGTGAGTAAGTGCTGCCACTTGGCTTTGTAAAATCTATGTCCAACCATCCCCATTGTATTTATGGATACAAGTTCAGTAGGTCAGTAATATCTGACCAACAGAGAAGACCAACTGCAGAGCTCTTAGGGATGATGGAGTTGTTCTCACAAATTTATTCCTCACAGTCCTGGTGAAAGCTGTGTTCTCTCGACAATTTTGGGTGAGCAGGTCTTACATGATAAATCTCCTCTAATATTCAATTTGTCTAAGCCTTTGGATTCCTTCATCTATATTATACCAGGACAGTCCGGATATTTCAACATCACATTATGTAGGCCACATTTGGTCCATGCATTAGTCTACCACTCAAACACACTGTTAGAGTCCTTTCTAACCCCTCAAGCTATAAGACTTAATCCAGGATCTCTGCTTAGTGGACACATATCTACAAACTCAGCCTGATCTAACTTTATGTTCCTTCTACCATTATCCCACACTCCTAATATCCATTCCCATACATATTCACCTTCTAGATCATGTTCTCAGTACTCAGTACTCCAGAATAGTTTCTTCAAACAGCCCCAAGTTTCCTTCTAGATTCTACACAGACTGTATACCTGGGTCAATCCTTCTGATGAACACAACTCTTAGGCTCAGAGTGGACCAGTGGTGACTGATTATAGCAGGTGACAGAGGTGAAACAGAGCTTAAATATGGGGTGATGACACACAGGTGCATGAAGTCTCTATCAGTGCTAGAAAGCTAGGAAGGGGAAGATAACCATAATTGGCCTTGCAACTATGTTACCATACAGAACTCCAAGGAGTATGCAAATACTAAATTCAAACCTGGCCTTCCAGGTTATTATGAGGATATATCTATCAAGATAAGGGTATATATGGAATATATTTAACACTTTGTTAGTTTAATATATAACTTCTAAATATTTTCATATAGGATGTCTAGACTTCCATTTTACTACTGCCTCAGATACCACAGATGTTTGGAGCGGGCAACAGAGAGGAATTTAAGGCAGACAACTGTCACCCAAGAGATAAATGAGAAAAAGTTTTTCCTTTTAAGCACTTTTCTCCTTTCTGCAACAGTGGCATGAGAACCTTGGAAAGGGAGAGGGAGGTGTGGAAGGATGATGGATAGTGTAAAAGTCAGCCAAAGGGGTGCTGATGCAAAATACCAGAAATCTCTTGGCTCTTATAAAGGGTATTTATTTGGTGTAGAAGCTTATGGTTACCAGGCCATAGAGCATAAGTTACTTCTTCACCAAGGTTTGTTGCCACATGTTGGAGCAAGATGGTTACCACCATCTGCCACGAGTTCAGGCTTCCTGGGTTGCTCTCTGCCTGGGGCTTGTTTCTTTCTGGGCTCAGCTGCCTTGCTCTCTTCACAAGGCCACTGCAGACCATCAGGTGACCGGCTCTGTCTCTCTCCCCAAGGCTCGATTATCTCCAGACTCAGCTGCTCTGCTCCTCTGTGTGCTTACTTCCTGGGCTCCAGCTCAAAATCCCAGCATCAAAACTCCAACTAACTTCTCTGCCGTGTAGTTTTCCCTGTGAGTTCCCCCCACCCAGAAGTAGGTGACTCAACATTCTACTGATTTGGCCCAATCAAAGCCCTAATCATAATTTAATCATGCCCCAGTACAGACTAGTTTGCAAACATAATCCAATATCTATTTTTGGAATTCATAGACAATGCCAAACTGCCACAGATAGTATGTTCTAGAAGCAGACCACATTCCCTGTCCTCTTCCAAAATCTTTCTTACCCTAAATCAAATCAGCAATGGGAGAAAGAAAAAATTTTAATTGCATAAGAAACTGAGGTTTTTAGTACAAGACAAGTCTGGAGTCATTGTGGAATTTGTCTGAGATGAATTAAAAAAGAGAGAGATTAGATAAAACAGGTTTAAAGACAATGATTGGAAAAAATAAAACCATTTATGAATCACACCAAGTTCAGACTAGTCAGTAAAAGTTTAGAGATGGACTGTGTGTGTGTGTGTGTGTGTGATCAAAGGATCCTGTATTTACAAGGTGCACACCACCAAATGCTAACTAGAAAATAGCCCATTACCCTCCATCTTAGTATTTCCTGAAGTGGATTTTTAAGGTATTCAGAAGTACGATACAGTCCTGATATCCCAATTTAGGAAATCCTTAGAGAAAAAAGGAAAATTTAGAAATGGATAAAAAGTATATAGGTGTTTAGAAAGTTTATTGGCATTCATTTTCTGGGGCAGAGATGTAAAAGGAAATTTTGAAGACCAGAATATATCAAAGTGGACTGAAAATCATGTATTGCCCTCTGCCTGCTAATGAAGGTTAAAGTAGAAAAAATAGAAAAAGAAATGTGAAGGACACTGTAGTAAAGATGAAATCAGTATTAGTATAACAGCTCCATGTAGGAAATGAGAGAAGTGTGAAAATGAATTTGGTTTCCCAAAAATCATTTTCAAGAAATTTTATAAGAAATATGATAAGGAAAGGAAGAAGGAAGAATTGAAGGAGGGCAAAAGGAAAGGAGGAAAGGAGGAAAGAGCTAGAGAATGAATGAAAGGAGGGAAGGAAGGAAGAACGATGGGAAGGAGGGATTGAAGAAGTGGCAACTTGTATCCCATAGAATTTATCCAGCTTTATAATGGAGAAGGACTCACTCACATGCACTGCATAACCAGTATCTGAAGTAGATGCTCTGCACCATTCTTAATAGCTGCTCTGCTCATACCTTGTCAGCACATTCTTGAAGCTTCCAGCTCTTCTATGCATGTTTACCATACCTTACAGTATTGTTTGCTCTTTCTGTGACACTCCTGTACCAACACATACATCATAATTTCATGCTTGGCTTTGAAAGGCATTCTTCCTGATGTGATGTGTGCATTAAGTACTGATGGCAGGAGTAGCAAATTAACTCTCACTTTGGTTCATCACAAGCTGTGAAATAAAAGTCTTCCTGGCTGAATGAGCTGACATCTCATTAGAAATATCAAAAGGTCATCTTTAGTTGAGGTAATTTCCAAGTTATATATTCACTGCCTGTGCTCAAGTACCCACCCCTCCTGTCCCCCTGTACCTTGCCATTTGCTGGCTCCAAGGTGAGGTAGCAGTAATAGAAGTCATTTGTCAGGGGTCCAGTGCCCTGCAATAAAGTCTGCCAGCCAATGATGTACTAGAAGCACATTGTGGAAAATCTCCACTAGAAAATGGGCAACAAGGTTCAAATCCCTGCCTGATCTTCTTCAGACACAGGCAAGAGAGCATTATTTTGACTCATTGCCTTCCTCTCTGAGAACTAGGGCACTTTTCCTCCTGCCTCAAAAGCCATATTGCTTTTCACAGAGCAGTCACTCCACATGCATGCTGAAGAAAGACATGATAATTCTACACATTCCATATCTTCCAAAGTAAACTACATACTAGGATTACATAAGACTCTTTAAGAAATATAGAAGTCAACTGATATCCAAATTATTGGTACCATTGGATTCCAAATAAATAAAATAAATGGAGATGAACCATTATTACTATAATTTATCACTAGAAATTAAAATTTTAATTTTCATATAGAAAATAAAGGGGATAAGTTCTAGGAAATGATTTTTTTTTTTTTTACCCAGCATGTAATATGTTCTTGGAAATGGCCTTGGGACCACTGAACCAATGCAAGACCATTATATATTCTAAGGAGTCCAGTGGGAACAACCAAGAAAACATGATCTTGTAGGTTTCACCTCAGAATCATCCAAATGCATTCCCTTTATATGCTGTTGACGTCTCAATTCTAAATGCACTAATCTGGAAGGTCCCAATCTTTCTACATTAGGAATCACAATATCCTGGGTTAATTCTGGAAAAGAATGAATTTTTATAGAGAACCTTACAAAACGAAAGGCAAAATCAAATGGCACACTTTAAAAATATCACATCTAAGAAGGTAAACTGAGAAGCTGGCCCATGTACTCAAAAATCAAATGTCAAAAGGGGATAAACAAGCAATCCATACAAAAGGGATATATGGGCCAAGTATATAAAAACAACAGAGTAGATGTGAGCAAGGATAAAGATCAAGAATCCTTGGCCTTGGAGTATAGAGGAGTGGAAACAGTGGCAATTTGGAATGTGTAATCCTGTCTGACAGATCAGCCTCCACTTCCACACAGCTCTAGCTGATATGACATGAAAGAATGAGGACCCAGTTTTGCCATGTTGTCCAGTTTTGTCAAGGGAAACCAATAAGCCAGATTCCATGTAAAATTTCCTGATTTTAAAATATTAGCAACTAATATAGGATTTTTTAAAATACAGAGTATTTTTGAATGGTTATACTAGCTATTATTAAAATGATAGCTTGTGGAGTTACCATCTTGAATCTCAGATAGATACACCCTAGGATTTAGCATGGATGGAAGACCGAAGCCTTCCAGCTATTTATTCATATGAGTAAACTGAGGTGCCTACTGAAAGAGAACCCATTTATCAAAAGAGAGATGGGGGAAGCGGCTGTGGCTCAATCAGTAGGGCTCCCGTTTACCATATGGGAGGCCCCGGGTTCGGTTCCCGGGGCCTCCTGGTGAGGGCAGGCCCGCCCGCGCGGCGTGGTTGGCTGACCCAGCGAGCACAGGCAGCAGGGGGGGGATAAATGAATAAATAAATAAAATATTAAAAAAAAAAAAAGAGAGAGATGGTCAAAGCATAGGAAAGTGTTACAAAAATAATGAGAGGCAGCAGAGATGGGGTGACACCCTCAGAAATGACATCCATCCTCTCAGCATGAAGCACAAACAGCCTCAGCACAGACCTCATGGGCACCTCCAGGAGAAGCACCCATGTTAACCATAAGAAGTGGGTCTTCACACACAGATGAGTGTAGAAGAGAAAACGGGAGTAGCAAGAACTCAATGGAGAGATCTAGTCTTCTGGATCAGTACTTCTTAAACTTTAATTTGCAAAGGAATCATCGGGGCATCTTGTTAAAATGCAGATTCTGAATCTTGGGTAAAATCCAAGTATCTACACTTCTAACAGATTTACAGATGGTGCTGATGTGCTGCCAGCCCTCAAATGACACTTCAATGATGGAACATAGGGCATTTTTGAGCATTGGAATTGTTTTGCGTGATCTGGCAATGATGGATACAGGTCATTATAAATTTTGTCAAAACCTATAAAAGTGTATGGTACAAAATGTAAACCATAATGTAAACTATTGACCATGGTTAGTAGCAATGTTTCAGTATTTGTTCATCAATTATAACAAATATACCATACGCATATAAGATGTTATTAATAGGGAAAAAATGTGAGAGGGGTAGGAGGTGGGTTATATGGGAATGCCCTATATTTTCTATGTGACTTTTCTGTAACCTAAAAGTTCTTTGAAAATAGAGTGAAAAAATAAGACACTGGGGGAATATACAGAAGAAATTGTCACTGTACATAAAAGATGACAGATCTTATGGTGATGAAAGACACAATGCAAATTTTTTTTTATTTTTTATTTTTGTATTTTAGTTGTTATTTATTATTATTATTCTATTTTTTTCTTATTTTTATTTATCTTTTTGGCTTTGTTTTTGGGTCGGTTTTGGATTGCAGAAGGGTCACAACTGAAGCAGGGAAGAATCACTGGTACAGGGTTTAGGTGATGAGGGGGTATGTGAGGAGGGGTGCACCTGGGGCATGCCTCTATGGAATATGAATGTGTTCAAGTAGTCATGGGATGTTGTCTCAGTGGGTGGAGACCCACACAATAACTGAAAGAATATTGAATTCCCATCCGTGGAAGTCCTGCTACCTTCTCTAATAGAATGGCAAGAATCCCTAGAGAACATGGGCAGTGCCTAGCAGAGGAGGGCAGACCAATACACCAGGCCTTTGATATTGATGGTTGTACTTATGAACCTTGTTCTTCTGAAACTGAAACTTAGCCTAGTATCATATATTGCCTAAGCGTTACCTCCTGAAAGCCTCCTTGTTGCTTAAATGTGGTCTCTTTCTAAGCCAAACCTAGCATATAAACAAATCACCTTTCCCTAAGCATGGGACCTGACTCCCAGGGATGGGCATCCCTGGCACTGAAGGATTATTACCAAGTGCCAACTAGTGATACATTTGGTAAAAGACCTTGACCAAAAGGAAGAAATATTAAATACAAATGAGTTTTTATGGCTAAGAGATTTTAAAGTGAGGCAGGAGATCATTCCAGCGATTAAGCTTATGCATGTCTCAGGAGGATCTCACTGATTGCCACAGTAAACAGTGCCTCAAGCAAGGGGGCTCCTGAGGGCTCTAGAGACAGCTAGACACTATAAGCAGGGCAGACAATCCCAGGAATTTGGCACCCTGTCAGTGGGCCTTCTCTTGAAATATATGTTCCCCAATGTAACAGAGGTAGACCCATTTATCACTTCCCTACACGTGGTTCTTCTGCCCATTTTATTTGAACCTATAATTAGCACTCTATTCACTAAATATATGTCCCAGAGACTTAAACCTTTGCCTGGTTTGTATGTCAGTTGAGTCCTGAATCTCAGCAAAGTTGCAATACCTACTCTTCCGTTCATTGGACTTACCCAGAACAACTAACAAAAGTATGATGATGGACAACACCCATCCCAAAAAACAGAGAGTACTGAAACTGCCAGCAAGACAGATCCATCCATTTGCCCCATGGGATCTAAGACCCCTCTCAATCAGAAACAGCGGGCATCACTATCCCAAAATCTTCAAGATTGAAGAATGAACAAACATAAGGGAGGAATGTGACTTTGGACTATAGTAAACTTATTATTATTCTAGCAATGGAAGAACTTGTAACATTGTTGTAAAGGCAGTGGTCACCAGAGTTTCTAAGGGGAAAGAGAGGGAAAAATAGCATTTTGGGGACATTGGAATCATCTTATGTGACATTGCAATGACGGATACAGGCCATTATACATTTTGTCAAAACCTATAAAATTGTGCAGTGCAAAGTGTAAACTATAATGTAAACTATAGACCATGGTTAGCAGCGATGCTTCAGTATGTGTTCAATTGTCACAAATGTACCACACTAATGAAAAATGTTGTTAATGAGGAAAAGTGTGGGAGGGGGAGGGGCTGGGGTATATGGAAATCTCACTATATTTTTGATGTAAAAATTTATGTAATCTAAAGCTTCTTTAAAAATAAAATTAAAAAAAGACAGTAGGCAGTAACTCAACACGTATGAATAAATACAGAATATCAGTAATGGAAACTCAAAAAAAAAAGACAGCTTTTTCTGGGAATTTTAGTACTTCAGGGTTAAAAATAAAACTCTATTAGAATTAGAATTGCCACATAGCTATTAGGAACAAAGCCCAAGATATACATAATTGTGATCAGCCTTTTACCCTTTTGTGAAGATGAGGCTTGTATGGTAGGGGAAACACCCATCAGAATGAGTTTTGGAGAAATATTGTGTGCATGTAAAGCTGATTCAAACCACTTTATACTCAGATATATCAGTGCTGGCTATACCGAAGTTTTTAAATGCTTATTCACTAGCTAGTTTCCATGTCAGATCTCATAATATTGAAAATATAAGTATTAAGATAAATATTCCATGGACTTCCTTACCTTCTACCACATTAGTTGTTAATTCCTATTATGTTCCCCCATTAGGGAATATAATTTGTGCTTAGTTGTCCCAGTTGATCCCATTCCATCCAACATTACCAAGTTAGCTTTTCTGCTCAGGACAGCTTCTTTTAACACTGAAATTCATTCACTCTAAGAAACTCTTATTGAAGAAGCCCTCTATGTCCTTTTCATCCTGATCTGTCTGCTTTTTTAAAGACTAATTAAAACAAGTTTCCATGGCTCCATTTTTCATTCTCCTACAGAAGTGAGATTCATCATTATGGCATGAATCGCTGCCAGTAAAACTCTCACTGGTGAGCCTCAGCTGAGCTTCAGATATATAGCATTTTCATTGGCAGTTGTTCCAATCCTTCATTTGGGATTAATTACTCTGCAGAAGCACGCTGCCTAAGTCGACAAAACAATTTTCATTCATCAGCTGCAAGTGAGAGATTAATGAAAGCCACAATCTCATTGGAATGAAGCACTAAACTGTCATTTATGCTATCAGTACTAGAGAAAATAGGGCTTTCCCCCTTCCATATATTTCTGCTTTTGACAATAAAATCAGATTAAATTTTCACAAATGCCAAGAATTGCATATTTGGTTAAATTTTTTTGTATGTAGGAAAAGATGCCAAATGTATTAGGGAAAAAATCAGCATCCTCTGAAGGCAGTGAATAAAGTCCACTGTGGGGGTCAGCTCTGAGTGCTAGTCAGAACCAGCTTCCGGCAGGTATAACATCACAGGGCTCACAGTAGGCCGGCTCACCCTCCTCACTCCCAGCCGGGGTGTGGACTTAAGTCCACTCAACACTTGATTGACACTACAGATTTGCTTCTTGGGCACAACTAATGATTTCAAATCTTGCCTCATTAAAGTGATGAGATCTAAAATTCCTATCACTGGTATCACAATTTAGTTTCCAATTTCCTTACTGTGTTTGTAAGATAAAGGTAAAGTACAGAAGGACGTTCAAATAACTGCACAAACTGCCATATAATGGTGTGAACACTGTCAAAACTAAACTATTGGCTAATGTATAGAACTCCAAGCTTGGCATATGAAAATAGTCTGGGGATGTCATTAGAATGAGAAGTAAAGCACTGCCCCTACACATGAGCTGTATGTCATTTATTTGCAATGAGCTTTGACTTCTTTTAATTTTTTTCCCACAAAGGGCTCTGGCTCCCATACTTCTTTGAACATTTCAAAGCAAACTTAAAGCATATTGTACAAATATATAAAATGAAGAATGAATTTTACTAGGTTATCTATGGGTCTTTTTCAATACTCAGCTTTTATGATTCTATAGAAACAAATATGATTTTGAAAAAACATTTAGTGGTTTCCTCCCAACTTATCACCTAATATTCTCCATTACATCCTAAACATTTATGACAAGTAATCGCCTCAAATCCTCATGACCCTTGTTTAAATGCCTCTTTTATAGTTATTTTTTAATCCAAACAAAACAGTTCTGAGAGTGAAAGGGGTTCTAATAATTATACCGGCACCACAATTAAACCACAATTGCCAGGGAAAATCAAGACCTTCAGTCACCCTACCTTAATTTGTTCTCAGTCCTCACTATAGCTGAAATTTTACATCCTCACTGAAAATCCAAAACAGCTTTTGAATTTTATCTCCCACAATTTCCTCACATAAACTTTCTACTAGAGCTGGTTAGGCTAGTTTTAGCCTCTTTCTTCATCAGGTCCCCCACATATCTTATGTATTTTTTTTAGCTAACATATATATTGGATATTACAGAAGTGTTACATACCAGGCACTATCATAAGAGCTACACATTTATGAATTCATTTAATCCTCTCACTAACCACATGAATTAGGTATGATTGTTAACTCTAATTTATAGATGAGGTAACTAATTTACCCAAAACTACACAATCACCAAGTGGCTGTGAACAAGGAGTTTGAACCCAAGAGTCATTTTCCAGATTTGTCTCTACAAACCACTACACATACCATCTTATTCTGAATCATATATGTTCCTTAAAAATTTCCTTGTCTTTTCATCTCCATAAAATCTCAGAATTCTCTGAAATCATAGCAAAGATATTTTGCTAGTTATTTCCCTATTTACCCACACTACTTCATAATATTTCATATCTAAATGTACCACTTTCCCTTTATTATTCACCATTTTATGTGTTTATGTCTTATCTTTCTATTTAACTCTTGAGAGCAGGAGTCATATGTTAATTTATTGATTTACTGCTTGATTTTCCTATAATGCCACGGTTATTGCTTTTTTGATTGTATTATCAGAGGCATATTTGGATACCTAGTAGACTTCTTTCAGAGTATATTCATGCAGCAATAGCTTTGGGATGGGCATAAATGAGACTGGATTTTCTTTTTTGGTGTTATACCAATTTAGCAGTCCATTGGAATATTAAAATGTACTCATTCATTTAGTCCATGAGGATTTATGAAATATTTATTAGGTAGTCAAGTACTAATGCTAGGCACTCAACATATGGAGACAAAAGATATAGTCCCTATGCTGAAGGAGCTCACAGACCTTTTGGGGAAACTGAGAAGTAAACAGATTTCTGTGTTAGAGTTACAAAATGTTGTAATAAAGGCTTTAGTAGAACTATAATAAAGATGTTACAAGAGTTATGTAGGCACTTAATACTAACTGGGGGGAATCGGGGAAGCTTCCTGAAATGAGTCACATCTGAGGTTGGTTTTAAAGGTTCACTTAGCCAAGAAAAGATGTAAACATTTCAAGACCATTTCAAGAAGAAAGATAAGCATGTATTTTAAAAAATCAGGCAATATCAAATGGTAAAGTATGGTTAGGACACCTATATTGGTATTATAGTTTGTAATGGAGAGCAGGTCAAGGAATAAGACTGGAAAGTAATGATCAAAAATGACAGAAAGCTTTCTATGCCTTGTGTATCAGCTGCCTCTTCATTTCACCTCACATTTAGAAATGGTTTCATTTCCCTTTGTACTGATAGAAACTCACCTCAGGCTGGTGTCACATGTCTTTCGCTTTCTGCCCTGAGTTTTCTCCCACACCTAAATATAGGATCCTGATTGAAGCCTGAAGCTCCCTCAGCACATAGGTACAAGCACTTAGAAGAAGGGGAGGGGTATATAGATCTCTTGGGCCAACCCTCACTAAAAGGAAAAAGAGTCCATAAATGCTTCTCCCTGTTCTTGCCTGGAGGTGTGGATTCTGAAAGGCATTGCAGACATTCTTCAGAAAGTCTGAGAAGGATAGAGACCTAATTGCCCAAGGCAGTAATCAATGTGCCTTACAATTGGCTTTTCCCCCTCCCTCTTTCACATTTCTCCATCTCTCTCTTCTGCCCTGGGATTACCTTCTCAATAAGCTACCTGCACACAAGCCCTTGTTTCACAATCTGCTTTTAGGAGGAACTCAGGCTAATATACTAGACTAAGAAGTTTGATTTTATATGTAATGTTACTGAGACCACTGGTTTTTTGTTGTTTTTTAGCAGGGAAGTAACATGATCAGATTTGCCATTATATGAGGAATGAATCAGCTGAGGGTAAGACTGGAGGCTAAAAACAAAGCAAGCATTTATTTATATCTTCTCCAACATAGACATAAAGTTACTACACAAATCTGGGAGGTAAATGGATTTTTAAGTGAGAATAATGACCTTAAAAAAATGGCAAACCAGAGGGTGCTTTCTGATTACATTTTAGGAAAAGTGTGCAAGGGATTAGATCTGGCTTCAGGATAAATGATTTCCAGGTAGAGTTGGCTTTTTGGCCCACTTGCCCTTTACCTTTTCCTGTTTTGACATTCTCTTCAGAAAGTGAGATAGTCTTAGTTTCCTTTTCAGAGGGAAAATAAAGAAAAAGCCCTGATTTGTAGCATTTGCTGATTTCAGTGGCGTGAATGCTCCCACAATTGCCAAGATTTTACAACTGACTGGCAAAACTCCTGAATATTTAACAATCCTCTCCCCAGCACACCACGGCCACTTCCCACAGGAAATGTCCCTGGCTGCTCAGAACCCATGGCAACCAGTGCTTTCCTTCCTCCTTTCTATCAAAATGCAACTGCCTTTCACAGCTCTTCAGTGCAAAGATTTAATGAGAGATCCTGGTATCCTGAAATTTTTTTATATATACTTATTTTTTATTTTTATTTTTATTTTTATTATATCCTGAAATTTAATCCCTTCTCCACCCCTCACCCCTCTGCCCTTGTCTCCGGAAAACAAAATCTTATCTTTAGAGGATGTCATGGATGCTGTGGTATGTGTCCCCTGTTTCCCTTCACCAGGTCCATGCACCATTCCCGGCTGCTGTGTCAGCTGCTTACAGCTCTCAGCTGTCTCTTCTTCTTGACAAAGAGTTGTTCTCAGATGAATGGGGGTCATTTCATCTTAGAAATTAAAAAGGGAGAGGTGCAGCCAATAACTGACATTCCACAGAACCTCACATTAGTCTACTAATACTGAAAGCATTGTGATAATTGGACATGAACAACATGAAATGATAACTATCTAGATAACTAGATAAATAAAATACATTGTGCTCCAGAGGGCAGGAGATAAACCCCACGAAGATCTCCTACAAAGATTCTGGAACCTGGAACTCCTGGTGAATCATTTAGGGGTACAATGATCTGGGGCATTCTGGGACATCCCTTCAAAAGGAAAGGAAAAGTTATTGTATTTTGTACCTTCTACCACTAAGAAAGAAGCACAGGGTTCAGTAGAGCCCTGATACTTGGCCCATACAAGCCTCCTGACCCTTAAGGCTCTGGATTGAGGCCATACCATGTGCAACAGAGAGCTATATAGTGTTTGAAAAACAGCCATAGCATGGCCCGGATCCTGGTAGAAACTGAGCATCTGCCTTACCAGGCCTCCAGAACTCCCTGTCAGTACACATCAGATGTGTATGATAGTACCCACAAAGTTAAGTTCAAGTGGGTCTAGCAGCAATCCATTGTAAAACGAAAGTGGTTTATCTACTATCAGGATCAAGCAGTTTCAGAGGGCACAAGTAAGCTGGACGAGCAGGATGGAGCACAAGAACATGGGATCCACCATTCCTATGATGTACCACACCATCTAACATCTGCCACCTGATGGAGCTTTACAGTAGCAACTTGGAGGTGTAGTTGAAGCATCAGCTTGGAGATGACATCCAGTGCGAAAGGAGCATCATTCTTCAGGATGCCACTTATACATTAAACCAATGGCCATTGTATGGAGCTATACTACCGATAGCTAAAATGCAGGGATTTGGGATCCATTGGGAAGACATGGTAATTATCTCACTCACCATCACTCCCTATCACCCACTTGGAAAATGTATGCTATCCATTCCTGCAACTTTAGGTATTATTAGTCTAATATCCTTGGTTCCAGAATAAGTATTTCCACCAAGCAACACAATAAAAAGTCCCACTAAACTTAAAGTTACAGCTGACATCTGTTCACTTTGGGCTCATTATGCCAGTAAACCAGCAGGCATAAAAAAGAAGTTACACTACTGACAGGAGTAATTGATCCTGATTGTCATGAGGGAATAGGACTGTTGCTACATATTAGGAGCGGGTTGGAATATGTGTGGCAATTAGATTCATTTCTTAGAACTCACTTGGTTTTAACTTTAAAGGGGTAAGTACAACAACCACTGCCTGGCAACGGCATAGTAACCAGAGATTCACACTCTTCAGGTCTGAGGATATGAGTAGTCCATCCATGCAAGTCACCTAAACCAGCAGAAGTGTAAGCTAAGTGGAGAAGGATATGAAATGGGTGGTGAAAAAGAGACAAGATGAGTATCAGTTATCTCTGCAAGACCAACTGCTATGTGGGAGCTGTAATTTGTCCGACTAACTTTCCCACTAGCCATGTTCAAGGCTATGCCTGGAAGGAGTAAACTTATTTAGAGAAGCAAGTGAATCTGAGCAGTGCAAGGGATTGATTGTAGCAGAGGCTCACAGAATCCCTTCAGAATGGCAGTTGACCCAGCCCCCAGCTGCTGTGACTATTGGCTGCCTCAAGCTCAGGTCATCCCCCTTTCCTGGATAAATGTCTCAGCAGAGCAGTGGCTGCTTTGCCACACACACACACACACACACACACACACACACAGTCAACAGCCAATGACAGACTGACACCGGCATACAAAATGCTAGCCCCTTGGCTCAAAGTGAGAGCAATTCTGTGACACAATTCATATTCCAGGACATCTTACCCCTGCTCTAACCTGCACTGCTCTAACCTTCACTCTCTTTCTTCTAAGACCACTCCCCTAATAAATCATTTTCATAAGAATCCCATCTCAGTTTCTGCTTCTAAGGAACCCAACTTAAGACAAAAGGGGTCTCTGTAAACAAGAAAAATGATAGAAGGTATTACAGTTCCCTGATCAAAATTAGGGCCAAAAATATCTGAGGACAAATGTCTTTTCATTGTTCCTTCAATTATATTGGAATATTGTTAGCTCATCTGTAAAATAAGTTAATATCTATTTTGCAAATTTGCTGTAAGGATTATAAAGAGCCTTGTAACAAAGGTACCTAAAATAATTTCTGCCACATGTAGGCATTCAATAAAGGATTACTCTTCTTACTAATCCTAATATACTCTTTTTCAACAACAACAAAAAAAAAAAAACAAGTTTATTTTTTGTTAGCAGAGTCCGGAAAGCTGGAGCAGCATTGCTAAGAGGCCTGCTGAGATTGGGACTTCACTGCTCTGCATGCAGAAAGCTTTTCCATCACTCTTCTTCTCAAATGTGAAATGAGTTCTACCTCACTGACTGCGGAGCCCCTGAGGCAACTGGTCTCCCAGGCGATGAATGAAGGAAGGAGCTGTGGGAATGATTGCTGTAATCATTGTTTTTGTTTTTTATTTAATGCAGGCAAGCAGGAGGGGAAAAAAGCAAGAGGCACTGTTTGGAGAAATTTCCTTTCTGTTTCTGATCTCTCCTTTTAGTTCAAATGTGGTATGAGCTATTTTAAAAATTACACGACTGGCAACTTACGATAAATATAATCAATAACTAACATACTAATACTTTTGCTGCTGTTAGTATACAAAAAATGTTTACCAGTCCTAATGTCATTTGAGGTGACTGAGTTCTAGTGTTAGAATAATTTAACACCCTGGGTCTGAAAAATATGGGTGACAACCAGAAATCAAAAGGAATGAATACCAGGAAAAAAGATAACTGGAATGAACATGGAAAGATGGGGGGAAAAAGACAAGGACAGGCAAAATATGTCATACATAGGTTATAAAATAAGACCAATAGTAAAATGCTTTTGTAATTCATGTAGCATGACCCAATATGGGCCAAATTGCATTATAAAAATAAAAATTAAATTTTATCCAAATCCATGGATAATGGTTTGGCAGGCACAGTTGTTTGCTTACCTAGTGGCTGTTTCCAACCTATCCTTCCTGCTTTCATCTTGCATAGAGGCCCTCTGCTAAAACAAGGAGTGGCCATATGACCCATTATGGTCAACAAAATGTAAGAGAACGCTGTTGGGTAATTTCTGGAATTTTCTTTTCTTTGCTTATAAAAGAGACATGCTTACAAAGAAGTTTCTCTTGTGCCACCCCTCTCTTTTTCTTTTTGTAACTTCGGCTGGGTTTTAAGCTATGGAAGCCATCTTGAAAGAAGGGGTCATGACAAATGAGTTAGGCATTGGGGATTGACTCATGTTCCCCACAAAAGACATTTTCGGATCTTAATCCGTAGTCCTGTGGGTGTGAACCCATTTGTAAATAGGAACTTTTGAAGATGTAATTATTAGTTAAGGTATGGCCAAATTTATTCAGATGAGTCTTGATCTATATTACTGGAGACTTTATAAAGAGAGGAAATCAGGGTGCCACCAGTCAGAGAAAGCTACAGAAAGAACCCAAAAGTTGGCAGAAGCCAGAAGAGCAGACACAAAGAGAGAAAGATCACCACATGATGAGAGGAAGAGATGCAAGCCAAGGAGCCCCAAGGATTGCAACAAGTCAGCACCAGAACGCTATAGACTTTGGGAAGAAAGCATGGTCTTGCTGATGCCTTGATTTTGGACTTCTAGCCCTCCAAACCATGAGCCAATAAATTCCTGTTGTTAAGGCAACAAGTGTATAGTATTTGTGTAGAATTTAACCTTTAGCAAAGGTTAAACCAAGGCAGCTCTGGCAGAACAAGATGCTAAGGAGGATAAAACAGAAGATAGGAAACGTCTGAGTTGTTTATCATATTGTCAAGTACTGCACAACCTTAGCAACTGCCTCTTCTGTACTTCTTGTGAAATGATATAATAAGTGTCTATATATTTTCAGTCATGTTTAGTAGTCTATTCTATGGATTGTAACAGAACACGTACAGATACAATAATTCCCTGGATTAGTGTTGAAAGCCATTAAAAATAAATCCAGATTATTATTAAAGAAGAGATAGAGTCTACCTCTAGCCAGAAGGAACAGGCAAGGTTTTCAGGATGGCAGGTGTTGTACAGGAACACTCAAACACAAGGAATGTGGGTGGCTGGCAGAGCTCATAGGCATAGAGCCAAGTGCACCAGAGCAAGGTTGGCAATCCCTTGGCCAGGTAAAAGCAAAGGTTAAACCAAGGAATCCAAGACAAAAGGCCAGGTAGGGGCCAGAGCCAAGACAGGATCTCAGACAGAGGAACTGGCATCAGGAAAACAGATTTGGATGGCAAGGGTTAAGCCAAGTTTAGAGGCAGGAGCTGAGATTTCCCAAAGGAAAGTCCGCTTTGCTAATAAAGCTTGCAAGACTATGATGTCTTTTAAATAGATATCCCAGGACCTCCCATGCAGCCTTCATTTTAAAAGGTATTATTTGTGGTAAACAGGAAACTCTACAAGAATTTCAGAATTGGGCCAGATCTCTCTCCTCTCTTCTCCTTTTTTATATTTCACTGTAATTATTTTTTGTCTCTCTCATAAGAATGAATTTAGACTCTCTGAGGACACAGCTCATGCTTTATTCATCTTTGTACCCTCAATGCTTAGCACAGTATTTTACAATAATGGATTCACAAACTAGGGATGGATAATAAAAATAGTTTATTATTTATAACATGCTAGGTACTGTGTCAGATGCTTTATACACAATAGGTCATTTAATTCATACAAAGTTATCCCCATTTTACAGATAAAGAAATTGACATTTGCAGAAGTTAACTAAATTTCCCCAGAATATGCACTAGGAAGTGGCAAACCCTGCATCTGAACCCAGGTCATCTCCCTCCATAGAATTAACATTCTTACCCAGAGAATTAGTACTCTTATCCACTTAGGGAAAAAAAAGTAAGTTCAATAATCTTTTGAGACACTGCTAGAGAAAACTCATTTTTCTGTTCTTTCCCTCACAAAGAAAAATGAGGCTCTGAGTCCTAGAAGCCTTGAAGTCTTGAACCCTAGAAGTCTACTCTTGCCTCTTGTAGCAATTGTTTTCAAGAGCCTGAATATAAAGGAAATGAAGCTGGTTAATACCAAGGGTGGGAAGAAGCAAAAATTGGGCATCAAGGGAGAGAATTCTTGTGAAGGGCATCTTGAGCTGCCTGCAGCATCAGTGCAGCAAATCCTGGAGTTCAAGAAGATTGTGTCCACCAGGATCTATGGCTAGAACCATCCTTCAGTTTTCTGGTCCCATGCAAATCTGCATACCTGTAGACTACACTGAATGGAGAAAGGGGTCCCAATGATGACTGATCTAGAACTTCCTGTCCATCCTTAAAATAGGAGCCAAAAGCCATTTTTAGTCTGATTCAGAAAAATCAAGTCAAATGATGTTTACTATATTTATACCTCCAATGGAAAGAAGGAAGGGAAGGAAAGAGTGAGAGACTCCTGTGCAGGCAGAGTAGACAGATGTCTAATTTCTAACACAGGCTTTGAGTCTCAGTTCTCCTAAGCTCCCACTATCAAGGCACTCCTTTTGGGATTTAATTTCTCCCCAGGAAGAGAAATTCCCTCATAGGAATATAAAAAATGCTCCCCAAGAAAGCCAACTTGTAACCAAATAACTGGTGTAGGCAACACTAGCCTTAGAGGATGCTGAAGTAAGCACAAACATATATATGTATGAAAAAAGGGAAAATACACAATTAGACTGAGAGGTCTAGGAGCTCTGACAGGTGTTATTAAGAGAATCTATGTCTCTCTCCTGTCCCAAAATTCTATTATTTTGTTTTTCATGTGATTAGAGAGGTGGTATCCCCAGTGTTGCAGTTTGATAAGTTATGAATTCCAAAAATAGATATAGATTATGCTTGTAAACTGTTCTGTTCCTCTGGGCATGATTAAGTTATGATTAGGGCTTGATTGGGCCACGTCAGTAGGATGTTGAGTCCATGGGTGGGGACTCAGAGATAAAACTACATGGCAGAGTAGAGGAGTTAGTTGGAGTTTTGAGTTGAAGTTCTGATGCAGGGTTTTAATGCTGAAGCCTGGAGAAGTAAGCACACAGAGGAGCTTGGTTGTGAGAAAGGAGAGAAGGCCCCAGGATAGAAATGAGCTGTTTGCCTGAGAGTTCACAGCTGGCCTCATGGAGAGAGGCAAAGCCTAGAGAGCCTCATAGTCTACAGCTGAACTTGTGGAAGAAACAGAGGTGCTGACCCCGGAGAGAAGCAGAGCCCTGGGAAGAGAAGAGCCCACGAAGCCTGAACCCTGGCAAACGTCGGCAGCTGTCTTACTCCAACACGTGGCAATAGATTTTGGTGAGCGAAGTAACTTATGCTTTATGGCCCAGTAACTGTAAGCTTCTACCCCAAATAAACACTCTTTATAAAAACCAACCAATTTCTGGTATTTTGTATCAGTACCCCTTTGGCTAACTTATACACCCAGTAAAGGATAGTACTGACCATTCTCCACCAATCCCTAAATTTGATTGGTTTGTGTTATCACTCTAATATTTTTTGCTGAAAAAAGTATGCATATCTACATGTACTTGATCCACAGTTAAAGGACCAGGCACACTGAAAGACAAATCTTCAGCCTTCAGGCTCTAGCTGCTGCCTTTGAACTGTGCACTAATCTCCATGAGCCCTGGAAGCCCAGCAGTGCTGAGTATTGATTCAATTTGACTCCAGGATGTTTGTGCCATGACTATGCTCCATCTGCTTCACAGAGATCACTGTTATTGCTCTTGCATTACAGGAATTAGAAGCCATGACCCCTTGAGGACAAATACTCCGTTCCTGAAAAGAAGTTTCTGGAGCTATAAGAGTAATTTATAAGGACCATTCTTAAAAAAAAACTAACAAGGGAAAACCAGAGGAGCCCTGAAGCTTACAGACTGTGTCACAATCACAAAAGGCATCATTTGTGTCTCTCCTCTTTCTATGATAGAATGAGGCCACTAGTCTAATATTATTGACTTCTAAAATATATATTGACTTCAAATACTAAAAAATATTTGTCACTTCATTAGGGTTGTTTAATTTCCTTTAAAGTCATTTTTTAACTCACTTGACTTTATTCCATTCTGATAATTCCATAATGATAACATCCCATTTGTTATTGGCTCAGTAAGGTAATGAGTTATAGCTAGATACAGCTGGACTAAAACAATAAAATTAAAATTTGTTGAATGTGGAGTCCTGTGCATAAATACAGTAAGGAAACTAACAAAACAGCATTACATTAAATGAATAATAGATATTTCATGTGACAGGAAGAAAGTTTCACCTCATGAATCTTATCACTGTCAAAAGATATTATATGAGTCAACAGTATGATGTGGCTGCTAAAAATATTAATTTAATCTCAAGCTACATTAATAAAAGTGGATGATAGCTGGCCTTCACTCTACCCTAGCATAATCAGTTTCAGGAGGTTCAATATCCATAGGATGGTGAGAAGACTTGAAACTTTGTACTGTCAAAGACCCTAAATGCCTCGCCCTTAAATATCCCCACCAGAGGTTTAAAAAGACCTTGGCAGAGATATTGTAGAGAAGATTTGGGCATCTGATGAATGGTTGGACACTAGTTACTTAGTGGACAAGAAACCAAGCTTTGGAGTCAAATATGCTGGTGGTTATATCACTTATCATTTGTGTGACCTTGAACCAGGTATTCAATATCTGTGAGCTGGTACAGTTTGTTTTTGCTGCTTAACAAACCACCCCAAAACTAATTGTAATATAACAAAGCATTTATAACTTCCAGCTCCAGAGAGCAATATACTCTTTCATAGCTTTACCTTGTTGTTTAGGAATCACTGAAAGAAGGACTATCCTATGGTGCATTATTAACTATATGGGAGGGTTGCATGTACACAATGCACATGATTTCTTCCCTTCTTATGACGTGTTCTAAGACATAAAAAGTTTGTCAGCAACTAACTATGACAATGAATTATTAGAAAAATAGAATTGAGAAGAGAGTTCAAATCTTAGTTGCATACATTTGTGCACATAAATAAAAGTCCCTCAACTGAAAATTTCTGCATGACATTTAATTTATAATTTTTTATAATTCCTTTCAAGTAATAATGATTAATGGATTGATATATTTATATAGTGTGTTGATTTGTAGACTATCAAATTCTTATATGACTTTTATACAAAATCTAAAATACAGGGTTTCAGAGTAAATATCAGAAACCATGCTAGCATGAGCAGGCCACCAAAAAAATGTTTATCTAGTCCTGCTGTTATATTGCTTTTTTAAGTTTGGAAACTCCGGGTGCTAATTCCCTAATTATGGGGTAACCATAGGCTGCCAGTAAGAGTCCATTAAGCAGTTTCAAGTCATCTTGTGGAATCAGTGGGTTTACTCAGCATGTTGTTCCTAAGTCAGAGTTCAGACATAGTAATAGGATTAAGCCGCAAGTAATTAACACCAAGTTTCCACAAATTAAAATGTCATGATGATACAAGCGTTCTGATGAATAAGGGAGAATGAAAGATGTTCCAACTTAGCTATTCATTGAACTAAATAGAGACAGTTTCATTAAGAGTCACAGAACTTTGATAAGTTGGTGTTCATGCTCAGAGTCACCCTTACTTAATCCTGGAGACTTGAAAGATCAAGATCAGATATTACACAGATTCCCCTCCAGTTCTTGGGCCTTTAGACAGAACTAAATTGGAAAGAAAGCAAGAGAAGGATGAAAAAATGGATCCAGTAAAATAATGGTCTAACCAGAAACAGAATAAAGGAGACAATATGAGAATTGGAAAAGCGAAAAATAGGTAACAGCAGGTATGTTAGACCAACAATAAAGCAGAGAGAATTCTCTGTGAATGGGGAATGAAATCAAGTTTTGAATCTGAATTCTGCTAAGGATTACTTTACGCAACTGCTCACAACGCACTACTGAATTTTCCATGGAGCTAGAATTGGGTTTTATTCCTCATTTTATCTAGCATAGTGTCTGCTCCATAGTATATGTGATAAATGATTATTAAATAAATGATTGAAGGAATATTGAAGATAACCCACAACAGAAAGAATGGAATGGAGCAAGCTAACAATACTTCACCATGTAAAGTCTATTCTTATCCAATATAGGAGATTTCCAAACCCAAAAGATATAGAAAAGAAGACAATAGCCACTGTCTAAGAGAATTTCTTTTAATTCAACAACTCGGTGAAAGAATATTTATTTACTCCTATTCAGAGTCAGTATGCCTATTGTTGTGGCCAAAAGCAATAAAGGGGTATTATGTAGAATGTGGTCACAAGACCTTGAAGATCCACCACTTTGCAATTGCTTTAATTTTATGTAAATAATATATCAGTAGTAACGACATGGCTTTGGTGTTGGTTTGTTTTTTTCTTTTTGGATGTCAAGTTGCCTAATTTCTTAATGTAGATTTTTGTTTCAGTTGGAATTGAATAAAAAATCCTAGGGATTCTTGCCTGGTTCCTGATAGTTAAAAAGGCAATATTTCTCTCAGTAGATTCTTGTTTTGATAAAGCATTACATAAGAACTTCTCTGGATAAATTATATTTTAAACCCTACAACTTGATATTTCTTATACAGAGGAGGAACTCAAAATATAACAAATTGATTAGTAGTGATAATACCTTATAAGGTTGCTGTGAAGAATAAATATGTCAATGCACATAAATGATATGAACAGTGGCTGACATAAAGGCAGTACTTAGTCAGTGTTAACTATTATTGTTGTTGTTGTTGTTGTTTTCCCAGAATGGCCCAAATAAACCACTGGGTCCCAGGAGACATTAATAATATTGTCTTGTTTTCAATGAAATATTGTTCTATTACCAGAGCTAGATCTATTACCAAGGATGGATAATAAGTGCTTCCAGTAACTTCCATGAATCCCATCCATCCTGAAGTCAGTAACACTGAGCAACAGCTTTCCTTGAGGTAAGTAAATCATCCCCTTCCCTTCCCATGTCAACCCTTGCAATCTCATGAAATATTTCAATCACATGATGTTATAGAAACCACAGTTTTCTATAAGGTAAGACAAACAAAAATTTTAATCTGATATAGAAACTATTTCAGTCTACTGAAAAAACTTCCTTAGGTGAAGCTTAAATGCCCAATAACTGTTAAGTTTTAAAACCTGCTAACCAAATGTTGTTTGAAGTGTTTCCAAAACCAGAAATCATATCATAGTATGACATATTTAGTCTTATAAACGTCATACTTGTCATTATAACATTCCAAAAGATAAATTTGGGAGTTCTAGCTTATATTACTAAACTTTTTAAAACTAGGAAAGCCAAAACAGCAAAAGATAGAGTTCTTAGCTTTGCGTCATATATTGGTTTCTCTGATATGCAGTTATCTAAAAGCAGGCATTACAAAAATAAGATTCCTTCTTAGTTCATAAGATGTACAGTTAAGTAAAATAATGTATTTTAAAGTCCTCTGCAAAATGCAAATTCTGCAAAAGCATTATTATTTTAATTTGTCTTAAAATGTTAGAATGCTTATAAATATACCCAAACAAACCAGAAATACACAGGTACATGCATGGACAGAAACTATATGTTTAATTTGAGTTCTTAGAAATAAGGAGGCACCAAAATATAGTATATATTATCCTTCTTTCCATCTATTTCTCTCTAATACAGTAATTCTAAATATGGAAATGCAAAGGAAAGTGAAACTATGAAAATTACGGTAGAAGACTCTAAGAGAGAATACTCATAAAGTTTAAGGATAAGGTCAAGAAAATATTACAGTCTGAAATTTAATCCAGTATGAATAAATTAGCAAAAATAAACCAAAAGAGTGACGTTAATTATCTGTAACACTGACCCATTCTAAGAGACTTAGGAAATATTTTGCTTATAAGCTTAAGGCATATCTCCAATCAAGGAAACTGGATAATAGGAGTTACAAGATATGCAGTGGTTTTGTAATTTTCTTGCATGAGGTAATACTAAGTTTAAAAGGGAAATAAAAAATAAATGCTTTCTAAATTTTACTAGCAATGATGAGCAAAATCATTCATCTAGACAGAAATAGCCTTAGAGCAGAATTTCTGAAAGTGCACTAAAACAGAACACCTGTATCAAAGTGCAATGGTACGATTCCTGGGCCATTCCTGGGCATGGCCAGTAGGAAATGTGTCTTTCAGGATAACCTTTAGCCATTCCCTCAGGGAAGACTTCCTAGTGGTCTCCCCTGATCAAGAGAGCAGATCATAGATCAATACATATCTTCTTAATTTTCCTTATTAAATATTTAAGACATAAAGAATATTAAGGAATATGTTTATTGACCCAGAGAACAGAATAAATTTCCCTTCTTCACTCTAAGACAGTGATTATCAAATTTTATTGCACGAACAACCTAAGGGGTTTCTAATAAATGCATATTTCAGGCCACAACAAGATTCTTGCTAGATTCTAGTTTTTCATATTTCCAGATCTGGCCCTCTTGAGCCTTGTGTTCTTGTCATCTCTGATGGTAAATTCAAGCACCTGGTGCCACGGAGCCATGTTCTAGACCAGTTCATGCCCTGTAGTGATTCACAAGATACCGCCCTCTACAAGGCCCACCTGAGCAGCCAGGTGGCCCTTCTCTGCCTCCTGCTCCATCACTACCCTTAACAACCCGTATTAATATTACAGATCCTCAATTACCCAGGACTGTATAGGGTAAATTAATTGACAAAGGAAATGGAAATTGGTTCTAATATCCCTTTTTTATACAAATTTCTAAATTTGTATAAAATTTTTGCTAGGAAGCAAAACATGTTTTAAAGAAATAATTTCAATGACTACTCTGCACAGTTGAAATTTTTGCATTGTATAAGCCAATACTTGGTAGTTAGGAATAACAGAATTGGAAACTAAAAGAGAGAAAGCAAAGTGACTCACAGGGCCTCTGAAAGATTTTATTTCTATTTTGGCTTTCCTCTCAAGTTTCAAGTTGAGTACTTAAGGATTTTTTAACTTAAGACAGGAAGACTGACCTGAGCTTCTTCAATAACAGTTCCTTCCTTCCATGAGATTGACTGTATTAGAACTTTAACCAAATATCCAAGATATTTTCACTTTTTCCTCCCTGGTAGAGATTACTAAATTGCAGTTTACACACAGTCAATCTTGCTGCTTAGTTTCTAAGAGATCTGGAACAAATACAGAGATACAGGGAAAGAGTCGTATCTGTTGGTGGGTATGGGAGTAATTGAATGGTAACTCCTGCTCTTACTGGGAACCTGCTTAGTTATCATAAAACATATGCCTCTTGGAAGTCAGTAGGAAGAAGTTCACATATACACATCCCTCAGTAAGTGGCAAGCATCCAAGAAGAGTATGTATATAATGCTATGCACTTTGCATTGCACAACTCCATTCACACAAGCACTGTGAATGGAGCTCTTGGAATAGTGCAGCTGGCAACCTAATCCAAGTGCAGAAGCTCCTTTAACTTCTTTACAGATGATGATGATTGTGGTGATGGCCAAAATTTGTGAATAATTACAACATGCAATCACTTTACCCATTTTACATAGTAGTAGGGGTTGAATTGTGTCTCTCTGTCCCCTCTCAAAAGATATGTTGAAGTCCTAACCCCTAGTACAGGGGTTCTTAACAAGGGCTCCATGAGCTTGAATTGAAATTCAAAAAAACATTATTCTTGTGGGGACGTGTTGGTGTGGGTGTGCTATATTTATTAAATAATACACAGTATAGTGTGGACTTAGTAAAGGGTCTGTGGTTTTCACCTGACTGGCAAAGGGGTCTGTGGAACAAAAAACGTTAAGGACCCCTGCCCTAGCATCTCAGAATGTGACTTTATTTGGACATAATGTCATGGCAGATGGAGTAAATTAAGAGAGGTCATACTGGAGTAGGATGGGCCCCAAATCTGATATAACCGTTGTCCTTAGAAGAAGAGAAAACACAGAATCAGACAGACACGGAGGGAAAGCAGCTATGCAACAGACTGAGGCAAAGACGGAAGTGCTGCCAGCCAAGGAGCACCAGAGATTGCCAGCAAGCCACCAGAAGGTAGGAAGAGGCCAGGAAGGAGTCTCTCCACAGATTTTAGAGGGAGCATGGCCCTGCCAGCATATTCATTTTGGACTCAGCCTCCAGAACAGTAAAGCAATAAATTTCTGTTGTTTTAAGTTACCAAGTTGTGGGACTTTGATATGACAACAGTAGGAAACTAACATAAAGAAAGAAGGAACCAAGTGAAAAAACTGATTAAATACCAAAGACCTTGAGGGGGCTTGGCTATTATTTCCCTTTCAAAGCAGGGGGTAAATGGAATGTGGTTAACTTATTAGAGAAAGACAGTTTTATTGGGTTTTTTAAATCCCCCATCAGAAAAGAGGCTGAGGGAATTGTGCATTAAAAATGTCAGTAAATATTGTAAACTAACCTAGTATTAAAATTTTGAATTGGTAATTTTCTGTGTTCTGCTTGTGAATTTATAGCACCATCAGGGTAAAGATGTTGAGCGGAAAATAGTTTTTCGCTTGTAGATTTTGAAGACTTAAGAAGTTTGTTTTAGGAGATTTGAAAAAAATTCATATCAAACAAAATACTAAAAACTGGTTAGTGGTTTTGTAAATAATGACAAGCTAAGTTAATCACAATGAATGTAAACATTTTAAAACTTAATTGTTACAAATCTTGGTGTTTACCTTGGCAATTATAATTTCTGCACTAAGTGAAACTCAGAAGCCACTAAAATTGTCATAACCTAATAGTCACATCTCCAGAAATCTATACAAGTGTTTCCAGTCTACTAAACAGTCATGGGTTTCTGGTTTTTGGGTTTTCCCCTCTAAAATCTTTAAAATCTTTCATGGGTAAGCCTAGATATGAGAAGAACCTTTACTCAACTGCTTTTATCCTTTAAAAAAAAACTTAAATTTGTTTCTTGAAAATGCCTCATAATGTGATCATTTCAGATGTTTCTTTTCAAATGAAAAATGGTCAAGTACATTTTGTTAATATCCCTTCTCTCCACCACTCGCCTATCCTTATACAATTTAGAGGCATTGAATAATTCAGGACCAGAGATCATTTATTTAAATATTGAGAATAAGATAGCTTGGTATTACAATGAAAAATATCTATTTGCTACCTTAATGATAGTGATTATGAATTCTACTTTTTTAAAATACTGATGTCTGTTTTTAAGAGCATATTATGTTTCCAATGCTTCCAGTCAATTTCAAAAACTTGTCTTGACATTACATCATTACTAAAGGCCCCAGGACCTGAATAATACATTCCTATGTTACTGTGCAGACTCTAGTACATCTTAAGCACTAATTTCTTTACTATAATATCTGCATCTAAGTCTGTCCATTTACAAAGGGCTAACTATTTTTTAAGTGCCTCTCTAGAGTTCTTATGGGCAAATGAATAAAGAAATGGACCTCAACCTGCAACCTCCTCAGGAATGGGAGAAAGGCAAAGTTAACTTTTATATTTTCAAACCATTCCAGTACGTCTACCCTCAGGTGAATGCAAGGACTCAGCTTTTTTGGTGTAAATATCTACACAAGTAATGATAAATATTAAACTTGTCTTAAGGATAATAAGCTAGAAATTAGATTTTACATTTGCCCAAACACTTTGAACATTATAATTCTGTCTTCTTTCTTGGCTAAGGAAATATATTGTTTTCGTCATCGCACACTGGGAGAAAAGCCCACTTAAATGTTCAGAATTTGGCTTTCAGAAGTTGATTTTATTTTCTAAGTGTAATGACCCTATTTTTAATCAATAGCTGATGAGACAATACATAAGATGGGGGAGTGACTCATGAAGTATGTAGAAGTCATGAATAAGAAGGACCTGAGAAGCATCATGGTGAGTTAGGAACAAAGCTCGGGAGAAGGAAAGTATAATGACTTACCTGTAATACCTTGGTCAAATTGTTAAATAGAGCTTGGCCAGCACTCACTTTGTATTTGACACCTCTGACTGTTCCATTTTTGCTTAAAATGTTGACTCTTCTTGTACCAAAACCCTTTTCACTGGCAGCCCTTGCTAACACCAGCAAGTTATCTTGGTCGTTCTCATGCTCATTACCTTCTGCTCCTAAGTGGCCATTTTGCTGTTCATCAGACTCACTTAGTCCATCTATCCCACAGATACTGGCACATTCAGAATCCAGAGAGCCTGAAGGTTGCCCATCTTCATACACCTCCTTTAGGACTCGTCCACTGTGAGACGATGCGATCCGAAACCGGACCTTCCGTGGCCTGTTGTTTTCCGGTTTTATCTCTCTTTTTAGCATGGTCACATCCAAACCCACATAAACAGTTTACATCATTCTGGATCTGTTGTTATTGTACTAGTCTGTGGCCACATAGCAATATCAGAGCTCAATTCTAGTAACAGAAGGACTCATATGAAGCTAACATCTAAAGGAAAGAAGATTCCCAAGAACTTACAGTACATCTCTGCTATTAATAATGAATGTGTGTGGTGTGCTATGGTTACCTTTAAACTAAAACCTGCAAAATGATCCCAGCCTTTAAATATTAAATGGCAATACTGAACTCTTTAACAGGACAAGTGCAAAAAAAGTGGCATACAATGAAACAGAAAATAAGTATGGAGCAGCAAATGACAGACTTGAGGTTTGAAGCCAATGGTAAGTGTTGGAAAGGCTCTTAGCATCAGGAACATCTCTCCAATTCATTTTCCAAAGTAGGGGCCAGAGATAAAATGTGGAATCAAAATGCAATGTGTATTTCATATAAGTGGAATCATACAATATTAGTCGTTTTATGTCTTGTGTATTTCACTCAATTTGATGTCTTCAAGGTTCATCCAGGTGTAGCAATATCAGTACTTCATTACTTTTATAGCTGAACAATATACCTTTGTATTGATATACCACATTTTATTCATCTAGTCATCCATTGATGAATACATGGTTTGCTTATACCTTTTGGCTATGGTGAATAATGCTAGAGTGGGGAGTTACTGCCTGATGGTTTCAGAGTTTCTGTAAGGGTGATGAAAGTATTTCAGTAATTGATAGTGGTGATGGTAGCACAATTTTGGTAATGTAATTAATACTACTGGATTGTAAGTTGAAAGTGGTTAAAATGGGAAATTTTGAGTTATATATATGTTACCACAGTAAAAAGGTTTTTTTTTTTAATTCTTAAAAGATACTTGGATTACATAAATGTTACACAAAAGATATAGGGATTCCCATAAGCCCCACTCCCCACACCTCCCACACCCTCCCACATGAACGTCCTTCATTAGTGTGGCACATCATTGCAATTGATAAACACATCCTGGGGCTTTGCCATTAAGCATGGACCATAGTTCACATTGTAGACCATTCTCTCTCCCACACAGTTCTGCATGTTGTGTGATGATATAAAATGGCCTATATCTGTCATTGCAACATCACTCAGGATGATTCCCAAGTCCCAAAAAAGGTCCTGTACTTCAACTATTTTTCCCTCTCCCTGCCCCTCAGAGCCTCCAGTGGCCACTGGCTCCACATCAATGTTGTAATTTCTTCTATTGCCAGAATCACAATATGTCTGTAGTAAAGCTTTTTTTAATGCAATGTGTGAGATAGAACAGGCCAATCTCTTCTCAGTGCTTATTTCTTCTTTCACTCTCCACAGGCAATCTCTAAAAGGGCAGTGAAAAATCAATATGCTTGCATAAAGCTATCAATATGAGTTTTAATTAAGTCATCATTCTTCATCTACACTGTATAAGATAAATTTTGAAACTACATCTTCATGCTCATTTGCTCTTGCTAAAGAGTAAGTTTTTAACAGACTGTGAAGAGAGAGAAGGTGTATGTTGTTGCTTACCTGCGTATGCTGGTGGAAAACATTGTTCTCTTTGAGAGAGGGAAAGGTTTTGGAAAGGAAACGTGGAACAGTAAGGGAAGAATGGAAAATCCCCCAAGCCTGCCAGATCAGCTAGTGCAATCCAGGTGATCAGACTTGATAAATATATATCCAAATCACCCATGCATAGAGAAGGATCCTCCTTATGCTAGCTATGCTCAAATGTATTTTCTATCACATTGATGAGTACCTGAGAAACTTTTTAAGATATAAAGCCAATTCGAAACTTATACTATAGTGGGTGTCCCAAACTGGCTGCACTACCAGAAGGAGGATAAGCAGCTGACTCTCACACTGAGCTTCAAGATTTGAATGCTTATTGCTTTTAATCTGTTTACAAACTTAATTTATACTTATTTTAGAGAATATAGAGAAACACAAAGTTGAAAATTTAAAAATCATGAATAATTCATTTAATGATTGTTTTAGTTTCCTGGCTGCTAAAATAAATACCATGCAATGGGTTGGCTTAACAACAGGAATTTATTGACTCATAGTTTTAGAGGCTAGAAGGCTTGTTTTCTCCCAGTATTGGTATCATCTGGCTGGCCAGCATTTGCCAGTGTTCCTTGTCTTTTCTGTCACATGGTAATGCACATTGGGACATCTTCTCCTTTTTCTTCCAGGTTCCATTGACTTCCACCTTCTCACTGTTCTCCATGGCTTCTTTTTCTGTGTCCAATTTCCTTTGCTTATAAGGATTTCCTCTATCTTGAATTAAGACCCACCTTTCTTCAGTTTGGGCACACCTTAGCTAATAACATCTTTAAAGGTCCTGTTTACAAATGAGTCCACACCCACAGTACCAGGGTTGGACATGGATATTCCTTTACCTTGAGATATGACTCAATCCCCAGTTATTTGTCCTCTGAACCCTCAAAATATATGTTCTTCTCAAATGCAAAATACATTCATTCCATCATATCATCCCCAAAGTCTTAAGTCATTTCAGTAACAATACTAAATACAAAGTCTCATCAAAATTGGTTATGGGTACAGTCCATCCGGGGCAAAATTCCTCTCTGTCTGTAGACCTAAAAAACAAGCTATTTGCTCCTAAAATACAATAGTGCGACAAGAAGAGGAAAGAAGTTCTCATTCCAGAAGGGAGACATTGGAAGGAAAAAAGGGGACACAGGTACCAAATAAGTCCAAAACCCAACAGGGCAACTCCATTAGATTTTAAGGTCTGGGGGGTCCATGCTTTGTCTTCTGGGATGGATGGAGTGACAGCCCCACCCATCTCAAGGGCGTGCTCAGTGGCTATGCTCTCCCCCACCAATGAGGTGTAGACCCCACCCACCCCTAGCACCAGAATGGCAGCCAGTTTCTCCATAAACACTAGGAAACAGGCCCCACCATCTCTGAACATTGGGGTGGCAGCACTCTCCCTGAACAACGTGGTACAAGGCTTACACCCACTCCCAAGCTCTGGGCAGATGGCCCACCCCTTCCAAGTGCAGGAGCATGCTTACCCTTCCCACTCTTTGGCAAGGAGATATTGCTCCCATGGTTCTGCCCCTGAAGTCATTCTTTCTTCATTGTGTCCCTTCCCCGTTCCTTTCAGTCCATGCTGGCAGTGGTTCTGCTCATACAAATTTTGTACAAACCCTGTCAGCCTTGAGTTTTATTCAAGTGGGGCCACACCATCAGACAATCGGACTTTCCACAGATCCTTCCTGGATAACTCATTTTCAGTCCTCACTTCCACTGAAATGGCTGACTGAATCCATATTCAGACACAACCTTTTTTAGCAAAGGTTTATCCAATTAAACTTTCTCATATAGAGTCTTTTTCTCTGGAGGCTTATCTCCTGGAAGCATAGGGAGGTAACTGAAAGAGCTGCTTCTGGCCCTAGTCTCAGAGCACAATATCTGGATAGGCTGAGAATTTTCCAAATCATAAATTGCTGGATTCTCTGTGCTTAAAAGTTGAATTCTCAGCTACCCCTTTCCTCTTGCATATTACTATAAGCTGCAAGGAGAAATCAGACTGTACCTTCCACATTTAGCTTGGAAATCTCCTCAGTTAAATATCCAAGTTCATCACTTTCAAGTTCTGCCTTCGATATGACATCAAAACTCAATTTCACCAAGTTATCTGCCACTTTATAACAGGGATTGCTGTCTTCCAATTTCTAATGACACATACATCATTTCCTTCTAAGATCTCACAGAAGTACCTTTAATGTCCACATTTCTACAACATTCTATTGATGATGAATTATGTATATTTCAAGATGATACAAAGTTTCTCTACAGTGTGCATTCATTTTTCAACCCTCACAATTCTTCCAGCTTCTACCCGTTACCCAATTCCAAAGCCATTTCCACATTTCAGGTATTTGCAATAGCAGCACCCACTGCCAGTATCAAAAACTGTATTAGTTTTCCAGCTTAAAAATAAATACCATTTAATGGGGTGGCTTAACAATAAAAATTTACTGGCTCATGGTTTCAAAGGCTAGAAGGATTGCATCCTCGCATGGTGGGTTTATTCTGGCTGGCCAGCAATCTTTGTGATTCCCTGTCTTTTTGTCACATGGAAATGCACATGGGGGCATCTCCTCTCTTCTTTTTCAGCTGCCAGCAGCTCCCCATCTATGTCCACTTTCTTTAGTATAAAATGCCTCTGTGTGACCTTTAATATAAGTTCCTTTGGGTGAAAGTGATGGAGCAAAAATTTTAAAATTTCTAAAACTCTTGACATAATCTTCCAATTTATTTTAAGAAAAGCTATGTAATTTATACTTCTACCAGCATACGAGTACCTGCTTTACTGTGCTCTTGCCAATATAAACATTGAATATTATCAATATTAAATTACTTCTTATTTTGCCAAGTTGAAAAGCAATATTTTGTTGATGTTATAATTTCCCAACTTTGAGCACTTTTGGTTTTTAATTTAAATATTTACTTCACATTGTTCTGTCACTGAAAATTGAGGAGAAAAAGGAAGATCTTTAGTTCACAGCTAATCAAAATGGAAGTCAAGTAATAATGAATTCTATGTAATATCAGAAAATAAAGGAGAGGAGAAAAAGTGTGTGTATGTGTGAGAGAGAAAGCAAGCTCACCAAAGAGAAATATATCAAATATTTCTAAATGCCAATAATGCTTTAACTCATGAAGTGAAAGACTATAAGTCAGAGTATATAACAAGATAATTTAAATGAGTAAATACTTATTGGAGAAGAAGAAAAATAATAAAATTTTATGTCCAAATCTTTCAAGATACACAGTAGTGAGGAGGAGTACCATGGATATTAGCCAAATCAAAAAAAAATTTTAAAAATTAAAACTCTGTTCCAGTTGTTTTTTTGTTTGTTTGTCCTGAGCTTCCTATTTAATCTGCCCCAGCTCTATTCTTTTGGTCTTTTTAATTAAAGACTGTGCATTGTAACATGAGCAAGATTTGGAATCAAAGGAACCTAAGTTCAAATCCCAGTACACCATTGTAGCAGTTTGATATTATAGATGAATTCCAAAAATATATATTGGATTATGTTTGTAAACTGGTCTTTTCCTTTGGGCATATTAGAGTGTATTGGATTCAGAGGTTTTACTTTTACTTGATTAAATAATGATTAAGGCTTTGATTGGGCCACGTCAGTAGAATGTTCAGTCCCCTCCCCTTTGGTGGGTGAGGACTCATAGAGAAACCCCATGGCAGAGAAGGGAGATGGGAGTTTTTGAACTGGAGCCAGGGAAGTAAGCACAAAGAAGAGCAGAGCAGCTGAGCCCAGAGAGAAACAGCACCAGGAAGAGAGGAGCCCAAGAAGCCTGAACTCTTGGCAGACATCGGCAGCCATCTTGCTCCAACATGTGGCAACAGACTGGTGAGGGAAGTAACTTATGCTTTACGGCCTAGTAACTGTAAGCTTCCACCCAAAATTAATACCCTTTATAAAACCCAACAGATTTCTAGTATTTTACATCAGCACCCCTTTGGCTGACTAATACAATCATAGTGGGAATATTCTTTTTATCATACAAATCTTCAATTTCCCCATCAATATAATGGAGACAACAATATCTATCTCAGAGAGTTGTGCTTGCAAAGCATCTAGAACATATAAGCTCTCACTGTCTCTGTGAGATGATGCTATATGTGTCTTTTTGATGAAAATAACTAATTTTAGTTTAAGGCAAGACAGACTATACAAGATCACAGTTAATGAATACATTTGAAGGAAGGAGATAATTCATTAGAATGACTAGATATAGGATATTTTAAATATATATATTAAAAATACTTAGTGCATTTTGTATATATATACATGTATATATATATATACATATAGTATTTTATATAATATTTTTAAATGATGAGACTCATTAAGAGTCATCTCTCTTCCAAAGATGGACCATTCTCCAGTAGACTGAAAACTAGACTGTCACAAGTAAGAGAAACAGTATACATACACCATTCTACTTATCCTGATGTGTAATATGCCCCTGATAATTATAGTTCACACAGTTAAGATAAAACAAAAATTAGCTGTTTATTTTTCATGGATAAATCTTGCAATTCTTCATTCACTCAGCAGTTGAGAGTATTCCACAAGTGTCTATTCAGTGCCATCCAAGGATAAGACATAGCAAGATGATATGGTAAATAAAAAGACATATGAAGGGGTCGGATGTGGCTCAAGTGGTTGGGCGTCCGTCTCCCATATGGAGGGACCCGGGTTCAATCCCCGGGACCTCTCGGTAAAAAAAAAAAAAAAAAAGACATATGAAATAATGGCCAATGCCTTCTAGGAACTGCTGTCTAGTTGGGAACACAGTGCTAAAACAACTAGTTATAGTTGAATGTAGTGTATTTTAAGCTCATATAGAATCCCGCTTCCTTGAAATAATCGAATCCCTAGTTAACTTTAATATACTACATCAACACTATTCTCAACACTCTCCACCCTTGTTCTGTTTATAATTTGTTCCCCACTGCTCAATGTCAATATAGCAATATAGCAACTTCTCACTACTCCTTTTCCACTACTTTTCCCAGAATCAGCTCATTTTGTCAGCTTAGCCTCCTCCCTTTACCTGGAATCTCCTTCTCTTCTTTCAAATATTGAACACTGCAAACATCAGATAGTTGCTGGGCCTATGCAGTTGAACACAATAAACACGGTCCCTGCCTTTTGAAGGTGAACAAATAATATACAATAAACAAGTAAATATATAAAGTGGACATAAGGAGAACTCATAAAAGGATAGAGTCTACTTTAGATTGAATGTTCACAGGAGCCTTCTCTGAGAAGACATCAAACTGGGGTCTTCTAAAATTAGAATATATTGAACATGTAATGATTTAGGAGGTGGGCAAGAATAGTTGGAGATAGCTCTTCAGCTGCAACAGCATGTGCAAAGGTCTTGAGAGAGAAAACCATTAATTTTTTTTCAAACTACTAATAAAATGAAGAGTGGCTAAAGAGTGAGCATAACTCCCATTCTACAAAGTTCTCCTCAAAAGAGAACAAAACCAGTAAGAGTTTTCCTTGTTCACCTAATCCTTAATTAATGCAATTCCTAAAAACATGAAACAAAAACCTGTAAACCCAATTACCAATACAGAAATATTTAGACTCTTCATGGGTTTCACAACAATGAGCAACTTTTTATTCAAAATAAAAAATTATAAATTCCAGAAGCTAAGATAGAATAATGACTAGAATACTTGAAAAATACTGTGAATGATGAATTCAAAGATAAAACATACCCCTTCTCCAATTCTCAGTATAAACAGTAACCTAGCAGCTAGACCAAGGCCTGGTTATTTCTTGATGACATTAATATTTCTAAATTAGAATATCTAATTATTTCCTTAATTGTAGAGCAGATATGGCATCAAAATATCATTATTCTTTTACTAGTCCTATGTCCAAAATATTTTCCCACACACTGTTCTGTATAGGGTCACCATTGCATGGTGAGGAGTATTTTAACCATAATCTTGAGTTTTGGAGAATAATTTTTAAAAGCCCCTGAGATTCATGGTAAATGTGTGCAATATGTCTCCACTCACTGCTAACTTTATAGCTATCAGATTCACTATTTAATTTTTGCCCTTGAAACGCTAAAAATTGATCAGTGAAAGTGAAGCAGAAACTCTGCCAGTCATTGGTAAAGTAATTGTCTTTTCTCCAGTTCTCCAGCAACACTTGTCACTATAGAAGCAATAAACCGTGACTTACTCTCCAAGTGCTGTTCTCAAATCTTCTGTTTTGATGGAAAGAACCCATCAATTTTTATTTTCTAACTACATTGATGATTAAAGGAGAAAAAAGATTTATTAACCATCAGTGAAATAGGGAAAATAATATCACTGAAACTTTCAGCTTAAAGAATATTGCTCCTTTCTTAACCAATATGAATTCACAAATCAAAATCCACATCTCAATTATTAATTTAAAATGCCAAAATGTCTTATAGGAAAAGAAACTGAGTCTGTTCAGGAAAGTACTCTTTGCTAAATTTGTTGTATAGTATAATGTAATACGAAAAAAGAAATATTTAAGAAATATTTCTTAATTGATAGATTTTGTGGTTAAGAATGGAGGGGGAGTGGCACACACAAGACTGGGTTTGAATCTTAGATCTGCCATTCTCAGAAAGACCTTGAGAAAATTGCTCCCTGCACCTCAGTGTCCTCATCTGTCAAATGGGGATAATATTACTACCTTTTTAAATATATTTTTTATTTATTTATTTTTAAAAGGTAGATTACATAAAATGCTACATTAAAAAATATAAGGGATTCCCATATGCTCCACTCCCCACACCTCTCACTTTTCCCCACATTAACAACTGCTTTCATTCGTGTGGTACATTCATTGCAATTGATGAACATATTTCAGAGCATTGCCACTAAGCATGGATTATAGTTTACATTGTAGTCTGCACTCTCTCCCACTCAATTCTGTAGGCTATGGCAGGATATATGATGGCCTGTATCTGTCATTGCAATGTCATCCAGGTCAATTCCAAGTCCTGAAAATACCCCCATATTACACCTCTTTTTCCTTCTCCCTGCCTGCAGCACCTCCAGATTACTACCTTTTGCATAGAGAATTTCAAAGTATTAACTAAGGATTGCTTAACCTGTTGCTCAACAGATGATAGCCATAACTATTATCAGTTACATAAACCAGCTAAATATATTTACAATTTGGAGGACAGTGAGAAGAATGGACCCAGGAGGTCAAGGCAAGCCTATTCTGATTCTAAGACTTCAAGGTTGATACAGTCTATCACTTAGATCCTACAAAAAGGGCTCCAGTTTGCAGCAGCCTCTTTCATGCTGCACAGATCTGTCCTGACTGCTTACTATGAGTAAATGTTGTGCCAAGGCAGGGCATTTCAGCACTGGCTTATCCTGTCACTGTGGATCCTGAGTGGGCATGGGTTTTCTCAGGCTCCTGAGGTTGATCAACTGTGGACTCAACACCTACCCAGAATTTCCATTAGATTATTAGCTAAACTCAATAAAATTAACACAACCACAGTGAAGGAAGATCAGTAAAGAGTCCCCAAAGCAACTGCTTCCCAAAATAGACTTTTGCAGTTCAATTTTCATATTCAAATCCCACACTGTGTCTTGTAGGGTGTTTGCATATAAACAGTGCTCAGAAAAAAATGTTTGCTGAATTAAAATTAAGAAAGCTAGGTTTTTAATGTCAGAACTAAATTGACCTCACCTTTAGCAGGGAGGTAAATAGCAACTAATATAATTACTTCCATCTCTTCGTGTCCTGCTTTCTGTCCAATACAAGTTGGAAAATAATATTTATTTGCTTTTGAGGCAAAATATCTGTGTCATGTGATGCTATTGGTCTTGTTAAAAGCACCACCTACACTACATTAGAAACTGTCAAATGCTAGAAAGCAAATAGGGTGCTCTTCCTACGGAATCCTCATCTCAGAATAAATTAAAGAGAAATGAGTCAACTTTACCTACTTAGGTGCTTAAACTTGACATGGCTTCCTTCAACTAAAAAAAGCCAAGTGCCTGAAACACTCACCCACTTAGCACAAGTAGCTTCAAGCTCACACGTCATTCACCAAGCATAAAACAAAGATTTTGCTATTTCCCTTGACTAGGGGTAGTTTTAGTTTCCTAGACTGCTTAAAGGAGATATCATGAAATGGCTTGGCTTTAAACAATGAGAATTTATTAGCTTACACTTGAGGCTGTGAGAATGTCCAATCAAGCTGTCATCAAGGTGATGCTTTCTTCCTGAAGACCAGCTGCCACCCATCTTTGTTCCTCTGTCCTGTGGCAAGGCATATGGTGGCATCTGCTGGTTTCTCCCTTTTCTTTGGGGTTTTGGGTTGCATTGCTTTCAGCTTCTTGCTTCCATGGGTTTCTCTCTCTCTGTTTTCATCACATTTCTGAAGGACTCCAATAAGAGGATTAAGACGCATTCTGAATGAGTCTTATCTGAAGTAGCCTCATCAAAAGATCCTACTTACTATGGGTTCATACCCACAGAATTGGATTAACTTTAAGAACATTCTTTCTGGGATACATACAGTTTTAAACCACAACATGAGGTTCTCCTACATTGTGTGGAGAGTTTCTAAATTAGAAGACCAAAAGGGATCACTTTTATGTGCTTCAATCAATTAGTTACCATATAGAATACTTATAAATATGTCTTATGGGAAAAAGATTTTTAAAATACCTGCACTATAACTCTAAGATATGCATGTATAGATTCTACATCTCTTGTTTCTTAATAAAGAGATAATCAATGAATGAAAAGTCAGAGAGGGTGCAAGGTCAAGACACTCAGGAGTCAATTATCAATAAATAAAGCACCAGAAATACTGAGTCAGACACAGAGATAGATACTCAATGTATTCTTCTCCTTTATATCAGGAAGACCAGAGTTTAGTCTTGAAATTTTGCTAGAATTGATATAGAAAGAAGAGTCACAGCATTAGAAATGTCAGCCTAGGAAACTAAAAGCTGTTTTCTGAATCAGCAGCAGATTTCAAAAGAATGTCAGTGCTGATTGTGATAGATTGGGAGCCTAAGTCCTTACAATATCAATTTCTTTTTCTATCATGAGAATGTGCATGTAGAATAAGTATAAAGATTCTTAAGAATTTTCAAATCTGTTGAGATAAAATAGCAATGCTATCAGAGATGACCTTACATAGAATTTTCTCTTAGTCATTATTTTTAAACTGATGAAAAATTAGAATGTCAAGAGAAATATGCAAAGCTAATTGAAAATATAGATTTGAGGAATCATTACCCTGAGACAGACTTCCTGTCTTATTGTGTTTGAATTTTTTTTAATCACTGAATGTTTAACATACATTATTTTTTACCAAAGGAAAAAAAATGCCATAAATGTAAATGAGTGAATGCTGCCCCTTCAAAATATCCCAAATTATATTGCATAATTGGATTATCTTTTTCCCCCAGATAATGATACTAGCATGGAGGCCTGGGACATTCTACTTCTTTCATCTTAACTTTGTTGCCAAGGTAAGAGTCTGTTTATATTACTGACTGAGATGATGGTTAAAAATTGCTGAGGAGAGGGAAAAAGGGAGCCAGCAAGAAAGAGCAAACTGTGTTCATTTAGAGAGCTAGAAATGATTTTCCTTTTCTGGTGGGATCACCTCTTTGAGTCTACAAATAAACTCGGAAGATTTTTAAGAGCATACAGTGAAACCCAGAAGAGAACAGTGGGAGGAAAATTTCCTTGAAAAGAAGACGTAACAGAATACTGATAATGAGCTCTGTGGTTGGAAAAACACATCACCCCAGAAACCATGGAATTCAGTCAACTCTCCCAGAGAATCAATTTCACATTGAAGAAGGGACTTTTGCTGAAGATGAGTTAAAAAAATTTCTAAAGCTTCTGATTATTTAGACTTGGAACTCAAATAATCTCATTGAGTTTTGATCTTCTCTGTTCGCAAACAAAGCTTTTCCCAGTAGGAATACTAGAAAACTAAGTCATATGAGAAACTAAGTTAAAAAAAATCATTATTTAGTTTGACTGCCCACCATTAGAAGATTTTCACAAAGAATGCTTAAGACAATCTTTGCTATCAGGAGTATAGAATCGTCTTTGGGGAACAAACTACAAATGAAATTACATTCAATACAAAGAAGGGCTATATGTGTACAAATTGAGTAACAGCTCACACCCCTCCCATTGGCTAAAACTGGGGTGATAGGATCATTATGCCTTTACTACCTCCTCCTTTTGCACAAATGACACACAAAGGATCACTCCTGTTTTGTGGCTAAAAGAAGTGTGAGAGGGGGAAGACAGAATATCATTTGTTGTGGTTGTATTTTTGGCAAAGAAGTAAAGAGAGAGTTCAGGTAGGAGATGCTAAGGAAAAATGGAGATGACGTCTTTGTATCTGTCCACTGCTTGGAAACATGACCTGAGTCTGAGGGCCTAATTTTGGAGGGTTGATGGTGAGCATCTGGGAGTTTCTGGAAAACTCTATGTACTCTAGGGACAATTCTTGTTGCTTTAGGATCCAGGGAACAAACTGAGATGAGCACTTGAGGAGAAGACCATAGTTCCACTTCTGGATGGAAACTCCTAAATCTCTGTCACCTTGGGGATTAGCAACACTTGGGAACATAGGGAGACAGCACCCTAGGCATGGACACTGTGGCTTCACAAGGGGCATGGGGAGCAGCTGACAACCATATAGCAGATCCAGGCAGCTTCAGGTGCAGTAAACACTGATAAGCACAAGTCAGAGGGCGAAAGCATGTCTCAAAGCAGCTGGACTCACAGACTGTTTTGTAGTTTTCCCCCACCTCCCCGAAATAATTGTGGAGGCTCTGGGGCTGGGGTCTTTGAGATCTGCAATCCATCACATGAAGGATCAGAGCCATTATAATTTAGGAATCATTTTTTTCTTCAGGCTGCGGAAGCCTGCAACATATGATCCCCAGTATGTGAATGTGAAAAGCTAAACAACCTAGAGAATACTTCTCAGGCATTTAAAAGTCTGAGGATCTTAGCACTGTTGGGTATTAATACTGTATTTCATCTATTCTAAGACATGGAGTTTTTCACATTTTAAATCTCTGAAATTGGTATGCATCTAACCATTCATTCAGTCAGAGACAGTCATGACATAGTTGTCAACTATTGCCTGCACATGTGCATCAAAATTTGCAGAATCAATGTCACTGGCTTGGAAGAAAATCCCAGAGATAATAGCAAAGCACACTTTTAAGAAATGCCGCATCATCAGTGTTCTTGATTGCAGCAAGGACTACATTGCATGAAAGAGTATGCACTTCGATGATCCTGGGTAGAAAAGCAATTCAGCAGAATAAAACTCTGAGTATGAACACATTTACAAATATGCTAATCAATTTATCTTACATTTCTTTCCCTTTATATGTTGGCTCAAGAGTAATATATGAGAGAAATCTATGTGTAAATACATCTAAAAGAGCTTTTTCCATATGTTTAAAACAAAATTTTCAAGTGGCAATAAAATATTGCATCATGGTTAATTTATCAATGTTTTTGTTTTCTTAGTGTTTTATAAAATAAGGATGCATCTTACAGCCAGTGGCATCTTAGTTTCAATGAAATGTGTGCCTATGCCACAATATTCATACATATGTAATGTTTATTTAATGCCACACAGCATTCAGAGGAACAGGCAAGAAAAAACTTCATTATCAGAAAGAATACATTCTCACTTGTGGTCCATGAGGACAACACGGGGATCCTGAAAATGAGCCATCCATTTCTTTACTATAACCAAAGGGTCACCTTTCTATCCAATAAAGCCTAGCCTCAGACTGATATCAAGGATTTCCTCCTCCCCACGCCTATCTCCCCCACCCCTTTACCCTCTTTCCTTTTCTGTTTCCCTGCCCTCTCTCAGGGTTCCAGCTCCATTTGGTTGTCTGATCAAAACTCCTGAATCTTGCTCCCACCCATAGCATTCCACCCTTCTGTGGGGACAGGCTCAGGTCTTTCAGATATTTTAGAATGGAACATCTCTAAAACCAACAAGACTTTCTCTTGCTATTATTGATCAAGTCTTACAGCATAAATTCAGTATTTTATTGTGGGAAGAAAAACAAAACAAAGCAACACGTCTTGTCAGCAGAGGTGAGAATGGGAAGAAATGAACTGGGTGCAAGAAATGGAGAGCATTCCTGAGAATAGAGGATTATAAAACACAGAAGGGAAAAGTGTGACTAAATAATTGTATCATGCACTAACACTAATGTGGGCCAATTGAATGAGAAGCTAGGGGAGCACATTAGCTATCATTTACATTGGGGACAAATAACCTTATATTTTATTTAACAATAATAAGCAGAGTGAGCGCTAATAATGTCCCTCGTATTTGTTTACAAATATTTGTTTACAAAGAGTTTAAGAAGGCTTACTTATAGGGGATCTGGTCTGATTTAAAACAAAACAGCTATCATTATTCAATTTACATTTACTCTTTCCCATTTTGACAGGGATTTTATAAAGACTACAAAAACGTATACAATATAGCAATATAAAATAAATTTAAAACAATTAGGGAGAAAGGAGGCATAGGAAAAATAAAGAAAGGAGATAGATAAAATATACACTTTCCAGACTGAAGAAAGTGAAGCACAATGAGATCAAATTATTCCTCTCATTTATTATTTAAAACACTATTCTATAACTTATATAAATGAAATGATTGAAATGAAGTTGAACGCCAGTAACACAAAACACAGAAAGTCAAAAAATCAGTCCCCATTTTTACTCTTTCACTCTTTCCCTTACCCTTTACCTAACCAAACCCAATTGCCTAATTTCTCAACCCAATCATTTATTCAGCAAATGCTTTTTAGCACATTTCTTGTATCCAGCACTGCCTTTGGCCCTGCCCATACAAATATGAAAAGGGCCAGTCCACACCCATACAGAAGAGGCCTACTCTGCTTTTTCTTCTCTGAGTCGCCAACTAATTCAAATACCAATATAGAACCATTTGAACCTCAGTTTCTTTTTTTTTTTTTTTTGATATATAAATATATATGCATATATGTGTATTTGCTTAAAATAATGTTATTTATATATATATATATATACATATATTTTAAGAGGTGCTTAGATTACCCAAAATATTACACGGAACCCACTGGGATTCCCATGTTGCCCACCTCCCACACCTCCCACCACATCCCACACAAACATCTCCCACAGTGTGGCCCACCACCCTCAATGAACTTACACATCCTGGAGCCTTGCCACCAACCATCTCGAAAAGTTTCCAAGCTATCAGCAATCAATTGTGTTTAAAATGGTAGTATTCTAAAAGAAACAGTATTTCTTCACCAAAATAATTCCCTTTGTTCCAATTAAGTACACAGGAAGAATGTGAGACATTTCCTAGTTCATAATCTGCTTTGAACTCCTTTACTAACGAATATATTTGTCCTTCATAAATAAGTAACTTAAATTATACCATCTTGAGGCAAAGCATAGTGCACAGTGAATACATCCTTTCATCAAAAAGAGCATTTTTATGGGAGGTTATTTCATCTTTCGTAGATTTTTATAAAAATCCAACTAAGCATCAGACAAATGCAGTCAGTTATATTTGAGAAACTAATTAAAATCAGCCCTCTTCTTTTCCTTATACTTGGGTTTATGAAATTTATTTTACGTATATCACTTGATGCTATGTATACATAGAAAATCTTGATTCTAAAGGTTGAAGACTCTCCTACAAACAAGAATTCTTATTTTATGTCTATGGATCTGTTTAATGCTTTTGTACAGAAATAAATCCTTCATATCATATTTCGTGCTCAATATTGTCAATATTGAATTCTCTAAAACCAATTTAGAGAAATTGGTTTCATATCATTGATGATATGAAAGTATCAGCCTAGCTCTCAGTATAAATGTGAAGATTTATATCAGAGATGGATAATGGAGGAATAATCAATATGTGTTGTCAACACCTGAAAATATTGAATCAGTGTAGAATGTAACATAAGTAAATGTTGCCTTAATTTCATTCAACTTCATAAAGAAGCCTACGAGGAATTTTAACATATGAAAAGTATACATATTACTAAAACTGAGGATTTTTTAAAAATCACATTGCCTTAAGGTAATTCTGTCAAATGAGTCTAGACACTTATTTTTTTATTTCCCTTTTCATAATAGACTATGATATACTTCATAGTTGTTTTTTACTTCCATTGACCAAATGTACATATAGAATTGCTCTAGAAGTCAGATTTCTACTTATTTTCATTTCTCTTAAAGCAATCAAATTTCAGTAGGATCTTCAAAGAGTTATACAGAGGAACACTCCAAGATTGGCAAGAAGTAGATCCCAACCCACATCCAAATATCAGGGAGTCAATGTATTAATTTGATAGTTATGCTGCATTAAACTATGGCTGTGTTTACACCTTCTTTTAGAAGGAGATTTGGCCTCAATATCACAAAATATGATAAAAAATAAATGATGACAGCTCTATAACAAAGATCCATCCTGAAATATAAACGTTATAATGCTATTTTAAAACATGGATAAATGTCCATATAAAATAACTTTGAAACAGTTTTTTAAAGTAATTATATAACAAGAGAACTTCTATTTTTAAAAAATAAAGAGAGAAAGGTAATTTAATATATAAAGGCTGGGAGGTCTGGGGAAAAGAGAGAGCCTCCTAAAATTACTGGCAGGTCTATGTGCTGATGCAGACATTCTGGATTCTGTGACCCAATAATTCCACTTGTGGGTATACACACTAGGGAAGTTATTTCATAGGTTCATGAGGGGACATGCATGAGGACGTTCACGTCCATATTGTGTGGGATGGTGGGGAGCTGGAAACAATAATACTGCTAAACGCTATGTAGATATTGAAGTCAGTAAGCTAAACTTACACATAGTAACAAAGATATTTCTTTAGTAGATGGTGTTGAGCAAATAAAATTTTAGAAATAGAATGAGTTTTACTGGCAATAGCACAAAATCATTTATGTGGAGTAAAAATCAACTGCACATTCAAAGCAACTAACTGTACATATTTTACAAGGATGATATAAATAGAAGTATATGCAGTAGGTGCATATAAAAGAGAAGAGGGAAATGGGAGTGGGAATTGGGATGAAAGGGAAAAGAGGGACTTTGCACAGATCAGTGACAACACATCACTGTGAACACAGAGTAGGTTTAATTCGCCCTTTCTACTCAGAAAATAAATCTGTGTATATTTCATGCCTGTGATGTTATGGCTATTTTTTATTTTTTGTGGCTTTTTTATATTTTCAAATGAACATGTATTACCTTCATATTTAATAAACAAAGCATGGTTATTCTTAGATTTTTCAAATCATGTTTACTGAGGCATAATTTGCATACCATAAAATCCATCCTTTTCAAGTGTACAGTTTGTTGATTTGACAAACATATACAGGATACCTAAGATTTTTAAGTGACTTACTTAAACTAGAGCTTCTGTACCAAAATCCAGTAGTCTTTCCACTACAATAAAATACAGTTATAGATTCCAAAAAATTTTATATTCATTTCTGCTTTTATTTCATAACACATCATACCATTTTTTTGTCTTGGAAAAATAATTACTATAATAAAAGCTTTCATAGAACTGCAAGTGAGGGAATATTATTAGACATGCCTCTTATTGTGTGAAAAAAATTGAATTGAGGGAAAAATAATTTCGGAGAGGTAAAGAACAGAGATCCTACAGGAAATCAGGACACTGTGAGCTGATATTTGCTTTGAGGAATTTAAATGACTAGGCTTTCTCCTGGATAGAATTTGTTCCATCTTAAAAGCGCAGAAAGAGGAGACTTCACACGTTTCTATTTATGCCATTCTGACAGTAATGCAACTTCCAATGCACTCCTGGTTTCCTTCTTTCTACCTGATGTGGATATTTTGGGGGCTCCAGGGGAGTTTGTGGAGAAGGTAGGAGCAGAGACAAGCATCTAAACAGGCACATACAATAACAGTAATGTTGAAGGGTAAGGAAAATGAGCTGCTGGTGTCCGACTGACATAATCTGGACACAGGAAGATGGATATGATACTGAGATCAGCCGCCCTGACGACGGATGACATTCATGCAGCTGTTAGGACATTGTACCCGACTACACCGGCAACAGCTTGTAGTCTAGCTTGGAAATCAGATCTCCCTCACCCAAAGTAAATTAATTAACACCCACCCCTTTGAATTAAATAGCCCTGTCTGCCTGCCCAGCTTCTGTCAGTATTCTTTCTTCCTTAATGCCTGTGCTTTCTCAGAGCTTTCCAATTGCCCTCAGAGCTGCCAACAGGCAGTTCCTGTTCCTTAATTCAGTTTTATCAAGTCAGGATATTGCAATCAAGCCTTAATAAAATTCTGCAGCTTATGGAGACACTAGCTGTCCCTAAAGCCCAGCTAACTTTTTAACAGGCGCCTGTTCAAAATAGACCCATGTCTGCCCAGGCTCAGCCTGCATAGTACACACACTCCAAAAGGGAATCAATTAGAAGTCACAAAAAATTGGACTATCATCTTCATGTTTATTTCTTCATTGGGTTTCTTATTCCTATTAGAATTTTGCAAAGATCTCAAGTGGTGTTCTATAATCCAGAAGGTTGAGTACAGCTAAGACTAAACTCTTAAGTCGCATATTCAGTAAGCCATCCAGACAGCACTTTATTCATTATAAAGGTCTGATATTAAGATTTTGTGTTTGTTTAGTGCTTTCATTTCCAAACTGCTCTCACATGCTATGTCTTACACACCAGGTCATGAAATAGGATCAAAGAGACAGATCTTGCAAAATGACCATCCAAGTAGCTTCTTAGTGAAAGAAAAAGTCTAATTTATAATCAGGTGGTAATATTTGCAGTCAATTATGTCAGATATTTCACCAGTAATCATTTGCAAACTCAGTCATTTATTATATGAAGCACAGCTAGTTCTATTCAGATAGCAGAGAAAATGAGTGCTCTAAAAATTAAAACAATTAATTCATTAAATACAATTTTGAAATCTGATGCCCAAAAAATATATTAGTATTGCAGGAATATATATGGTGATATCAATCTATCTTTTGTTCTCACTGCTTTGGGAAACTATAAGCAAGGAAAGTAGTTTCCCTCTCCAAGTCAAGAAAGTGGGCAAGCCAATAAGTCCATGAGAAAGTCATTAACATCTTCTAGGCCCTTCCCCTGCCCCAAGGTGTTCCTGGGTTTCCCCAAAGCCAGGCTTTTGTTTGGCAGGTGGGGTCCCTAAATGAAAGAGTTGATTGAAGAGGCAGAAATGGTTCAACCCAGCCTGGGAGAAGGAGAGAAGGAGCTCCAGAGACTGGCAAAGAGAAATGTATTTGTTTGCTAGTGTGTTGATTTGTTCATTAGTCTGTGGGATGTGGGAGTCACTGGAACCAAGGCAAAGCCACACTTGCACCTAGAGTGTCTGATGGGACGATGCCTGCAGGAGTCAGCAGAGGTCAATACGGGCTGCTCAGAGTCACAGCCTTGGGAGTGGTGCAAAGAGGGTCTGAGAAGGGGTCTGAGTGAGTGCGGCCGCTGTGAGTGGGATCTCTCAGCTCAGGGAAGTAGAAGACCAGAGGCAACAGCTTTCTCATGCACAGGAGCAAACATCCTAAACCTAGACCTACCGCCTACCACCACCAACCATCTTCACTTTCCAGTCAGCAAATGGGCCCTGGTAATTTTTACATGAGCCCAGAGAGACACACCCCAAAATTTCACTCCAATTGAATTCTTGTGACTCAAGTGTGGAGATTCTAGACAACAGATTTTATGACTTAGAATCTTTCTACTCAAAATGTGTTCCTCAAACCATCAGCATTATGGAGCCTGAGAGCTTCTTAGAAATGCAAGCCTTCAGACCCCACCCAGAGCTACTAAATCAGAATCTGCCTTTTAACAAGATCCCCAGGGGATTTGCACACATGACAGTTTAAGAAATGCTGTTTCAGCCATTTTTTTGTTTGCAGATCTCACAAAGCATTGCTTGCTGCCATTGCTTATTAATGTGGCTTTGACCTGTGAGAAAAAAATATTTTGTATACAAAATTAAATCTGAAAATTCTATTTCATTAGTATTAATTTACATATATCTGTGTGCCATTCAATCTTAACATTTAATAAATCTGGTGGTGGTTTTTTTTTTTTTTTAAAAAAAAAAAAAAGGAAATGCTATTTCAGAACAAGCCAAACAGTGAATAGTTCTTATACCTATGCATTTTGGAATAAATTCATACATGGTTCACTTGGATATTTATTGAACATCAACTCAATAAAATACCCTTTTTTTAAGCTGGCATAGATTTTCAGGGATAAAGAATTTGTATTAACCCAAACACTTTGTAAGGAGGACAAGGAAAGCAGTCTCTTTTTCTCTCAGCATCCACTGTAGAGAGTAAAATAAGGCATTCATCGGGCTTGGGAGAAATGCCCTCTCAGGGTAACAGTCAGTCCTGGGACTGAGGGGTTTTCATGGACCCAGAACATTCAGTTCCAGAGCAAGGACAGTAGAGTACCCAGGATGGGTAGCCACTCTGTAATAATGCTCTAAACATTATTTTTTTTAATAATCTTAAGAGATTTTTTATAGCCCATTAATTGCTTTAAAATCTTACCTTAATAGCCATCCATCACATTATCTAAGGTCAGTACAAGACTTATTCTAGAACCAGTTCCCTCTTTTAGCATTGGACTTACTTCCTCCTGGAAAGTTTCAGTGAAGCTTCAGGGAAGCATGGACACATGACACACAGCCTCATGGGACAGCTTGCAAAGAAAGATGGCAGTCCCCAATACTTTGGGTTGACTGTGAAGATTTCTGAATGAGACACCAAAATAATAGAACATGAAAACAAATTTACCTAAGTTTCCCATTTTGGCTTGATGCCAGCTATAACAAACTGGCAGTATGTCTACTATGCATGTCTCTTCCTCAGAGAGTGTGCAAATATCCCCTGATATAGGCACAGGCTATGGAAACTACCCCTGGCCTCAGGGTGAGGGGCAGGGAGCGTGAGGCAAGTCTGATCAACCAGCTTATCTCCTGGGGGAATTTCTAACTGGCATGTCACGATTTTCATCAGTCTTCATAGTCACTGGAATTTAAGGACATTCTTGAAATGATAATATTCTGCCATGTGCATGGAGAAACTGCAAAAACTGTTTGTAACGAGAGGAAAAGAAGAGATACAGATATCCAGAAGGAAACAGAAGCAGAGTTAGGGAGTGAGGCAGGAAAGAGAGACAGAGAGACTTACTTGGTTCCTGGTCTCATTCCTACTACTGGTTCCAGTCTGATTGCAGTAGAGTGCAGTCTCCTCACTGATTTGACTCCAGACATTTTGAGGATTTAAGGCTTTAGAAATCCCCATTAGGAAATGGTTTCTAGCTTCCTGAAAGTTCCTGTTTCACATACAGACCACTTGCCAACCTGGATATGGTGGATTGAATTTGCACTCCAGTTTGATCTTGGTCTTGGTTGGCATTCTGGTGGGGTTTGTACCCGTTGTAAATAGTTCTCTTGAAGATGTTACTTCAGTTAAAGTGTGGCTTAACTAAATCAGGTTGGACTTTGTTCCGGATTACTGGAGTTCTTTATAAGCAGAATGAAATTCAGACACAGAGAGAGAGAAAGCCACAGGAAGAAGCCAGGAGTCAATGGAATCCAGAGGAGAAAGGAGAAGACATCCCCATATGCGTTGCCATGTGACAGAAAAGCCAAGGACAAGGATTACCAGTAGCCAGCCCCAGAATGCCACAGTCTTTGGGGAGAATGCATCATCTTGCCAATGCCTGAATTTTGGACTTCTAGCCTCAAAACTATGAGACAATAAATTCTCATTGTTAAACCAACCCATTGTATGGTATTTATTTTAGCAGCCAGTAGACTAAGACATTTGAGTATTAGAGACTCACCCTCAGTTCCAAATGCCCAGCACTGGGTCAGTACTTGGCAGAAAAGACTCTACACATCCCTTTTGTATCTTTGTGCTCTAGCCTTAAAGCTCTCCAAAGAAATAACCAATTAATTTACTTTACACAATCTCTAGCAATGAGTGAGGCACTGATGGCCTACCTTGGGCCCTGAAACTAAATGTCTTGGGTTAAAATGTTGCCTCTGAGACAGTAACATGACTTTGGCAAGATATTTTACCTTCCCTGCACTTCTATTTCTTTACCTATGAAATATTTAGGTCTAACCATATGAAAATGCTATTTCTGTAGGTTCAAAATGATACAATATAAAGAACTTCATATGGATCAACTCAGTCATATTATACCAGTTGCACAGTTGAGTGAGAATTTGAGCTAGTATTTATAATTATCTAGCAAAAGGTATGCCCCAATGAGTAATAGCTATTTATCTTGTTGTTGTTATCCAGCACAATACTTTTGTGCCCGTATTTACTTTGTGATGATTAGGAGGAGTTAATAAGGTCCAACTAGTCCAATTTCCTCAAGCAGCTAGGATGGTGGCAGAGATAAGACTAGGACTCTCCCAGCCTATTAATCCCAAAGTGGGGTTTCTTGACAGAATATAATCCTACTGAGCTGAGCAGGAACATGGAGAACAGGTGGCAGAAGGAGAGCAGTCATGGGTGCTGACCTGTGAAAGCCAACAGAAGCAAGGTGAACAACCCTAGCTCCATGAAGCCACCTAGAAGCAGAGACTCACGTGTGAGGCAAAGAGTGCACCCACCTAAAAGAGGCAGCAGTTTTATCCTACAGCGGCCATCAGACTTTCATTGAGCAAGTCTCCAGATGAAAAGGGCTTCTCAAATTAAGAGCCACAAATTGAGTCCATCCCTTTGCAAAACATCCTCACCATAAAACATCTCTCAGGTATGTCCCTTCTCATCCTCAGTGTGAAAAGAAAATTACACTCAGAATTGGGAATTAATATGGGATTATTCCAAAATTCCCTACTAAATGGTTTGGGTCCTGTGATGGTTAAGTTCATGTGTCAGCTTGGCCAGGAAATGGTGTCCAGTGGTTTGGTCAAGCAAGCACTAGACTGATTGTTACTGTGAGGACATTTCATTTCTTCAGTAAGTTGATTGCATCTATGGCTGATTACATCTATAATCAACTGAGGAGACTGCCTTCAACAATGAGAGACATCTCATCCAATCAGCTGAAGGCTTTAAAAGGATAAGTGATGATTTTAGCAATCAGAAGAGAGAATTTCCATCTCTACTTCAGCCAGCCAACTTCTCCTGGGGAAATCATTGAAAACCTTCATCGATGTTCCCAGCTTGCAGCCTGCCCAACAGAATTTGGACGTGTGCATCCCCATTTTCATTTGAAACAATTTTTGTAAAAATCTCGTAATATTTACAGATATCTTCTGTTTGTTCTGTTTCCTGGAGAACTCTGACTAATATAGCCTATGTTTTTAAATATAAAAATATAAGCCAGAGACTTTGAGCAGATGAACCATGAGCACCCAACACAAATAAAACAATTAGGTGGGGTAATAATCATTTCTTATCCAATAAATTCACCCTGTTTAATAAAATTCTGCATGTACCTTCCCCATCAAAGTATTTCCATATGGCTATTTTTCTTTCCTTTCTAACTTTTTAGTTACCCTCATGTTAAGTACCTCATTCCCTAGTCCCATTTCCAATTTCTATTTTTGCAATACCTTGTTTCAGCTTTTTCCACTTTTGATTTTTATGCCCTGGCACCTGGTGAGCACATGAGTTAGTTCCAATTTTAGAAGGTGGCACAGCTGGGATTTTATGGGAAATGGAAAAGGACAAAAACCTCTTTTTAACAACCTGGAGAGCTCATCTGGACTTGGTGACTTTTTTGACTGTAGCTTTATGTTTCACTTTTAGAGAATGAAATAACATTCTCATATCAGCAAAGCAATCAGTGGCCCTAAGTACAATCCCTTGTTGTAAAAGCTGGTAGAGATGAATAACCTGGCTTATACATTTCAATATTTTATGAATGGATTCTAGCCTCAGAGAACTGTTTCAGACACCAAGTCATAATTCAGTCACTGATTCACTCCACACAGTTATTTAAAAGTCTGAGTTTCTTCAACTCTATCCATGGTCCTTAACTCTACCAGACCCCACATCTCCTTTAATACCAATTATTTTTAAGCCATTTTTAATATTCTGAAATGAAATCCATAGGTAATATAATCCATCTGCCCAGAGATAAGTACATTCTACAGTTTCTTCTTCACAATTCTAAAGACTGAAAGCTCTAGAAACTGAAAACTTTTATCTAAGTTTGGCACCAAATGTCACCTGGCTGCATGCCTGATCTAAATTAATGGGAGACTATTTTTTCTCTTTATTTATCTCACCAATGGTGAATTCCTGTGAATTGCTCTAGCAATAGCACTGTGTTTGGTTACAGGGGGCCCTCCCATATCCCACTGGGGGTGTTATATTATCAGAGGTATATGTGCTCATTACCTTTCTAAAATCTGAAAAAGATTGAAAACACTTGTGGCTAAAAGATTCAGAAAAGAGTTTTGGGAACTGTGTAACCTACCTTCACAAAAAACCTCAATGTAATGCCTTAACTCCAGCATGAAGAAGAAACCAAAAGATACTAATTCATAAGAAATCATACAAATTTCAGTATGTAAGAACTGGGACCTGGCAGAGTACATAGACCCCACCTTAGCAGGTGCAGGAACACTCTCACACAGGTGTGTCATGTCGGTCACTCAAGTACTATTACTGACAGGATTTTCTGAAATGATGAATAACTTTTGATGAATTTCCAAACAAAACAAAATATTAGACTCTTCTCTCAATTTACAATTTCTTAGAAAATAAAATGTATGTGAAAACTCAGAAAAACACTTTATGTTTCTGTCAGATAGAGTTCATTTCTAGGCTAAGATAATAAAAAGTCAAACAGGATATAAGATATCGATTTGCTGTGCAGGGCTCATTCTCCTACACATTGCAGGATATTTAGAATCCCTGGACCCGATTTTGCTAAATGACAGGGAGACACCCTTCGCCTCCCCAGATCATTTAACAACCAAAAACACTGCCCACAATTTCCAGAATGCCCCCCGTGGAGGCAGTACTTCCCTCACTGAAAACCACGGAACTAATTTGTCTTCAGTTTCTCCCAGTTCCCACCAGTCGTCGGAGTATATGGGAAATAGTTTAAATCAGACTTGAAAGCTAAGCAAGCCATTTCCGATACTCTAGGATTTTCAGCTTCCCCCCCCCCCCCCCCCCGCTCCCAGTAGATTCTATCTAAATAGGAATCCTGATCACATGGTGGTTTCCAGCATTCCCTCTGTGTGCATGAAAATAACCCCTTCTCTTGCCTAAAATATGTTTTCCATCCATTTATTCAATCATTCATTCAACCCATTTTTATTGAGCACATATCATGTGCCAGGTGCTGTATTAAACAGCAGGGATTCAAAACTCATTAAACCCTGCTCTTGAGGAATTTCCAGTTAAATTGACAAGCACTACCATAGAGCTAAACAGAGAAAAATGTGAAAGTCGGTAGAAGTGATACCTAATTCAAGTTTAGAAGGTCAGAGAGAGCTTCTGCAAAGAAATTAGTAATTACTGCTGTTATAATCCCCAAGAATGTTGAATAAATACCTTTATTGTATAAGTACTTATGAAGTATGTAATTCTAAGCCATTGTTTTCATTATTTTTTCCCAAGCCAGGTTGTAAATTAGCAAATCTACCCAAGTACTTCTTTCCCCAAAAACCACATATAGTTTTTCCTCACTTTCTTTATAAAAGATTATTTACTTTTATATCTACTGTTTACAGGACATGTGTCCAAAAACACTATTTTTACAAAGGTATATTTTCTTACACTTCTATTGCTTGTCTACTCAGGTCATAAAACAATGTGAGAGGGCAAATATACTGATCAGTGTTGGTGACTTACTGTTCAATAAATAGGATTAGTTTTTAAAATAGAAATGTCCCTGCAATATTTTAATATTATTTATAAATCCATCATGGCTATAATATGCAACTGAGGAGCTACTAGTTATACTAGAAATATATAAAAGCACATACCACTTTCATGGCCTATTTAAATACTTTAGACTGTTTGTAATTTTGAACACCTAAATATTCTTATGCTTTCTTTTTAATTTGTTAAACCACATTTTCCATAAGATTTTAAAAGTCAAATTTTGTAATATTAAATTGTGAACTCAAGACAACCAAAAATGAGACCTTAGATATTTATAATGTGTAATTTAAAGTGAGAAACTCACTCTAGGCTATATAAGCATATGTCTTACTGAAGAGTCTCCATTTAAAAGCTTGATAAATAATAAATAATAATGATAAAAGTAAGTTTTATCTTTGTGATGGTTTAGAGCTGTATGTAACCCAGAAAAGAATGTTCTTAAATTTAATCCATTTCTTTGTGTGAAAACCCACTGTGAGTAAGACTTTTAGATGAGGTTACTTCAGTCAAGGTGCAGCCCACCTCAGTCAGGGTAGGACTTAATTCTATACTGGAATCCTTTATAAACAGAATGAAATTCAGACAGAGAAAAAAAGCCATGGGAAGCAAGAAGCTGAAACTCAGTGGATCCTGGAAGAGAACACAGAGGCCAGGAGAGGCCACTTTGGACAGTGTCATGTGACAGAAAAGCCCAGGACCAAGGATATCCAGCAGCCAGCCCCAGAACACCAGTCTTCAGGAACAAAAAGCATCACCTTGATTATGCCTTGTTTTGGACTTTCTCTTTAGCCTCAAATCCATAAGCCAATCAATTTCCAGTAGCCAACCCATTGCACAGTATTTGCTCAAGTAGCCCAGGAAACTAAAATAATCATTTATTAAGTATGATATATTATATATTTCCTGTGTGCCCAAAATGCTCCAAATGTTATCTCTTTTAGTCCTTAAAATAAGCCTATGAAATAGTTAATGTTTCTCATTTTATGTATGAGAGAACTAAAGTTAGAGACATTAAATATGTTACTCAAAATTATTAAAGTAGAGCTGGTATTCAAATGTAAATTTGGTTGAATCATGTATTCTAGATTATAAACATCTGTGCTATCAAAACTGAAAGAAAACTCCATGATGCTTCTTCCCCTCAAGTTTTTGGCTGGAATAAGATTCCTGCTTCCATTTCCAAGAGATACAAAAGACTTCTTATCCCTAATGCCTTTTTATTAAATAACTTGTGCTCTCCCACAGTTTTTGTGCAATAAAATTCAAGTTCAAGCATCTCAGAAGAAACTTTAAGAAGTATCATGTGGAAAAAATATCTTCAGAGTGGAGATGGCAATACACAACTGATAGTGATATATCATTCATGAGCTGGCTATCAAAATATGTTGATTTTTATAAAACTAGATTGCACAATGATGACTAGAGTTTCATAATTTATGTAGCTGGTTTCAAATACCATCCTTTCCCAAAAATTATAATTTCTCTTCCATTACTGGGACATATGCAGCTTTTTAAAAAGCCTGTAAACATTAGTTTGCTATACCCATAATGTGCAGTCCCAATTGTGAGAGAATGGATGATGGACAATGCTCATAGAATATTGGAACTAGAAGGGAGCTTAGGGATAAAATTTAGTCGTATCTATTTTCAAAAGAGAAAACTGAGTTCCAGAGTGATCACAAGGATAGTTAGGGACATCACCAAAAGTAGGACTGGCTTTCCATGGAGTCCTCAATCCATTACCATTGTTCCACACTACCAAGTCTCAATAATGCCTATGAGATCATATTTACAGCCTTGGGTTAAATTTTAAATTTACTTTGCTTATTGCCGTGCTCTGTATGTTGTTGAATATATAGTCACCTGAGGCTTTAAGTATTGTCATGGATCCTCTTTCATATTAGTTTCTCCTAACAAATACTGGTCACCTGCTTCTCCATTATTTTCCCTTCTATTCCACACCTGTTGGGCTCCAGGTGGCTTTACAAGTTTATCTAGACATTTATCTTCTTGCCCTCTCCAATTCCAATGTAAAGCTTTTTATGTCCTTTCATTTATAACAAGAATGAAAGCAAAGCCTGGTAGAGGCCAAGAAAAAGGTCATGACCAAAGAATAGTGTCATAATTCAGACAAGCTCAATCAAGGGACCGGTTGAGAGGAGGAAAGAGAGAAGGGATAAAAAGAGAAGAAATCAGGAATGGACAGTATCAAGAATGGAGAAAACAGACCAAGAAGCTGTGTTCAGTGTCCAGTAGAGTGTGACAAATTCATCTTCTATTCAAATGAGCACCTGTATTCAATGAGGGGTGGAGTAGGTGGGGCAGGGGAACAGGAGAGTCCTAGAAGGAATCATTTTCTACTCAAGGATAAAATGAGGAGGGGAGAAGATGTGTTAAGATTCGGAGTCATGATTCTTAGGGAATAGACCCATTCTGTGCCCAAGTAAATGGGAAACAAGTTTTCAACCTTGGTTAATAAGGAGGGAACTAGCAAAAGCTGAGCAGAACTAGGCAGAGTGTCAGATACCCATCTGATATGTAAGGGTTTAGGGACACACTCCAATACTAGAAGTGACTGATAAAATGAACTTGAGATATGAAACCCAGTTTCATAGAGAGGGCCAAAGGCAAAGGCCAAGTATCGTTTTGTGGCTTTTTGGTACTGGGGCCAAGTACCATTTTGTGGTTTTCTGGCAGCAAAACTTGTTTTATCTTCTACTGCCTGATGAACTAAATTCTCCTTCTTTAGTCTCTACTACACTTGATTGGCCGAGGAAGTAAATGGAGCCTTAGTGTCCAAAGCTAAATTAGGCAGACCTATGTCATGTGTAACATACAGACCAAAATTAGAAGAGAAAAAAATTAATGGCATTAGAAAATATGAAAGCTGGACTAATATCACACTAATAACAATGGAAGCAGACACCTTGCCCATAAATTAACAGTTCTGAAACTAAGACAAAGCCTGCTTTGAGACATTTCTATACACATTGTTTTAGTTTACTAAAAGCTGCTTGAAGCAATATATCAGAAATGGATTGGCTTTTATAATGGGAACTTATTAGGTTAAAAGCTTACAGTTCTGACGCTGTGAAAATGTCCAAATCAAGACATCATCAGAGATGCTCTCTCACTGAAGATCAGCTCCTGGCGATCCTGGACTCCTGACACATGGAAAGACACAGTAACACCTCTCCTGTCTGGATCTCTACCTTCTCTTCTCTTTAAATCCTTCTCTTTAAGGCTTACTTTCTCCCCAAGCTCAGCTGTGGGCAACCAGTCATTTGGCTGAAACTTGTGGCATAAAAGGAATTGTAGGAAGATGGCATAGGAATAGGCAAGTAGGGCTCAACTCTCTCACAAAAATGACAGAGAAAGAGCAAAAAACTGCCTGATGGACCCTCTTTGGGTGTCAGCAGATGAGGACATTGCTACACAACTCCCAGGAGGGTGAGGAACAGAGAGACGAAGAACCTGAACCCAACAAATATGAGTTTCCAAACTACTGCAGTGGCCAGGATGGACTCCCCTCCCCAATCCCCAAGATGTTAAGCTGGGGTAAAACTCTTGGCTCACTGCAATTGACTGAAAGAGGAAATGAGATCTTCCTCCCTCTCAGCTGGCACAAGGGAAAAGGGAGGGGGAGTTGGGGCCTTTACTTCAGTAAATTTGGCCAGCTGAGCCCACTTTACATTTCAGCTCTAACCAGAACAAAACAGAAAAGTGGAGCTTGAAACATCTCTGTGGAAATGTGCACCGACAAATGGCATCTGCTGGCTGGTCTAGAAATTGCATGGACAAAAAGTGCTTTTGGTTCTCTCTGTACCCTAACTCCTGGGAGAAAATCTATGCCCCATTAGTGAGTTCCTGGCCTGATTTTGATAACTTAAGTTGGGCAATTTTTTTTCTGTTCAGGAAGCCTTTTATTGTTGCTCCAAGTTTAGGAATTTTCATTGATGATAGAAAATCAACACTTTCAAACTATCTCCCACATAGCCCTGCTCAGCTTCTGAATCTTGGTTTTTGCAGACAGATCAACATATTTCTCTCCAATATGGACAATCATTTCACCCATGATTGATGGATCAGTTTTAACTTCCAATTTCAATGCCTGGCCTTTACTTAAGAAGCTCTTTAAGATCATTTTTAATTCAGAAAGAGTGGCTTCATCTAAAGGAGATGCAGTGGTAACTGTGCAAGGTACTTCTCCACAGTGGACACTTATGATGGTAGAAAAGGCAGAAATGACTCCTGAGGCATTGCTCAAGTGACCATTTTCAGCAAGCAAATTGATCAGGTTGGATGTGAGAGGAGAAAACCTCTCTTTTGCTGTGATGTCATTTAGGCTTTTTACTTTAAGGGATCACTTTACATAGGGATTCAGAATAGACACAGCCACTTTAGGATCCTTTAGAAGTTGTGATACTCTTGACAACTCCTTTTCTGCTTGTTCCAGCTTATTCTGTTTAGATGCAGCAGAAAAAGGAGCAGTGGCATAGCAACCTTCAATACCATCTATTTGAATAGGTGGCCTCACAAGCTTGGCAAAGGGCCTGACCACAGATGTACTGAAACATTGCACCTGCTTGGATAGGCCTGACACAGCTGGAGCATCCATCTTTTCCCAGGTAGCTGTAGGTCCAAGTTGAGCAATTTTAAAGACTTGGAATAAGTTGAACCAAATATCAAAGTAGAGCTGTGGAAAAAAAAATAGGGGAGGCAGAGAAATTGGCCATCAAAGTATTTCACCAACATATTCAGATGCCTAGCCATCAACAAAAAATTACAAGCCCTATGGAAACAGGAAGAGATGGCCCAGCCAAAGGAACAAACCAAATATCCTGAAGAGATACGGGATTCAAGACAATTAATCAATGATAATCATACAACTTTCCTGAATCAATTCAAAGAATTGAAAGAAAATATGACTAAAGAGATAAAGGATATTAAGAAGATAATGGGTGAGCATAAAGAACAATTTGAAAGCCTGCAAAGAAAGGTAACAGACCTTATAGGAATGAAAGAAACAATGGATGGGATTTAAAATGTATTAGAGGCACATAAGAGCAGATTTGAATTGGTTGAAGACAGTGTTAGTGAATTCAAAGACAGAACATGTGAACTGGAAAAGACAGGAGAAGAGAAAGAGAAGAAAATGGAAAAAATGGAACAGGGCCACAAGGAATTGAATGGCAATGTGAAATGCAAAAACATATGCATTATCCATGCCCTAGGAGGAGAAGAAAATGAAAATAGGACAAAAAGAATATTTGAGGAAATAATAACTGAAAACTTCCCAACCCTTATGAAAGACATGAATATCAATATCCAGGAAGGACAACACAGCCCAAACAGAATAAATCTGAATAGAACTACCCCAAGACACCTACAATTCAGAATGACAAATATCAGAGATAAAGAGAGTATTTGGAAAGCAGCAAGAGAAAAGCAAAGCATCACATACAAGGGAGCCTCAATAAGATTAATTGCCGACCTCTCATCAGAAACCATGAAGGAGAGAAGAAAGTGGTATGATGTCTTTAAGGTACCAAAAGAGAAAAACTGTCAGCCAAGAATTCTGTCTCTGGCAAAGCTTTCCTTAAAAAATGAAGGGGAGTTCGAAGTCTTCACAGACAAACAAAAACTGATAAACTATGTTACCAAAAGGCCAGAATTACAGAGATACTCAAGGGAGTGCTGCAGTTTGAAAGGATAAAACAAAGGTGAGAGACTTGGAGAAGAATGGAGAAATGATGACTTATTGGGAAGGGTAAATTAAAGGGTAATAAGATAGACAATAGTACCATATGACAACAGAAAGCCAAAGGTCAAAATGGATGAAGTAAGTAATGCCTTTACAATAATAACATTGGATGTTAATGGCTTGAACTCCCCAATCAAAAGACATAGACTGGGGAGCAGATGTGGCTCAAGCAGCCAACTCAATGGGAGAAAATATTTGGCAATCACATATCTGGTAAGGGTTTAATGTCCATGATATATAAGGAGATCATACAACTGAAAAATAAAAAGACAAACTATCAGATTAATAAATGGGCAAAAGACTTGAAAGGACAACTGTCCAAAGAAGAAATACAAATGGCAAAGAAACACATGAAAAAATGTTCAACAGCACTAACAATTAGGGAAAGGCAAATCAAAACTACAATGAGATATCATTTCACACCTATTAGACTGGCTAATATTAAAAAGTCAGAAAACTGTAAATGTTAGAGAGGATGTGGAGAGATAGGAATGCTTATTCACTGTTGGTGGGAAAGTAGAATGGTACAGCCACTGTGGAGGACCGTTTGGAATTTCTTAAGGAAGTTGAATGTAGACTTGCCATGGGATCTGGCAATACCATTGCTAGGTATATACCCAGAAGAACTGAGAGCAGTGACACGAATAGACATCTGCACACTGATGTTCATAGCAGCATTATTCACAATAGCCAAAAGTTGGAAACATCCAAGGTGTCCAAAACTGATGAATGGATAAACAAATTGTGGATATACACATGATGGACTATTATGCAGCAGTAAGAAGAAATGTAGTCATGAAACATATGACGACATGGATGAACCTGGAGGACATTATGTTGAGTGAAGCAAGCCAAACACAAAATGATAAATACTGTATGATTGTGCTATTGTGAACTAAATATATTATGTGAAATATGAATTTGGGTAAAATTGCATACATAAGACCATTTTTCTTTGAAGCTAAACAAGTATAGGCTAATACTACAAGATATTAATATCAGACCAAAAAAAAAAAAATAATAACATTATACTAATGAAGAAGACCAGGCAGAGTACTATATATTGTATGATTCCATTTATATAAAATGTAAATATAAATCAATTTATAAAGATGAAATTAGATTAGTGATTATGTAAGTCTGAGGAAGGAATGCTAAGGGCCATGAAGTCTTTCTTTTTGGAGTAATGAAATTGTTCTAAAATTTTTGGGATGATAAATGTACAACATTGTGATTATATTAAAAGCCATTGATTATACACTTGGGATAGATCATATGGTATGTGAATATATCTATCTCAATAAAACTGTTTAATAAAAAAACAAACAAAAAAGACATAGACTAGGAAGAGGATGTGGCTCAAGCAGTTAAGCATTTGCCTCCCACATAGGCGGTCCCAGGTTCAGTTCCCAGTGCCTCCTAAAGAAGACAAACAAACAATGAGCAGACAATGAGCAGACATCAAGCAAAAACAACAAGCAGACAATGAGTAAAAACAATGAGCAGACAACAACAAAAAAAATGAGCAGAAAACAAGCAAAAACAACAAGCAAACACAACAAACAAACAGATGAAGGAGTCTTCTCAGGGGCAGGGGGGAAAGACATATTTTAGAATGGATTAAAAAAAATATGAGCCATCTATATGTTGTCTACAAGACACCCACTTCATAGCAGTGTTATTCATGATTGCCAAAAGTTAGAAACAACACAGGTGTCCTTCAACTGATGAATGGATAAACAAATTGTGGTCTAAACACATGATGTAATATTATGCAGTGGTAAGAAGTATTGAAGACGTGAAGCATATGACAACATGGATGAACCTGGAGGACATTATGTTGAGGGAAGCAAGCCAGATGCAAAAGGACAAATACTATATGATATGCTATAATGAATGAAATATATTATGTAAACTCATGGAATTAATAATTAGAATATAGGTCACCAGAAAATAGAATGAGTAGAGAACGAAAAGCTGAGGTTTATTCTGTACAGAATTGGTTAAGAGGTTGTTTGTAAAACTTTGGAAATGAATGGAAATGGTGAGAGCACATCAAGGTGTTTGTGAATACCAGAGCTGTTATATACATATGACAGTGGTTGAAAGGAAAAGTCGAAGGACACGAATATTACTAGAAGGAAAACTAAAAAATGTAACATTGGACTGTATAGCATAGTAAACCTCATGTGGAATATGAATATGGGTGATATTGCATATATAAGACCGTTTTTATAATACATAAATACAAATAAACTAGAGTGAGGGAAAGAACAGCCACTATGTACAGCAAGGGAAGCATAGAGAGATTGAGAAGTGATGAGTTTTGTTTGTTTGGTTGGTTGATTTTTATTTATCATTATTATTATTATTATTATTACTATTATTACCAGAATAATGAAAATGCTTTAGAAATGAAGTGATGAATGCAGAGCTATGTGATTGTACCAAATGCCATTGATTGTACACTTTGTTGTTTTTTAAAAAAATAAAATTCATTGATTTTTTTTTTCAATGCAATACAGGTGTTTCTTAAAGAATTTAAAAGATTAAAAAATCCCAAGACTAACCTAAGAAATTACACTCATTATATTATCCACAGAAAAACACTTTTAGCTGTAGTAATATTTATGTCCAATTATTTTTTTCTAAATAGATATATAGTTAAACATCATATTCCTTTATATACATTTTTCTGAAAATCCCTCTTCTGCAAATATATATATATTTTTTATTTAAAAAAAATTTTTAAGATACTTAGATTACATAAAGGATACACAAGAAATATAGGGATTCCCATATGCTCCGCTCCCCACACCTCCCACACCCTCCCACATAAACATCATTCTTCATTAGTGTGGCATATTCATTGCAATTGATAAACGCATCCTGGGTCCTTGCCACTGAGCATGGACCATAGTTCACATTGTATTTTACACTCTCTCTCACACAATTCTGCAGGTTATGGGAAGATATATAATGGCCTATACCTGTCATTGCAATGTCATTCAGGACGATTCCCAAGTCCTGAAAAAGCCTCCATATTACACCTGTTTTTCCCTCTCCCTGCCTCCAGAGCCTCCAGTGGCCACTATCTCCTCATCAGTGTTGTAATTTCTTCCATTGCTAGAATCACAATAAGTCTATAGTAAAATACCAGTAAGTCCACTCTAGTCCATAGTTCATTCCCCAATCCTGAGGATTCTGGAATGGTGATGTTCACTCCACCTCTAACTGAGAGGAGGCTTCGATCCCATACAGCTGATGGATGGGACTCTCTTGCTTGCAGTTGTAGGCTTTGTATGGTGGTTGTCAATCCTCACCTCCTTGTTAGCTGTCCTAAGTGAGTCCAATGAACTGGAGAGTAGGTGTTACAACTCTGCTGAGGCTCAGGGCCCAGCTGGCACATGAACAACCCAAAGATTCAAGTCTTTTGGACATACACCTACAAACTCCAGCACCAAGTATAGGTTCAAATAGAAGAGACAGATGAGCCATGTGTAGGGAAGCCAAACTGAGTCCAACTCTGTCATTCTCAGGAGCACAGACTCCAAAGTAGGGTCCAATGGCAAGGCACCAAACTCCAGAGCTATCTGCCCTGACCATAGGACCTGGGTGTCTCCAGTGCCCTCAGGAACCCTACTATTTGGGGTAGTATCCATTTTGGCAGTCTATGAGATCCTGCTGAGATGTGCATAAGCGTTACTTCTGGGATGACCTCCCGACTTACTTTGAAGTCTCTTAGCCATATAAACTCATTTGTCTTTACCTTTTCCCCCTTTTATTTGAGGTCTTTTTCCAGTTGCATTGTTAGTTGGAGCTTGGCAGTAATCCCTCAGTGTCAGGGAGGCTTATCCCCCAGAGTCATGTCCCACTCTGGGGGGAAAGTAACGCATTTATATGCTGAGTTTGGCTTAGAGAGAGGCCACATTTGAGCAACAAGGAGTCTCTTGGGAGGCAACTCTTAGACACCACACAACACTATGCTAAGTTTCAATTTCAAGAGCCAAGGCTCACAAGCATCGTCATCAATATCAAAGGCCCATCAGTGGACCATCCTCCTTCACCAGTCATTGCTGCTCCATTAGAGAACATGGCAGAGCTCTCCAGGATGGAAATTCAATATTCTCTCAGTTATTATGGAATCTCCACCCACTGTGGCAATACCCCATGAATATCTGAACACATTTATATACCTTATATGTATGTCCAGGTTAACTTCCTCCCATGTATCCCCCATCACTGACACCCCACACCAATGATCCTCCCCTGCCCCAGTTGTAATCCTTCTGTGATCTAAAGCTTCTGCATAAATGAAGCCAATAAAATGGTCAAACACAATTAATAGAGAAATGAAATAATAATGATAGGCTTAAATATAAGAAATAAAATATTGATTTCTTGGATTGTGCATTCATCACCATCATATCAGTTATCTTTTTATGTATGTTTACAGTTTCTTCAGTATGTTCTCCTAGGGTCTCCTTAATATCCTTAATCTCTTCCTTCACTTCATTAAGTTGATCTATGATATTTGTTTGGACAGCTTTGATTAGTTGTTCGATGTTCTGCATCTCTTCCTGGTTTTTAGTTTGCACATTGGACTGTGCCATGTCTTCTTGTTTCTTAGTATTGTTTGTAATTTTCTGTTGCTGTCTGGTCATCTTTTTATCTTGATACATTTATTCAGTTGATTAGCATCTCTCTCTACTCTAGGGTTTTATTTAATTGCTGTTTTGTGTGTGTGTGCTAAGTTTTCTCTTTGAGACTTTGTACCTCTTATTCTATTTCCTTGCTGTTGTCTATGTTCCCTTGAAAGAAAAAGATTAGGGCCAGAGAAAGTGAAGGAGATAAGAAAAGAAAAAGGATAATAATAATAGTAAAAGTTAGAAGAGGAACCATATAAAAACTTTGGAAAATGAATATTTAACTCATGTAAGCAGTGTAGGGTAATAGGAATAAAATAGTGGAATACCAACACTGAAATGGGAAACCAAATAGAGAAAAACATATAGAATGAATTGAAAGGCCAGAATTATGAGGAGAGAGGGAAAGAGAAAAGAAAAGATAAAAAGAAAAATAGTTAATAAAAGAAACAAAATGAGATAGACAAGATAGAAATAAAAACCAGAAAAATTGAGTACTAAACAAAGAGAGGTGGAATGTAAGAACAAAAAAAAAAAGCAGAAGATAGAAAGGTGAAGGAAGGAAAAGAGCATTGCTAGACAAAATCAATACACACAGAAAAGGGGAGATCAAGGAAAAGGAAACATAGGAAACAAGAAACAAGCCAGCAGCTCCTAATTAAAAAAAAAAAAAAAAAAAAAAAAAAATGGTGGAAGGAGAAAGAGTAAAGAAAAACAAAAAACAAGGGAACAAACAAACACACAAGCAAGCAGTCAAACACAAACTAAGGAAAATCAGCCTTCCCTCTTAGGCTCCTAAGGAGCTTCTCAGGCTGCCGGTGTTCATCAATCACCCCGCCGCCTGCCCTCTGCAGGTTTTGAAGCAGGTTTTAGCAAGTAAACTAAGTTAGAGACCCAAGAGAATCTAATACAAAAATAATGTCTATGTTCTCCCTGTCCTAAAGTATAAGCTGGATGTTTAATATCCTAGTGGATCACTACTCTAGGAGGAGGTGGGATTTGAACTAGGGACCTTGTATATTCAAGGTGGAAACTCTTCCACTGAGCTAAACTTTCTCATTAGATCTGTTAACTCTTCAGAAAGCTATCCAGTCACTTTCTTTCAGGTGGGTTTGATTCTGCATTTGGGTAGATTCCTGCTGATTAGGAGCCTGTTTGTCTCTGCCCCCTTTCTATTCTTATTGCTTTCATTCCCAGGGCAGTAAGACACAATACCTGTGTGAGTGGATCCCCCCTCACCTCTCCTGGTCAGGTTGAGTTCCCTTCTGAAACTCAAATGGGACACTGGTGACCAAACTCACCACAGAAAAATGACTCTCAACCCTCTTCCAGATCACCCCCTCCTCCCAGGGGACCCTAAATAGGATCTTGGAAGCTTCTTAAGTGCTTCCTAATGCCCGCCTCACTTAGGGGAGTTGAAATTTTGATAGTTTTCAGCACAGGACTAGTCAATTGCCTGACTCCACCCTCTACCACGCCAAGTTTCTCTATCCCAGGGCAGTTAGCAAATCAGACTGCCTCAGCAGATTCACCTCTTCACTCTTCCTGGTGCCACCCAGAGCCAGCTGGTATGCTCCCCAAAGCTCAAAGGGGGTCCAAGCAACCAAACCCACAGAAAGGAAACCCCTCTCCACCCTTCACCAGAACCCTCCCACTCTCAGAGAACACTCCCTTCCTCTGGGTGGCCTGCGGGCATGGGGTTCCCAGCGGCTTTTTGCCCTGAGGGAGGGGCTTAGCTGTCCATGGTTTCTAGCCACGGGAGGAGAAACTCACAGTTTTACCTTGAGCATTTTATCTCTTTGTCTAGCTCTTTCCAGATCAATGCCCTGAAGCCTCTTGCTCTACGGGTCCTAAAAGAGCTCACTTGGACAGGATCTTGCCCCCACTCAGCCATTTTTTGCTAGAGAAATGGTGAGTGCCCACTTAAACCAATGCCATCTTGCCCTTCTCCCCTGATTGTATACTTAGGATGGATGGATGCTTTAATATGTATCAATAAAATTAATTTGTTAAAAAAAAGATATTCAATGTTGGTAAACCATACTCACAGTTCCCCACTTGAGAGAAGTTGACACCAGAGCAAAGATATTAAAGTTCTCTTCCAGGCCCAGCTACTGCCTAAGAGCTGTGTTTATAACCCCAGAAACACATGGTATTCAAGATGCCCAGAGTTTCCCCTACAGAGAACCTCTGTTCTATCTGCTTCATATAATGGGCTTTCTTGTTATGTTCTCTTTAAATGCTGCCTTAGATAGTCTGAAAATCACTGATCTCATTTTACAGACGAGCAGAGTAAGATCCAGAGAAGGGAAAAGAACTTTTTATCATATTTCCCAACCTTCCCAACACACTCTATTCATATTAATTCTCTTTTCTAATCCTCAAAATGGGAGAACTTCCAGTTGGACCCCTGATCTACTCACTATGATTTCTGATTGAAAGTGTTAGAAGGAAGGTTTTCTTTATCACTCTGAGCTGGTGAGGGTTGGTTCCTGCCTGGAAAATCTCCTTTCCCTCCTTTTCCTGAGCCCACTTCAAGGTAGATAGGAAGTCCTTGCACTGAAATTTAGCATGACTTTGAGACAGTACCAACTCCACTTTCTCAGGCTGTCTTTCTTTTATGCATCCCTGACCTTCTCTGTTTCTAACCTCCTCCTCTTCTCTACCCTTTACTCCTTGACTCTGCAAAGCTCAACCTCAAGGCCTCATCACTCTTGGTCACATCTTATTCCTGTTTCAATCCTTTAATTCAGGGATTTCACCTCATAGATTCACTCAATTTTATTATTATTTGATAGTTTGAGTCTTTTGTGGACACCAGAAAATTATGTCCTTAAGCTAATCCATTCCTGTGAGTGTAAAACCTATTGTAGATGGGACCTTTTGATTAGATTCAGTTAAGGGATCTTCCTTTTGATTAAACCCAGAGTGGGTCTTAATCCTCTTACTGGAGTCCTTTATAAAAGGGAGAATAAAAAGCCACATATTCATAATTTTTTAAAAAACCCGCAATCACCCCAGCAAATACAGTAATCCCCTTTTTTGTCTATTGATTCAGAGGTATGGGAGCCCAAAGTGGCCAGGTGGCAGTCTTAACTTCCAGTTCAATAGAATCGTTGCTGTGTTTCCTGGTGGAAGCACTCTTCCTTTTGTAATTAAGACCTGTAGACCAGCAGAGATTAAGGTTTCAGGAAAGGAAACAAATTTTTTCCTAGTGGATCACTTTGGGTAATGATGAGTGATGTACAACCATTTCCACCCCTTGATTTCTGGAACTGTGAATTCTGGCTATGGGAGAAACAGTACAATAGAGTGGATACTGATTTAGCCTCCTGGAAATCATTTCCCCAGCCCTGCAAGATATTGCTGCCACTTTTTGGTGCCATAATTGAATCTTTAAAAAGCCATTCCACCGTTCTATCAATACAGCTGCTTCAGGATGCTGGGAAACATGGTAAGACCAGTGAATTCCATGAGCATGTGCCAATTCCTGCATATTGGTTGCTGTGAAGTGCGTTCCTTGATCAGAGGCTATGCTGTGTAGAATACCGTGGCAGTGGATAAGACATTTGGTACGTCCATGCAAAGTAGTTTTGGAAGAAGCATTGTGTGCAGGAAAAGCAAACCCATATATTCAGTCTAGATCTATTCCTTTTAGAACAAATTATTGCCTTCCCATGATGGAAGTGGTCAAATGTAATCAACCTGCCACGAGGAAGCAGGCTTATCACCTCTGGGAAGTGTGCCATATTGGGGGCTGAGTGTGGGTCTCTGCTGCTGGCAAATTGGGCACAGCAGCAGTGGGGAAAAAAACTTGAATATTTTCAAGTTTTTTTCCCCACTTAGAAACATCTATCTACATATCTTTTCCCAGACCTCCTTGTCTCCAGTTTTCCAATCACATTCCTTCCAATTGCCTGACTATCCAGCCAAGCATTAACAACAGCCCTTGAATCAATGTACAAATGCACCTCTGGTCATTTCTCCTTCAAAGCAAAATGAACAACCAGGTGCACTTCTTGAAGTTCTGCCCACAGGGAGGATTTCCCCTCACCACTGTCTTTCAGAGATATCCCAGAGAGGGGCTGCAGGGCTGCAGCTGTCCACTTTTGGGTGGTACCTGCATATGGTGCAGAACCACCTGCAATCCAGGCTTGAGTTTTCTCTTCCTCAGTCAACTGACTGTAAGGAACTCCCCTAGAGGCCACATCTGTGGGCTGGGAAAGAAAGGTAATGTGGCAGGAGTGGTGACCATGGGCATTTGAGTCACTTTCTCATGTAACTTACTTGGCCTTCAGGACCCACTTGAGGCCTATCTCATATATAACTACTTCTGCTTTATGATGGAGGGCTGCTGTGTACATCCAACTTTATGGTTTGGTGAGTCAGACAATACTGAGCTCGTGACAGGCAACTCTGGTCTTATGGTAACTTGGTGGCCCATGGTTAAGCATTCAGTCTCCTAAGGCCCAGGAGCAGGTCAAAAACTGTTTCTCAAAAGGAAAATAATTATCTGCAGAGGATGCCAGGAATTTGTTCCAAAATCTTAAGGGTCTGTGTTGTGATTCTCGTATTTGTGTCTGCCAAAATTTCCAGGCACCATCTCTATTTGCCACTGACACTTTAAACACCATTGGATCTGCTGGATCATATGGCCCAAATGGCCATGCAGCTTGCACAGAAGCCAGAGCCTATCACAAAGCTTCCTTTTGTTCCATTTCCCACTCAAAACTAGAAGATTTTCTGGTCATTCGATAAATGGGCCTGAGTAACACACCCAAATGAGGAATATGTTGTATCCAAAATCTGAAGTGACCAACTAAGCATTGTGCCTCTTTTTTGGTCATAGAAGTGGCCAAACTTAACAATTTATCCTTCACTTTAGAAGAGATATTTTGACCACTGTACATCTAGAAATTTCACCTAGGAGGAAGGCCCCTGTAATTTTGTTGGATTTATCTCCCATCATCTCACATGCAAATGCCTTATCAATAAGTCTAGAGAAGTTGCTACTTCTTGCTCACTAGGTCCAATCAGCATGATATTATCAGTATAATGGACCATTGTTATGTTTTGTGGGAGGGAGACATAATCAAGGTCCCTGAAGACAATATTATGACAACGAGCTGGAAAATTGATAGACCCCTGAGATAGGACACTGAAGATATATTGCAGGCCTTGCCAGCTAAAAGCAAACTCTCTCTGGTGGTCCTTACTAATGGCAATTGAGGATAAAGCATTTGCCAGATAAGTAGCTGCATACCAGTTACCAGAAGACGTGTTGATTTGCTCAAACAATGATACCACATCTAGAACAGCAGCTGCAATTGAAGTCATCACCTGGCTAAGTTTATGATAGTCCACTGCCATCCTCCAAGATCCATTTGTTATCTGCACAGACCAAATAGGAGACTTGAATGAGGATGTGGTGGGAATCACCACCCCTGCATCCTTCAAATCCTTTATGGTAACATTGATCTCTGCAACCCCTCCAGGAATCTGGTGTTGGTTTTGATTTACTATTTTGTTAGGTTGGGCAGTTCTAGTGACTTTCGCTTGGCCTTTCCTACCATAAAGGCTCACACTCTGCACATCAGAGATTCAATGTGGGTATTCTGCCAGTTACTGAATATATCTATTTCAATTATACATTCTGTAAATGGAGAAATAACCACAGAATGGGTCCAGGGGCATACTGGACCCACTGTGAGACAGACCTGAGCTAAAACTCCTTCAATCACCTAACCTCCATAAGCCCCTGCTCTGACTGGTGAACCATAGTGACATTTTGTGCCTCCTGGAATTAATGCCACTTCTGAGCCAGCATCTAATAATCCCCAACATGTCTGATCATTTCTTTTTTCCCAATGCTACTTACCCTGGTAAAGGGCCATAGGTGTCTTTTGAGAAAGATGGGAGGAAGATTAACAGTATAAATTTGTGCCAGTGTAACACAATCCTTCCCCAAGGGAACCTGGCCTCCTCCTCAGTCAAGGGGCTCTGGGTCTGTAAACTGTCTCAAGTCTTGGAATTAAGGAGCTGTGACTCTCTGTTTCTGTAATTCAAGTTAGGGCTTTGTTCACTCAACCTAGAACTCTTCTGCTTATATAGATCAAGTAGGAATTTAGTAGACTGCCCATCTATTTTACTTTAGGTACTCCATGATCTATTAGCCAATGCCATAGGTTTGTGTGATGCAGACTCTTTTGATTGCTGCTTTGAGTCTGTCTTTCATTGTGGTAGCCAAGCCCACTTTGCCTTTGATGATTAACTGCTGCTACTTGGCTTCTGCCATCCAATCATCCCCATAGTATTTAAGGAATCTAATTCCATGGCAGCAGTTCCTTCAGTAATACCTGACCTACAGGGAAGGAAAACCATAGAGCTCTTCAGAGAAGATTGAGTTACACTCACAAATTTATTTCTCACAGCTCTGGTAAAAGGTGTGTCCTCTAGACATTCCTAGGGTGGGTGGGTGGGTCTTAAATGGTGAATCGGTTCTAGTATTTCAATCTCTAACCTTTGGATCATCTCATCTACAGTATACCAGGATATTGGGCATCTCAACTTCAGGCATTGTAGGCCATCTTTTGGTCCACACTTCAGCCAGCACCCCTCCCTCCCGACTACAACACTGAATCCAGAATCTCTGCTTACTGGGCTCATATCCATAAATTCAACCTGACCCAATTTTATTTTCCTTCCATCATTATCTACACTCAATATCCATTCCCACACATATTCCCCTGACTTCTGTCTATATAAATTGAAAAACTCATGCAGTTCCTTTAGAGTATAGCATACTTCCTCATAGATCCCACTTTGTATTTCACCTTTGGGAGCTTGTTGTGATTTTAGTCTTGTTATAGGTCTAGAAGAGAAGAGGGGTAGTGGGGCTGGGTATGAAGAAACATTATAAGTGCCTTGCAAGCCAATTACCTCAAGGCATTCCCTTGCAGTTTCATCTGGTGAAACAGGAATAATCTCTTCAGGTGGGGGTTGGATGGCAGACTCCTCAGGGCATGGTGGAGGATGGGTGATGTTTTCTTCATGGCAGGGAGGATATTTAGACTCCTTGGGGCTGGCTGGTGATTGGGTAGTGCAGGCTTGAGGTTGGTGATACCTCCTCAGGGCAGGGAGGAAGTCTGGACTCCTTGGGGCAGGTTGGGGATTGGGTAGCCTCCTTAGGACAGACCGTTACAGATTTATCTGGTAAAGTCTCAGCAGAATTTAGACTTTCAGTGTCCCCACCATTATCATCATCAACCCATATGTCTCCATCCCAATCCTCAAGGTTCCACTCCTCTCCAATGAATGCCCTCACTTTAACAGCAGACACACTGCAAGATTGAGATTTTAGTTTCCTTTGTAACTCTGCTACTCACACAATGAGACTCTGGGTCTAGTTTTCAGAGATCTCAAGTCTGCAGCTGCACAAAACAAGATTTTCTTTCAGAGCACGCATAGAAACTGTCACATAATTCATGCAGTGCTTAAGTTGTAAATTTGAAGCCTTTCTCAACCCTTTCTTTTGTAACTGTATCCTGAGTATTTAGGAACAGCTAGCCAACATCAGTGTACCTTTTAACTCCCTAAACTCTGTTAAGGTGTTAAAAAACACTCTCATTTAGATCCTTGCCTCTTATAAGCATAGAAGTAGTTGTATCCAGTGGTGATATTTTGCATATCTCTATTGCCAACTCATGCTATGGACTGTCAGTGGCCTCTTGAATACTGGAAACAGAGTCATTAGTGCCCTTGAATCTAATCAGAGTAGAGCGCCAATTGCAAATATCCCAGAACCAATTCAGGAATCCCATTTTTAAGATTCTGTTTCTTGAGAAACACTCCCAGTACCAAGCTGTATTAGCAGGGATCTCTGTGGAAACAGAACCTACAGGAGATATCTGTAAATAGTATGAAATCTTATAAAATTGTCTCACATGACTATGGGGATGCACAGCCTGCAAACCAGGGGCTCCAATGAAGGCCCTTGATGAGTCCCCCAGGAGATGTTTGCTGCCTGAAGTAGAGATGGGAATACTCTCTCTCTGAATGCTGAAATCACTTCCCCTTTTAAGGCCTTCAACTGATGAGATATCATTCATTGCTGACAGCAGTCTCCTCAGTTGTTTGTCGATGTAACCAGCCATCTATGCAATCAACTCATTGATGATTAAAGCCCACAAAATGCCCTTGTGTTACAAATAGCCCAGTATTTATTTGACCAAACAACTGGGCACCATTACCTGACTGAGTTGACACATTAGCCTAACCATCACACATGATTAATCTCATTTAATCCTCACAGAAACCCTATGACTTAGGTGCTATATTTATCCCAGCTTTCAGATAAGGGTCAGGCAGCTACATGTGGCGCCAAACTGGCATCCAACAATCCTGACAGTGAATACTGTTCTCTTAATTCACAATATTAAAATGATATCTTACATTATGCAAAATAATTTTTATATGGAGATAGAGCTAGAAATAGAGATGACGGAGATAGAGATTGCACATAAATGAAGTCCCTAGTATTAAGTACCCTACAATTCAAATTACTACTTTTTTTTGTAGAGGCATCTTACCACAAATGCTGCAGATCACAATTAAAGACAACTTTTAAGTAGTGAAAACCAATTTGTGCCAGTATCATACTCACTATATTTCTTCATACTATACAAACACACAGATTATAACTTCCTTATGAAGGCATTAAAGTATAAATAAAGTTAAAAGTGTGTTTTTAATCTTTCCCCCTTGAAGGAAGTAGGCACAGGAACAACATACAGTGGGCTGTAGATAAAGAAAAATATAATACTAAGACATCACATATATTTTATAAGAACTTTAGAAAAATAAATGCTGAAATTCTTGTGTCTTATACTTATTCAAATGTAGCACAGTTTTCTCCATATGTTGAAAAGTCTACTGTCTTAGTTTGCCACAGGGCTGCTGATATAAAGTACTCAAAATGAATTGGCTTTTATAAAGGCGATTCATTTGAGGTAAAAGCTGACAGTTCTGAGGCCATGAAATGTCCGAATCAAAGCATCAGCAGAGATGTTTTCTTAGGGTCCTGCCACATGGCAAAACAAGGTGGCTGCCAATCTCTGCAGGGGTCTCTGCCTTCCCCTTCAGAATCTACCATCTCCCAGAGTTCATCTGTGGCCAACCAGGCATAAGGCTTGTCTCTTTCTGGGTCTCCTCTTTCAGTCTCTCCGGACTTCTCAGTCTTTCTGCAGCTGTAGGTGAACCTGGGGTCCCCTCTCACATGGCAGAAAAGGGTAGCCTCCTTTTCCTCTGCGTGTATTTCTCTTTGTCTAGATCAGACCCAGCAAGTGAATGTAGACCCAAGCTGATTTACACCTCAATGACATAGTCCAATCAAAAGCCCCAAATCAATCATATCAAGTAATCTAATCAAAGGACCTTCAACTGAATTTAATGCAATTAAAGGACCCTACACCCACATGAATGGATTAGTTCAAGAACATAATCTTTTTTCTAGGATTCATAAAATTCAAACTGTCATAGCTACATTCATAGCTTCTAAGAGAGCAGAAACATTTTACTATCCTGATTCTTCAAAAACAGTTCATAATAAACATCATAAGCTATGAAGATAAAACATCATAAGCTATATGCTAAAATGACCACTGAAATCTTAAACTTTTTGTTTTCAATCTTTCCTGATTGTTTTGTGTAGACTCTGCCTGAGAGGGTTACCGGTAAGGTCCAGTCAGAAAAACAGAAAAAAACCTAGGTATTTCAAAGGGAGAAAATTTAATAGAGGAAACTGGTTACACAGGTTTAGGTGAGTTAGGAGAGAAAAGCAGGTAAGGAGAGCTAACTCAGAAATTAGTAACTGAGTGTGCCAGTTATCTATTTTTGCATTAAAAATTATCTCAAAATTTAGTGGCTTGAAACAATAATAATTTTATTAACATCTTTCCAACTTCTGGGAGTTGAGTGAGCTCAGTTAAATGGCTCTAACTTGAGTTCTCTTGTGCTGTTATAGTCAGATGGTGGGGGAGGTTGGAGTCATTTCTAAGTCTTCCTTGCTCACAAATCTGATAGTTGATACTAGCCGTTGGCTGAGACCTCAGCTGGAGCTGTTGACTGGAATACCAACATAAAGCTTTACCATGTCGCCTGACCTTCCTTACAACATGACAGTCTCAGACTTCTTATATGATAGCTAAAGTCTTCAAAGTTAAGTAATCCAAGAGAACAAGGCTGAAGATGGATCACCTTTTATGATTTAGCTTTAAACATCACATTTATCACACTACATCACTAATGCCATATTCTATTGGTTGATTAGTCACTAAAATTGACGTAGATTCAAGGGTAGGGGATATAGGCCCCATCTCTTAGTGGTAGGAGTATCAGAGAATTTGTAGATGTTTTAAAGCCACCATTCAGAAGAAGCAGCTACCACCACTATGACTAGAAAAAGAAAAGGATGAGTTGATGTTACAAGAATCAAGAACCATAAGCTAGTACTGGAGGCATAGAGAAGGCTGTGATAGAATCACCAAGGGGACATTCCTTGGCACATTCTGGGAGAGGTGGAAGGCAACTCTAGAAATTATCATTCTAAATCCAGGGATCCCATGGGTGCCATCCTAATTATTCCATCATACACATTGCTCTTGTGGTCTGCATCTTATATAAACATGCCAGATTTGACAAAGTACTTACCAGCACACTAGTAAATTAATCAGTGATTTTGGTAATGATATCGTTTCTCAATAAAAATCTCTGTCAAAATGGGCTGGCTGTTTTTCAGAGACTGCGTGTTTAAGACTTTTGACATATAACGGTCATTCCAATAAGTCATAGTTTTAAGAAAAAAAAATTGTGCCAAATTAAAATAAACTTAAGGGACTTAATAACCAGATGCAATGTGTGGTCTTGACATGGACAAACCAACTATAGAAGACATTTTTGGTCAGTTGTGGAAATCTGAATATAATATGGATATTAGAAGAGAGAAAAATTTACTGGACTGGAAAGGTGAAGTTCATTGGCTAAGAAAAGAGACTTACAAACCAGGATGTACAGCATTAATATGCATTAAGATATTGGCAGTGATGATCTTGGAAGTTGTGGGAATGTGATGTTTCTTTGTGTTTTTCTTGTTTTGTGCTCTAGTATTCTATAGTGCATTTATGCTGCTTCTGTAACTATACAAAGGTTATTTTAAAATAAAGTCATTTTTTTAAAAAGTATGACATACAAGTGGACTTATAATCATCTAGAAACTGTTCCTCAGATATGAAATTTCAGAAACGCAATGTCAGGCTGAGGAACAAAGTCATGTTAAAAAACCCTGAGTTCAGGTAGAAGCCAGAGACAGAAATATGACCCCAGTTGGCATCAATACACTTTTTTTAGATTCACAGAGATATTAATGATTCTGAACAAAGTGCTACAGAAAAAGAAATTTAAGAGTCCTCTAAACTAATTATCTTTTCTCTCTGTCCATTAAAATATTCAATTCCCTCCCATTCTGAATTAAACATGATGCTCCCCTCAGTTCTATCCTTGACTCTCTTCTTTTTCTTTTTACTTTATATATTCCTACAAAGCATATCTTGATCTATGGTAATAACTCTGAAATACATGCTTTCATTCCTGATTGCTCCCCTGAGCATAAAACTGATTACTTGTTAAACATTTCCATTTAAATGCTCATGGGACCTAGCATTCAACATATCCAAAATTAAATTTAATCATATTTCTTCCTACAAAACATGCTCTTAAATCTATATTTCTAATCCTTATTGGCAATACCAAAATCAACATAGCAATCTCTCTCAGTTTGTCACACTGGTTGACTTATACAACAGGAATGTATTGGCTCACAGTTTTGGAGGCTAGGTAGCTAATGGCACCACATAAACACATCAAAAATGCTCAACATCATACATCATTAGGGAAAGGCAAATTAAAACCTCAATATGATACCACTATGTACCTATAAAATATCAAATATTTTTAGATACTGAAAACACTGACCATACCAAGTGTTTGTGAGACTATGGAACAACTGGAACCCTCATACACTGCTCATAGGAATATAAACTAGCACAACTACTTTGGAAAAAAGTTTGGCAGTTTCTTAAGTTAAATGTACATATACCACATGATTCAGCCATTCCAATCCTAGGTATTTACCCAATAGAAATGAAGCAAATGTGCATACAGAGATTTGTACATGGATGTTTGCTGAAGCTTTTTTGGTAATAGTCCAAAAAATGGAGAAGAGGTGATAAGAGCTGCCATTTTACCCTGCCATGTGAGAGAGGACTCCAGTATCACTTAGAGCTGCAGAAAGAAAAACCCTGAGAGGTTGAGAGAAATGCCTGAGCCTGAAATCAGTGGAGCAGCCCAAAGCTGAAGAGATGAAACCCAGAGAGAGATGAGCCATATACCTTATCACCAACAGCTGAGCTCCAGGAGAAAGTGAGCCTGGAAGAGAAGGCAGAGATAGGCCACCATTTTGCCTTGCCATGTGACAGTAGCCTAGGATCTCCAGCAGCCAAATTTTGGTGAGACAGCATCTCTGATTTGTACATTTTCATAGCCTCAGAACTATAATATTTTACCCTAATAAATTCTCATTATAAAACCCAACCCATTTCTGGTAATTTGCATTGGCAGCCTCTCGCAAAATAAAAGACCATCAACAATGTGGGCTGATAAAATAAATCGAAATTCTTAAGCTGTCCTGCAAAAAGGATAATGGTCCAGTTAATTCTTATAGACCACCCTGTCTCTTGGACTAGACTGCCTAACCACTCTGAAACTTAAGCAATTTATATCCAACCTCCCTTTCCTAGTTTCTTATGTTGTTGCTTCCCATTTTCTAGCTGTAGCCATATGTTATACAGAATAAATTCTATAAATTTGAAATAATATATATGGCCTGTAGCTCCCTTTGAAGCTGACATAATTTGGGGCAGTAAATTTCAAGCATGAAGAGCTCTGAGACATTGCAGCAAATGGGGCTATTTAAGTGTTTCCCAAGGATTTATAAGCAGGGTAGCAAATAGATTTCATCTGTCTCTCAGTGTCAACTCTAGTTAATTGGTAATTGAATTTTTAAAGAGCTGGATTGAAGATTTTTAAGGAGACATCCTAAGCCCTGTGCATAGCAGGTCATTATAGATTATCAATGTTCACCATTAGTTGGGATGTAGGAAGTTGTTTAGTCATGCTGTGCCCTGAGCCATTCTAAGGCACCTAAAGGCAACCTAAGTCAAGCAATGACTATTGTAACCTAGGTTGAGGTGCCATAATCATTCTGTCTCCCAGATGCCCCAGACTTAACCTCTGTCATCCTTCATTGATCCTGTGAAAATCAGCATTGTGTTCCATATTCTAGATTGCATCTCTCAACTTTTGCAGTAGTCTGGATTCACATTAGGTTCTGCCAATTAGATGCCTTTTCATAATATTATGAATGCACAAATACAGTGAACATTATATTCCCATGGTTCTCGGCTGTTTCTGTTGTCAAGGCAGGTTGTGGAACTATGATATCCTCCTACATCACTATTCCACATTCCAGTGTCTTACCTAGTAAGACAGTTACACATTCTACCTCAATACCTTTTGGAGGCCCAAACTATACCTATTCCTGCACACCCTCTAATTATTTTCTAAGCACCTATTTTCCTGTATTAGACCCTTTGTTGCTTAAAATACATAGAGCGGTTGTGGTCGTTTAAAGCTGTGTTCCTGGGAGAATGTTCTTAAATTTAATCCATTCTTGTGGGTGTGAACTCTTTTTAAAAGTACCTTTTGATGAGGTTACTGCAATTAAGGTGTGGACCAGCTAAATCAGGATGGGCCTTAATCCTATTACTGAAGACCTTATAAGGAAAGTTACAGAGAGAGAAAAAAGCCTCTGGGAGCAGCCAGAAGCTGAAAATCAATGGAACCTGGAAGAGATGGGAGAAGTCAAGAGAGATCACCATGTACATTGTCATGTGACAGAAAAAGCCAAGGGCCGAGGATCACCAGCAGCCCTAGAATAGCACAGTCTTCTGGGAGAAAGCATCTCCTTGAGTATGCCTTGATTTTGGAATTCTCCTAGCCTCAAAAACCATGGGCCAAAAAATTCTCATTGTTTAAGCCAACCCATTGAATGGTATTTGTTTTGGCTGCTAGGAAACTAAAACAGAGGTATTCATAATTATGTATCTTTTACTGAATATGAGGGAGGAGCAGAGCTGAAAAGTTTTTATAGCACAGAAACACAATTTTTAATTGAGCAGTAGACATCCTGATTATTGTCTTTGGATCAAGCCTTTGTGGGGATTTTCACTGGATACTTTATGCCACATCAAATCCCAGTTTCACATAATCTCATCCCTCCTTTTCAGATTGCATCTGACTTTCTAAATTCTCCCTAATTGCCAAGACAGCCACACTTCTCTGAGCCCCAAACCTATTCTAAAGCCAATTTTATATAATCAGACACACCAAGGTGCTTAGCAGCTCAAAGATAATTTATGTAATAGGAACCACTCTCCTTATATGGTAACCGTGCTTATATATAACTTTTCATCCAGTAGATAATGATAGTTGAGGTGGAACCCAATGACACAAGGGCTGACATCACATGAAAAGTTTAATGTGTGACAAGGATGGTGTTATCAGGGGATATCAAAGTTCTCCATCACATGAAAAAAATATCATGTACCTTCCAAAGAATTAAGACTAGAAGCAAAATCAAAAGTCATTAACCCTTAGCTCTTCTCTTCTACCCCTCCCCTCCAATCCGCAGCTAATTCTGTCTGAGACTTTCAATCTGAATATACAAGCCTTTTTTTTCTATCCAGAGTTATTTTTCTCCACCGGACACTTTAATTATTATCTCTTCCTTTGTCTTCTCTTGAGATCGTTATTATTCCTGTTACTTTAATTGTTATCAGTTCTTTAATTATTATTCCTTCCTTTTTCTTCTCTTGAGATCCTTATTATTCATATTTTAGGACTCCTGCTGCTATTCTCCAAATCTCCAAATCTCTTTTTTCCTCATGATTTAATTATCTTTGCATTTTTGCTGTTTCTTCTACCTGACTTTCCAGGCTACTAATTTTAAGGTTAAATTTGAAAAATCCTGAGTATTTTTGCTTTAAGTTTCTTTAAAGCTAGTCTTCTTTAAGAACATTTTGTTGTGATTGTTTTAGCAGACATCTGTCTCCTCTCACAGTTTTATTACATTAGGAGCTTTCCTGTTCTGGTTGTTTCCTCTCTAGCTCTCTTTTTCCAACTGTTTTATCTCCAAAGGATTGCCAGTTCCCCTTAGGTAGTGATTATTTCCTTTGCATAAAAATACATCTATGCACATACCAAGCTAGTAGGACACCTGGAAGTGATGGAAACCCACAAGTTCGAGGAAGTACTGCTGTTCACAGACAGGAATTGGAAAACTGGAAACTCTTCAGTCCCTTCTGGAAGCACCAGGAAAAAGTCTGATTAATACTTCTGTAAACAGAGGGAAAAACTCGGTGTCCCTCTGGAGCCCTGGAAACAGCAGGTCCTCCTAGAATGATATTCATAGGCTGGCACTTCATTTCCTCTCGGGGAATCACAGATTCCAGATGTACAGTCTCTTCAAATACAAAAGAGTTAAATCCTCAGAGCCCACAGCCACTGTCATTCCCTGAATCAAGAATCATCCTAATCTTCCAGTCCAGTCAGAATCCTCTGTTCCTCTATGCAGATGGAGTTGGTAGTTGGATAGAGTTGGAATCAGATGTCATGGCAACAGGGATGTGCATTCAGGCCACCATCTCATCAGACTCCTGATAACTATGGGGTAGATGGAAACAATATAAACAAAGGCGAAAGGCAAGATATATTGGAACAGCCAATATTATTTGTTTTATACCTTATCACTTTGCACAAAGGATTTAATATGACTTAGAGCAGAAACACACGTAATAAAATAGCAAAATATAAACAGATATTAAAAATAAGATCCAGGTAAACATAATTTAGAAGAGGAAATCTAAATAAGGAAAATAATTGGGATAAGCAACATTTATCTAAAGTTGGATTCATTGACTGATACCTGGGACATTGCTCTATAGTGGATAATAAAGCATTCCTGGAATAAATTCACAAAATATAAATTGGTCTCACTCCCATTAAAATAGAGAGAACTGAATCAAAATTCAAATACCTCTTACTTCACAGTTCTATCTTGTTGAGTATTTTTCCCTACCTATGTATAATATCAGTGATTTGAAGTCAACAAAGTCAGAAGAGGTTCTAAAGCCAAATAAAACCTGATATAGGTCTGTTTATGGGGAATGAGTAATTTCATTAACTAAATTCAAAATCTTTTACTATGTCTTCTAAGAAGTTATCTTGGAATTCTGTATTTCAGTAATGTCTATGTGTTAGAAGATTATAAATGAAAAATGGAAGGATAATATGAACTAGAGAAAATAGGAAATTTTGGCAAATATTTTGGATAGTATTAATGAATGAATATGTGATTCTATGTCTGCCATAATTGCTTAGAAAAAAAGAATTTCCCCATACCCACTAAATAAAAGCTTTAAAAATATATATTTAAAATTTCCATTTTGAAAAACCATCAGGTTCTTTAACCTGCATACCAGGTTCTATATCTCAGTCTGGCCTTACCTCTGGCACATGCAGAAATAAGCTTTGTTAAAGTAATAATCCAAAAGTAGTTCTGTAACCCAGTTTTACCTTTCCAGAAGCCAGAATCTTGACTACAGTAATCAAGTAAAATCTATCTAGTTCAAGTACCTATTTTTGAGTGGTTTTTAAATACATATCTTTTGGAACCAAAAGGATGGTTTGATTAAGCACTACTAATCACACACTTTGAAATGAAAAAGCTACACATTCTGCTATTCAGTTAACTTGAATATCATTAGTATGCTCAGCTTTCTATACATAATTATACAGTTTTATTCTTATATGAACCAAAAATTCCTTCTTAAAAGAGAACTGTTATTCTTTACCAGACCTGGCCCAGAGAATAGACTCGGCTTTGGTCCAGTTTGGATTTACCTTCTTCTAAATCCTGTTAGGACTCTGAAATTTGAGCCTATAATACCTTTAACATATTATTCTAAGACTTTGCAAAAGCACAACGTTCATTTAAATGACAAAATCCTTAATAGTTGCTCTCGGTGGAAGATGGCTTCCTCCAGTACATTCTGCATTGTCATTTCCTTCTCCAAACTGGGCTCTGAACCTTTGTCTCCTTTTACCAATGTGATTTATCATTCGCACCTCTGTCCTATGTTCTTGTGTGGGCTCAGGCACTCCTACGGTAAGGGGTACTTCCCTACTGGAAACAACTAACCCAATGGACACAGAGAGGCCTGTTGTGTCACTACCTATGAAAAGCATTTAAATAATCCCAATTGCTGCAATTTCTCAGAGTCATTATTGATAACAATTTAATGCCCAGATCCTGTGAACTTTATGTAAACCTGTAGGCCATAAATGTCATTTCATATTTAAAGAATAATATTTAGACTCCTTCCTCAGAGACCCCCTCTTTGATGGCTGATGCAACCCTGGGAAGCAGGTAAATAAAACATAATTATCCTCACTTTACAGCTGAGGAAACTTAGGTTCTTAAATCTATATATCATGACAAAAATCATGGTTGATATAGTAAGATAGACCTGTGTTCTAATTTCAGGACATTCACTGTACATAGGTTCTTTGTACCTCTATGAAACCTCATAAACCTGTTGTGAGGATTAAATGAGATAAATATAAATATATATAAATACAAAGATAAATATAAAGTATAAGTATAGATTAGGTATAGACATAGATATAATACAAGATATAGGTATAACACAGATATAGGTATAAGTGTAAATATAAATATATATGTATGTAAATTAGCTAGTATATAAAGCACTGGTAAGATGTTGGCATTTTACTATTGGATGTCCAATAAATGTCAAATCTCTCCCTGTTTCTCTCCCTCAGAGGGCTGGGTCTGACAACAGAGTTGACTCCTGAGCCAATAAGAAAGTATCAGCAGGATACTTTCAAAATCCCCTTTTAAGTATCCTCGTTGTGGTATTCCAGTATCATGTGAAAATTTCTGCAGCAGAGAGACAGAAGCAGATCCAGGTTTTATTTAATATGAAATTTATACAATTGGGAGGTTCCCTCTTTTAGGAAAATGATACAAAATAGAGATTATAAGATTAGGCAAAAAAATGCTATTTAGAGTGAAAAAAAGCAATCACAACAAATTATAAACTTTAGAAACCCACAACATTACAAATCCTGAAAAATAATGTATTTATTAATTAACTGTGCAACACACCTCTATACTAGCTGTTTCCTACATTTTTAAGCTGCATGCTATTTGACCACCTCTTTATGTAACAATTTTGAAACATTTTCCAAGTATGGAGATTAGAAGGCTAGATCATTTCCTCTAGCATATTTGATGGCTTCACTTTACTGAAGGCAATTTTACCCACAATGTGGTCTGGAACTGCTAAACTTTGTTAAAGTCAAGATAAGGCAGGGAAGCAGCTGTGGCTCAATTGATTGGGCTCCTGTTTACCATATGGGAGGCCCCGGATTCGATTCCCGGGGCCTCCTGGTGAAGGCAAGCTGGCCTGCACGGCGCAGTGAGCCGATGCAGCAAGATGACTCAACAAAGACAGACAAGCAGACCCAGAAAAATGCCAAAAGCAAATGGACACAGCAAGCACAAGCAACAAAGGAGGAATAAATAAATAAATAAAAATAAAATCTTAAAAAAAAAAAAAAGGTATGGTAGATATTCTAAGGTACTATATTTGAATGCATAAAAATATGCAATTCCACCACTTTGTAGTACTGCTATGTATGTGTCCTATAAACAAAAGAATTCTGATAAAATTTATTTCATGTCATTCTTATTTTTTAAAAGATGGTGTGTTACTGACTACAAAGAACTTTCCCAGGGCCAAGCTTAAGCTTCATGAGCTTCACAGAAAATTCACCTCTGGGAGAGACCCATCCTAAAGCAATATCAGGGAGGCAATTTAATCAGATGCCTCACTTTTTTTTTTTTATGAGGAGAAATTGTTTCTAGAACTCTCAAGTAATATCATAGGATAACTCCTTACCAAGCTAAATATACAAAGACTACATTTATCCTCACTTTTAATTGACATTTTCTTCCATCAGACTTGTTGCCTTGAAAAACTTGATGAGTATCTAGGCAAAGAAAAGCAAAGGATTAATAGCATAGAAGAAAAAAAAAATTCTACTAATTGGTTATTCATTCATGTGAACACTTCAGAATATATTTAAACCCAACTTTGATTTCCCTATGTTGTATACTGTTTAAGATTCATTTTAACACTGCAAACGCGAAGCTTAAAACCTTAACAACTAGCCATGGGTTGCTCCTTTTCTGACTTGTTTTCATTTCACCATGGATCTTTAAGCAGTCACTGAGATAATTCAATTTTCAGGTCCATTAATCTGGAACTTCAAATCAAAGAAAAGACAGTGCGGCAACCTGATGAGTTTCTGCCGCAGCAGCATCCTAAAACTTCTCGTGCTGCCTACAGATCAGCGTGAGCACAGTTTCCCAGGGCCCCTGACCTAGAAGGGGACGGCTTCTTACCTGCTAGAGGGGAGGGAAGGGAGGATTGGGACGCCACTTCCTCACTGTATGCCATTAGTACCAGCCAGGCCCAGCCTTCTAATATTGTGAAGTAGACAGTGCTTCTTTTTAGAATCCCCTTGTCTCCCACTCTGAATCTCTCTGAATCCCTCAATTTCCTTTAGAGTCCAGAGTTCTCCTTCTATGCTGTCTTTTTCTCCTCTAATAACCTGTCTTTTAAGAAAAATATCTGATGCAAAAGAAAACAAAAACAAAATGTCCACACTGAAGATATCTTTGAAGCAAATGAATTACATTTTAGTGTTTCACTACCACACAGCTTATCAATACTGGCTGCACATTAAAATTACACAGGGAGTATATATTTTTTTAAATACCACTACCTGGGCTTCAATCCAGAGTAATAAAAACAGACTCTCTGGGAGTAGGAACCAAGCATGGGTTTTTTTCTAATAATCCCAGGTAAATCTATTACACAGCTTCATTTTAATGGAGAAAGGAGGCTTGAGGAAAAATCTGGAGCTCTGTTTGTGAAATTTCAGGCAACAGAAAGCAAGGGAGGTATTTTAGGGATCAGAAGGCTTTCCCCACAGCCTTAAAAACCCTAAAATAGTCCATTTTATTTTTCCCATTCATAGATAGACCCTGCTCTGAAAGTACTTCACCTATAGCAAACAAATTAAAATGAAATAGACCTAAGTGTCAATATCTATAACAACTTAGCTCCATAACATCTCTTAAAGTCTCTTTCATATTTCAGCTATGGATTTCAAGTGCATTTGCGCATGTCACAAAGAGTGACAGCAGATGTCATTATAGGACAGAAATTTTTATTCCTCTGTTCACGATGTTTATTAACAAGCACAATGTGAACACCCATTGTGGAGACCATGGAGCCACTAGGAAGTGAAGAAATAATTGCGGCGATAATCCCTCCTTAGCTATAAAATCCTGTGATTCTGAGGTAAATCTCTTTTCTGAATAGTGAACACTTTAGAAGATATAAGGTAGGATATGGGAGGCATCAAAGACCAAATTATTCCACTTTCTGATCTGGCTGAAATTCCTATTTCTTCCAAATGAGTGAATATGAGGTTCATGGACTTAACCTGGAAAGGGTGACACAGTACACACAGTAGCACCTACTGACCCTTTGGCATACATTTGTTACAAATTCCTAACCCAAGACAGGAAAGCTGTGATTGTAGAGGAAGAAGTCAGGAAAATCCAAACCTGAGTAATACATCTGGGCACGGCAAGCCTGGACTGGACATAGATACCCAGTAGAGAAGAAAAGAGATGCAAGAGTATGGTCCCAGAGAGAGCACGAGATGGGATCAAAATAATATGGATGTCACAATCCTTGCAGGCTTCCCAGTGTTACCATGAGCAGGCCCAGTCTCTGTGTATTCAGAATAACCTGTTGTTGGTTTGAATGTCTTTGGCTTTATGGCCATCAATTTACCTTGCCCATTCTCCACCTGTTTTCACCTGGTTTCTTGCACCCTGGTCCCCAGCTTCTCTACCATCTGCTGCCTGCTCCTAGTTCCTTCCTAATTCTACTTTTAAAAGAAAGTAAAAACGAAGCATGAAGAAAAGAAAGATATTTGGTGGTAAGAGTATTACTAAGACACTGCATGTTTGCTAATGAACAGGGCTATGGTTCCATAGGACACTTTGGCTAATGAATAGAGCTATGCTTCCAAATTGCTATAATGTCAGCAGTGATCAGTTGATACTCCCATTTCTAGAGATCTATTTCTCCCTTTCCTTCTTGCCCTCAATGGGATATCCTTGTACTATTCTCCATCTAGAAGGACAGTATTCAGAGAACATGTGAAAAACTCCAATCCTCCAGTTTAGCTGGAAGAGTTCTGGGTATGACTTTCCTGCTACTTAGTGGGTAAGACCAGACACTAAAATAATACTATTACTATTTTCATGACCATCGAGAAATTCTGAAGTTAGCATAATCTGTGGAATAATAAGATAAACAAAAAGTCTTTCGTAATAATGCTATTACATTCTACCTCTTTCAATAAAATTAACATTTTTAGACCAACTTCTTTATATCTTAAGATATCATTATAATCCGACATTGAGAAAACCTATTTATGTTCTGAAATATTCTCTACCCCAAACGAAAAGCATTATATCATGCTTGTTTTTCACTTACTACATGTATAAAATGAGATTATTTTGAATGCATTGCAAAGAAAGCTAGAATTGGGAAGGAAGGAAGGGAGGGAGGGAGGGAAGAAGGGAAGGAAGAAGGGAAGGAGGAAGGAGAAGGAAGGAAGGAAAAAGAGAGAGGGGGAGAGAGGGAGAGGGGGAGAGAGGGAGGAGAGGGCTGAATTCAGAAGTTCCCAATCATTCGTAAAATGATGTTAGAGAGGTTCTAAAATGAGCAATCAACCCTAGATATTATGAGTGTAAATAAGTGTTTACCAAATGAATCAGACCCAAATGCTTAGCTCTTATTTTCCAATTTAATTATAAATACAAATGATTTGGTGTCAACCTAATTGAGATTTAAGGTTAGTTCTAACTTAAAAAATAACACCATGAAAATGTTAGCTTTGCAGCAATATCTTGGTAAAACACAATAATAGTAATTAAATAAGAAGGAATAAGCTTCCAAGGGGAAATGAGTGGTGTGACTGTTCTTATTAAATGGTTATTTGAATTAGTCATGGAAGATATTTAAACAATGAGAATTTATATTCAGGCATCAAAGGTAATTGGCATGTATTGAAAAACAATTCCTAGCGTGTCCCCTGAATAAC
>JAKSZT010038599.1:13375693-13414956 GCA_026826555.1 Tolypeutes matacus | reverse complement strand
AATTGGCATGTATTGAAAAACAATTCCTAGCGTGTCCCCTGAATAACTATAGAACAGTAAAACCAAATCCCAGATGTGGTCTCCTGCTTATGTAGACTTTCCATAGGTTCAATTAGACCTTAATTAAGATCAAAGGTATTCTATTATTTTTGTTTAAATAAGGGGAAATTTAATAAAATGGTAAGCCAATAAAGTGCCTCTATTGAGTCCTGTGTGACAGAATTTGGTAAAGAAATATACAGGATTAAAATGAGTTAGTAAACGGGGCTTTCAATCTAACACCACATTTGGTCCAGGAGCGTTGAAGTAAAAGAGCAATATCAGTGATGGGCGTGCCTCATTCATTCATTCACAGATGTATTTTGAGCACTTACTATGAGTCTGGTACTGCGTTAAGTTCAGGGGACATAATGGTGCCTGAGATACCTTCACAGAGCTTCCTCTCTAGAAAGCAGACCTCATATTTCTGAGAATGCAGGATCACTTTTCAATGGGTACATGGGTATGGGTAGTTTTAAGAAAATCAGTTTCTGGATTCTCAATTTCAATATGTTCTCTTTCCTAAAACTGTCCTATCTGAGAACATGACTGTGGTCCAGACATGCTGGTTCTCTTTTTCACCTCTTCTCCTATAACCTTCTCCCAATTTACAAAAAAAAGGTTTAACTTCCACCCTTCTGAAACCATACAAATTGCCTATGTAACAAGACTTTTGAGGGGATTGTGGGCCATAACAGGTGAGGGTGTGCAAATTCATTCACAGCTATACTTATTTCAGCAAACATTTAGTAAGTACTTTCTGTATGTCAGGAACTGTGCTAGGCACTAGGAAAGTATAAAGTTATAGTCTGTGTTCTAAAAGAAAAGGCAATCTGGTAAGAAAGACAACATATTAAAGTTAGCAAAACAAAATGTGAGTAAAATAGGGTAGAAATAGTAACAGAAACAATTCATAATGACATAGAAATAACTATTAAGTTCTTCATTATATTATCTTCCAGATATTACATTTCAATATATTACATTTGAGGTACTACATTTCAATGGAAATTGCGATGCTTATGTATCTCTGCTAGTAGAGTCCAGTTTTAAGAGCATCAAGACATTTGAAGACAATATTGCCTTTCACGTCTTCTATCACTTCATTTACACAGTTGAATTCTCTAAATGTAAGGCACCACCAAATCAAATAATGTCTATAACGATGGTGTCCTCCTTCTGCTAGGTTCTACCTCTCGTAGTAACATATATAAAGATTTCACTCAGTAGCTGGTAAAAATAATATTGCAGCCTTCTGCAGATTTTCCTAATGTACCTTGACTCTACTCAAACTTCTGAATTTGGGAGACAGTATAAAGAGAACAAAATTTAAGGAAGAGAAGGGGATAATCAGTGTATGCTGTTTTTTTAAAAAAAAAAATTTTTTTTTCCCTCCATTAGAGAAGTTGTGGGTTTACAGAAAAAAAACATGCATAATTAAATGGGCTGTGGGGAGATTTTAAATGTTGGGGCAGCTATTTAAGGGAGGGATGTCCCACCTGGCTGGGAGCTCCTCCCTCTCCCCCTGGGACCCCACCTACCTTTTCCTCTGGCTCCTTCCCCCTTTCTATGAGTAATTAAGATGCTGTACTTTTTGAAACATCAGTTTTTTGGTTTTTTCATTTTGGTCGGTCCAAGCTTTGGGGTCCAAGCCATTTTTATTCCCTAGGGAAAATAAGATGAGGGAGAAAGGTAAAGGGAAGGGAACCTCTCTTCTCCCATCTTTGCCTTTAGCTTTTTGAAAATGAGTCCCGGGTGGAATAAATCTGCCAGTTCTTATTTTTTAAAAACCATGCATACAATACAGGATTCCCATACACCACCCCACCACTGACACCTTGCATTGGGGTGGAACATTTGTTAAAATTGATGATAGAACATTTTTATAATTGTACTACTAATTAAAGTTCATGGTTTAACTCAGGGTTCACTGTTTGTATAGTGTAGTTCCATAGATTTTTTTTTTACTGTTAACATATATATAATCTAACATTTCCCCTTTTAAATACATCCAGATGTATGTGCCAGTACTGTTCATTGTGTTCACTACATTGTGCTACCATGACCACAATCATAACCAAAACATTTCCATCATTTTTAATAGGAACCTTGTATATTTAAAGTCTTAACTTCCCATTCCCTATCTCCACCCTGACCCCTGGTAGCCTATATTCTAGAATCTGACTCTATGGATTTGCTTATTCTAATTGTATAAAATCAGTGAAATCATGTAATATTCGGCTTTTTGTGTCTGGCATATTTCACTCAACATGATGTATTAAAGGTTTATCCATGTTATAGCATGTATCAGGACTCCATTCTTTTAATATTCCATTGTATGTATAAACCACATTTCAATTCTCCATTCATCAGATGATGGACATTTGGGTTGCCTCCATCTTTGGGCAATTATGAATAATGCTGCTGGTAAACACTGGTATATAAATTTCTGAGTTCCCGCTTTCAACTCTTCTGGGTATATACCGAGTACTGGGTTTGCAAAATCATATGGAAGCTCTATGCTTAGCTTTCTGAGGTATCATCAAACTCTCTTGCACAGTGGCTGCAACACTTTACATTGCCACCAGCAATGAATGAATGTTCTTATTTCTCCACATCCTCTCTAGCACTTGTTACTTTCCATTTTTTTAATGGCAGTCATTCTTATGGGTGTGAAATAGTAGCACATTGTGATTTTGATTTGCATTTCCCTGATGGCTAATGATGTTGAGCATATTTTCATGTGCATTCTGGCCATTTCTATATCTTCTTTGGAGAGATGTCTATTCAACTCTTCTGTTCATCTTTTAATTGGATTGTTTTTCTTTTTATTGTTAAGATGTAGGGTTTCTTTATAATTCTGGGTATTAAACTTTTATTGGATATGTGGTTTCCAAATACTTTCTCCCATTGTGTAGGTTGTCATTTTACTTTTTTGATAAAGTCCTTTGAGAACCAAAGATTTTAATTTTGATGAGGTCTCATTTATCTATTTTTTCTTTTGTTTAATTGTGCTTTGGAAATAAAGTCTAAGAAACCATTGTCTAATACAAGGTCCTGAAGATGTTATCATACATTTTCTTCTAGGAGTTTGATAGTCCTGTTCTCTTATATTTAGGTCTTTGATCCATTTTGAGTTGAATTTTGTATATGATGTGAGGTAAGGGGTCCTTTTCTTTTTCTTTTTTTTTTTTTTATAAATGGAGATCCAGTTTTTCCAGCATCATTTGTTGAAGACACTATTCTTTCCCAACTGAGTAGTCTATGCCACCTTTTTAAAACTCAGCTGGCCATAATGGTGAGGGTTAATTTCTGAGCTCTCAATTTGATTTCTTTGGTATATATGTCTGACTTCATGCAAATACCATGCTGCTTTTTATTACTGTGGCTTTGTAATTAGTTTTAAGATCAGGAAATTTGATTCATCCAACTTCACTCTTCTTCTTCAAGATGGCTTTAGCTATTCAGACCCTCTTACCTTTCCATATAAATTTGATGATCAGATTTTCCATTTCTGCAAAGAAGGTTTTTGGAAATTTCGTTGAGATTTCATTGAATCTATAAATTGCTTTGGGTATTATTGGCATCTTAATGCTATTTAGTCTTCCCATCCATGAATGTGGAATGTCCTTCCATTTATTTGGGTCCTCTTTGATTTCTTTTAACAATGTTTTGTAGTTTTCTATGTACAAATCCTTTACATCCTTGGATAAATTTATTCATAGATATTTGATTCTTTTAGTTGCAATTGTGAATAGAATTCTTTTCTTGATTTGGTCTTCCAATTATTCATTGCTGTGTAGAGAAACACTACTGATTTTTGGGGTGTTGATATTGTATCCCATCATTTTTCTAAATTCATTTATTAGAACTAGGAACTTTGCTATGGATTTTTCAGGACTTTCTGTAATTAGGATCATATCATATGAAAGTAGGGAAGTTTTACTTCTTCCTTTTCAACTCAGATGCCTTTTATTTACTTACTTTTCTTTTTCTTTTATTTACTTTTCTTGTCTAAATGCTAATTTCTTGGCAATAAATTCCAGTACAATGCTGAATAAGAATAGTGACAGTGTGCATCCTTGCCTTATTTCTTAAAGGGAAAGCTTTCAGTATTTCACCATTAAGTAGGATGTTAGCTATGGGATTTTCATAAATGACCTTTATCGTGTTAAGGAAGTCTCCTTCTATTCCTCGTGTTCTAAGTGTTTTTATCAAGAAGGGGTGTTGGATTATGACAAATGCCTATCCTGCATCAATTGAGATGATCATGTGCTTTTTCCCCCTTTTTTTCTGTTCATGTGCTGTATTACATTAACTGATTTTCTTATGCTAAACCAACCTTGCATATCAGTGATAAATCCAACATGGTCATGGTGTATAATTCTTTTAATATGCTGTTGGTTGGGGTTTGCTAGTATTTTACTGAGGATTTTTTGAATCTATATTCATAAGAGATATTGTCTGTAGTTTTCTTTTACTGTGATATCCTTATCTGGCTTTGGTATGAGGTTGGTTTTGGCCTAATAGAATGAATTAGGGAGTGTTCCCTACTATTCAAAAATTTTTAATTCATAATAAACTTTATCTTTAGAGAAGTTTTAGATTACAGATCTGGCAATACCATTACTATTATAGGTATATACCCAGAAGAACTGAGAACAGAGACACGAACACACCAATGTTCACAGCGGTGTTATTCACAATTGCCAAAAGTGATGGACCCAGGTGTCCATCAACTAATGAATAAACAAATTGTGGTGTATACATATCATGGAATATTATGCAGCCATAAGAAGAAATGAAGGCATGAAGCATATGACAACATGGATGAACCTGAAGGACATTATATTGAGTGAAGCAAGCCAGACACAAAGGACAAATACTGTGTGATTGCACTATTATGAACTAAATATATTGTGTAAACTTGTGGAGTTAATAATTAGAATATAGGTCACCAGAAAATAGAAGGGTAGAGAATGGAAAGCTGATGGTTAATTGGTGCAGATTTGGTAAAGAGGTTGTTTTTAAATCTTTGGAAATGAATAGAAATGGTGAAAGCATATCATGGTGTTTGTAACTAGCAGAGCTATTATATGGGTATGACAGTGGTTGAAAGGGAAAGTCTAAGGTCATGTATATTACTAGAAGGAAAGCTAAAAACTAACGAGACTGTATAAGATGGTAAAACCTCATGCAAAACACAAATATGGGCACTATTGCATATATAAGACAGTTTTTACAAAATATAAATACATATATACTAGAGAGAAGGAAACAGAATAGCAGCTATGTATGGCAGGGGAAGCATAGAGAGATTGAGAGGCGATGAATTTTGTTTGTTTTTTGTTTATTATTATTATTGAAATAATGAAAGTACTCTAGAGTGACTGAAGTGATGAATGCACAAATATTGATTATACCAAATACCATTGATTGTACACTTTGGATGGATTTATGCTTTATTAATATGTGTCAATAAAATTGATTTGTTAAAAAAAGTTATTTGATAAGATTTACCTAAAATTTCAAAATTGTAAATAAAAAATCATCCTTATGTATATAATTTTTATTTAATGGATTGATATTCACTACTGATAATTTGTAGTTTGTGTTTTAATTTTTATACATATTTGACTATTCAGCAAAAATAAATGTTTAAAACATATTTTTTTAAAGTATAGGGGATTTCCATATAACCCCAAACTACTCCCACACAAATTTTACCTTTTTATAATATTTGTGTGGTACATTTATTACAATTGATGAATCAATATTGAAGAATTGCTACTAATCAAGGTCTATAGTTTACGGTTTACCCTTTGTGCTGTACAGTTTTATAGCCTTTGACAAACATATAATGTCAGGTATCTGCCATTACAGTATCATACAGAACAATTTCAATGCCCTCCTATTCAAATTTTTGGAAGAGTTTGAGCAGAATTTGAGTTAAGTCTTCTTGGAATGTTTGGTTGAATTCCCCTGTGAAGTCATCTGGTCCTGAGCTTTGCTTTTTGGGGAAGTTTTTGATTAGTGATTGAATCTCTTTACTAGAAATTAGTTTATTGAGATCTTCTATTTTTTCTTCAGTCAATGTACATAGTTTGTGTGTTTCTAAGAGTATCCATTTTATCTAGGTTATCTAATTTGTTGGTATATAGTTGTTCATAGTATCCTTTTTTTTTACTTTTTTTTATTTTTTACTTTTTTATAACTTTTTTTATTTTTTTAAAGATACATAGATTACATAAATGTTACACAAAAACTATAGGGATACCCATATACCCCACTCCCCACACCTCCCACACCCTCCCACATAAACATCCTTCATTAGTGTGGCACATTCATTGCAATTGATAAACGCATCCTGGGGCTTTGCCATTAAGCATGGACCATAGTTCACATTGTAGTCTACACTCTCTCCCACACAGTTCTGCATGTTAGGTGATGATATAAAAAGGCCTATATCTGTCATTGCAGTGTCATTCAGGACAATTCCCAAGTCCTGAAAAAGCCCCCATATTACAACTGTTTTCCCCTCTCCCTGCCCTCAGAGCCTCCAGTGGCCACTGGCTCCACATCAATGTTGTAATTTCTTCCATTGTTAGAATCACAATATGTCTGTAGTAGAATACCAGTAAGTCCACTTTAGTCCATAGTTCTTTCCCCAATCCTGAGGATTCTGGGATGGTGGTGTCCATTCCACCTCTGATTAAGAGGAGGCTTATCTCCCATAGGGAAGATGGATAGGACTATCTTGCTTGCAGTTTCAGACTCTCTCTGTTCCTTGGGATGATCATTGTCCATCATCATCTCCTTGTTAGTTGTCCTGGGTGAGTCTAATGAGCTATAGAGTAGGTGTTGCAACTCTGCTGAGGTTCCAGGCCCAGCTGGCACACGGGCAGCCAAAGACTCGTGTCTCTTGGACATACACCTACAAACTCCAGCACCAAGTATATCTTTAAATAGAAGGGTCATGTGTAGGGAAGACATAAATGAGTCCAACTCTGTCGCTCTCAGGAGCACAAACTCCAAGGTAGGGCTCACTGGCAAGGCACCAAACTCCAGAGCTATCCGCCCTGACCATAGGACCTCAGTGTCTCCAGAGCCCTCAGGAGTCCCACTATTTGGGGTAGTATCCACTTTGGCAGTCTACGAAATCCTGCTGAGATGTACATAAGTGTTACCTCTTGGATGACCTCTTGACTCACTTTGAAATCTCTTAGCCATATAAACTCATTTGTCTTTACCTTTTCCCCCTTTTATTCGAGGTCTTTCTCCAGTTGCATTGCTAGTTGGTGCTTGGTAGTAATCCCTTGGTGCCAGGGAGGCTCATCCCCGGGAGTCACGTCCCACGCTGGGGGGTAGGTAATGCATTTATATGCTGAGTTTGGCATAGAGAGAGGCTACATATGAGCAACAAGGAGGCTCTCAGGAGGCAACTCTTAGGCGTCCCACAACAATATGCTAAGTTTCAATTTCAAGATCAAAGGCTTATAAGCATAGCCGTCAATACCAAAGGCCCATCAATGGATCATCCTCCTTCGCCAGTCATTGCCCCCGCACTTGGGGGGACTTTTGCTGCTCCATTAGAGAATGTGGCAGAGCTCTCCAGGATGGAAATTCAATATTCTCTCGGTTATTGTGTGAGGCTTCACCCACTGTAACAATGCCCTGTGAACATTTGAACATTTTTTATATACCTTATATGTATGCCCAGCTGAACTTCCTCCTTTGTATCCCCCCATCACTGACACCCCATACCAATGATCTTCCCCTGCCCCAGTTTTAACCCTTCTGTGATCCAAAGCTTCTTAAAAAATGAAGCCATTAAAATAGCCAAATGCAATTAATAGGAAAATAAAATAATAATAAGTTTAAATATAAGAAATATACCCCATAGTATCCTCTTATAGTTCTTTTTATTTCAGCTGAATTGGTAGTAATGTCCCCCTTTTCTTTTCTGATTTTAGTTATTTGTATCCTCTCTATTTTTTTCTTTGTCAGTCTACCTAAATGTTTACCAAATTTATTGATCTTTTCAAAGAACCAACTTTTAGTTTTGTTGATTCTATTTTTGTTTGTTTGTTTACTATTCCATTTATCTCCACTTTAATCTTTGTTATTTCCTTCCTTCTGTTTACTTTGGATCTGGTTTGCTTTTCTTCTTCTAGTTCTTACAGTTTTGAGGTTAGATCTCTGATATGAAGTCTTTCTTCTTTTTTAATGTTAGTATTTAAGGGTATAAATTCCCCTTTCAGCACTGTCTTTGCTGCACCACATAAGTTTTAGTCTGTTGTATTTCCATTTTCATTCACCTCAAGATATTTCCTAGTTTTGCTTTTGATTTCCTCTTTAACCCACTGTTTAAGAATATGTTGCTTAATTCCACATATCTGTGAATTTTTCATTTCTCCTTCTGTTATTGATTTAGAAATAATTTCATTTTGGTCAGAGAATATGCATTGTATGATTTCAAAATTTTTTAAATTTTTGATGCTTGTCTTGTGACTCAACATAGTCTATCCTGGAGAATGATCCAGTGCACTAGAGAAGAATATTTATTCTGTTTTTGTTGGGTGAAATGTTCTCTTTTTGTCTGTTAGGTCTAGTTGGTTTAGGGCAGGGGTTCTTAACCAGAGGTCTGTGTTCTTGAATTGAAATTCAAAAAAAAAAAAAACATTATTATTGTGGGGATGTGTTGGTGCTGGTGTGATATACTTATTAAATAATACACAGTATAGTGTAGACTTAGTAAAGGGTCTGTAGTTTTCACCTGATTGGCAAAGGGGTCTGTGGAACAAAAGAGGTTAAGAATCCCTGGTTTAGAGTATCATTCAAGTCTTGTGCTACCTTGTTGATCTTCTGACTAGATGTTCTATCCATTATCCAGAGTGGTGTATTAAATTGTCCTACTACTCATGTAGAACCATCAATTTCTCCTTTCAAATATATCAGTATTTTTTTCATATATTTTGGGGCTTTCCTATTAGAAGCATGTACATTTATAATTGTTACTTTTTCCTGTTGAATTATCCCCTTTATCAATATATAATTACCATCTTGGTTCCTCACATCTGTTTTTGACAGAAAGTGTATTTTATCCAATATTAACATAATAATCCCAGCTCTCTTTTGGTTACTATTTGCATGGTATATATTTTTCCATCCTTTCACCTTCAACCTACTTGTATTTTTAAATTTAAGGTGAGCCCCTTGCAGACAGCAAATAGTAGAGTCATTCTTTTATAGCCATTCTGGAATCTCTATCTTTTGCCTGGAGAGTTTAATCCATTTACATTTAAATTTACTACTGATAATAAAGGACTTTCTTCTGCTATTTCGCTATTTAGCCTTTGTAAGTCTTATACCTATTTTGTCCCTCACTTCCATTAATGCCTACTTTTATATTTATTTGATTTTTGTGTTGTGCCATATTGAGTGTCTTCTCATTTCTATCTGGATATAATTTTCACTTATTTTCCTTATAGTTTCTCTGGGCTTAAAATTTAACATCCTAAATATGTAACAGTCATATTTGGTTTGATAACAACTTAACTTCAATAGTATGCACTTATACTTTTCCTATAGCTCTCCATATCCCACACCATTTTTTATACTTGTTACCACTTACATCTTTGTACATTGTAAGTCCAAAAACATAGATTTATCTTTACTTCTTATGCACTTGCCTATTAGCACCTGTAGGAGTTAAGAAATGATGTTCTATACTAAACAACACACTGCAATAATGCTGGCATTTATAACTACCAAATAGTTATCTTTACTGCAGGTCTTTATTTCTTTATGCCACTTTGAACCACTGTCTAGTGTCCTTTCTTTTCAGTCTGAGGCACTCCCTTTAGCATTGCTTGCAGGGTAGGGCTAGTGGCAATGAACCCCCGCAGCTTTTGCTTTTCTGAGAATGTTTAAATCTTGCCCTCACTTTTGAAAGAAAGCCTTGGCATATATAAAATTCTTGGCTGTGGCTGATTTCTATCATCACTTTAACTATTTCAACCCAGTGCCTTATTGCTTTCATGGTTTCTAATGAGAAATCAGCACTCAATCTAATGGGACTCCCCTATATGTAACACATTGCTTTTCTCTTGCAGCTTTCAGAGCTCTCTCCTTGTCCTTTGCATTTGATAATGTTATCAGTATATGACAGGGTGTGTTTTTCTTTGTGTTTATCCTGCTTGGTGTTCTCTGGGATGCTTGGATGTGCAAATTCACATTTTTTGCAAAGTTTGAGAAGTTCTCTGTCATTATTTCCTTGAACATTCCTTCAGCAGTCCAAATTGTTTTTCTCTGCAGTCTCACGCTGCAAAATTAATTTCAAGGTAGCCAGGACAGGGATGGAAGTAGGTAGGGACATGAGGAGTAAGCCTGGAAGCTTGGTCAAGAGAAAGAAAAACAGTCTTTCTCACAAGAGTGCCTTATGGAGCTAGTTGTTGTGAGCGACTGTGGCTCCACCTGCAGGGGGCCCTTTGAGGACGTTCAAAGGTAACTCAGAATTGTCTGCTCCACTGGAAAGGGGAGTTTTTCTGCACCAGCTCCCATTCCCCATTGGTCAAGTGATGTCTCAGGGAGAGTTAATTCTCCTGAAGTCTGGTTTCAAGAAGGTTTCCACAGGCATCCCACTTATTGGTGGCAAAGAAGCCCTGGCAGAAAGCAGGAGATAAATAAAGAAGAGATAAGGTGAGGGGAGATGCTATCAGGTTGTGCATGCAAGGAGCCCAAGGAGCCCATTGCTGAAGCAAATGGCAGGAGTGAAAAGGTGGGATAAGAGGATATGAAGTGTGCCACAAGATGTTTCCCATACAAGGAAGTCTTGCAATAATCCATGATAGTGGCTTGGACAAGAGTGGTGACAGTGGAAGTAGTGAGAAATTGTCAAATTCAGAATACATTTTGCTAGTAGGATCAATGTGAAATGTGAGAGAAAGAGGGATTTTAAGAATGATGCCAGGGCCTGATGAACTGGAATGAAAAGTTTCTTTTAAATGACAGAAGAAAACTACAAAACAATGAGGTTTGGGGGCAAGACCAGATCTTTCATTTTGAGTATGTTAAGTTTGCTCTTCCCATTAGAAAGATAAATGGAGATCTTTAGTAAACAGTTGGATCTATGATTCTGAAATTAAAATTCAGGGGGAAAGTCTAAGCTGCAGAAATAAATTTTGGGGGTCCTAGCATATGCTACTTAAAGCCATGAAATTGTTGGGGACCACCAAGGGAGTGAGCATGGACAGAAAAACAAGTGGTTCAAAAACTTAGATCAGGAGCATTTCTTCATTAACATGTTGACTAGAGAAAGAGAAACCAGCAAGTGAGGCTAAAAAAGGAGCAACCAATGGCGTAGGAAGGAAAAAGAGATCAGGGGCCGGAAGCTAGGTTGAGAGAGTGAAAAGGAGTGAGCGATCAAGCCTGTCAAATGCTGCTAGTAGACCATTAAATTTAATAGCGAGGATGTTCTTGATGACATAGAGAGGAAGCATTTCGCCAGTCCTTGGGAAAGAAGCCTGATTGGTTTGGGTTCCAAAGAATGGGAGAAGGATTTCAAGCTTATAAGTGTGGAGCAAGTTACTATAATAGGGGATCATGGGAACACAGGTTCAGTATATAACAGAAACTTCCAGCAAATGATTCCTTTATTGTACAGAATAAAGAGTCCAGAAAGGGCACATCTCCTTGTTACTTATATAGCATATACAGTCCAAAAGAGCAGGGGAAGAAGTAACATCACAGTTAGTCTCCAGAGATGGCCAAAAACCACTTGGGGTCAGGAGATAGATGGCAGCTCTGTAGCTACCACTTCACATTGGAGGAAAGACCAATCTATACTGCTAGAGTATGATTTTTTTCCACCTCCAGTGGAGGGAGCCTTGCCACTGACAATTCCTGTTCTGATAAGCATTTGGGGCTACTAGTTCCCTGTTTCCTGGTTTAAGACCTGGTGGGGGGTAAGGGTGGGCTTTTCATTAGACTTCCATCTCCCCCAGGTTGTGGAATGACACACAATAGAAAAGGAGGTGAGAGTAGCCAGAGGATGGCCACTGAGCAGGTATTTGTGATTTCCCTAGAGAAAGAGGTAGGGTTAGGTAAGGTTTGGGCAATTCCCTAAAAGAAAGTATGAACATCTCAAGAAGTTTGCTACAAGGGGAAGCAGGTAGTCAGAGGATGAGGTGAGACAAAAAAAAAGTTTTTTTTTAGATGGGAGAAACAATGGCATGTTTGTATATTGAGAGGAATAATCTATTAGAGAGAGAAAAATTGATGACTATTAAATTTCATGATTTTGGGGGGGTCAGAAATCCAGGCAGAACTTTGTTGAGGAATCCTCACCTGATGTCAATGAAGTGATGTCCCTCGGTGGTATTCAACTGACAGATAGACTTGTCTGGAGAGCGAAGGACAGCTTCATGTGCATGTCTAGCACCTTGGTGGGTATGGCTAGAAGGCTGAGCTCATCTAAGACTGTCAAGCAGGTGCTTGGCACACTCAAAGTAATGGGTTTCTTACATGGAGCCTCAGGGCTCCAACAGCAAGCATCCCTACAAACAATATAGCAGCTGCATGACCTTTATGACCTACTCTATTGGTCATGCGGTCATGAGCCTGCCTATTTCAAGGAAAAGGGACATGGACTCAAACTCTTGATGGCAGGTAAGTCACAGAATTTGTGGCCAGGTTTAAACTGCTACAGATATTATCCCCACTCTGAAAATAAGTAAACTAGGACTTACAGAGGGATTGATTAACTTGCACTATGTCATGCAGCAGGTCAACTATATGCCCAGACTGGATGTCAGCCAATCACACCCCTAGGCCAGGACCTTTAAGGTATCTAATTATTTGTTTAATTAAGATGTTATACATTGAAATCTTTTAAGGTTCTCAAAGTCATACAATGTAGAAAGCTGCTTTCTGTAGCTTGTATATTCCTGAGACAGATACTCCCACAAGCCTGAGCATATAGTTTACAGTAGAGAAGAGATTTATTACTTTGCCAGAGCTAACATATGGTTTTGACGCATTTATAGGAGTAATTGAAATGATTTGGGAAGATGTGTCTAAGTTGTGTCATATCACCAAAGATTATGAGGTATCCTTAAAGAAGACTGATTTAGAGGTAATATGGCTAATGTGGTCACAGTTGTAAATTGCTTTCGATTTGCATATACGTGCCTTGCAAAGCAAAAAGCTCCTATAGTCTGTCTTTTCCCGAAACTGTTTAATTTACACATTGAATATTAATTTATCGAATGCATGCCCCTTTCGCCAAAATGTGTGCGTGTCGTTTCTGGTGAGAGGTGAAGATAGAGGCTGTGATAACATTCAGTGTGTCACTGTTAGAAATAGCATTAGCACATCAGGACGCTTTGTACAAAAATGGTCCTATCTGTGGAGGAATTCTCGCGAGGGAAGAGCCCTGGAAAAGCAGCCTCAAAGAAATGACAAAAAATTCAAAAAGATGGTGGCACTGGGACTTATGCTCCTGGTGAAAAGTTTAATGACAAATTGAGGGGCATAGTAATAAGACAGCGTTGGGTGGTAATAAGGAAGCAGAAGATCCTACAGGCTGAGGCTAGGGTCCGAAATAAGATACTTCACAGCCGATTGAAATTCGAACAAATTGCCAGATGTATCTGAGCATATTTCCTTAAATGCAAAGTGGAGTTGAAAACAATATAGTAAAGGGTTACAGCAAAAATTACTGAGACTGTACAGAAAGTGCCTAGAAAGGAGCCTGGCACTTCCTAGGCACATAATAAATGCTCTCGATCTCCTCCAATCAACTCTAAGTTTCATAAAGGGAAGAAATGTGTATTGATTTCTCTGCTGTTTTAATGGCACCTTGCACAGGGTATAGCACATATTAAGAACCCCATAACTATTTTGGAATATAATGCATGTATGTTGTATGCATGCACAAATAAATGAATGAATGAAATAATTGGTCAGCCATAAATAGGAATTAAGTATGACGCACTTTTCAAAATGGACAATAGCAAAAAAATTAAGTGAATAATGGGCTTTGGAGATAGACCTGGCTTTGAATATGCGCTGTACCTCTCACTAGCTGTTGTGAGGATCATAATAAAACCTCCCTAATGGGGCTGTTGTAGTGATTAAATGAAGTACCGTATATAAAGTGCCTGCACAATCCATGGCACAGAGTAAGTGCCCCAAGATCGATTGTTGCTGTTATTTGTGTTGTTAATATTCTAGGTTAATGAACCTTTTCCCTTCCCTTGGGTTTCCTCTTCACTAACTGAGTTCAGTGCATTTGTGCATACACCAAATTAGAATGAACAAGAATTTGGTGAGCCAGAGAGCTTTCGCGTTAATCTGCAGACCTACAAATCTGTGCATTTATTTATTTATTTATTTATTGCTTCACGCGTTTTGGCTTTAGGTTCCTATGAATTTTATTGATTGTTTTAAAGTCACAGCTAATATTTCTTTAACCTTGTGAAGATACTCAGCACCAAACACACCATACTGGGTACGAAGCCTCACACTACAATACCTAAGCATACCATATTAATCCAAAATAAAATGGTTCACACTCTACTTTCCCCCTGAGCAGCTGATGTGTATGCTTATTTGATTTAATTTTATTTTTTTGTTCTCTGTAATGGCTTGTCTCTATTAATTATGCACTAAGCACATTTCCCCCAACTAGTAACCAGCTGCAGCATTTCACTTTCATCAAAAAAAAAATCTCAAATTCACAATTGATTCTATAATTCAAAGAAATGTTACATAGTCCTCTGAGCTCTGTAATGAAATGTATTTGTTATATTTCTTATTACACTAAAAGCTGGCTTTTTCCATTATCTTTTTTTTTTTTTTTTTTTTTTTTTTTTCATTTACAAAAGCAATACATGCTCTGGTCTATATTTTGCTGCAACATAAGGAGACATCCTCTCATAGTATTGTATTTCTTAAATGCACACTATAGATCTTAAGAACCTCATTCAAATGTCAACTCTGACTCAATCAATATCCATTCTCTTCTACTTCTTAGATAAAAAAGAAAATACTGCAAAGGAATATTGCAGAGAAACTTTTATCAATGAATAACAATTTTCTGAAAATAAGTACATGAACAGGATATTTACAAAAGAAAAATGTAACTGGTCAAGCAATTCAAGAGATAATGTTCAGCTTTACTAACAAATAACAGCAATAACAACCAGCATCTATCAAGTGCTTACTGTATACCACGACTGTTCTAGGCAACTTGCATATATTAATTCATTTAATTTTCACAACCATTCTAAAAATAGATATTGCTGGGATTCAAACACAGATAAACTGAATCTAGAGCCCATGCTGTAATCTAAAACACTATGCTCAGAAAAATATCCGAATGAAGCAACGTGAAATACTGCATTTAAACTATCAGATTGATTAAAGATTTTTGCTTAAGATAGTACTCAATGTTGATAAAAGTACAGTAAAGCAGACTTTCCTATAAAATGCTTTGAGAGGACAGATTGGCGTGTCCTTTCCATAAACAAATCAAGAGCCTCAATAACCCATTAATTCACTTCTAGATGTCTATTCTTGAGGAAATTCCAAGAGATGAGATGAAGAAGATATGGTGACTCTGGAGACCTTGGAATCAGATTACTGGGGTTGGACTCCTAGCTGTACCAATTGCCAGGTATGTGCCCTTGTGCAAGTTAGCTAGCTTCTCTGTGCCTCAGTTTCCACAACTATAGGGGGAAAAAAAGAACACATTAATAGTACCCATATCATCAGCCTGCTAGCAGGATTCCTGTGCTTAATACATGTGAAATGGTTAGAAGATGCCTGGCACATGGTGAGTGGTATATACGTACTAGCTATTATGAACCAACATATACATTGCAGTATTACTTATGATATAAAATAAATAGGAATACCTAAATTCCTTAAAATTTACAAATGGTTGAAAACATTAGCTCATTTTTAAATAATATATTTTGTGCAATAGAATAGAACACACCTATATAAAATTAATTCCAGATACTTATTGATAAAATAAGAAAATTTTGATAAAATAACATTACATATAATAAAAGGAAACCAAATTTTATAGAAAGTAGGTTCCCAATAATGTTCATATATGTGTTTATAGGTTTATATGCATGAAAAATTTTTGAAAAAAAAAATGCCTCCAAATTTTAAAGAGTAGAAATCTTATAGCAGAGTAGTAATTTGGATCAATGCTTTATCCAGGTGACACCAAGACATCCTCAGGCTCCATGAGTTACCAGAAGGACTCATAGGACTCAGAAGCTGTTAGGCTTACTGTTGCTGTCTACTACACCAAAGGGATGCAGATTAAAATCAGCAAAAAGGGCACATGGGGCGAATTCAGGGGGAAACCAGGCACAGACTTTTAGATGTCCCTTCCCAGTGAAGTCACATGAAATACACCAAATTCTCCCAGTAACGAGGTGTGATAGCACATACAAAGCATTGCCAACCAGGGAAGCTCACCCGAGTGAGCCTTCATGTCCCAGATTTTTAATGGAGTCAGTCATGCAGGCATGCTGCACCTGCAGGACTGACCTCAGCTACTCAGACTCCAGAGCGCCCATATAATAACAAGTGTACACTATAAATCACATCATGAGCAAAAACCATCTCGTTTAACTGGTACAGGATGGCCCAAGTCCTTTGACATTAAAAAAAAAAAAAAAAAAACCTCTTAGCAGACAGAATAGTTGAAGGACTAGGAACTCACCTCCGAGGAGCTAGCCAAGTACCCATCCTCAAGACAGGTCTTTCCTGAGAATGTGCAGGGTTTGAGTAACTCAGGCCTTCTGAGTTAATCCTTTCCCTTTTTTTTTCTACAGGCTCACCAATATTCTTCATACTTTACAATAAGGTGGATTATCAAGAGCCCATTTCACCTGAAAGTTAGGAAGTGGAGTTAGATAAATCTTTGGGCTAAACTCTCTAAGGACTGACCAGAGGAAGAAAAAGCAGGGACTTTTCTCACCATCCACATTCTCGTACTCTCATCTTTGTAGGGGAGTGTGGAATCATTTATCTTCTTCCCTGATGGGATAAAAAACCAAGGTATTACTTTTTGAATGAGGCAGGCCAGTCTGGCACCTAAGACAGAGTCAACATTTTAAATTCCTATGTTGACCATCTCTCTTTGGGAATTATTTAGACATAAAATCCTGGGAAAAAGAAAAAGGAAAGCATTCTTCCCCATGTGGTTCAGGAAGCCATTTTAGTTGTGCTACAAATTGAAAGAGGAAGAACAAAGAAGTGTGGTGACCAAAATTGGCAATGCATTAATATGAAAAAATAGGCAATGTGTTAGTGGAGCTTGAATTTAAATTTTTTTTAATGTGCTTATGGATTTAATAAAACAGAGTAAATTTGGAGGACAGATGGTAGTGAAGGACAGTATCATTCATTAATATCTATTTTATAATTCAGATTTCAAGACACATTGGGATTTTAATGTTCTCCCATAACAGAATTAATCACTTGAATTTGAACAGTATTTCAGCTCTTACCACAAAAAGAGTTGTCATTTCCTGGCTGAAATACTTATTCAGTTATAAAATTTACACTTCAATCTTTTATAGAGGTGCTGCAATTCCAACTCAGCCACCTGTTCTTATAATATTACTAACAGCATTCTTTAAATATATTTCAAAGTTTTATATGAAGATAGTAGAATGCAAATTTTTAAAAGCATGTAAGCCTGCAATATAACTAGACTGTCAGGAAAAAGAATTTGTTAGCAACATATACAGGAAATTCATTTTGCAAACAACTTCAATCTTATCAAGGTTCCTTTTACTATACAAATACTGATGAAGTGCAAATCTAAAAGGTAATTGGGGGGTATTTTTCAAGTAATCACCCAGTGTTCTGTGGTTGAGAATGTGACATTAACTAGAGTTAATAGAAAAAGAACTCCAACAACTTAACACACATGCTTATATTATTTACAGATGATGAAAATAGAAAATGCCGCTTTCACTTATTTAATGTACCAATCAATCCAACACAAAATAAATAGCTGGACAATTGGTTTTCTGTTTGCTTTTAGACTTTTTTAGGAGCAGAGATACAAGGGCATGAAAAATCTGTTTACACAGTCTTGCCCATAGAGGTGGAAAGAAGACATTCATGATTTATAGAAAAAAGTTCTTCGTGGGTTTATGATGAGCAGGAAAAGGAACGAAAGTGATGTTTCCTTACCTAGAGCAAGAACAGACACTATAATGGAAGACAAACAGAAATAGACAACTGACCAATTGGCCAAGTGGTGGGTGGGAAAGCAGTCCCAAATCACCTTGATAAATCCATTTCTGTCCAACATTTGACCACCAATCTCTAGATGTAAAACCTGATTATTTAAAACATCATCTATTAATTTTACTTTTAATAATAGTGAGATATTGAAGTGAAGAAAAATTAACTATAATTCCCAACACAGAGAAAACCACTGTTCATCACTATTCGTATACTTCATTCCAGGCTTCTTTCTGTGTATCAACCTTTTATAGGCAACATGCCAATTCAACATACTGGGCAACCTCAAAGTTTTTACCATGATTTGGTTTAAATCTAATCTATCCATTCAATGATTAAGAACATAACCTTTGGACTGAGACAAACTTAGGTTAAAAATCCATGTAATTTGGAGCAAAATACTTAAACTCTCCATAATTTACTTTACTTGGTCATAAAATGCATGAAATACTATATGTTTCTTAGGGTCCAAAATAACAGTGAAGATTTGGTAAAACCATGTACTTAAAGTACTGCATGCAGGATCGATCATATATTAAGCACTAAATTAATAGCAGTTATTTTTATTTCATATGTGTTTAAAATTAGCAATGTACACAAACCTGGGATTCTGGTACCTCCAGGCAAGAACATTGTCACCCAACACACACAGTGACTAAGAATTAGTGACACACACTTACCCAGCATTTTGGGATCCATGAGTTGACAAAAGTAGTAAAACAGTCCCAAATCATTTATCACTTTTGGAAAATAATCTAAAAACCACTTCTTATTTTATGTAGATACCAAATAAATACTTCTTTGCAGATCCCCTATTTAACCCATAGAAATGCAGCGTTAACATGGTGCTCAGAATGCCTGAGTTTGAATCCTCACTGCATGTCCCTGGGCAAATCACTTAACCTCATTTGGTTTCAGTTTGCTCATCTGTAAAATAGTAGGTAGAGTTTAGAACAATATGGTGCACTAGGCAAGCTGTAATAGCAGTATCGCACAGAGCTCAGTGGGATTTATATCCAGAGAAGCATTAGATTTAAAGGTTATGTCTTAGTACCCCCATGAGACTGAAATCTATCAGCAAAGATGGCTTTCCATGTTTCCCCTCTGCCATCCACAGCTTGTTGATAGTTCCCCTCTCAGTCATAAGATGCCTGCAGCAATTCAAGATATCCTAAACAGGTGCAATAATGTCTAGTGAAGGAAAGAGGCATTTCTTCCCATGAATGCCCTGTTATTATCAAGAAAATTTTCCCCAGAATCCCTCACTAGCTACCCCTTGAGTCCCACTGGCGAGAACTGCATCACATGCCCATGCCACTGGCAAGGGGAATGAGACCATCAAGAGTGACCTAAGTAGATAATGGCTCTCTCCTAGGCATTTAAGAGGATGTAAAAAAACTTGAACAAATTTGGGATTCTGCCAAGAATAAGAAGCAGGGAGTTGGGGGATGAGGCATGGAGAATGGCTGCTATAGGCAACTCACAATGTCTGCCACCAAATTATTATTTCTTAGTAGTATCTACCATATATTAACCGCATACTATGCACCAGGCACCTGTTTTGTAAAGATTATCTCTCATTCTCACAACAATCTCCACTCCAGTCTGTTTTTATCCCCACCACTCCAACAGAAGTGCTTTGGGAGGGGGGGTAAAAATCTAAAGGTCATTCTCTGGCCTCATATTTACCCTCCCAGCAGTAACAGACACAATTAATCATGTCACTATTTTCTTGTATATTTTCCATCTCTTCAGCAGGCTCCTTCTTTCCAACATGGCATCTAACTTCTTTTTTTTTTTATTTTTTTATTTTTTTATATTTTTTACCAGGAGGTCCCAGGGATCAAACCCTGGTCCCTCCATATGGGAGACGGACGCCCAACCATTTGAGCCACATCCACCCCCCTGTAACATGGCATCTAAATATTCAAGTACCCCAAGACTCAGTCCTGGACTCTCTCCTGTTCTCTATGCATTCTCTCCCTGGGTCATCTCTTCCAGTCCCATGGCTTTAAATGCCAGCAAAGCTAATGATTCCAAAATTTATATCTCCAGCTTAGTGCTTCACCCTGTGCTCCAGCTTATATATCCTACTTGGCATCCATTCATGGACACATATTTGACATCTCTACTTGTATGCTTAAAATGAAACTGATACTTTATATAAACAAAATAGAACTCTTGGTTTTTTAGCTCAGACCATTTTCATCCTACATCTTTCCCCATTTGATTGATTTATCCCATCAAAACAAACCAAAATCCTAGGATCCATCCCATATTTCTTCCTTTCTTGAAACCCTCACATTCAATCCGTTAGCAGGTCCTATAATTCTACCTCCAAAATATGTCCCAAAGCCATCTATTTATCTCCATCTCCATTGCTGGGATGCTAGTCTTAGTCACCATCACCTCTTACCTAGAATACAGTGGTGTGGCCTGTTAACTCTTCCTATTACTATTTATGACACTTATTCCATTGTCCATTTTCCATACATCAATCAATGTTAATTTTTTAAAACATAAATCAAATACTTTTTAAAAATATCCAGATTTCTATTGCACTCAGATAATATCCAAATCCTTACTATGACTGAAACACACTACATGATCTGGGCCTTGTCTTCCTCTAAGTCTCCAGGTACCCTAGCCATCTGTCTGTTCTTTAAATTCTCCAAGCTTCCTCATACTTCAGGGCATCTGTGCCAGCTACCCCCTCTGCTTAGAACACTCTCGCCATGATTCCTCACGAGGCTAGTGCCATCTTATCATTCAGGTCACCCTCAAATGTTACCTCCTTACGGGGACCTTCCCTGATCACCCTAACGGAAGGCTAACTGTGTCAGCCAAGGCACATTCACCACATAAATATTTCTGGAGTAAATAAATGACAGCCTAGAAAGTAAGTATTTTTATCCTCCATTTGCAGACACCGAAATTGAGAATCAAAGTTTTGAAAAGTTGCCCTCGGTCACCTAGCTTGTTATAGGCAATCCCGTATTTTAATACTATGAACATCAGACTCTAAAGCCAGGTGTCTTTCCACTACACTATAGAAATGTTAAATAACTTGTTTAGACCCAACATTAACTTTTTTTCTAGCTACTCTATCATCCTTCTTTTGTAATATGATCAAATTTTGAGTGTTGCTGAATTGGTAGCAACAGTTCAGATACAAGCAGATAAGGGTTAGGGTCCTGAAACATTGAAGTTAATGCATATGCTAAGACAGGGATTTCAGAACCTGTACCTCAATCAAATGGTATCACAGACTAAATAGAGATTAAGTGGAACGGGCTTGTGTGTGGTTGTGAAGATCAGAGAAGATATGTGAAATTTTACAAAACCACAATAAAAGCACTATGAAATGTAAGACACTTATTACCAGAAGTCTCACCTTGAACCCAAATTGTTGGAATGTTTTCTTTTTATAAATCATGCTTTTATTCTATAAGGCACATTCTTTATCTTCTTATATTTTAAGGCTTTCTTTCTGTTCCTTTCAAAATTGGAGTGCTGTTTACAAAAGCATTGTCCAACTATATGTATGTTTACTTCAGCTGAGGGCTGTGAATGCTGCAGGACCAAAAAGCTTGCCATGATTTAAAGTCTTAAAAAGAAATGTCAGTTGAACTCAGTGCAAATGTGAGAGCTTGGAAGCCTGTTCACAGCTCATCCAACACTGCCTCCAAAATCAGAAAGAACCTCTGGAAAAACTAAAGCTGCCTCATAGTCCTAACATATTAGAAGGAAGCTAATCATGTTGGCATGTCCTGCTCGTCAATGGTCGTGTGGGTTTCTTTAAATTTTCAAAAAGTATTTCTGTCAGTCACTCAGTTGGGCCTGAACTCGCTCTGTCCCTAGTTATTCATTCAGACATGGCTTTCATGGATAGCAAAATGATGGTGTGAAGCTCCCATTCAAACTGAAAAGGAACATGGGCATGTATTTATTAAACTGCCTCGTTCATTGTTCCCTGGGTATCTTCAAACATTTGACGTGTCAGGACTGAGTTTTCTAAACATACTACATGCCCTTTGTGTGTCACCAGCTTTTGACACCCAAATGGAAAATGTTTTGTCCTGGGTCGTGGAGCCATCACACCCAGTATGCCAGTTTGCAGGGTTGTTGCTGCAGTTCTCATAAACTACCACAGGAGGGGACAAGCCCCCTCTGTTATGCGGGTTCTGTGACTGTTTCTGAAGCAAAGCCCTCTGACTGTGTTAAGATGAGATAATTTTTCCCTTCATATTAAAAACCTAATCTAGAAATGTAACTGGAAAGTCTAAAAGCTGAGTATATATACACATCTAGTACAGAAGCCTTTCAACCAACAAGACTCGAAAGACCCCACAAGTTCCCCCACCCCATATGCTTTGAAGAGATCTCTCATTTTGCTTGCTTTTTTATCTGATCTAGAAATCAGAGTTGCTTCCAAAGAACTCAAAACAGAGGTAGGGCCTCATCTTTGGAAGACCCTGACTCCATTTTACACATTAATGAAATCAGAATGAAATTGATGGAATCAGATATTTTCAGGTAATCATACTTGAGCAAATTTGAGATATCAGTGACTCAAGTACTTTTGCATACTTTGCACAGAAAACATTTAAGCTATAAAATTGTTGTTGATTGGGGGGGGTGGAGGGTCTGAAAAAAAAATTGTTAAATTTTCATGTTTACTTCACTTTGAAACAATGCTTTTTTTTCTCTCTCTCTTTCCTTTTTTAACATTAAAAGTACATCTAAATAAATTGCACAGTACAGCTCCCATTTCTCTACTCACTCTGGGTCCCCACCTTTCCTCTTTATTCATCTTGACATGAACACTTTTATTCTTGGTAAAGGAAACAGTTGAGGGGGAAATGCTATTTTATTTGTGTGCATTACCATCTAAGACTAAAAAAGAAGACTAATTATCTGAGGAGTACTGTAAGATAAAAAGGCACCTCTTTGCACATATATGCATATATATTTATATATCATTTTACAAATGTTGGCATGTATTGTGGAAATTTTGATTTTTACCCACAATAAAAAATAAATTAATTAAAAAAAAAAAAAAAAGGCACCTCTACAGATTTTACCTGTCCGGATAAAACTTTAAACTGTTTTTCTTCACTTCTCTTCAGCAAAAAGCCTATTTCAGTTTGCCGAAGGGCTGCCAAGGCAAAGCACAAGAAATGGGTTAGCTTCTATTTTGGATAGAAGCTTACAGTTCCAAGGCCGTGAAAAGTACAAACTGAGGCAAACTGGTGCTTTCTCACCAAAGTCAACTGCCACATGTTGAAGCAAGATGGCCCCCTATCTCTGTCCCATTTGAGCTCGGCTGAAGGCAATCAGGCACAGGGCTTGTCTTTTTCCGGGCTTCCTCTATCAGTCTCAGCTGCTCCAATTTCTTCCCAAGTTCAGCTGTAAGCTATCATGCATATCGCAGGGCTTGTCTCCTCTTGAGCTGCTCTGTGGGCCCAACCTCTCTGAGTGTCTCAGGGACTTCCGTTTTCCTGCAGTCCTCTCTCACACATTGCAGAGTCAAATATGCCAGCTTCCTTTTCCTTTGCCTGTCTATCTCTCTGTGTGCCACCATTATAGCAAACCCAGCAAGAGGACAGACTCACCATGAACCATGCCGCACTGGCATAGTCCAGTCCAAAGCCCAGAATTGATCTTATTAAGTAAACTAATCAAAGACCTCTAAACTGAATTAATGCAATCAAAGGGTATCATACCCAGAGGAATAAATTAGTTTACAAACATAATCTTTCTCCTTTGGGGATTCATAAAATAATCTCAGCCTGCCACAGGGCCAAAGGTTGCATTTTGTAATAACAAGCCTAGTCTGTTAGATAAACTTCCTTAAACTATGTCCACCACATTTGCACACACACACACACACATACACACACAGAGGTCTTTCATGGAAATGCTTAAAAAAGGAAACTAAATTCAAGACAGATTGATAGTGTGGTCAAATATCAGGGATCCATTTAGAACCAAATTACCACAAGGATTTAGGAATAAGCTAGGATCATATACCAAAAGGCTCAGGGTCAGGCAAGACAATGGTATGTTTTTATTAATAGATTTTATTTTTTAGAACAACTTTAGGTTTATAGCAAAATTGTGCAGAAATTTTGAAACTCCCTTTGTAGAGAGTCCCCATTTATCCCTCTGTCCCCCAATACTCTGTTTCTCCTGTAATTAACATGGGTGCATTTAGTGTGGTACAACTGTTACAATTGATGAACCAATATTGTTACCTTATTATTAACTAAAGTCAATAGTTTAAATTCAGGTTCATTCTTTGTGTTGTACAGTTCCATGTGTTATGGCAAATGCATATTGTCATGTATCCACCATTACAGTATGATAGAGAATAATTTCACTGCCCTAAAAATGTTCTGTGCTCCACCTCTTCATTCCTCACCCCTCCTCTTTCCTCAAACCTCTGACAATCTCTTATCTTTTTACTGTCTCTATATTTTTGCCTTTTCCAGAATTCCATATAGTTGGAATTGTACAGTATTTATCCTTAACAGACTGGCTTTTTCACTTAGCAATATGCATTTAAGTTTCCTCCACGTCTTTTCGTGGCTTGATAACTCATTTCTTTTTATGGCTGAATAATTTTCCATTGTATGGATATGTCAAAGTTCGTTTATCCATTCACCTATTGAAGGCATCTTGGTTGCTTCTAGTTTTTTACAATTATGAATAAAGCTGCTATGCACATTTGTGTGCAGATTTTTGCATGGACTTAAGTTTTCAACTCATTTGGGTAAATACCTAGAGACTCAATTGCTGGATCATATGTTAAAACTATGTTTGGCTTTGTAAGAAACTGCAAAACAGCCTTTAAAAGTGGCTGTTCCAATTTGCATTCCTACCATCAAGAAATGAGAATCACTGTTGCTGCCAGAGGCATTTTCTTCTATGGACAATTACCAACCTCAGTGACGCTGTGAGCAGCTTCTGAAGAACTATAACAAGCATTCATAGCTATTTTGGCAAGCAGGGCCTGGAGCCCATCAGAGGAATCAAATTTGCTCCTGGTCCAAAAAAGAATACTTGTTCAAATGATGAGGCATCCCTGGAAGCTCTTCCCATTCAAAGAATCACTTGTAGATCCTTCCTGAAAAGGAGGCCACCCAGAAGGCAACTGGGTCCTAACCACGAACCATCTCCATGGTGCAAGAGCAGGTAATGTGAGAGATGAGTCTGTACTGAGTCCAGACCAGCTCCCCTCTTAGTCTCTGAGATTTCCCCCAAAACCACACTAAAGCAAACCAAATTTTATAAACTAAATAAAAAATAAAAGGTGATATAAAACCAGTCATCCCTTCAGATTAGGGTTAAATATAGGAAATCATGGAGTATTTCATTGTGAGAGATAATCTTCATTCAAGACAAGCTGGCCTTATAACTTGAAGGTAGTAGCCAAGAGCTCACATATTTTAATAATTCTTTGGGAAGTTAATCCTATTTTCTACTTCTGTAAAGAGTTTAGGCTTTGGAGCAAGGGTTTACATGAGTTCTAGAGTGAGTTCTGTTACTTTCTAAGCTCTACCATTTGAACAAGTTACTTCACGTGTCTGAACCTGTTTTCTCCATCTCTAAAATGGGAAGAGTAGCAGGATTTACTTCACCAGTTTGCTGGGAGGATAAAATAAAATAAACCACATAAGATACTTAGTACTCAGGAAACCCTCAATAAATATTTTTTATCCTCATCATCATTATCATTAAGAATATTAACCTTCTCCTGGTTTTTGTAAATATTAGATTTCCTCTGTGTTCAGTCTTCAGTCCTCTTCTGTTCTCACTTGCATTCTCCCCATCAGTGATGGTGTCCAACCCCATCACATATCAAGTCAAGATCTCCTGATGCTTACAGGCAACTATTTCCTTGATATTTCCCCTTGGAATCTTTGGGCATCTAGAATGAACATGTCTAAGATGAACTCATAATATTTATATACACATGGCAACAGCTTCTTCTCAAGTCATTGCATTTCCATAAATCACACATCCATCCACTCCACCTGCTTGAGCAAATTAAATATATAGATATCATTCATGACTCTTCCTTTCCCCTCATCCCCCATAGCTAATCCATTGTTCACTCCTGTATATTGTCTCTCTGAAACAGTAGTTCTCAATTGGGGAAATTTTTAACCCCCAGGGGATACCTAGTAATATGTAGAGGCATTTTTGGTATTCACAAGTGGGGAGGGGTTGGCAGGGCTCAGAGGAAGAGGCCTGGGATGTTGCTAAACATCCCATAATGAACAGGACCACCCCCCACAATGAAGACTTATCCAGACCAAAATGTTAATAGGGCCAAAGTTGAAAAACTCTTCTTTAAAATATGTAAAGAATTTGTCCATTGCTAGCACTCTGGCTTCATTTCTGCAGTGATCAACTAAGTGGTCTCACTTCCTTCACTCTAGCCTCTACCCCCTCATTCTTTTCTCCACACAACACCCAGAGTAATAGCTGTGAAATGTAAGTGTGATCCTGTTAAAACCCCACACAGCTCCACCACAACACCCTTCAAAGATTTCCCTACTCTACTTCCTGGAATAAAGGAAGTATTCTCTACTTAGGGTAATAGCCCAATTTCTAATCAAGTCCTGCACCCTTGCCTACCTCTCCATCCACATCTGTCACATCACTCTCCCATTACTCAGTCTACCTAAACCAAACTATCCTTATTTCTCTTCCTTTGCCTCCTTCAGGCTTAGCCTAGAATCCTCTTCGTCCACACTTTGCCTAACAAAGCCCTACTCAGCTTTCACATGACCATGTCTCTTCACATTGAGCCTCTGCTCTAAAGCTCCATGATTCTCTCTAATAGCACCCTTTTCTTTTCATTCATGATGCTTCTGACAATTTATAATTATTTATTTCTGTATTTATTAGTATCTGTCTCCCCAAATTGATTCTAAGTGCTTTAAGATCAAGGAGCAGAAGAATAAAAGGACTTTTGAAAATTCTGGGAACCTGGGTCATGTGTCTGAGCAGTTCAGACCAGTGGATGGAGAGATTAAGCAATCTTCACTTATTTCTTTCACAGTTTTTTCTAGATCTTGTGCTATTTTCAGTGAGCTTAGGAAGAAGCTTTTCTAAGGTACATCAAGGGAGAGTTGCACATACCCCAGTGCTGTCTGACAGTGGAGGTTCATATGCTGAAATTCATCCCTATCTTTCCTTCTCTATTCCAAGTAGCCTCAGATTCACTCTCCCTGCCACAGCGATGGGCTTTTCTTTAGAGCAATAGCAATATAGTTTATACAAGAACATAAAAAGTCCCAATGCTTTCCCTCTGTAATGATTTATTGTGAAATGTTAATTCTTATGCTTTTCAGAAAGTACATTGTATGAGAAACTTTGTGGAGACAGAAGAATTCTTACAACCTTGAGAAGAGTTAGGGTTCTTATAACAGGAAAGCAAAGAGAAAGAAATAATCAATGTTCAATTTTGTTTTTAAGTTCAAAAAATGCTTCTGAAGTTCTCAGCAGAAGCAAAACTATTGATTTGAAAGAGTTTGATTTTATCAAGCTTCAACGGGGAAGGTCCTGGTAGAAGTAATGTATAGTTTATTCATTCTCCATCACCTCACCCTGTTTTATGCTTACATAATTTATTACTATTTTATACTTGGTTAATTTTTGTCTCCTTGTTAGTAATAAGACCAGGGACTTTATCTTGTTCACTGTGGTATCCCTGGAGTCTAGAAAAATGCCTGGCACACAGTAGACACTGAATAAATATGTGTTGAACTATTGAATTAATAAATTTAGGAGAATATTTTAATGTCAGTTTGTTAAGGAGTCATGTTAGCTGTTCTTCTTGTCATCTGGTCTGGGTGCTCGCTGGTGAGACTAGTCGTTTAACAAGGAATACCTGCAGAAGTGATGTACACATGTAGGTGAGATTGTGTGAAGCCTAATCTGAACTGCCTTAGGTGGGCATACTCTCCTTTGCAATAACCCAGGAGAATCATAAAGCTCCTAAAATTAAAAATGGGGTCTTTGACACCCAAAGAGACTGTGACGATATGCAAGGGAAAACTCTAATATCTGTACTTGGGAGGAATTAGGCCAGGTAAAATGCAACTGCTTTATACCTCTTGCTTTATACTTCATACACATCCCAATTAAAGGTCTAATACACACATGTGAAATTGTATTTTGATCTCATTTGATGACTGCTAGTTGTTATGATGACCAATGTTTGACACATAACTGTCAGGTTCAAACCAAGTATAATGGAATGAAAGAAATTCAGGAGAATGTTTTAATTTAATTTAATGACCAATTACTTTAAAGCCTACTTATATAGCTACCATTATAATTAATGGTAGCTTACTGAATGCATTTGACTTGAGCTGAAGAATTTAATGTTTTACTCCTAGGTTTGACAATAAATTTAAAATGTCAGCTTTTCTTTTGCTGAAATGTGTTGAGGGAGTCGTGAACAATCCAAAGTACTTTTTGTTCTCTGTCAAGCAAAAGGACAAGTATATACCACTTTCTGAAGCACAAATTCTCAAATGCCAATGTGAGAAATATTCCTTTCTTTTAGAATTTCATTTAATGCTAGTTAATAACAAGATCTCTGGTTAAAGCCCAGCAAAAAAAAATCAACTGTGACTGTGTCCTTTGTCACAGCATTGAGAATGTGCCAAATACAAAAAGTTACTCTCTCAGTGAGTAAATGATCACAGAGCATGTCTTTATAGCTAAGCCAAATCGGCACATTACCAAAGAGAAAATACAATCACGATCTCCTACTTCCAAAACAGATGGCAAAATTGTATGGGCTGCTGGGTTCCTCGACCCAACTCTAGAGAAATACAAAGGCAAGGGGGAATTATGGATTATGGGAACTAATACACATATAAAACACACACACTCAAGAAAACCCTGAGGGATCAAAAGTTTTATTAATCTGTTGACAGTTCAGTGTGATCTTTCCACAAAACCTTCCCAAGAACTCACACATGTGTCCCGTGAGAAGGCAGTATTTGGTCACCCACCGTGGAGAAGGCATTGGTTTTTCAATTACTATTAATCAGAAAAAGCAGCAATAGAGGGACATAACTGCTGACCAATTTAGGAAAGAGATCATTATCTCTTTCCCCCTCCACCCTTCTCCTCCAATGGAGTAAAGCAACTGAACTTTAGAGAAGGTTTGGGGAGCTAGAGCTCATACTCATCACTCTCTAAGCAATCAGGACCAAGTTCAAGTCTTTGCTTAGGAAGGGAAAAAAACGAGTCAGGGTCATAATATGTATTAGTTAGGGGTCTCCAGAGAAACAGAACTGACCATATGTAAAAATTAAGAGATTTATTGTAGGAATTATCTCATGCCATGTAATAATGGGGATTGGCATGTCCAAATTCTGTAGGGCAGGTCACAAGTTGGAAACTCAATGAAGGTGAAGCTGAATTCCCCAGAAGAAACTGAAAGTTGGAAATTCCAATGAAGGCAATGTTGAATTCTCCCAGGAGAAGCTGTCTAGCTGAAGTAGAGATAGAAATTCTTCTTTCTGACTGTTAAAATACTCAATTCTTGATTTAAGACCTTCGATGAATTGAATAAGAAGATCCCTTTTATTGCTGAAGTCAATATCTTATGTTGATTGGAAATGATTTTAGCCATCAGAGTGGGTAAGCTAAAAGTGTCTTACCAGATGCCACAAAGAGGAACTAGTTTACTTTTTTTCTACTTGTACCCCACCTTGCTCCAAAAATTATTTAGGACAAGCAAACAGAAACCATTTAATATTGGTCTTTCTCTTCTTCCAAATGATACCATACCCCCATCCCACAACCTGAGAACCAATGTCTCTGTGTAGAAGATACAAACTTATTTTCTTGGGCATTAGAAGTTGGTCTATCCAATATTATGTACAATAATAGCAGCTCCAGAAATATGGAACTGAAGACTCTGTATCAGACTACAGTCACAGGTTTGCCTCACATCATCGTTAGGCCACTGATCTCTGAATTGACCAGGATGAAGAAGAAAAAAACAAGCAAGACTATAAAATCTTCAAATGTTGCTAAGTTCTGAAGGGACACAATCATTGATCTCCAGAGCTTGAAATGGAAATCAATAGTTTAAAGATTACAGAAACTATGATAGTTAAAAAAGAAAAAGAAAATCTTACAGAGTATAAGGAATTAAATAATGAAAACTATTCATTTTCCTCATCTCTATCTGTGCCCTCAAAGACAAAATGAGCTGTGACCACATTAGGGTGAAATCTTATTTCATCAGAATAGCCTTAATGTTTCACAAAAGCCATGAGTTTATGTCTTCAAGTATTAAAAAAAAAAAAAAAAAAAATCCTTTAGGTAGCTAAAATGCAACAAAAGTGAACATAATGTATATTTTAACCCTAGTTTTTTTGTTTGTTTGTTTATATAGACCCAGCCATGAGCTGTGTTTTAATGACCGAGGCAGCCCAAAGCAGATACCATGAAATGGATTAGCTTTAAACAATGGGAATCTGCTTACAGTTTGAGGCCCTTGAAAATGTCAAGGCATCATCAAGCCCATCCTTTATTTTCAAAGACTGGCTACAGTAATCATTGGTTCCTCTGCCACATGGCAAGGCACATGGCAGCATCTGCTGGTCTCTCCCTTCTCTTCCAGGTTCTGATGATTTCAGCTTCTTGCTTCTGTGATTTTTCTCTCTCTTTGTATTTCATTCCATTTATAAAGGACTCCAGTAAGAGGATTAAGACCCAAACTGATTGAGGTGGGTCACTTCCTAACTGAAGTAACTTCATCAAAAGGCCCTACTTACAATGGGATCTACAGGAATATATTAGATACAAGAACATGTTTTTCTCGGGTACATACAGCTTTAAACCACCACAGACTGTCAAACCGCTTCATCAGAGACCTGATATCAAAATATCACTTCCCACTACTTTGATTATATGTTAGATGCTCAAGCTTTAGATGCCTCTAGGAGTTGGTTATTAATAAAGTTACTGCTACTTAAAACAATAGAATTTTCCTTTTTTTTTTTTTTTTTTTTTTCACTTAAAAATCTATATTATTAAGCTTTGGCATGAAGTAAAGAAAGCACACCCAAAAGTCATTGATTTGGACCTGAAGCCTTAAACAGAAAGAAGTAGAGGGAAGATGCTCCAGGTATAAACGGTTAATTAGCACACAGCACAATTGTTTCTCCTGTGAACAATTAAGTTTGACAATATAAAAATAAATATTCAAGTCAGTTCACTCCTTTTGCCTCTGAAATAATCACCAAATCATGAAGGAAATTTTTCTTGCTGAATCCAAAGTCCCCAAAGCAGGACTGATTCTACAATTCTGCTCACCTACTTAGGATAAACTTGATTACTCTTTTATTTATTACACTTTATATTATGAAAGGTTTATATTATGAAAAGAAACTGACATTTAAGAAATTAATTGAGTTCAGAGCTAAGGATATCCTTCATTTGATGTTTTTAAAGTATAAGTATAAATAAAAAAGACTGTCAAAGCATGTTTCTGAATTTTTATAAGGCTATAATTATACACATATTTAATAACCCCATTAGGCAGGATGCTTTGGAAAACATTGAAGACTTAGATTATTATGATTAGCATAATAATTAGGTTGTTCATCAGGAAAAACTATGAATAATTCATTTTAATTAAATAACTGATAGAACAGTAAATCAACCATCAGTGCCAGAGCCCAGTAAGTTATGGGCTGCAGTAAATTATCAGTAAAACTAACTTCTGGGTACAACATAATAAATTAAAATGTTCTTAAATATTTGTCTCATTGCGAGAAAAATCACCAAAATTTTTTTCCTTGGATTTTGCATTTTTGACAATCAGTAGATTTGCCTCAGGTATACGATTCACTTTGCTGCTGTATTATTTGAAGAGCAGAATAAAAGGATTTGACATTAGAGAAATGAGAAGAAAATGTGTCTCTCTTCAAGCTAATAGATGTAGTCGTACTGCCTTCCTTCTGGCTATGCCAGGTGACAATCTTGGGAATTAAGTGCAAGATTATATATTACACAGAGAATTATTGCTCATGCAGAAAACAGGTGGCTAAAGCCAAATCTTTTATTCAGTTAATGCCGATGTAAATGATTCGGAGAAAGAACAAAAGATCTTGTTTCCCACATCTGCTTGCCACTATGTAAAATGGATGTCAGCCCTCACAGGGAAAGCAGACAGCTAGTTTATAAAGCCTGTTGAGACCTCAGAACAATCTACTATTAAATATTCTGCTTCCTCTTCTTGTTTAGCCACAAGAAAAACAGTGAAAAATCTATATTTTCCAAGAGAGATAAAGTTTAATTTAAAGATTTTAATAAATGATCAATGTTAGAATATAGAGGAAGACTAGTACATAAAATTCTACCTAACTTGGAAAAGTATTAGTTTGAAATTTAGTATGCAATATAGCCCTCAAATCAAAATGTGTTTCTACATTTTGTCTTGTAATTGATAAGCTTATAGATGGTAATTAGGCTCCAGAATTTGGAGAGACCAAACAGAGCCTAATTTCAATGTGAGAATAATTAAAAATAAAGCATATGAAACTATGGCATTCAACTGAACTGGGAAATTGGGGCTCATTTTCTGTGTGGAGCTGAGGACACACTGGATGAAGAAATATTTGCTCCAAAACAAACTGTCTGCCCTGCCCTGACCAATTAACCTCCTGATCATAGGACTGAACTCAGCAACACTGCTGTTGCAATACTGAATGAAGTTTAGGGCAGCAATCACCGACTAGGAACCCAGTGTAGTTTGCATATCAGCCAAGAAACTTTGCAGTTGGAAATCTCTTCCCCTCCTCATTCTCCAAGACAGCCAAGCTAGAAACCTGGGAATTAGCTTTAAGTCCTTCCTCTCAACCTCCCATCTAATTGGCCTCCCAGTACAGTGAATTCTATTCTCAAGCAACTTTCCACCCTGTCCACAGTCATGGTCCTCATGGACACTACTAATTTAGTTCATGCTGTAATTGTGTCTTGTCCATATTGCTCTAATAGCCTTCTCTTTCCTGTCCTCCTAATTGTTCCACTCCAACACAAATCTGACTTGATTTTCCATGAAGTTTATTCAGTCCATAAACAGCATCTCCAAGATTCTGGTTGGTTGCACTTCTGGGAAAACTTTTATGAGGAGGGTTAGTAGGATAAACTATAGCTGCCACTGCTGTGCTAGGTCCTGAGACCACAACTGATACTCATCATCGCCCACATATAGCACCTGTTCTAGATTTCCCTTGCCTATGGGGTGACCCAGACTTACCCCTGAGGGATCTAAACCCTTGATTACCCTGAGGTTTCCTCTACTCATTTATTTACTATAAAAACTGGAAACAGAGTTTTGAAGCTGTATGTACCCCAAGAGTTGCCCAGTTGCCCAGTGGATCCTTTGAATGCCACACATACTCCTTTCTGCCCCCACAACCGAGCAGCAGCCCTATTACACTCAGACTAATCAGGGTATGAAGCAAAACCTCTGGATCCACAGAGCCAGAGCACAAATTCCCCAAGTGGATCCCCAGAAGTCAGGATGAGGATCACTCCATTCATTGATGAGTTCTAGATCACAGAATTGACTCAGGTCTAGAATTTGGGCACGAGTTCATGACTTTCCATTAGTGCCATCTGCTTATTCATTATTGATCTCTTTTGCCTACATATTTTAAGCAATACCTTTGTTGGCTGCCCATATATCTTACCTCTAGGAACACGAAGTTCTGTAAGCCATTTCCATATATTTCTATGGACAGGACTGGCTACATAATTTCAAGACTTAGTGAAAAATGAAAATGTGGGTCCCCTTTTTATAAGATAATGAAGAATTTCCAGATGATGACAGTATAGCATTAAACCAACTGTATGGCCCTTCTAAGCATAGTCCACATACCCATGAAGCCAGCCTGACTTCGTGGGTCAGGACTTGCTGGGCGTCCTTCCAAATTTGCTAACAATCAAAGTTAGTATGCCCACCTTGCTTCTGACAGTTAAGTGTTGCCATTTGGCCTCTGCTCTTCTGGGATTTTCTCATCTCCTTTGCTATATGGGCCAGTCTTGTAAAATCATCTCCTCCCATTAGCCCTGGCTTACAGAGGATAATCATTGCCGAGCTTCTCAATCACACCAATGCATACCTTACTGCTCTGATAAATAAGAGAATCCTCTATGCTGTCCCAGGGAACATACATCAGCAAGACTTTCCAGGCTTTGAGTAGATTGATTCTAGCATGCCCATTCTTTAAGCCTTTTGATCCCTTCCTCTACTGTCTGCTCTGACATTTCTGGCATCTGTACTTTAATATGGGTCATCACTTTTTTCAACTTCCAAGAGCCACTCCAGCAGCATTTGGGACTTTCCTAGAGCCCTTGCAAACTCTTCTTTAACCAAATTTGTATCCCACCTCTGCTTGGCCCAGCACACTCAGAATCTACTTCTAGTCAAACCCCCTTCTCCCCCACATCCAGTTCCCACTGGTATGTGTTAAGCTGACCTACAGATTCCTTGTGTATAATCTCCCCCCTTCCTTTATAGGCTCTGCACTTCCTCAGTCAGGTTAACTGAGATTTTATCCTAGATATGAGTCCAGAACTAGGAAGGGCAAGAGGACAGATCTCAAGAAGAGAATGCATTGTTTTTAAGGCGCCTACATTATTTAAAGTATCTACTTAGTGTTCAAGGAAAAGGTAGGTTTCTACTTTCCCATAAGGAGAAGGGGTCATCTCCATAATTCCTGAGAGCCAGAACAATCAGGGGGAGGCATCTAAGTGTTAAATGCAACAATCTAAATATTCTATATATAAAACTTCTAATTATACACAGTTTAACAAAGGTAATGGGTCACATTAATTCCTAAGATGATGCTTTAAAAAGACAATAGTATCATTTATATATGTGTGTGTGTGTGTGTGTAAAAGCATACAAAAATATATTGAAAGACACAAACTTCAAATAAGTCTTACCTATTGTAAGGAGATGAAAGAGACTTTGACTTCTACACCTTTATATTGTTTGATTTTTTTTCTTTGACCTTCATTTGATGAGAGCTGATTAAATCACATCCTCAGTTCAGAACATATCATAATCATTTGTCTTAGTAAGGCCTTCTCTTATTTATTCTATTTATTAATTTATTTATCTACTACTTTTTATTCCTTTCATATGTTTGTGTGTATGTGTGTGTGTGTGTATTCTGTTTCCCCATAAGCAACTATATAATATGCTTATACTAACACAATGGACTAAACTGTCAATCAGACACAATGTTTAGCAAAGTTTACAAAAAATGAGCCACAGAGAACACTACATGAAAAGATGGCTTTTCACACTGGGATGCATTTTGGTTTCAGAGTGACAAACACTATGTACAATAAAAAGAGGACAGGGAAACCCCTTAGTTTTTTGGTTCTCTCAGTTTTTACAGTCTCTAATCATGTAGTAAGAAGAGCTCTGTGACTAACTTCCATTATTCATCACAGCTATGGCTAATAAAGCCATGAGTTGAAGGCATTTATAATAAACAATCCAGGCAGATCAGGTATATCCTGCTAAAAGGATCCTTAGATGAAAAATCAGGACATAGCAGCCTCTGGAAGACTTTCAGTTACCTTCCAATTAATAAATTACATCAATTTGATAACCAAAGGGTCTGGTAAGGTCAGAGCTGCCACAAGCAAGCAAAGAGGAACCAAGGTGCAGACCTGCTGGTAAACCTTTCTTTCTTAGTGTTTAAAGTTTATCTTTTTACTTGGATGCTTTCTTGCAGCATGTCTATTGTTTTGTGAGTATGTATGTACATACATTTGCATTCAATTTTTATTTGTGCTGCATATGTACATTAAAATTCTGTATCCTCCTGTTTTCTCTTATCACTATGCTTTTAAGATCTATCCACATTGCTATGAGAACACCTAATCCATTGCATCTAACTTCTGCATACTACTTCATTTTATCTATCCCCTCTCCAAATGATGAACAACAAGCTTGTCTCACATCCCCACTACCACAAACAATGCTGCAATCAACATTTTTAGATCTGAGAATTTCACTGGGATTTATACTCCCAAAGCACTATTCTTGGGTTGTATGGAATGAACAGATTTATTTCTATTAACTACCATCATCTCCAAATGGATATATCCAGGCTATCCTTCTATCAGGGCATGAAGTACCCTATACTCTTTCTATTCTCTCATTTCTGCCAACACTTGCCATTATCCAACTTTGTGGGGTAATATTTGCAATAGAGATATCTCATTTTATTTTGGATCCTCTAAATACCAGTTAGTATATCATGTCATATGACTGTTACCTTTTTGGTCTTTTTTTCTTCTCTAAGTTATTTACAACCTTTGTGCATTTTCCGAACTGCAGTTAAATGGCATATTCTTAACTCAACTTCCTCTTAGTTGAATCCCAAAATTGTCAATTGCAAAAGACAAGTGTGATGGAGGGGAAGTCAGAGTGAGAAGAGCTACCAGTCCTAACTAATTGCAGTAAAAATAGCTCACTCATGCACATTTCACAGAAACATATAACAATGTTAATACCTTGGGAGGGTCCCTAACAAGGCAAGTAAAGATCCCTGAAGCTGAAGCTTTGTTTCCTTCGCAGTAAGTCCACCTCTGGTTCCAATTACATGGGTCCAATCTGAGCCTGCTATTTGGTTTCTGCTATTTGGTCTGTTCTTGTACCAGGGCCATACCATGTCTTTGGACTTTCTTGGATTTTACCAAAAAGCAATTATTAATTTATTTTATAATTTTCAAAACGTCACTGAGAATTTCTTAGAATCCCCAATAACATTTTACATTTTATTTTCAATCAAGCTTTATGCACTTACTGTCCCACCCCACTCCATCACTTTACCTAACAGAAGATGAGACCTTTAACCAACAGGATTTCCCATCTTTAGAAGATACTACCATCTCCATAATCCCAAGGACATTTTTCCCTGTAGTTTTTATTACTTTTACCAATGGTAGAAGCTACCTAAAAAGACGTTGCTAAGAAAATCCAGTCCATCTACCCTCAGGCTACTAAATTCATTCATGCATTTATTTATTCAGCAAATAGTTATTGTGTGCCTGTTATGTGTGTTAGGTGTTAGAAAAAAACAAAGCATATGTTAAGCCTTACGGAAGTTAATTTTTAGTGTAAACCTTTCCCTTTTCCAAGAAGAACATAGAAGCTATATGGCAGATATACAAGGACATTCTTCCTTCCTCTTTAATTGTAAAAGTAATTAATAATATGCCAGTCTTTCTTATATCCATTACTTTAAATTTGTAGACATTGCAATGTGTCAGCAATAGTTTCTGCAAAAGCAAAGAGTTAATATCTATTCCTTTTCCAAAAGTCAACCCACTTACTTTATACCCATTACAGCTGTGTAAATCTAAGTCACAATGGTCCATACAAACTGTTGAGTACCCTTTTTAATGCTCCCAATTAAATGCAGTGTTGGCTTAGTTACTTCCCTATTGGATTACAATTCTTTCCCACTCTCATCATGCCTCCTTCTCTCACTGTACTATATGGGACATAATTTCATAAACCATTTCCCTATGAAGGAACATCCAAACACTCTAATGAAAAAGAACAAATTCTTTCACATAAGTTGGAAATGGTTACATTTTTATTTTGAGCCAATTGATTTTTTTCTAAAGCAGAATTCATGATGTCACTTACCTGTAGATGAGTTTAAGCATGGTGAGTCTGGCACATATTTTCCAGAGACCTTCATGTTCAGACCCTAGCTTATCTCTTCAGCCTCATCATCTGCCACTCCTGCTTATAATTTGCATCTAGGCAAACTTCCCAAAACAAACCATGCTGTTTCACATGACAGCATTTTTGTTCTTGCTATAACTTCTATCTAGAATGCATCCAATATCCATTTCTTTACTTAACTCCCACTTCAGATTCAAAACTCAGTTCAAGGATCACCTCCTACCTCATGACTTTTCTTACATACCCAGTTCCCCTTCTCCTGAGACCCACAGCACCCTGAGTATCCTTCTATGGCAAAACATAAAATATTCTCTTAAAATGATCTGTTTATATGCCTGTCCAACCCACCAGCTCTGAGATCACAGACTGTGATTTCTTTGAGATCACAAACTGTATCTTACGCATCTTTGTTTGCCCAGTTCCTACCACAGCGTTTGTCACAAAATAAGCAATCAATAAATATTGAACCAAACTCAACTAAAATAACTTCTTGGAACCAAACTCTGAGTTTATACAATCATAATCACCACCAGAATAAACCCTGTGGGTAAACAAATTAGTCAGCCTCCTACACAGGAAATTTGAGGAGTAATGAACGGACCGCTGGCAAATTTCTACAAAGTTACTCATCTTTCTTCAATTTAAAGTTTTAAATGAAAATTAATATACCGTGCATGGAACATATTAACAATTATTAGCCTTTTCATTCCGAGTAGTATAATGCATGGCTTAGCAAGGTGGTTTTCAAACCTTGCTTTTTGGGTTGGGGGTGGTTTTATGTTTATTTATTGTTGTATATATTTCCTGACATAATTGTCGCTCAATTTTTTCTTTATAAAAGCATGAGCAATGAGGTGAGCCAGTGGCCACTTGGCAGTTTTTGGGTAGGGAGGGGATGAGCAGTTGAAATACAGGGGCTTCTTTGGGAGTTGGAGGTTGTCCTGAGTACTGTTGTGGCAATGGATGTAGGCCATTTTAAATCAGCACACACCACTAAGAACTGAGTGGGAGAGAGTGTGGTCTACAGTGTGAACTGTGGTCTATGGTTGGTGGCAAGGCTCCAGGATGTGTAAGTTCATTGAGGTTGGTGGGCCACACTGTGGGAGATGTTTGTGTGGGAAGTGGTGGGAGGTGTGGGAGGTGGGCAACATGGGAATCCCAGTGGGTT
>JAKSZT010038599.1:13357013-13375593 GCA_026826555.1 Tolypeutes matacus | reverse complement strand
AAAAAAAAAAAAAAAAAAAAAAAAAAAGCATGAGCAGAAAATTGATAAATGACATAGAGAAAAATAAGTGACCTGGTTGAGTTTGGGATGGGTTGTAAACTTCCTTAGAACCTCAATCGCTCAGTGGAACTCATTATCAAAATCATCAATAGGCAACCAGCACAGTCCTATGGGATGGAGCACAAGGACCGTGAATTTAATGTGCAACCACTCTCTTCATCCATCCCTCCCCACTGGATGATCACATATTTCAGTAGTCTTTACTTCCTTTCCTTTTCTTTTCCTTTTTGCAATTTGAGCTAGGGTTTCTTGAACTGCCAATTTCATCTGCACTCAGAATTATTAAGTTTCCATTACTTCTAGAATTTTGAGTTTATTAGAGAATGTTGAGAATGTGGAAAGAAAGAAATGGCAGTGGACAGAGTTCCATAAATGATGTACAATTATCTATCTCACATGCTTTATTATGTTTTATTATCTTCTTTACTATTTAAAATGTACTGTGTTAAAAGTGCTGTAGAGCTGTTGATCCATTTTAAATGTGCTTGGAGATCTTGTTAAAATGCAGATTCTAATCCAGCAAGTCTGGAGCAGAATCTGATATTCCACATTTCTAACAAGCTCCCAGGTGATGCTGTTGGTGGTGGTTTACAGAATCCATTTTGAAAAGCACAGAAGGAAGCAAAAATTTGAATGAGATATATCCCAAACTCTCATGGAGTCCACTGTCTCATGGGAGGCACAGACCTAAACCTTAAGAATCCAAATTCAAGGCAGAAAAAGGTGATTAGTGAAAAATCGGGTAGCCTTGAGGTCTTAGCAGAAAATCTGGAACATGTGCAATTGTCAAAATCCCTTTTCAGGTGTTTTAAGAAAATGACAAAAGAAATCAAGAGGCCCCATAAGAAATCAATCAATAGGTCCCAAAAGAAATCTAATCTCTGAACTTTCTGGTCCCTTTCCTCCTTGTTTTCATACCACAGCTGGAGAATGCGATTTTGTTTACAACATGCATGTTTCTGCTTTCTTAGCAGAAGAAAGCACTAGAGGAAGATGATGAATGTGTGCCTCCTAATGGTTTCCAAAAACAGCCTCCTAGACTGGATAAGCATTCACCATGGCAGAGATGTCACCTTGTGGAGAAAGCAAAACTATCAGGCCAGAAAACCATACCAAATAGCCTGGCTCGCCCACATGCTTCGGTGTCTAAGTATCTAGCTGAAGGCGAAGACAGATGCAGATCTGCCTACACACACAGCAGTGAATTGCTTTGGAAAATTTCATGGTATATGACAGGTTGTTTTTCTGTTATCTCACATTTTGTCAAGAGGTTAACAGAATTAAAGCTGTATTTTCAAGACACAGTTTTACAAACCTGGATATTTTTGCAATTTAATGACAGTATCACAGAATTTAACAATAATGTTGATACCATCCCATGAGTGTTCTCCAGAGCTTCATTCTCAAAATATCTGTTTCGAGTAAACATAGACATCAGTGGTCTAATTTGTGGCCAAGCAGTGAGGAGACAATCCTCATACTATGGAAGTTTTCTCTGAATTTCATCTAGATCTGACTCTATCTCAGAAAGAAAATTCTGTGTTGGTCCCTTGCCTTTGTTTCCAAACTGATGATATTGCAGGAAGACACTGTTCTCTATGGAAGAAAGTACATGGGATTTGGAAGAACACCAGACTTTAGGCTTTGGGAAACTCCTACTATGTCCATCCACCAAATAAGGATAGCAAAGTCCATTACACTTACTTAACCAGGTATTATGAGGACTTAATGAAGCAAATTTATGTAAAAGAACTCTAGAAACAGCAAATAATCATGATACTAGCCAATTTTCACTGAGTGATTGTTATATGCTTGGAGTTTTATCCCCCTACATTATCTCATCTAATAATTCAATAAGATAGGTATTGTTATTATCACCATTTATAAATAAGAAAACTTTGGCTTAGAAAGGTTAAGTACCTGGTCAATGGTAGCAATGCTAGTATATAGCCAAGCATAATATATATTTATTTCTTGGCTCCAGCATCCACTGGCCCTTTCTCACAGCATACCAATTTCCTTTTGGGGCTTGTGACCAGTTTATGGTGCCTAGTTATTTGGTCAAACAAGTACGGGGCTAATTGTAATACAAGGGCATTTCATGAACTTTAATCATCAGTGAGTTGATTGCATAGATGGTTGATTACATCTACAATCAATTGAGGATACTACAGCCAACAATGAGTAACATCTATTCCAATCTCTTTTAAGGCTTTAAAAAGAGAAGTGATTCAGAGAGTATTCAGAGAGAGAATTTCCATCTCTACTTTAGAGAGCCATTGTCTCCTGGGGAATTTATCAAGGACTTTCAGGTGGTGATCCACTGGAATACAGGTGGTCCCCTGGGTGTCTCTTAGTACTACCATGCCCTGTGATGAGAGTCAATTCAAAATCGCAACCACCCAATCCAGGCAGGACTAACATTGGCCCAGAATCTTCAGAAATGAAAGTTTGGGTCAGCCCACCTGCCAAAGAATCACAACCAGCTGAAATGTTTGCTAAGGGTAAAGGGAACATGCAATGGGTAGTGAAAGAAGGTAGTGATAAATACAAACTTCGACCATGTGATCAGTTACAGAAATGAGAACTGTAATGGTCATGAATATTTCTTCCTTAATTTGTTATGCATAGGTTTGTATATGTACATAAAACAAATATCTTTGTTTTCTTTCCTATCTTTTCCCCTTTTCATATGGCATAAGTTGTATTAGTTTCATGTCGTAAGTATTTAAGGATGCCATGTTTAAGAGTGAATATTACCCAAGAACTTGTATCCTATTCTGGGGGGATTTAGTGTGTTTCCAGTTGTATGCAAGATAGTTGAGTATTGTTATATATATATATATATGTTATTGTTTATATTTAGAGATTAAGTATGGTTTAAGGTGATGTGTATGGCTGCCAAGTTGACAAAGGATGGACTATGATGGTAAGGCTAATCTGACATCTTGCCCAGGTAATGGCACCAGGTTGTTTGGTCAAACAAGCACTGGGCTAATTGTAATACAGGGGCATTTCATAAACTTTAATCATCAGTGACTTGATTGCATATATGATTGATTACATGTACAATCAACTGAGGAGATTGCCATCAGTAATGTGACATCTCATCAAATCAGCTGAAGGCCTTAAAAGGAGAAGTTATTTCAGCATTCAGGGAGAGAATTCCATCTCTACTTCAGACACCAGCTTCTCCTGGGGAATTTATCGAGCACTTTCATTGGAGTTCCTGGCTTGCAGCCTGCCCTATAGAATTTGGATTTGTGTATCTCTACGGTCATGTGAAATAATTTTATAAAATCTCATACTATTTACAGATATCTTCTTTCAGTTCTGTTTCCTCAGAGAACCCTATTATTTGGAGTCACATCTCATTCATTAGGTATAGTCTTAATAGGTGGCAAATTCAGATGATTTCCATTATAAAAGTTGAAAAGCTGATACTGGGAGGGTGACTAAATTTAGCCAAACATTCTTTCTTTCCTCAGACTTTGACCCTTCAGGAAGTGGTCCAAGGCTTTAAAAAATTGTGCAATTCCAATCATTCAAAAGAAGCACCCTGATTCAACTGTTCCTGTCTTTACAATTTTCCTATAGTTTTTGCTTCCTGACCCTACCTAAAGTTACTGGTTTCTGCTTATTTCAAGACACGGTTCTCCAACCTTAAAATTTCTTAGATTTTGATAGTTTGCCAATAAATTTTCCTTTTAGTTTAAGTTAGCAAACATTTGTTTCTTTGCAATCGAAGGAAGCTAACCAATTTACCAAGCCAAAATCTCAACCCAACACTACATCTAAACCCAACAATCAAAGCACCACGTCCAAACCCAATAATCAAAGCAATAAATTATTTTGTTTCTATAAAGGCCATTCAATTTAAGTATTAAAATATAAAGTTATTTTCTTCTTCAATCTGCAGCTATATTAATCTGTGTTCCACCTGTTAATATACATGATAACATCTGCCTTCTAAAATTAAATGTGAAAATTATTTCTCAAGTGCTAATAGAAATTCTTTCAAGTGCTACAGATTTTAGGTGAATTCATAAATCTTTTGGAAAACTGAATTGTAGAGTTGATAGTGACCTTTGAGATCATTTTCACCTAATTTATGCAAATAGCACTGTCATAATAATTTAATGAAAATAGCACCTGGCAGACTTAAATATTCATCTTCCATTAGGTATACCAATAGAAAAAAGAAAATATTGGCAAAAATCTCAGATGGAATTATTGATGGGTCTGGAACATCCTTACAGAAATTTCTATTACTCTCTTTGAAGATAACCAGGAGAAATGAGTAAGTGTCAGGATATGGTGGGACTGGACCTATCTATTAAGACATTGCAAGAAGGCACATCTGTTGTTAGATGATCCAAGAATATCATCTTTAACATGAGAGCCATTATTTTAACACTTCCATTGACAATTTGTTTCTAATGTTGATCAAATTCTGTCTTAACAAACATGGCTCAAAATGTCCTTTCAACAGAACAAACTTCTTTTTGATTCGTAAATACTGTATTCTATTCTTAAGCAAGCAATCCTGATATCATGTTTCAGTCACCCTTAATTAGAACTGGAGATATAATCAACTTGTTATAAACCTTTCTACTGAAAGCTCTTTTTCATGGCTGCCAAAAAGAAAAAAATAAGAAAGGAAATCAATGTTTGTATTTAAGCTTGGCAATATAATGAGAAGTTAAGGTATGTGATATTTGTTTTTCCCACTCACTAGAATTGATGCTTGTGATACAAAGATTTACAGAAGATTCCTTATCCTCCTATTACAGAAGGAATAATATCTTTCTCTCAATGAAAATAGATGCTACTATTTATTGAGAAGTTACTATGGGCCAGGTGCTGTACTAACTTCTATAGGTGCTTTGTTTTATTTTACTCATAAAAACTCCATGGCATTTATGATTTCAGAGGCTAGGAGGCTTGCTTCCACCCAGGTTCTGTATCTTTTGGCTGGCCAGAAATTTTGGGGGTTCCTTGGCATTTCCGTCACATGGCAATGCACATGGCTGCTTGTATTAGTCAGCCAAAGGGGCACTAATGTGAAGGGTTGGTCTTTATAAAGGCTATTTATTTGGGGTAGAGGTCCACAGTTACCAGGCCATAAAGCATAAGTTTCTTCCCTCACCAAAGTTCATTGCCACGTGTTGGAGCAAGACAGCTGCTGACGTTTGCCAGGGTTCAGGCTTCTTGGGTTCCTCTCTTCCCGGGGCTGTGTTTCTCTCTGGGCTTAGCTCCTCTGTTTTCGCCACAAGGTCAGCTGTAGACTATCAGGTGAATGGCTCGCTTCTCTTCTCCTGGGGCCTTCTCTCCAACATCAAAACTCCAACATCAAAACTGCTTCTCAAAAAGCTCCCTCTGTCCTTTGCCTTGCCTTTTATATTCGATTCCTCTACCCACCAAGGGGTGGGGCTCAACGCCCTACTGACGTGGCCCAGTCAATGCCCTAATCATAACAATCATGCCCAGATTAACAGATCAGTTTACAAGCATGATCCAATTATATTTTTGGAATTCATAATTACATCAAATTGCCAAAGGGGTACACTGCTCTTCTCCATTATCTTCCGAGTTCCATTGACTTCCAGCTTTTGTGGCTTCCTCCCTCAGTGTCCAATTTCCTTTGCTCATAAGTACCTCAGGCATATTGGATTAAGGCCCATCCTTATTCTTATATATGTCTAGGGAAGGGATGCTAGGGGGTGTGGAGTTTTTCTTTTTGGAGTAATGAAATAATTCTAAAAATTTTTGAGATGATGAATGCACAACATTGTGATTATACTAAAATCCATTGATTTTATACTTTGGATAGATTGTACATTATGTGAATATATCTCAGTAAAACTGCTTAATAAATAAATAAATGCGCAAGAATAGCCAGAAATAGCAGCTATGTACAGAAGGGGAAATATAGAAGGAGTGAGAGGTGAAGAATTTTCTTGTTTGTCTGTTTTTTATTTATTATTATTATTATTGAAATATGAAAATGCTCTAATAATGATTGAAGTGATGAATGCACAACTATATGATTATACCAAATACCATTGATGTACACTTTGGATGAATTGTGTGTCAACAAAATTGATTTCTTAAAAAAAAACTCCATGACAAAGGTAAGATTTTTAACCTCATTTTATGTTCAATAATGTGAGGCAAGTGAGATAAAATGACTTTTCTAATGCTCAACAGACAGTAAGGAGCAGAACTTTTACTTAAACTCACTTCAGGGAGGCGGCTGTGGCTCAGTCAGTGGGGCTCCCGTTTGCCATATGGGAGGCCCCAGGTTCAGTTCCCGGGGCCTCCTGGTGAGGGCAGGCCCGCCCGCATGGCGTGGTTGGCTGACCCGGCGAGCACAAGCAGCAAGGGGGGGATAAATGAATAAATAAATAAATAAATCTTTAAAAAATAAATAAATAAAAATAAACTCACTTCAGGCCACAGTTTACCAATACTTTATTATTCTTCCCTACTCTACTGCTTTCCTTTCAAGTGTGGTCACATGTATCTTCAAGTCTACATATTATCTCACCCATAATACTTAAAAAATCACTTATTTCCAAGTGGAAGTTTTGAACAGAAGGATATTGTGGTGGTTTGGAGCTGTATGTACCCCAGAAAAACATGTTCTTAAACCTAATCCATTCCTGTGTGTGTGAACCCATTGTAAATAGGACCTTTTGATGAGGTTACTTCAAGTAAGGTGTGGACCAACCCAGTCAGGATGGGTCTTAATCCTATTACTGGAGGCCTTTATAAGCAGAATGAAATTCAAATAGAAAGAGAAAAAGCCCTGGGAAGAAAGTAGCTGAAGCTCAATGGAACCCAGAAGAGAAGGGAAAGGCTGCCATGTGCATTGTCATATGACAGAAAAGCCCAGGACAAAGGATCACCAGCAGCCAGCCCCAGATTGCCAGTCTTCAGGATAAAGGCATTGCCCTGATTTGGATTTGATTTGGGCTTTCTTTTAGCCTCAAAACTATAAGCTAATAAATCCCCATTGTTTAAAGCAACCCATTGCATGGCATTTGCTTGAGCAGCCAAGGAAACTAAAATGGGTATCCATAATTATCATTATAATTTTGGCATGATTATATGTGAAGGGTAGTTATTTGGTAAGTAGACTTAATTTTAAATAAGAAAATCTAGATTTGACTCTTGTCCACACCATTAACCACTCTTTGCCCGTGGCAATTCAATTAACTTCCCTGGGTTTCGGGTCTGTCCTCATCTCTAAAATGGGACTATTCAACTTATCTCCCTTCTTCACCAACTTATTATAAGGATAAAATGGATAAAGCATTGGCTCTGGAGTTAGACTCCCTGCAGTCAAATCAAGTTTACACTACATAGAAGTATGACTTTGAGCAAGGGCAAGTTGTTTAATATTCCTATGTTCCCTCATTGGTGAAATTGAGAAATTAATAGTATTTACTAAATAAGGTTATGTGAGGATTACAAGTGATATTTAATATCCATAGTAACCACTCAAATATAAGCTGTTGTTGATGTGTGAAAGCCTTTTTAAAATATAATGCAACTTCTGTTTCTGGCAATATTAGAAAATAGATAACCACAGAAATCTCCTTACTCCTTCTTTCCACCCCATATATAGACACTACAAATCACCTAGAAATACCAGAAAAACCAAACAAGCTTTTGAATGCAGATATAAGATCATAAAAAAATGTAATGAAAGACTACAGGGTCCAGATAAGAAGAATGAGCTCCAAAGCAAAGTGGAAAATTGAAATTGAAACTGTGGATACCCTTGGGACATTTGCCAATGTCTGTAATTCTTAAAAGATTATTGGTATTAATGAACAAGAGAAAGGAGAGACCAACCACACCACCCCATCCTGATAAAGTTCAGATTCTCAAAGGGATATACCCACAGAGAAATGGTGGAGAGAAGGTAAAAAAAAGACCCCTAATCCTATCAGCAAAAGAATATGACAAGAATCTCTCTTGGTCTAGCCTCTGGGGAAGAACTAAAAAAAATATCCCCTGAGAAACCCCAGCTCTGTCCTCAATAAGATTTGAGGTCTGGGAAACCCCAAGTCAAGTAAGTTTCCTAAAGCAGCCCTAGATTGGTAACGTCCAGCCACAACCAGCAAAAGCAAAGGCAGATCATTTGGAAGCACATTCATTCACCCAAACCTTGAAAAAGTCCCAGAGATAGACTCCAGATAAGCATTAACTCCAAATTTAAAATTGGAAAAGATAAAAGGAACAAACCAGTGAGAATAGAAACCACATATAGCAGAATTGGATCTCAAGGACTTCTGATATTGGGCTTGATGTCTGCAAAATATAAAATCATTACATTTAGAATATGTATAGAAAAAAAAAGAATTGAAAAAATAAGGAATAAGGAACAATGAACAAGCTACTATTGAAGCAAAAAGAAAAGACCAGGTAGATATGAAAAAAAAAAAATCCAAATAAAATGTCTGGAAATGAAAAGATAATTAAAATTAACCTTGCAATGTACCACTTTAAAAGCAGACTAGACAAGGCTATAGTGGAGATTCATAAAGCAAAAAATAAATCTAGAGAAATCATCAGGAATGCAACAAAGAGAACAGAATAAAGGAAAATATGAAAGAGAAGATTATAGATGTAAATGACAGAATGAAAAAAAAAAAAAAAAGTCTATGCCTAATCAAATTTTACAAGAGAATAGAGACAATTCAGGAGCGCATTTTTGAAGAGGTAATGACTGAGAATTTTCCAGAACTAGGAAAAGCAAAACTCCTCAGGGTCAGAAAGGTAAATGAATCCTAAAGAGAGAATATATATTTTAATTCCACAATCAGATGCATCATATTTAAATCACAGTAAACCTTTCATTTATTCATTCAACAAGTATTTATTAAGCACCCACTATTGCACATGTTCTAGGCTCTGAAGATATGAGTAAACAAAAACAGAAAGTCCTGTTCTCATAAAAATAATAAAAATAGAACTTAAAAGCATCCAGAGACAAAAGATTACCTTTAAACAATGACATTGGACTGAAAACAAATCTTTCAGCAATGGAAGCCATAGAATACTGAGAAAATATATTTTAAAAACTAAGAAAATAATCATTGATCTAGAGTTGTATATCCAACTAAATTATCATTCATGAATGAGGGCAAAACAAGTTAATTTTTAGATAAACAAAAATTGAGTCTACAAATAGATTCTAAATAAAAGTAATTTTAAAGAACATAAAAAGAATCCTTGAAGGAAAATCAGAAAGGCATACAAGAATGTTGAACAAAGTAGATTCCATAAAATAATAATGGTGGTGACCATATTTTTCTTTCTGTATGAATATGATTGTTCCCATCCTATATACACTTTTTATATAAGTACACACATATATAATTAAACTTGAAAAATATTCATGTTCATGGGAGACAATGGGGATTGAGAGGGGGAAAGTGTCACGGCACACCAGACATCTGATAACACAGTGATAAAAGGACTGAAAAAAAAGAAAAGAGAAAGGGAAAAAAAAGAAGAATAAATAAATATATATATATTTTTTTAAAGACATTTCCTTTGCTTTTTTGCCCATTTTTTTGAATGTCCCAATCCACTAATTATATTTTGTTTTGTTTTGTTTGATTATTTTTTTCTTTTTTTTTTTTTCTTCTCTTTTTTTTTTTTTTTTCCCTGAGTTTCCTTATGTTTGTCTCTTGCATGTAAGCTTATCATAGTTGTTTCTTTTTCCTAGTAAGTGTATTTGATTGTATTTTATGGACTACATGTTCATGGAGGACTTGGATCACAGAAGGGTACTGCAGGGGATTATTGGTGGGGGGTGTCTGGGAGGGGGGTTTCATGGGAATTAGTTCATCCAAATATACATGAAAGATATACAAAAATAGTTCAAAAGATCAAAAGATGGGGCATGGTCATAATGGGTGGACAATCACACAATAAATGAGGGAATCTGAATTCCTAGCCTGGAAAGCTCTGCCACAGTCTCCAAGGGAGCAGCAATAGTCCTCTGAGTGCAGGGACAGTGCCTGTCAAAAGAGGATGACCCACTGATGTGTTCTTTTTATTGATGACTACCCTTGTGAGTCTTTGCTCTTGTAACTGAGATATAGCCTGCAGTTGTGGGGTGTCTAAGGATTGCCACCTGAGAGCCTCCTTGTTGCTCAAATGTGGCCTCTCTCTAAGCCAAACTCAGCATATGATTGCATTACCTTCCCCCCAATGTGGGACATGACTCCCGGGGATGAGCCTCCCTGGCAACGAGGAATTAATACCAAGTGCCAACTGGCAACACAACTGGAAAAAGACCTTGAATTAAAGGGGGAAAAGGTAAAAACAAATGAGTTCAAGTGGCTAAGAGACTTCAAAAAGAGTCGGGAGGTCATCCCAGAGGTAACTCTTACGCACACCTCAGTAGGAGCTCATAGAACATCTAAGTGCCTAACACCCCACACAGAGGGGCTCCTGAGAGCTCTGGAGACACCCAGGTCCTATATAAGTGGGGATAGACCCAGAGACTGATGCCTTATCAGTGGGCTCTATTTTGGAATCTGTGCTCCTGAAAGTGACAGAATTGGACTCAAATTAGTCCTCCCTGCACATGGTTCATCAGTCCCTTCTATTCAAACCTATATGTGATGCTGAAGTTTTTAGGTATACTTCCAGAGACTGGAGCCTCTGGCCTACCTATGTGTCAGGTGTGCGTGGAATCTCGGTGGAGCTGCAACTCCTACCCTACAGCTCAATGGACTCATCCAAGTCACCTGGCAAGGAGACAACGATGGGCAACGGCTATCCCAGGGAATGGAGAGGGCCTGCATCTGCAGGCAGGGTCATCCCACCTACCATATCCATGGGATATAAGCCCTCTCTCACTTGGAGGTGGAGTGGACATCACCATCCCCGTCCCCTCAGGACTGGGGGAAGAACTATAGACTAGAGTGGACTTGATGGTATTCTGTTGTACACATATGGTGATTCTAGCAATTGAAGAAATTATAACAATGAGGTGGAGCCTGTGGCCACTTGACACTTTTGGGGCAGGGAGGGGACGAGCAGTTGAAATACAGGGGCTTCTTTGGGATTTGGAGGTTGTCCTGAGTACCGTTGTGGCAACGGATGTAGGCCATTTTAAATCAGCACACACCACTCAGAACTGTGTGGGAGAGAGTGTGGTCTACGATGTGAACTGTGGTCTATGGTTGGTGGCAAGGCCCCAGGATGTGTAAGTCCATTGAGAGTGGTGGGACACACTTGTGGGAGATGTTTGTGTGGGATGTGGTGGGAGGTGTGGGAGGTGGGCAACATGGGAATCCCAGTGGGTTCCGTGTAATATTTTAGGTAATCTAAGCATCTCTTAAAATATATTTATATATATATAAATAACATTTTTGTAAGCAAATGCACATATATGCATATATATTTATATATCATTTTACAAATATTGGTATGTATTGTGAAATTTTTGATTTTTAGCCACAATAAAAAATAAATTAATTAAAAAAAATATTCATGTTCATCAGAATAAATTAACTATTCAAATGAAAAGAAAGTCTCATTTTCCTTTTTTTTTTTCTTAGTATCATTATAGATAATGGCATTTTCTACACTCTGCTATTTTAATCAATTTGATTTTTTTCTTTTTTTGCTCAAATTTTCACAGCTGGCTAGTAAGAACTCTTTTTAACTTGTCTACTAAGTCCTGTCAACACCACATCAGAATATTTCAAAGTGTCCTTATTTTCTGGCAACAAAATTTCTAGGCTAATCTTGAAATATCTCTTCCCCACGGCATAGAATTAGCTCCCCCTAAAAGCTTTGATTTGTTTTTTATTTTACCTTTTCTCAATGATATTCCTACTTGAAATTTTAGATTCTCACCAAAATTATAATTGAAACTCTTTATTTTTATAATTTGCTGAACCAAATAATTTTTACTATTTTTAATTAAAGCATACATAATCACTTTGCTTTTTAAAATCTGGACTTAAAAAGTAAGTCTAAAATGCAACACTAGTTTTTGAGTTATTTGTAATATTTTTACTCTGCTCTGATTTTATACACATTTATCTCATCACTCAAGTCCTATTTTAGTCTGTTTCTAATTATTTCCAGGAAGTGTTATCATTATTCTAGTTTTTATAGTGTTAGATTTTGTTATCTTTAGTAAGATTTTTTATTACTTTTGATTCAAAGAGGAAAAATTCTAAAGCCAGCCAGTCCACAAATGCTAAGAAATATATATTATCATTGCAGGCACAGAGACAAAAAAATATAAATCTTTGTTAGTTCTTTTTTATTATTATTATTCAAATAAGAAAAACATCATATCAGTACATAGTAAGCAAATTAAAATTGGAAAATACTTTCAGTCTTTGTTTGTGAAGACACCAAGTCTCCAGTGAATGCAGAAAAACAAACTTATCATGGAAATTCAGTACCTAATCACTCACAGACAAGCTTCTTTATCTCTCCTCTCTCTCTCTGTGTTTTTTGTTGTTGTTGTTGTTTTTAAAGGCAGTACCAAGGGTTGATCCCAGGACCTCATACATGGGAAGCTGGCACTCAACCACTGAGCTACATCTGCACCCCTAGATCTCTTTTTGATATTGTATAGCCAAGTGGTACCCTCTGGCACTAGACTGACTGAAACAGACACTCTCACCTTTATGTTTGTTCAAGTTGGAAAAGACCTCCTAAGGAGAGAGTAGCAATACTCAAAGATGCCTAATTGTTAGAGAAAATGATAATGAGTATCTTGCCTTTGAACCTCAAATTATTTATATTAGGTAATTATTTCTCTACAATTTAAGACTATCTCTATTATGTGATTTATTGGAACTATCTTAGATCCCTTGGCCACCATAACCTATGACTTTTCAAAGGTAACTAAGATGTTTCTTTTTCTGGATGGGTCCTATTTAAGAGGATTTAAAGACAATAATCTTAAAAGAGAGCATCTAGATACATTAATAATTTAATTTGTGTTTAGCTTTGCCAAAACCAAATTGAATTTAGAATACAAATTCTTCTCCAAACCATACAATTTGTTACAGTTTAAAAACCAGAAGTGATTTTGCCTGAATCTGAAATGATAAACAATAATCCAAATTATGGATATCTAAACTACAATGGGAAAGCAAAGTGGAGAGTTTGAATCTACATGAAAAGGTAGGCTTTCCTGAATTTCCTTTTATGTTATTATCACCAGTCAAAAAGGAGTTAGTTATTTTGTTAGAGTATAAAATGTGATTTTCCCCCAAGGCAATGCAGAAATAGAAAATAGTTTGGGTTGCATGTGTCCAAAGGTCTGGTAATGGGGAACTCTAGGACTGTGTTGAGAAGGATTATGAGGAAAGGACTGTGCTGCAGTGATAAAGAAAACAATTCAATATTAGTGATGAGTGAAGAACTGGATACATGTTTTTGTCCATTTTGTCCCAAAAAGAACTGGAAAGGGCTCCTTAAGACATTAATTTTACCTTTAAAAGATTGAAGAATATTCTCTCCTGCTTTTTAGTTGACTTGGAACATCTGACACATTTTGGATTCAATAAACACCTTTAAAACTTCATTTTTACAATATCCAAAAAAATGTAATTCAATTTAATTGGGGGAAAAATGTTTATTGAGGGCCTACTATGAGCTTGTGTGCTGGGAACCGAGGATAAAACAGAGAACAAAAAAGACACACTCTTGCCCTCATGGAGCTCTCAGATTAGCAGGAAGGTAATAAGCACTTTTGGTAATAATAATCTAAATGAACAGTTGTATTATGCTTTACAATTAATTTTTAACATTGTTTTCCTTGAATTCCTGGAGAAAAACAATTTGTTCATGATTTTTTTTCATTACATTGTGAAATGAGGTTTGCTAATATTCTGTTTTAAGAATTTTGCCTCCATATTCACAAAGGAGAATGACTCTTAATTATCCATGATCAAAAAGCCCTTATTTGGTTTGGGGATCATAATAATATTAGCCTCATCAGATAATTTGGAAAATGTAATTTGTTCTAGTGTCTGAAAGGATTTATATGACATTGCAATTATTTGTTCCTTAATGATATGTTTTATTTTGCCTTTTAATTGATATGTCTACTTTTTTGTTTGTTGGTTTGTCTGTTTGGTTTTTTCCCTTTGGACTTTTATGTGCAGGAGGAGGGAATAGATTTTTAAATACTGATCCAATTTCTTTAGAGGTTTTATATATATACCTAGTTTTTCTTTATCTATTTCTACTTGGGTCAGTTTTGCTAAGTTATTCTGTGTGTAAAATTGTCCATTACAAGTACATGTTTGACATAAAAGTGCTATGTGTTTTTTAAATTTCTTCTGTATCTATAGTTATATCCCTTTCTCTCCTTTTTTCTCGATAAAACTTCACCTGAGTTTGCACAGTACATCACTGAATTAGCTATTTGGTTTACCAATTTGAATCAGTCTGGTCATTTATAATTCATTCTTTTAATATTAAACTTCCCAGCTATTAAAGCATATTTGAACTTAATCTCTACTGAGCATCCATAGAGAATAACTGTTCTTTCATCTTTATGAAATATCTCTTCCTCATCACAAATAATAGCATGATGGTCTTTGTAAATCCTTTCTTCTTAAATCTTTATTCGCAAGCCCTATATTTCTCTTTGAGGTGTTCCTTTGAATCCTTTCTAGGATCTCTACATATATTTTAAATTTTGAAGCTGAGAACTTAATTTCAGACTCTAGAACCATCTGACCAATAAAATGAAAAATGAAAGGATGACCTTATAAATCCAAATGCCCAATATGTTGTCTTTCCTTTAGTACTGTTTTAGAAGCCTCAGACCTGGACACTATCAAAAATGGGTGAGTAGAGGCACAGGCCTCCTGCATAGAGGAGATTTTTGCCCTAGATAAACTTCCTCATTGCCCTTTTCTTTTTTTAGCCCTCAGAGACTGGGCCATTCAGTTGACTTCTTGTCTGCCACTGCATACTTCTTCCAGAGTTTCCTTTGCACCTGACCAACTCAGGGCTTTCTCACGATACTTGAAGATTTCTTATGGGTTTGTGTTGCTAAAACTTCAAGGAAACTGACTGAGCTAATCTTAACTAATCAGAAGGATTTTATCTTTTCAGTTTGTCTCTGAACAAACTGACCTCATTGTCCACAGGTTCCAGCAGGGAAACTGCCTAGTGGTCCCTTGGCTCTCATTGGTTCTGGTGAAGCCACACCTTGTCTCTATGAGCACATTTTCTTTCTAGGATTGGTGATTCTGACATGAATAAGAATTAATTACATCTTTAGATATCCATACATCCTTTCATAGGGATAATAAAAGCACACATAGTTCTTTGCACATAGCAGTCCCTGAATAAACATTTGTTGGATAAATGAACTAGTAACAAACAAGTTCAAGATGATGTTAGTCCTTGGGCTCACAAACTCTAAGGTAAGTTTCCTCTTCATTTCAGGAAATATTCACAAACTTGCCGCTGTTTCTCAGTTTTACTTCTGCTTCATGACAGCAGATTATAATTCTCTTAGTGATTCCTGAACAAGAGATTACAATTTATTTTTCTTTCAAGGGCCATATTAACTCAAAAAAACAAAAAAAGGGGGAAAAATCAAAATTCACAGAGGTAACCTGAGATGTTAAGCTGTTTTTTCTGAAACAAGTTTTAAAACTTGTCAATACAAATATTTTCTTGAACTAGGCAGGATTATAAATTAAGACATTTTACTCATCTGTTTTTAATTACAATGGAAAACAGAAGATAAAAATATACAGTGAGTATAATAAGTAATTAACATAGTCTTGGTTTAGGTTGGGAACACAAAAAAAGGAAAGGGTGATGGGTAAAAATAGTAGAGGAAGCAACAGAGATCAAGACTATATAGGGCAAAAAGAAACAGGAGAGAAAAAGAAGCTTAGAAACACACAGCAAAAAACCCAAAGAGAGTGATGACCCCTCTTAAAAGCCTTTTAGACAATTATTGCTAATGGCTTTTAAAGTTGGACTATGGTGTTACCCCTACAGGATTAAGCAAGACGTTAATTTTGAATTTTCCTGAACACTTAGAGGACAATAAACTCTGAGGTGGAAGTTTCCCATAATTGTATGGTCTCAATAAAAGTTTAATATTGATTCAGGAAGGGAAATATCTGTTTTCTACTCTATCAGTTACAAATGAGTTTAGCATCAGGTAAAGAAAGCATGATTAACAGTAGCTTAAACAGAAACCCTTACTTTTATAGAACACGAAGTTGAGGGGAAAGAAGTAGCTGATGTCCACTCACTGATCAATGAATTGAGTGGGGACTTAGGAAATATTATATTCCTTCTCATAGAACTTCTTCTCACAATTGTCTCCTCAAGGTCTCCAGATAGCTCCTGAACCCTCAGGCTAAGTCTATGTTAAAGGAAGGAAGAAGGAAGTAGAGCAGGGGTTCTTAACCTTTTTTGTCCCACAGACCCCTTTGTCAGTCAGATGAAAGCCACAGGCCCCTTCTCAGAATGTAGCAGCAGGTAGTTGTATGACACTCAACTAGTGTCGGGTCTAACAACTACCATAATTTTGAAGTATGGATGAGCGTAAGCGATTTTTCAAAATAGGCAAAACTGTAATGTGACATGAAATTAATACTACTGTAATTTATTGCATACATTCATAAGTGAAGGAAATGATAGATTTCAGTTAGAGGTCAGAGAAAATAAAGACAATAAGTTAATTTTTTTTTCAATTCAAGCTCACAGACACCCTGAAATATTTCCACGGACCACTTAGGGGTTCGTGGGCCCCTCATTAAGAACCCCTGTTAAGTGACAAAGAACAGATTGAAGGGGCATTCCAGCTGTGCCTGTCCTTATTAGGAAAGCAACCGTTTCCCAGGAAGCCTCAGTCAGCAGACTTCTGCTTACATCAATACATTGGGATTGAGGCAACAAACCACAGTGTTCACCACACTCATATTTTTAGAGTTGCATATTTTCGTTAAGTCTCCCTTTAATAAAGAGGACAAGAGCAACTTTTCCCTTGGTAATCATGTTCCAGTGATCTGGAAGCAGGCAGAAGATTTTCCTTCATGTTAAATTTTGTATGAGGGCAAATACACTTAGTGTAGCTATTCAACTCGTCCATTCAAAGTTATATTCCAGTTTATATGAGCTGTGTATTGTAATCAGATTAAAAGTAGTCCTATAAAATTCCAAAATGCAAGTGCAATACATGAAAATTTTCAGACTTAGCCAAGCTCTTTTCAGTTAGAATTTAAAATACAAAATTGTTAGCTCCAAGCTAATTTTATTCTTCATGAATTCAGTTTACCCTATGAGTCTCATAACAGTAATAAAATTTGCCTTTATGGGATGGCCTAATGGGATGCTAACTAAGTACTTTTTAAAACTCTATGGACCCCAAACTTGCTTATTTTTATACAAATGGTGTTCTATGCTCAAAATAACTTGGAGCTATAGTGGCCACAGTGGTGAAGTTTTAGTTTAAACAAGATTATTCACTTGAGGGGTGCCCATTTTAATTTCCTGGCTGCTGAAACAAATACCATACAGTGGGTTCACTTAACAATAGAAATGCATTGACTAATGGTTTCAGAGGTTAGAAGGCTTGCTTCCTCCCAGGGTCAGTGTCTTCTGGCTGTCTGGAAATTTTGGGGTTCCTTGGCTTTTCAGTCACATGGCTATGCACATGGCAATGTCTTCTTTCTTGTCTGGGTTTCTCTGACTTCCAGTTTCTGGCTGTTCCCTTTGGCTTCTTTCTCTATCTGACTCACTCTGTTTTTAAAGGACTCCAGTAATCTGATTAAAGCCCAACCTGATTCAATTTGGCCACACCTTAACTGAAGTAACACCTTAAAGAGATCTTATTTACATTGGGTTCACACCCATCAGAATGCAGACCAAGACCAAGAATCCATCCAAAGTGGAGTACACTATTCAACCTACCACAATGCCTTAAAAATAAAATGTGAAAAAGAGATCCAAGATTGGTAACAGGAGACTGCTACATGACAATCACCCTCCACAATAGATTCACTTTAAAATTCACTAGAAAAAGAGAAGGCCAAAATACAGTTGGTGAAGCAGATGTGGCTCAAGTGATTGGGCTCCTGTCTCCCATATAGGAGGTCCAGGGTTCAATTCCCAGGGCCTTCTGGTGAAGACAAGCTGGCCTGCTCGGCGAGCTGGCCCGACCGGAGAGCTGGCCCACGCAGGAGTGCTGGCCCGCACAGAGAGCTGGTGCAGCAAGATGGTGTAACAAAAAGAGTCACAGAGGAAAGACAACAAGAGACACAGCAGACCAGGGAGCTGAGGTGGCACAAGAGATTGAGCGTCTCTCTCCCACTCTGGAAGGTCCCAGGATCAGTTCCTACAGAGAAGACAAGTAGACATGGAAGAACACACACCAAATGGACACAGAGAGTGGACAATGGGCAGGGGGAGAGAAATAGATAGATAGATAGATAGATAGATAGATAGATAGATAGATAGATAGATAGATAGATAGATA
>JAKSZT010038599.1:13256933-13357003 GCA_026826555.1 Tolypeutes matacus | reverse complement strand
ATAGATAGATAGATAGATAGATAGATAGATAGATAGATAGATAGATAAAATCTTAAAAAAAAAAAAAACCACAGAGGGAAAGGAAATCCAAATCAATTCTATGGCTCCCCTAGCTTCCCATTACCAGGCCCTTCATTCAAACTGCCCTAACTGGTTCCTCCTGACTCCTTGAGGGAAAACGATCTAGAGCAGTCTCCTTTAAATAGTACACTATCTGCCATCCTCTAGCATGGAATTTAAACCTTGGACACAAAATGAATTAAGAGCTACAATTAAAAGATTTCCCCCAAAAAGGCCAGCAAATGATCAAAGAAAAATTTAGAATTCCTTTGGGTGCATATGATACCTGACCTATATTAGCTTGTATACGTACGTGTTGGACTGAACCTCAGATGCTAAATCCTGGAAGGTAAAAGCTTAATGGACTGACCCAGAAAAATACCTACAGAATTCCCCATTCCATAATAAATCTGAGGATCAAATAGGCCTGGGAAATAGGGCAATACTTCTATAAGATTACACATCAAGCAAAGAAAATCTTAAAATTCTCCTCCACAAATATAAAAGGGATAGTTTTAGCCCTCATATTGGTCCATTAGCCTCAATATGTCCCATCTGCCAAGAATAAAATTCTAATAAAAATATGAGTGGGGTAAGGCCAGTTCTTTTATATTAACTAGTGATGTTTGTATTTCTGTGTTTTCTGTGTTCCTGTGTTCTTATGCTGACCCGTGGCTAAAAAATTTTAAATTGAAGCTACAAGCTTTTGTATTTATGTCTGTCTGTATGAGGCAGGTTAGTTTAGCAAAAGGGAAGACGAGTCTAAGACCTGACAGAAAAACATGGCCATGGAAGCCTGCCTGGAAACCCCCTGAGGAAAAGACCCCCACCAAGAAGGCTGCCGGAAGGACCCCATGAGATCCCAGCCATGAGAACCCCATTTGGAACGAGATAGGAACGAGATCTCATTCAGGGTCAAGAGAGAGCCCCAGATACCCTCAAGGGGCCTCACCATTGGCCCCCTGGGGAACTGACAGGTGAGACAGCAAATAGCTGGGGCCCCTTCCCCAAAATTATGAAAAGGAGGAGTAAGTAATAGTTTAATAAGGATAGCCCCATAAGCCCAAAACACTCTCTCTGCATAGAGGAGCCCACATCTGCAAGTTCAGGTGCATAATCCTGTTTCTCAATAAACTACTGGCCTAACTAAACTGGCATGTTCTTAAATTCTTTTATTTTTATGTAACATAGCCAAGAACCTAGAGGAATCCATCATCCCCCAACTTCCCCTGACTTCATATATATTTGATGTATGGTATTCCCCTATCTCCAGATTGTATTACCAAATTAATTTAAACCCATTAAAAGAGTTCTATTTAAATTGGATTAAAGATAGATAAATGCTCATATATAAATTAGTATTCATATAGTTCCAGAAATTAAATCCCAGAAACTGAAATTCTAATATTCCCAATGGGGAAAAAAAGAGTATTCACAGAACTAAGCCCAATGTCTAAAAAAAAAAAAGTCAGGATCACATAATTTCGGCAAAACTTTGGCAAATAGGACCAGTTTAATATTAGTTAAATAAAAATAGCTATGACTTCAGAATTATCAACATTAAGTAAAATACAAGCATACAATCTTATTTTACATGGGTATGTTCTTTCTAAATTTATACAAGGTTACTGATCAAATAAGCCAGCATTATATCCACTAGGTGTTTAAGATGAAAAATGTGTTTAACCAAATTGAATTATTATTCTGATAAACTTTGTTACAAGAATAATTGTGTTTTGTAGGATGGCAGCTTGAACAGTTTCCAAGATCTTTTTGGTAATTTAATTATTTAACATATGCAAAATATGCTTTTGTTAAGGGAAACGAGAGTAGATTTGTCCTAGAGTAAATTGGTTGATTGTTGCAAAATGAGAAATAGGGAAGTATTGGACAAAACCTGAATGGATATAGAAGGATGTAGATGGTTTGCAGAAATAAATTTTATTTGTCCTGGTCAAAGCTGGCTAAGATTTGATAGCTTATTTATAAGATTTTTTTTTTAATTTATTTTTATTGTGGGTAAAAATCAAAATTCTCACAATACATACAAACATTTGCAAAATGATATATAAATATATATGCATATATGTGTATTTGCTTACAAAAATGTTATTTATATATATATATATATACATATATTTTAAGAGGTGCTTAGATTACCCAAAATATTACACGGAACCCACTGGGATTCCCATGTTGCCCACCTCCCAAGAGCTTTCTTACTAAACAGTATATTCATGCAGAACTACAATTTGGTTTTCTCTCTGTTAAAATGATAACATTTTCTTGGATTATTGATCTGCTCTGAGTAAGAGATTGTAAAAGATTTTACATAATATCTGAGTCATCTGCCTAGAAGGCAAATGTTCTGTATCACATTAGAATAATCTCATGTGCTTAATATTGGCCTTCTCATGCTTCATTGTTTTAGAAACCAAGTCTATTCACTTTTAAAATAACCAAGTCTTTTATAACAACCATCTTAACTCCTCTACTGCTTCTTTATTAGAGAAGATGTAGGTTTACAGAAAACTCATGCAGAAAGTAGAGATTCCATATACCCCTCCTCACACCTGCAGTTTTCCCTATTCTTAACACTTTGCATTAATGTGGCAACTTTGTTACAATTGATCAAATAATATTATATTTATACTATTAACTAGAGTCCGTATTTATATTAGGATTCAGTGTTTGTGTTGTACAGTCCTATATTTTCCTTAAAAATTTTATTCTAGGAACATATATACACCCTAAAATTTCCCTTTACCCACATTCAAATATATAGTTCAGTGATGTAATTTACCTTCACAATGTTGAGCTACCATCACCAACATCCACTACCAAAACTTTCTATCACCCCAAACAGAAAATCTGTGCCAATTAAGCATTAACTCTCCATTCCCTATCCCCACCCTAGTTCCTGTAACCTGTATTCTTGTTTCTGGCTCTAAATTTGCCTATTCTAATTATTTTATATCAATGAGATCACATAATATTTGTCCTTTTGTGTCTGGCTTATTTAACTCAACATGGTATCGTCAAGGTTCACCCATGTTCTTCCTACATATATGAGAAATTTATTCCTTCATTTCTTTCTATAGCTGAATAATATTCCATTGCAGGTATATACCACAATTTGTTTATCCATTCATCTGTTGGTGGATGCTTGGATTGCTACATTGTTCAGAAATTATGAATAATGTCACTATGAACACTGAGGTGCAAACAATTGATCGAGTTCTGGCTTTCAATTATTTTGGGAGATACATGGAAGTAGGACAGCTGGGTCATATGGAAATTCTATATAACTTCCTAAGGAACTTCCAAACTGTTTTCCACAGTAGCTACACCGTTTTAACTTCCCACCAACAATGTGCAAGTGTTCCATTTCTCCTTATCCTCTCCAACACTTGTTATTTTCCTTTCTTTTTAAATAATAGCTTTTCTAGGGGGTGTGAAATGGTAGCTCATTGTGGTTTTGATTTGCATTTCCTTGACAGCTGAAGATGGTGAGAATCTTTTCATGTGCTTTTCAGCCATTAGTATATAGTCTTTGGAGAAATGGCTATTCAATCTTTGCCCATTGGTCTTTTCTTGCTGAGTTGTAGGATTTCTTCATTTGTTCTAGATATTATACCCTTTTCTGATATGTGATTTCCAAATATTTTCTCCATTGTGAAGGATGTCTTTTTACCTTCATGATGTAGTCTTTTAATGCACAAAAGATTTTTTTAATTTTGATGAGGTCCTATTTATCTATTTCTGTCTTTTCGTCAATTGTGCTTTTGGTGTAAACTCTAAGAAACCGTAATACAAGGTCCTGAAGAAGCTTCCCTGTTTTCTTCTAAGAGTTTTATAGTTTTGTTTGTTAACTTTAAGTCTTTGATCCATTTTGAGTTAATTTTTGTATACAGTGTGTGATAGGGGTAGACATTCATTCTCTTGCATATGGATATCCAGTTTTCCCAGTACCATTTGTTGAAGAGAATACTCTTTCCCCATTGTTTTAGTATGTTAAAAGCTGCTGGAAGCAATATACAAGAAATGGGGTTGGATTTTATAATGGGGATTTATTAACTTATATGCTTACAGTTCCAAGGCTGAGAAAAAAGTCCAAATCAAGGCAACAGGAGAAGCTCTCTCCCTGAAGACTAGCTGCCAGCAATCCTGAACTCCTGGCAAAGCACAATGGCAGCATCAGCTGTCTCTCCCTTCTCCTCTGCGTCTTGATGCTTTCAGCTTCTGACTTCCTCCAGCATTCTCTCTGCTTCTGTTGCTTTTTCCCCAAGGTTCACCCCATTCATCAAGGACTCTAGTAGGAGGACTAAGACCCACCATGGATCACACCTTACTGAAGTACTAATCAAAGGGTGCCACCTACAATAGGTCTACACCCACAGAAATGGATTAGCTCTAAGGACTTGAGGCTTTTCTGGGGTACACAAAAGCCTCAAACTACCATTGAGTGCACTTAGTACCGTTGTCAAAAATCAATAAGCCTTAAATGTAAGGTTTATTCCTGAATGCTCCATTCTATACCATTAGTTCATATATATGTCCTTAAGCCAGTACCAAGCTGTTTTTTTTAACAATTCGATTTTATTGATACATATTAATAAAGCATAAATCCAACCAAAGTTTGCAATCAATGGTATTCGGCGTAATCACAGAGTTGTGCATTCACCACTTCAGTCATTTTTAGTTATTATTCCAATACTACTAATAATAATAAACGAAAAATAAAACTCTCAATCTGTTTATGCTTCTCCTGCTGTATATAGCTGCTATTCTTTTTCCTTCTCTCTAGTATATTTGTATTTATATTTTGTAAAAAGTCTTATATATGCAATATCACCCATATTCGTGTTTTTCATGAGGTTTCACTATCTTATACAGTCCCATGTTACAATTGTTAGCTTTTCTTCTAGTAACACACATGATCTTAGATTTTCCCTTTCAACCACTGTCATACACATATAATAATATCTCTGCTAGCTACAAGCACTGTGATATACTTTCACCATTTCTATCCACTTCTGAAGATTTAAAAACAATCTCTTTACCAATTCTGCACAGATTAACCCTCAGCTTTCCATTCTCTAACCTCCTTCTATTTCCTGTTGACCTATATTCTAATTATTAACACCATGAGTTTACACAATATATTAGTTCATAATAGAGCAATTATACAGTATTCGTCATTTTGTGTCGGGCTTCCTTCACTCAACATAATGTCCTCCAGGATCATCCATGTCATATGCTTCACGAAATCATTTCTTCTTTAAACTGCATAACAGTCCATCTTGTGTATACATCACATTTTTTTAATCCATTCATCGGTTGATGGACACCTGGGTTGATTCCAACTTTTGGCAATCGTGAATATTGCCGCTATGAACATCACTGTGCAGATGTCTGTTTGTGTCACTGCACTCAGTTCTCCTGTGTATATACTTCATAATGATATTGTCGGGTCCCATGGCAATTCTATATTCAACTTGCTTAGATGCTGCCAAACAATCCTTCCCAGTAGCTGTACCATTCTACATTACCATCAGCAGTGAATAACCATTCCTATCTCTCCAACTATTACAGTTTTCTGACTTTTTAATAGTGGCCAGTCTAATAGGTGTGAAATGATATCTCATTGTAGTTTTGTTTGCATTTCCCTAATTGCTGGTGATGTTGAACATTTTTCATGCTTCTCCATTTGTAATTCTTCTTTGGACAATTGTCTTTTCAAGTCTTTTGCCCATTTTTAAATCAGATAGTCTGTCTTTTTATTGTTGGGTTGTATGATTTCTTTATATATCATGGATATTAAGCCCTTATTGGATATGTGATTGCCAAATATTTTCTCCCATTGAGTCAGCTGCCTTTTCACCCTTTTGATAAAGTCCTTTGAGGTGCAAAAGTGTTTAATTTTGAGGAGGTCCCATTTATCTCTTTTCTCTTTTGTTGCTCACGCTTGAGGTGTATGGTTTAAGAAACTACTGCCTACCACAAGATCTTGAAGATGTTTTCCTATATTTACTTATAGGATTTTTATGGTTGTCACTTTTATATTTAAGTCCTTGAACCATTTTGAGTTAATTTTTGTATAAGGTGTGAGAAAGAGGTCCTCTTTCTTTCTCTGGATATGGGTATCCAGTTCTCCCAGAACATTTGTTGAATAGACTGTTCTGGTACAGCTAGGTGGGCTTGACAGCCTCGTCAAAAATCGCTTGACTGTAGATATGTGAGTCTATTTCTGAGTACTCAATTCAGTTCCATTAGTCAATCTGTCTGTATTTATGCTAGTACTCTGCTGTTTTTACCACTCTAGCTAAGTAATACATTTTAAAGTCAGGAAGTGAGAGTCCTTCAAATTTGTTTTTCTTTTTAAAGACATTTTTGGCTATTCAGGGCCCCTTGCCCTTCCAAATAAATTTGATAATTGGTTTTTCCATTTCTACAAAGAAGGCTGTTGGGATTTTTATTGGGATTACGTTGAATCCGTAAATCAATTTGGGTTGTGTAACCGTTGGGGAATTTGATCTAATTATGAATTCCAAAAATATAATTGGATCATGCTTGTAAACTGATCTGTTAATCTGGGCATGATTAAGTTATGATTAGGGCATTGAGCCCCACCCCTTGGTAGGTGAGGAATCGAATATAAAAGGCAAGGCAAAGAACAGAGTTGAAGCAGTCTTTTGAGAAGCAGTTTTGATGTTGGAAAGAAGGCCCCAGGAGAAGAGAAGCAAGCTGTTCGCCTGATAGTCTACAGCTGACCTTGTGGAGGAAACAGGAGCTAAGCCCGGAAAGAAACGCAGCCCCAAGAAGAGAGGAACCCAGAAGCCTGAACCCTGGCAAACGCCAGCAGCTGTCTTGCTCTAACACATGGAAATGGACTGTGGTGAGAGAAGAAACTTAAAGCTTTATGGCCTGGTATCTTTGGACTTCTACAAATAAATACCCTTTGTAAAGACCAACCCATTTTTGGTATTTCACATTAGCACCCCGTTGGCTGACTAATACAGGTAGAAATGACATCTTAACGATATGTAGTCTTCCAGTCCATGAATACAGAATGTCCTACCATTTATTTAAGCTTTCTTCAGTTTCTTTTAGCAATGTATTGTAGTTTTCTGGATACAGGTCCTTTATGTCATTGGTTAAGTTTATTCCCAATATTTGATTGTTTTCGTTGCTATTATAAATGGAATTTTTCTGATATCCTCTTCAGATTGCACATCAGTAGTGTATAGAAACGCTATTGACTTTTGCATATTGATCTTGTATCCCACCACTTTGCTGAACTCGTCTATTAGTTCTATTAGCTATATTGTGGATTTTTCAGAAGAGTCTAAATGTAGGATCATACAATCAGCAAACAGTGAAACTTTTACTTCTTCCTTTCCTATTTGGGTGCCTTTTATTTCTTTATCTAGCCTAATTGCTCTAGCTAGAACTTCTAGCACAATATTGAGTAACAGTGGTGACAATGGGCATCCTTGTCTTGTTCCTGATCTCAGCTGGAATGTTTTCAGTCTTTCACCGTTGAGTACAATGCTAGCTATAAGTTTTTCATATATATACTTTACCATATTGAGAAAGCTTCCTGCTATTCCTATCTTTTGAGTGTTTTTATCAAGAAAGGGTGTTGTATTTTGTTAAATGCCTTTTCTGAATCAATCGAAAGGATCATGTGATTTTTCTTCTACAATTTATCAAGGAGATTTACTACATTAATTGATTTTCTTGTGTTGAACCATCATGGCATACATGGGATAAAACCTACTTGATCATGGTGTATAATTCTTTTAATGTGCTTTTGGATTCAGTTTGCAAGTATTATTTTTGAGGATTTTTGCATTTATATTCATTAAAGATATTGGTCTTTAATTTTCTTTTTTCATAGTATCTTTATCTCGTCTTAGTATTAGGGTGATATTGGCTTCATAGAATGAGTTTGGTAGTGTTCTTTACTGTTCAATTTTCTGGAAGAACTTGAGAAAGATTAGTATTAGATCATCTTTAAATGATTGGTAGAACTCACCTGTGAAGCCATCTGGTCCTGGGCTTTTCATCTTTGGGAGGTTTTACTTTTTTTTAAAGATTTATTTTATTTATTTATTTCTCCCCACCCCCTCGTTGTCCACACTTGCTGTGTCTGTTCATCTTCTTTGTTTCTTTAGGGGGCACTGGGAACCAAAGCCAGGACCTCCAATATCAGAGGGAGACACCTAATCTCTTGAGCCACCTCCATTCCCTGCTTTTGTTGTGTCTCTCATTATGTTTTTCTTCTTGTGTCTATTCTTGCATCATGTTGTTGTGTCAGCTTGCCTCTCCTGCCCATTGCATCAGCTCACTGTCTTGCTCGTCTCCTTTAGGAGGCACCAGGAACCTCCGCTCCCTGCTTTGTTGTGTCTCTCATTATGCTTTTCTTCTTGTGTCTATTGTTGCATCAGCTTGCTGCGCCTGCCCATCATGACAGCATTCTGTCTTCTTTAGGAGGCACTGGGAATGGAACCAGGGATCTCCCATGTGGTAGGCAAGAGCTCAACCACTTGAGCTACATCTGCTCATCTTTGAGAGGTTTTTGATGACTGTTTCAGTCTTCACTTGTGATTGGTTTGGTGAGGTCTTCTATTTCTTCTAGGGTTACTGTAGATGCTTCATGTGTTTCTAGGAATTTGTCCATCTCCTCTACATTGTCTAATTTTTTGGCATAAAGTTGTTCATAGTATCATCTTATGAACTCTCTTATTTCTGCGGGGTCAGAGGTAATGTCCCCCCTCTCATTTCTAATTTTATTTATTTGTATCTTCTCTCATTTTTTCCTTGTCAGTCTTGATTTTGGTTTTATTGATTCTCTCTATTGTTTGTTTTTTTTTTTCCCTCAATTTCATTTATTTCTACTCTCATCTTTACTATTTCTTTCCTTTGGCCTGGTTTGTGGTTCTTTTTCTTGTTCCTCCAGGTATGCAGTTAGATCTTCAATTTTAGCTCTTTCTTTTTTTTCTTTTAATGTAAACATTGAGAGCTATAATTTTGCCTATCAGCCCTGCCTTTGCAGTATCCCATAGGTTTTGATATGTTGTGTTCTCATTTTCATTCATCTCAAGATATTTCCTGAATTCTCTTGCAATTTCTTCTTTGACCCACTGATTATTTTAGAGTATGGTATTTAATCTCCATATATTTATGCATTTCCCTTTTTCCTTCCATTAATGATTTCCAGCTTCATTCACTTATGGCCAGAGAAAATATTTTGTATAATCTTCATCTTTTTAAATTTATTGAGTCTTGTCTTGTGACCCAACATATGGCCTATCTTGGAGAAGGATCCATGAGCACTTGAAAAGTATGTATATCCTGCTGTTTTGAGGTACAGTGCTCTATAGATGTCTGTTAGGTTTAGTTCATTTATCATATTATTCAAGTTCTCTGTTTCTTTATTTATTCTCTGTCCAGATATTCTATCCAATACTGAGAGTGGTGTATTGATGTTTCCAATTATTATTGTAGAGACATCTATTTCTCCCTTCAGTTTTATAAGTGTGTGCCTCATGTATTTTGGGACACTCAGGTTAGGTGCATAAATAATTAGTATAGTTATTTCTTCTTGATGAATTGCCCCTTTTACTAATATAACATGACCTTCTTCATCCTTTAAAACACTTTTGCATTTAAATCTATTTCGACCAATATCAGTATCCCTACTCTAGCTCTTTTTTGGTTACTATTTGCATGGAATATCTTTCTCCAACAATTCGCTTTTAATCAGATTGTGTCCTTACATCTGAGGTGAGTCTCTTGTAGACAACATATAGATGGTTCATATATCCATTCCATCAGTCTATGTCTTTTGATTGCAGAGTTCAAGCCATTCATATTCATTGTTATTACTGTGAAGGTATTACTTACTTCATTAATTTTGTCCTTTGGCTTTCTGTTGTCATATTGTACTATTGTCTGTCTTTTTACCCTTTAATTTACTCTTCCTAATAATCTTCATTTCTACTCTCCTCTCCAAATCTCTCACCCTTGTTTTTTCCCTTCACGCTACAGCACTCCATTTAGTATCTCTTATAATTTTGGTCTTTGGTAACATATTCTATCAGTTTTTGCTTTTCTGTGAAGACTTTGAACTCATCCTCATTTTTTAAAAAAAGATTTATTTTATTTATTTATTTCTTCCCACTCCCTCATTGTTTTTTGCATTTGCAGTATCTGTTTGTTGTGTGCTGGTCTTCTTTTTTTTTTTTTTTTTTTTTTTTTAGGAGGCACTGAGAACCAAAACTGGGACGTCCCATGTTGGAGGGAGGTGCCTAATCGCTTGAGCCACCTCCGCTCCCTGCTTTGTTGTGTCTCTCATTATGTTCCCTGCCGTGTGTCTCCTGTTGCATCATCTTGTTGTGTCAGCTCACCATGCCAGCCCATCGTGTCAGCTCGCTGTCTTGCTCGTCTTCTTTAGGAGGCACCAGGAACCAAACCTGGACCTCCCATGTGGTAGGTGGGAGTTCAAACACTTGAGCCACAGCTGCTTCCCTCACCCTCATTTTTGAAGGACAGTTTTGCCAGATACAGAATTCTTCGCTGGCAGTTTTTCACTTTCAAGTAACTTAAATACATCATACTACTTTCTTCTTGCCTCCATGGTTTCCGATGAGAGGTCAGTACTTAATCTTATCAAGGTACTCTTGTATGTGATGCTTTGCTTTTCTATTTCTGCTTGCAGAATCCTCTATCTCTGATATGTATCATTCTGAATAGTAGCTGTCTCAGTGTAGGTCTATTTGGATTTATTCTGTTTGGAGTGTGTTGTCCTTCTTGGATATTGATATTTATGTCTTTCCTAAGTGTTTGGAATTTTTTGGTCATTATTTTCTCAAATATTCTTTCTGCTCCTTTTCTATTCTCTTCTCCTTCTGAGTCACCAATAATGCATATGTTTGTGCATTTCACATTGTCATTTACTTCCATGAGACTCTGTTCAATTTTTTCCATTCTTTTCTCTTTCTGCCCTCCTGTCTTTTCCAGTTTAGATGTTCTGTCTTCGAAATCACCAATTCTTTCTTCGAGCAATTCAAATCTGCTCTTATTTGCCTCTAATGTATTTTTAATCTCATCCATCACGTCTTTCATTCCCATAAGGTCTGCTACTTTTCTTTGCAGGCTTTCAAATTGTTCTTTATGCTCACCCAGTGTCTTCCTAAAGTCTTTTATCTCTTTAGTCATGTTTTCTTTCAATTCTTTGAAGTGATTTAGGAGTGTTCTGTGATTATCATTGTTTAATTTTCTTAAATCCTGTTCTCTTCAGGATATTTGGTGTTTAGCTTGGGCTGAGCCAGCTCTTCCTATTTCCTAGTATGGCTTGTAATTTTTTTCAACTTTTTATCCCTGCCTGATTTCTCCAGAATTCAGAAATTTTTATTGGATATTGTCATTTTTATGGCAACATAATTATTTGCATAAGTTCTATAAAAATCTATCCTTGGTAACAGGACATAATTGGAAATATTACTTACATAACCAAGGCCTTGACTGGAATGCCATATTTAAGAATGATGCTCATTTAATCAGACATGACCAGAGACTTTTATGGAATTAATATTGATGTTATGGAGCCAATGCTTACAAAATCTCTTGGAAAAACTCAGTCTGGTATCTGCACCAGTGTTCCCAGCCTTAAGGTGCATAAGGAAGGTCACTTTCTGTCAGGCAGAGAAACAATTTGATACTTTGGGGACCTCAAGAAAGAATAATTCACCCAAATGTATAGGTTCTGCAAGTAAAATGTGGTGTCATATTCTTGACTTAGCTTCCCAGCCTTTAGAGGTTTGCAAAAGTCCAATATTAGGTACCTTATGAAAACTTGCAGCAAAGGAAGGCCTATATGGCAAAGCACCATTCTTGCATTCCCTATGTAAATAATCAAAGCAAAAGTGATGAAACCAGCATTATTTTATGATCAAAAATAATCTTTCTTTGAGGCTGTGAGGATTAGTAAGTCCAAATTCCATAGGGCATGCAGCAAACTGGGGATTTCAATGAAGGTTTCAATGAATTCCCCAGGAGAAGCTAGCTGGCTGAAGCAGAGATGGAAATTCTTATTTCTGAGTACTGATATCATCAATTCTTCTTGTAAGGGCTTCAACTGATTGGCTGAAATTCCTCATTGATGAAAGCATTCTTCTTTATTTATTGCAGAGATAATCAGTCATAGATACAATCAACTAATTATTTAAATCCACAAAATACTCTCACAGTAACAATCAGACCAGAGTTTGCTTGACCAATTGGACACCATAACTTAGTCATGTTGACATATGAACTTAACTACCACAAAGGGCTTTCAGAGAAAATGGAATAATCAGAATGCACACTTCAGAATTGCAACTAATAACTCCTGTTATAAACTAGTTTCAGCCCAGTAGAGTAGGTTTATCATAATGGACAAGCATACTATCCTAATCAATGTATATCTGCTCCCCACTTTTTAAGAACCCCCTATTTAAAATGGAATCTTAACTGCCAGTCAATCAGAAAATTTTCTCATTTTCTCTGTATTTGCTCCATCTGTATCAGCTCCCCTCTTCCATGCCCCAGTGGACCTCCATTCCACATATGGTTTGGATGCTGCCTGATTCATGAATCATAACATGTATTCATATATAAACACACATAAATAATATCTTGTCTGTGAGCCTGATACCTGAAAACCATGGCATGGGTTAGTTCCCCTAGGACTGAGTTTCTGGTAACAGGCATTGTTATACTCTTGCCATCCTCCACATGGTAAGAATCCATCCCTGGAGTTGATACAGGTGTTTTTCTTTCTGACCAACTAAAAATATGAGGGTTGTAGCAGTTTGATATTGTTTATGAATTCCAAAAATAGATATTGGATTATGTTAGTGAACTGGTCTTTTCCTCTGGGCATATTAGATTATATGGAATTCAGAGGTTTCACTTTTACTTGATTAAATAATGATTGGGGCTTTGATGGAGCCACATCAGTAAGATATTGAGTCCCCGCCCCCTTGGTGGACGGGAACTCACAGAAAAACCACACCACAGAGAAGGGAGGTTGGAGTTTTGATCCTGGAGTCCAGGAAATAAGCACACAGGAGAAGCAGATATGTGAGGAAAGAGAGAAGGTTCCATTAGACACGGCAGAGGCCCTGGGAAGAGAGACAAGCCATTTGCCTGAGAGTTTACAGTTGACCTTATGGAGAGAGGAGAGCAGCTGAGCCTGGAGAGAATCGAGCCCTGGGGAGAGAGACAAGGCTCGAAAACAAGCCTAGAAAACCTACTAGTCTATAGCTGACCTTGTGGAGACAACAAAGCAGCTGAGCCCAGAGAGAAACAAGCCCCAGGAGAGAGATGAGACTTATCCCAGCCTACAGCTGATATTGGAAGAAGCTGGGACCATTGAGCCTTAAGAGGAAGAGGAAGGCTGAACATTGGCAGCCGTCTTGCTTCAAAATGTGGCAACTGACTTTGGTGAGGGAAGGAACTTACACTTTAAGGCCTGGTAACTGTAAGCTTCTACCCCAAATAAATGCCCTTTATAAAAAGCCAACAGATTTCTGGTATTTTGCATCAGCACCCCTTTGGCTGACTAATACAAGGGTCAAATGCTGTGGTGAACTTCAATAACTTCAGAACTTAAAAGTTTCATCAACCTGAACAAAGAAATTATTAGTTGCCTTAAGAAAAACTGTTCCTTCAGAGTCAGGAAAGAGTAACTTATGTCAATAAAAGAAAAGTAAATGGAAGATGAAGAAATGAAAAGTGTGTGTTTATGTAGTTAACTTTCAAAATGTGTAAAGTATAAACAGAAACAAAAGAGGCTTTTTGGTTTGTTTTTGATGATGAGAGAAATTTGGGTACACTTAAATGCATATTGGAAGGAAACAATAGATAAGGAAAGATTGAAGATTTTAGGAATAAGCCAGGAGAGGAAAATAAAAGAAGTATTAAGAGATTATCAAAAGGATAATCAAATAGAGAGATAATCAAGATAGAATTTTCCAAAAATGCAAAATCATGTTTCTCATGTAAATATAAAATAAACACATATCAAAAATGTTATTCAATTTAATAATTTATGAGGAAAACCAGTAAGATGTTAAGAAGTTATTTGGAGAGCTGATTTATTTACAAGGAATTTAGTAAAGGAATGTGAGGATAAGATTGCTAAAATTAGTATGAAACTAGAGCAAAAGACAAGCCTTTGGAGTTATATTTGATGGAAGAAGTAAACTGGACAGAAATTATTTGCCACTGTAGGACAAAAATCTATAAAGTAGTATAAAACTTCACCAAGTCTAGAATTTCTAATCAATCATAAACTGTGAGCTGAACAAAGTACATTCCCCTAGATAATCCATGGGTAGACCAATAAACAGTGCTCCCATATGACATTGAAGGGACATTCTGCTCACCGTTTGGTCTTATTTATAAGTTTTGGAGAATTTTTCTTGACAGAGTTGTCACTGGAGAAGTAGGAGGGGAAGACTATCAGTCAGGACCTTGTCAGGAAGCAGAAACATTCAAAGAAAAGGTGAGTAAAGAGAGTTAATGAACAATCTATTTACAAAATCATTAATTGAATTAAGGAAAAGAAACAAAAGATGATGAAGCACTCCAGAGACAAGCAACAAGTAGTTCAACTTTGCCTGAAAGAGAGAGAGTGGTTAACAAAACCCTTTGAAACCTGTAGCGGTAAGGAGCCAACATCCCAAAGGGATTCTGTTCTCTACCAGGGGGACTCTCCAACTTCCTCTTAGCTAAACTGATGACTTCTTCAAGATTCAGCCATACTCTCACTTCCTTCATGAAGTCTTTTCTAATCTCCCAATCCATGATTTCTCTCCTTTTCCTAGCTATTCATGTAACTTACTGCCACTTATAAGTTACTTATCCTACATCACCTTGGACTATAAATTTGCTTTTTAATAACAGAATCAAATCACCTTCCACTTGATGGAATCATAAATGGCATCTCTTCCAAGCTCACAGATAGTCCAAGATTCCTCTTTAGCACACCCTAATTTCATATGACCGTCTCTTTATTAGAGAAAGCATTGTATCATAAATAGCCTAATTCTAGTGATGAACAAATAAAAGATTTTTAAAGGATTTCCCTTATCTAATTTGTCATAACCCTGTCTAGTAAGTGTGTAGATTAGGGTCTAATCTCATAATTCACATTTTCTACAGTGCTAAGGATATTGTCTTCTCTAAAATAGACATTGAATAAATGGTTAAATAAAATATCACTACTTACATATTTTATATATTAAGGTCCCTCTGACCAGCTTGACTTATACAGTGTGTCTTTTTTTCCCATCATAAACCAACATAAGCTTGTAATTGCATCTGAGGGATGCTCAGTTTAAAACCACCAAACCTCTCCCAAATGTGAAGTCATAGTAATGCCTTTCCCTATTCATCACAGATGTCTGTGGTAAAATTCAGCAGGTATTAAAAAGTAACAATTCCTTATCCATTCCAGAATACAAAGCATTTTCTTTTGTCCAATTCTTTATCCTGCTAAATACTCAGAGAAGGTACATAAAGAAAACATTTAAAGAAACTAAATTCTTCTATGTTTTTGATGATTCAGTATTACTCAATGCCACAATGCAAAGCCAGACTATCTTTGTAATAGTGTCAAAATAATTTAGTTATGCTGGCTCTGGACATTTTTTTCATCTATAAGTAAAATTTAAAGTCTTTAAAAAAATATTTAATTTAGGATGAACTGCTAAAGAGTCCTTGTGGCTTTCAAAGTGAATATTCTTGACATGCTGGCTGATGTAGTTACTATTGCACATTATTTAAATGCTTTCAGGGCATCATTTCAAACATTCATTGATGCTCTCTGAAGCTCTTAAACCACCTCAGATATTGCATAGTATATAATTGCCCATTAAGAGAAAGGTTGAATCATTTGAAATTGTTTTTGTTTTTGTTCCTCTTGAAAGTACAAAAAGGCATTATCACATCAGATTTCAGACATACCAGCATTTGCTTTATTTAAAATATCTTAAAGTTATTAAAAGGCAAATATTAAATACAATGTAGCTTTGTAGGGAATTGAAAGACTATAAGGCAGAATGGCCCTGGAGACTCCAAGAAAAGGTCAGGCAAGGCAGTAACCTTGACTATCAGAGGCAAGACAGCAACAGCAGAAGAAAAACGTAGATAATGAGCACTATTCAAAGGGAGTATGTCCCAAATGCATAGAAACACATTCCCCACTGATAGAGGAGAAGGTTTCCGCAACCTCAGACTTCAATTCTTGAGTGCCTGCAGTACAGAGTAGGTATAAGGACCTCCCAAGAGACAAATGTAAAGAAATCAGTGATGGATGAAATCAGAGTGGCAGAACCAGGAAACTTAGAAAGAATCAATGACTGCTTAATTGGGACTATTCTAAAACGACACTCTTGATAGTTTCCAATATTCATATATGTGGTGTCTTAGAGCATACTGGTTACAAAAGAGTGCGTTCTAATATTACTTCTCAGGAAAGGGAGGAGCTGGTCAATGGTTATGATTGGAATGATGTTCAAGGTATCTCCCATCAATACACTTCAACTTTGGCATATATGCTCTGTATTATGTTTTGGAAATTAACCAATTCAACAAAACTTGCTCAGTGTCTCAGATGCAACTGATCTGAGAAAGGGAAATATGCCATTCACCAATATTTCATGACATTAATAACCTAGGAGTACTCATAAAAGATAGACTAGATTGTGATACATAATAATTTATTATGTGATACATAATAAATTAATAAAATGAACTTCTTTTATTATAACTTCAGATATCACATCCTTTACAAGGCTTTGTAGCATAACTTTAGAACATTTTGGTAAAACTATGGAAAAGAAAAGGATAAGAGATTCAAAAGAGAGCTGTTGATATGCAGGGGACATTCAAACAAACCAGACAGCAATATAGGGTGATTTGTTTTGTTCCAAAGGTAGTCACATAGCTCCATAAGTCACAGGTTTAGTGCTTCTGCAGGATTCTGCTATCATTGCTCCCAGATGATCCCTTTGGCAATTATTATTCACCACTGTAGCATCTCTAAAAACAGTATCTTTCAACAGCAAATATCTCCTACTTGAATCTTTTCCATTTTCTATACTTAAATGGATCTCTCTTTTCCTAGTTCATGTCAACAAACTCTTTTTTAAATCTTGTGTGGGCAAAGAATTGTACTCTCTCAACCACTGTATCAGAGTCTAAGTTAAGGTAATTCTCACTGTCTACCAAGAATTTAATGGACTTGTATGCATGTCCTCTCTCGTCTTCTGGAATATCAATTCCTTGTGTGCAAGTTCTCCCTTATTCACTATTATATATCTTGAGGGACTACCACAGTATATGGTACTCAGAAGCTGTATTGGTCAGATAAAGGAGTGTTGATGCAAAGTACCAGAACTCAGTTGGCTTTTATAAAGGGTATTTATTGGGGGTAGAAGTTTACACTTACCAAGCCCTAAAGAAACCAACTCAAGGTACTATAAGAGGTACTTTCTCACCCAAAGTCTGTTGCCATGTGTTGACGTAAGATGGCAGGCAATTTCTGCAAGGGTTCAACCTTCCTCCTTCCTCTTAAGGCTCCATGGTCCCAGGTTCTTCCAATCTTAGCTATAGCCTGGCTTAAGGCTCATCACTTTCTCCAGGGCTTGTTTCATTCCAGGCTCAGCTGCTCTGTTCTCTCCACTAGGTCAGCTGTAGACTATCAGGCTCATCTCTCTTCCCAGAGCCATGTCTATGGAGCACTCTCTCCTCCTGTGTATCTGCTCCTGTGTGTTCTCCTTCTCCGAGTATTTTTCTGTGTGAATGTCCACCCACCAAAGGGGTGGGGACTCAAAGTCCTACTGACGTGGCTGAATCCATATTAATTTAATCAAGTAAAAGTGAAACCTCTGAATCTAATATAATCTAATATGCCCAGAGGAACAGACCATTTTACAAACATAATCCAATATCTATTTTTGGAATTCATAGATAATATCAAACTTTCACAGAAGCCTTTGATAAATATATGATAAATGAATGGATGGATGGGTGAATAAATGACTACAAAAGAAAATTAGAACAACCAGCAAGATGGCAGCAGAGTAAGAAGCTCCTAGAGTCAGCTCGTGCTACAGAGCAATTAGTAATCACCCAGAGGTACTAAAGCACCTGTTTGGGGGCTCCGGGAGACCAGAAGAGCATCCTGCAACATCCTTGAAAGAATGGAAGGAGGATATTGCACATCTGCAAGCTGCCTTGGGAGCTATTCCACAGCTAGAATTGGAAGCTCCACTTCCCAAAAATGGGGGAGGAAGAGAGAGTTGGGCACCAACTTCAGCTACTGATTAGTAAATTCAGCGGGCTAAAGTATAATCCTAAGAAAAGTTAAAGTTTGAACCTGTCCAAATCAGAAAGAGGCCTGTAACCACCGTTTTAGCTCTGCCCCTGGCATGAGGGGAAGTGGGGCAGACTGAAAATCACAGTGCTTGTAGGGACCAGCTTCTTTCCATCCAGATTGGATTGCAGCTCTAGCTTAAACCCCAGCCCTACCTCTGGCAGGAAGGAAGCTGGGGGTGTGGGGGTGGGGGGCTGCACCAGCTTCTCTTGGAAAATACAGGCCACATCACAGAGGCTGGCAATCATCCTAGTCTAGCTGTGCAAGCCACCTCAGGAGCTATTCTGTGGCTGGAGTTGGAAGCTCCATTTCCCAAAAACAGGGGAGGAAGAGCTGGTAGGCCACCAATGTCAGCTACTGATTAGTAAATTTGGTGGGCTAAAGTATAACCCTAAGAACAGCTAAAGTTTGAACCTGTCCAAGTCGGAAAGAGGCCAGTAGCCACCATTTTGGCTCCATCCCCAGCATGAGGCGAAGCCAGGCTGACTGAAAATCACAGTGACGATAAGGACTGGCTTCTTTCACCCAGATTGGGCTGCAGCCCTAGCATAAGCTTAAGCCCTAACTCTAGCAGGGCCTGCACCAGCCTCTCTTGGTAATTGAGGTACATTCAGCTGGCACAAATTGAATAGTCAGAAGTCTACCAGGGCAACTGTGGTCATTTGGACCCACACGGCAAAGATTGCTGCCCACACCTGCAGCTCCATTCCCCACTCTAGGCAGGGGAGAAAGGGACATGAAGTCTCTCTGGGCAACTACAGTCTAGGCCTGCACAACTTGGATTATTATACATGGCTATGGCTCTGTCCCTACCCATGGCAAAGGAGAAAGTTTGGAGTAGCTTCATTGGTTCCATGCAGGAAGCTTGAGCCTCCACAGCTTACAGCACCAACTACATCCTTGGCTTCTACTACACAACCAGCAAGGGAGAAAGGACAAGAAAGCCCTAAACTAAGGATAGAAACTGCACCTAGAATAAATACATCTAGTAAGCCAAGACACCAGCAAGAAATTATAGTCGACACCAAGAAACAGGAAGATATGGCCCAGTTAAAGAAAAAATATAAGCCATCAGATGTCATAAAGGAGTTGAGACAACTAATCATAGATGTTCAAATAAATCTCCTTAATAAATTCAATGAGATGGCTAAAGAGATTAAGGATATTAAGAAGACATTGCATGAGCACAAAGAAGAATGAGAAAGCATACATAGAAAAATAGCAGATCTTATGGGAATGAAAGGCATAATAAATGAAATTAAAAATACACTGGAATCATATAATAGCAGATTTGAGGAGGCAGAAGAAAGGATCGGTGAGCTTGAAGAAATGGCCTCTGAAAGCAAATATACAAAAGAATAAAAGAAGGAAAGAATGGAAAAAATTGAACAGGGTTCCAGGGTACTGAATGACAGCAAGAGACGTGCAAAAATACATGTCATGGATGTGCCAGAAGGAGAAGAGAAGGGAAGAGGGGTAGAAGGAATATTTGAAGAAATAATGGTAGAAAATTTCCCAACCCTATTGAAGGACATGGATATCCTTGTCCAAGAAGCAATAACATACTCCCATCCAAATAAATCCAAATAGACCAACTCCAAGACACATACTATTCAGAATGTCAAATGCCAAAGACAAAGAGAGAATTCTGAAAGCAGCAAGAGAAAAGCAATGCATAACATAATGCATATCCAATAAGATTAAGGGCTGATTTCTGATCAGAAACCATGGAGGCAAGAAGACAGTGGTATGATATATTTAAGATACTGCAAGAGAGAAACTTCCAGCCAAGAATCTTATATCCTGTGAGATTGTCTTTCAAAAATGAGGGTGAGTAGAATATTCACAGATAAACAGAAACTGAGTTTGTAACCAAGAGACCGGCTTTGCAGGAAATACTAAAGAGTGTGCTGCAGTCTGAAAAGAAAAGACAGGAGAGAGGGGCTTGGAAGAAAATCTAGAAATGAAGATTATATCAGTAAAAGTAACTAAAAGTCTCAAAAGAGTGGTGAAATAAAATATGACAGATAAAACCCAAAGGTCAAATGGGTGAAATAAGAACTGCCTATACAGTTATACCATTGAATTTTAATGGATTAAACTCTCAATCAAAAGACACAGACTGACAGAATGGATAAGAAAACATGAGCCACCTATATGCTTTCTGCAAAAGACTCACCTTAGACCCAAGGATACCAATAGATTGAAAGTGAAAGGCTGGAAAAAGATATTCTATGCATGCAGTAACCAAAAAAAAAAAAAAAAAGCCAGAGTGGTTATACTTATATTAGATGAAATAGACTTTAAAAGAAGACACTAATAATGCGCAATCTGAGAAGGAAGTCAGGGGAAAAAGTTCCATTTACATTAGCAACTAAAAGAATCAAACATTTAGGATTAAACTTAACCCACAAGGTAAAGCACTTGTATTCAGAAAACTACAACTCATTGTTAAAAGAAATAAAAAAAGACCTAAATAATTGGAAGAACATTCCATGCTCACAGATTGAAAGACTAAATATCATTAATATGTCAACTCTATCCAAATTGCTATACAGAGTCAATCGAATCCCAATAAAAATTCCACCAGCATTTTTTAAATAAATGGAAAACAGGATTATCAAATTTATTTGGAAGGGTAAGGGGTCCTGAAAATCCAGAAACATCTTAAAAAGGAAAAGCAAAGTTGGAGGACTCTCCTTCTTGACTTTAAATCATATTACCTAGCTACAGTGGTAAAAACAACATGGTACTGGCATAAAGACAGACACATAGACTAGTGGAATCAAATTAATGGTTCAGAAACAGACCCTCACATCTATGATCAAGTGATTTTTGTAAAGCATGTCAAACACACCCAGCTTAGGCAGAATAGTCTATTCAATAAATTGTGCTGAGATAACTGGATATCCATAGCCAAAGGAAGGAAAGAAGACCCCTATCTCACACCTTATACAAAAATTAACTCAAAATGGATCAAAAACCTAAATATAAAAGCAAGAACCATAAATCTTTTAGAAGAAAATTTAGGAAAATATCTTCAAGACCTGTTGGTAGGTGGTGTATTCTTAAAGGAGAAAAGAGGAGGACTGAGATCGACCACTGATGTTTAATGTATGTAGAAGTTTTAATTAGTTTTATTGTAAAAGTGTGGAAATGTATAGAGTTGATGGTAACACATTATAGTGAACAACTGGTTATAAATCAGAATGTGGCTGAAAAGGGTCATCTAGGGATGTAAATGCCAATTGAAAGAAAGCTAGAGAATAATCTAGGGACTGAATAACACAGTAAACCCAGAGGTGGATGATAATTGTGATTGATGGTACAGATGCAAGAGTGCCCTTTGTGAGCTAGAGCAGATGTACATCACTATTGCAGGGTGGTGAGAATATGGAGAAGCATGGGAAAAATACAACTGGAGTGACCTATGGACTGTGGTTAACATTAATAATGTAATATTCATGCATCTATGCCAAATATACTATGTTGATAATGGGGGAGTATTATGGGAAAAGTGTGCCAAATGTATGCTATGGATCTGGTAATTGATGATATTATCTCATAGTCTGTAACAAATGTTCCACCACGGTATGGTGTGTTGATAGAGGGGTGTTTTATGGGAATTCTGCACATGTGCATGATTGTTTTGTAAGTTTACAACTTCTGACATAAAATTATATTTAAAATAATAACAGGGTGGGTTGGGGGGAAAATACACCAAGTGTAGGATGGGGACTGTTGGTGATAAGATTTTGATAATGTTCTTTCATCATTTGTAATAGATGTCTCACAGCAATGCAGGGTGCTGGTGGTGGGTTGATGTGTGGGACCCCTGTATGATATTAAGTATTTTTGCCTTGTAAGTTCACAATTTTTTCTATACACTTATTGTTTATGTATGTTCATATATAAATGATATTTAAAAATAATAATAATAGAGTGGGTTGGGGGAGAAATGGACCAGATGTAATATACTTTGGTTGGTAGTAATGTTGATGATGCTCTTTAATCATTAGCGATAAATGTTTCACAACAATGCAAGACATTGTTGGTAGGGTAGGATATGAGAGGCCTGAATGATATTATGTACGTTTGTTTTGTAAGTTCACAACTATTACTAAACACTTATTGTTTATGAATGCTTATGTATGAATGATATACTTCAATAATTTTTTTTTAAAAAAAAGAAAATTAAAAGGTATGTTAATTAATGAACATTTAAAGAGTTCTCATCTATTTACTAACTGAAGATTAGAAGTGAAATTATGGCTAATTGTGTTATTAGGAATAACAACCAAAAACATATCTAAATTGTATCCCTGAATACCTATGTCATAAATCAATCAGAAGTCTGAAATGAGGACTTAGTAACATAGGGAATAAACCCTTAGCTTTGTCTTAGAGATGAGGTCATGGCAATATTAAAGGGCTTACAAAATATGTACACAAACATCCACAGCATTATTCTTTATAATAGCCAAAAAGTAGAAACAAATGCCCACCAACTGAAGAATGGATAAATAAAATGTGATATATCCATACAGTGGAATATCATTCAGCAATAAAAAGGAATGGAGTACTGATACACACTTCAACATAGATGAACCATTAAAACATTGGGCTAAGTCAGAGAAATCAGTCAAAAAGATCACATATTGTATGACTCCGTTTATTTGAAATGTCCACTATAGAGACAAAAGTAGATTTGTGGTTGCCTACAGCTGGGAAAGTGGGAAGGATGAGGAGTGACTGCTAATGGGTAAGAAATTTCTTTCTTTTTTCTTTTTAAAGATACTTAGATTATACAAATGTTACATAAAATAAATAGGGGGTTCACATATGCCCAGCTCCCCACACCTCCCACATTTTCCCACATTAATAACATCCATCATTAGTGAAGTACATTCATTGCAATTGATGAACACGTTTCAGAGCATTGCCACTAAACATGAATTAAACTTTACCTTGTAGTTTACACTCTCTCCCATCCAATTCTGTAGGTTATGGCAAGATTTATAATGGCCTGTATCTATCATTGCAATGGCATTTAGGACAATTCCCAAGTCCCAAAAATGCCCCCGCATTATACCTGCTTTTCCCTCTCCCTGCCCTCAGAACCTCCAGTGGCCACTGCTTCTACATCAATGATGTAATTTCTTCCATTGCTAGAATCACAATAAGTCTATAGTAAAATGCCATTAAGTCCACTCCAGTCCTTGGTTCATTCCCCAATACTGAAGACCCTGCGATGGCTATGTCCACTCCACCTCCAACTGAAAATGGAAAGAAATGTCACTGTACATATAGGAAAATAGATCTTACAGTGATGAAAGGCAAAATGTCAAAAAAATATTTTTAATATTTTTCATTATTTTTATTATCCCAAATTTTTATTTTTAAATTTTTTTTTGTATTTTATTTCTTATTTTTAAAACTATCATTATTATTTCATTTTCTTATTAATTATATTTGGCTATTTTATTGCCTTCATGTTTGAAGAGGTTTTGGATCACAGAAGGGTTACAACTGTGGCAGGGGAGGATCATTAGTGCAGATTTCAGTGATGATGAATACATGAGAGGAAGCTCACCTGGTCATACACATGAGCCATATAAATGTACACAAATGTTCATGGGACATTGTTATGGTAGATGGAGATTCATACAGTAACCAAAGGAGTATCAAATTTCCATCCTGGGGAGCTCTGCCACGTTCTCAAATGGATCAGCAAGAATCCCCTGAGTACAGGGCCAATGACTAATGAAGGAGGATGGTCCTTTGATGGGCCCTTGATATTGATGACTATGCATATGAACCTTTACTCTTGACATTGAAACTTAGCCTAGTATTATAGGGTGCCTAACAGTTGCCTCCTGGGAGCCTCCTTGTTGCTCAGGTGTGGCCTCTCTCTAAGCAGAAGTCAGCATTATCTTCCCCCCAGTGTGGGACATGACTCCTGGGGATGAGCCTCCCTGGCACTGAGGATTACTACCAAGCACGAACTTGCAATACAACTGGAAAAAGACCTTGACCAAACGGGGGAAAAGGTAAAGACAAATGAGGTTATATAGCTAAGAGACTTCAAAGTGAGTCAGGAGGTCATTCCAGAGGTTACACTTATGCACATCTCAGCAGGATCTCATTGACTGCCAGAAGATATAGTACTCCAAATAGCAGGGTTCCTGAGGGGTCTGGAGATATCCAGACACTATAGTAAGGGCAGATAGTTCAGGAGTTTGGTGCTTTGCCAATGGGCCCTACTTTGGAATTTATGCTCCCCAGGGTGACAGAGTTGTACTTAGTTGTGGTTTCCCTACACATGGCTCTTCTGTCCTTCTATTTGAACGTATAATTGGTACTAGGGTTGGTAGGTGTTTGTCCAAGAGACTTGAACCTTTGGGCTGTCCGTGTGCCAGCTGGGTCCTGAGTCTCGGCAGAGTTGTGGCACCTACTCTCCAGTTTGTTGATCTCACCCAGGACAACTAACATGGAGGTGATGATGGACAACTACCATACTAGGGAATCAAGAGAGTCTACAGCTGCAAGCAACAAAGTCCCATCCATGAAGTTTCTTTTGGGTGTGATGAAAATGTTCTAAAATTAACAATGGTTGCACAACTCTTATATATACTATAAAATGCTGAATTATACACTTTAAATGAGTCAATGTTACGATATGTATGGTAAGATGAATAATGCACTGTGTCCAAAGATGTCTACATTGTAATCTCCACTGAATGTCATCATATATGGCAAAGAGATTTTGCAGATGTTATAAGGTTAAGGATTCTGAGATGAGATTATTGTGGATTATCTGGGTGGACCCTAAATGTAATCACAAGTGTCCTTATAAAAGGTACTCAGGAGATATGACCACAGTAGAGAAGGAGGCTATGTTGAAGGTAGAAGCAGAAAGAGATTTAAAAATGTTATAAAGATGTTAAAAGCTGCTGACTCTGAAGATGGAGGAATAAATGGGTCATGAGCCAAGGAATGCAGCTCTAGATGTTGGAAAAGACCCCAGAAAAGGTTTCTTCCCTAGAGCCTCAGGAGAGAGCACAACCTGGCTGACTATGGTTTTGGCCCATTGAAACCATTTTGAAATTCTGACCTTTGGTCCTATAAGGTAATAAAGCTGAGTTGTTTTAAACCACTAAGTTTGAGGTAATTTGTTACAGCAGCAGTAAGAAACTAATAAAGATGTGAATTATATTTCAATAAAGCTTTAAAAAAAAAAAAAAGTAGATGGCTTGTTCAAAATTACATGAACAGCTAGCAAAACCAGAACTGGAGCCCTCATCCTCCCAATTAGTACAATTCTTTACTCTTTCTCTGTCTTATGTATAACACATTTCATTTTTTAATCCCTTGTTTTCTGAAAATCCTCCCTTCTTTTTTGTCATTTGTCTATTTGTGTTTAGTCCTCTTTCATTTCTCCCATTCCTTAACTTCCTCAAAGGCTCTCACACTGTCTTTGTCCAACTTTTAAATTATCTACATTTCAATGATTACAACTCAGCTTTATTTCGTATTTGACTGCACCTCAGGTGACTTCCAATACTATTGATCTATTTTGTCCACCAAAGGGACATTTGGGGCTAAGCATGTGAACCTTGGTGGGAAAAACTTGGGGGGAAGAAGATAGCTTTAGCAGTATGTGAACAGCAAGTGGGGAAACCACAGGAAAAAGAATAATTCTATTGCTAGAATCTAATTACATTTATATACAAGAGAGACTAGAAAAAGTTGTTTAACGTGATATTACTTTGGAGATTGGCTTACAGTGGGTATGTGAGAAATGCCATTTTCCAGATGACTTTCTCTCCTATTACAACGTCTGGCTCCAGCTCTCTGCAAAGTGTTGGATCTTCTCCATGCTGACACTTATCTTGTCTCTCCCCTCTGTGCTGGCTTTTTCCACTCACCTTTTTTTAATTTTAAGTGTCCTACTGTAGAAAGATTAATTCTTCTTTATTGAGTTCCACGTCTTTTTGAAAATATGTGCAGCCATTGTGATATTCCCAGCTGGAATAGAGAGAAAGCCTAAGGTAAATGGCAGTTCACAACATTAAAGAAAGCTATAAAGGTAATACATTTTCTCTCTCTAGAGGACATGGCTGGATTAACTTACATAAATTTAAGAAATAAAAGTGAACAACTCCTTGACAACCATTGCCAGACTCTAGGAATTTGATTAAATGTTATTAACAGGTTCTTTTTTCTTTTTTATCCAAATGAAATGTCAAATAGAATTCATTGGTTTAATTTATAAATTAGATGGAGTTTTACCCCATTGTAAAAACATTCTTTGGTGGCCTTAAGCAGCTTTTATTTACTTGCTATCTATATTTATTATTCGTTTTCCCTGAATCCCAAATTATGTCCATGAATTGCAAATTAAATCCACTGGGTGATGATGGGGTGGGGGGAGCATGGGAAGGGAAGGTTAAATTGTGGAGAGTCAAAGAGAAGGAAAGGAAGAGAAAAAGTAGTACTGCATACAGACATAGTAGGAGTAAAACCCCAAGGTAGAGCTTTTATACATTTATATTGCATGCAGTTAAATGGGAAGGATTATATGTAGCAGATAATGTTAGTTGCCTGTGCAACAGCCATTCTCTCCCTTCTTTCTTGCTAACAGAAACCCAAATGTGTTAGGGCTGATAATGTGCTCAGCACCAAGGAATAAGTCATGATTAGTCTTACCAGAGTCTCTGTCACAGTTTGCCACAGGACTGCCAATACAAAGTACCAGAAATGGGTCGGCTTTTATAATGGGAAATTTATTAGGTAAAAGCTTAAAGTTCTGAGGGCGTGAAATTTCCAAATTAAGGCACCAAATTCAGCTACTGTGACCCTAGCATCCTTGCACATGGCAATCAGGCAAGACAGCTATTTCACGTTACTATCTCTTTGAACTCTGCTGTGGCTGATCAGATATCTCTTCCTAGGCCTTAAGTCCTTCAGCCTTTTAGGGCTTCTCTTTCAGCTCAGCTGTGGGAGAATCTGGAGGCCTTCCTCTCATGGGGCCAGATCAAATATGGCAACTTCCTTTCTCTGTGTGTGTGTGTGGCTCTTTCTGTGTGCGTCTCCATTTATATCAACCCAGAAGAGGGCAGAGACCCAAGCTGGCTCATGTCTCACTGACACAGCCCAATCAAAAGGCCCCACACCCACAGGAAAGGATTAGTTCAAAAACATAATCATTTTCTTTTTGAGATTCACAAAAGAACTTCAAACTGTTACAGTCTCTCCTTTAATTCTTTGCTACTAAGGATTATGTTGTGTCCTAGGAACACTTAGAACTTCAGCAGCTATCTTGCCACAATGAGGCATGAAAGGAGGCCAAAAACTAAATATGCTGAAGAACAGAAAGGTAGAAAGAAATTGGGTCCTTGATGATATCACTGAGCTTATTAACTAAGCTTACTGCTTACCTCTAGATTCTTTTTAATGTAAGAGAAATACATGTCTCAAATGCTTAGTTGGATGTATATTAATTACAGACCTACACATGCTAACTGAAACAGTATCAGAGTATTTTCATACCATGAAGAACATATATCCTTTAACAGGTTACAAGAAAATTAAGCCACTGATTGGGCTTAGATAATATAAGCCTTTGATCAAACTCAACTGCCTTCTCTGAGTTGGTGAGGGAGGTTATTCTCTCTTATACATGCCTCTGGACAGCATAACAAATCCATTAGCTGAATAATATTAATTTATAGTTAACCCTTTTACCTACCTAAGCGATTGTATTACCTTGTGGTTCACTACTCTAACAAAGGTTTAGGGATAGAGAAGAGAGATACAAGACTCAGACTCGGTGTGTCTGGGAAGGCTTGGGATTGCAGAACTTGAAATTAATCTCTAAGGACAAGTTGGAATTTTCCAGGTGAGGAGAGATTTACCAGTGTAGCAGTTTGGCAGTTTGATGTAATTTTGGATTCCAAAAATAGATATTGGATCATGCTTATAAACTGGTCTGCTAATCTGGGCATGATTAAGTTATGATTAGGGCATTAAATGGGCCACATCAGTAGGGCGTTGAGCCCCACCCCTTGGTGAGGCAAGAATCAAATATAAAATGCAAGGCAAAGAGGAAGCAGTTTTGATGTTGGAGTCTTGAGCTGGAGCCCCAGGAAGTAAGAGAGCTTGGTTGTGAGGAAGGAGAGAAGGCTCCGGGATACAGACAAGCCATTTGCCTGATAGTCTACAGCTGGCCTTGTAGAGGAACCAGAGGAGCTAAGCCCGGAGAGAAACAGAGCCCCTAGAAGAGAGGAACCCAAGAAGCCCAAACCCTGGCAAACATCAGCAGCTGTCTTGCTCTAACATGTGGCAATGGACTTTGGTGAGGGAAGAAACTTATGCTTTATGGCCTGGTAACTGTGGACTTCTACCCCAAATAACTACCTTTTATAAAGACCAACCGATTTCTGGTATTTTGCATAAGCACCCCTTTGGCTGACTAATAAAACCAGCATGTGGAACTGGATATGCAAACATACAATAGAGGTGCAAGTAGTTAGTTATGGAAGGTGTGAGGGATCTACTTAAAGGAGAAACAGCAGATGGGGAGGGAGGGACTTTTTTGTGATACTTAGACGTTTAACCTTGAAGAGCATGGAGATCTTAGGGGATTTTAGGCAGAGAAGTAAAAGATCATTCTGGAAGCTGAATACAGAATGACTCAGAATGCCGAGTCTGGAGGTAAATAAACAGTATTTCAACAAACAACTACAATGGATATGACTGTGGGTATGAATCAAGAATTATGCAAGAGATAGGACTAAAAGATTTAGCAGTCATTTGTGAGGGGGAGGATTTTGAGGATGACTCCCATTTTCTGAATTAATCAACCGGTACAGATAATTATGACATCATTTATGACAGGGTAAAAAGGAGTTTGGTGTTGTGGTGGTAAGGATAGGTGATAAGATAACAAATATATTTTTTTCAGTTGAGTTTGAAGTGCTCATGGTTTATTCAAGGAACTCTATCCAAGAGATCAGAGGTTCCTAAACTTTCAGATTTCGTATACCCACAACATTTCCAAATGAATTTGAGGAAGATATTGAAGACTTCCAACTTTTTATTTTGCTAAGTTAGGGTATTGAAAGAAACATCCTCTAATATTATCAAATTTCATTTTTATAAAAGACTATTTCAACACCAAATATTAAAGATTTAATCTTAATATAAAAGGCCCATTTATTTATTAACTCAAACAAACTCAAGTTCTTTTTTTTTTTTTTAGGTACCAGGCTTGAGGGAAGCCAGAGCTCAATCCCTGAGCCATATCACCTTCCCTAAGTTGTTTTTGTTTGTTTGTTTTGCTTATTGTTTTTGTTTTTGTTTCTTCAGGAAGCATTAGAAACTGAACTCAGGACTTCCCGTGTGGAAGGCTTGAGCCACATCCACTCCCTTAAGTTCAATTTTTTTAAATATTTATTTTATTTTTCATTTATCCCCCCACCCCCCACTTGCATTCACTGTCTACTCTCTGTGTCCATTCGCTGCACATTTTTCTGTGTCTGCTTGTCTTCTTATCTTCTCTTTAGGAGGCACCAGGAACAGATTCTGGGACCTTCTGATGTGGGAGAAAGGAGCTCAATTGCTTGAGCCAACTCAGTTCCCTGCCTTGTTGTCTCTCACTGTCTTTTCCTCTGTGTCTCTTTTTTGTTGCATCATCTTGTTGTGACAGCTTGCCAGGCAGGCCAGCTTGCCTTCACCAGGAAGCCCCAGGAACTGAACCCGGGAACCCCCATATGGTAGACGGGAGCCCAATCACTTGTACTACATCTACTCCCTAGGTTCATTTTTAAACTAACTAAATTGTCCTTACTTTTCTCAATCCCTCTTATATCAGCAAAAACCTCATCACTGACTTACAACAATCCATAACTGGCATTTGAAAACCACTAAATTAGATAGTTGCATATAGAATTTTTTTAGAGCCTAATAGGGAAGTTTAGCTGAAGATATAGAATCATAATCATATAGCTTGTAGCTGATGAAATAGATAATGATAAGTACTATTTATTCAGCACTTTCTGTCTCCCTGGAGCAGGATACCCTAATGGGGAAGAAATCAGAGGCAGAAAAGCTTTACAGGAGGAAAAGGCAAGGGGAACTGAAAAATCTTCAGGTAGAAGAGTTCCATTTCAGAATTCTGATGGTTGGTTCCCATTCCCTCTCCCTCATTGGGTCCCAAGCAGCTTGGAAGGCATGCAGAGGCAGCATGGCCCCGACACCTTCCCACTGCACACAAACACTGTATATTCACAGCAGAGAGTTAGAACTCAACACATATCTTGGCACAGGGGCCTAAGTGAGCAGAGAGCTAGAACAGAACACAAACTGCCAAGGAGCATGGCATACAAAAAGGCCTTCAGGGACTAATGAAAAACAGAGAGACCACGAGAGAAAAGCTCATAAGAGCTGCTAAACCCTTACTCAATTCGGTTTCCATTAGCTGAACACATTAGGCAAAACAGAATTTTTTGAAGTGAGCCAACTTTCTGGACTGACCGCACCTAACTCCCTGGAGTAGTATATCCTAATGGGGAGGAAATTAGAGGCAAAAAAAAAAAAAAAAAAAATCCTCACAGATAAAAGTGGGTTAGGAAATTAAACTGAACTGCTGCTAAGAAAGAATTTTTAAAAATCATAGGAGCTGAGGAGAAAAATCTGCACGAAAATAAACAGAACAGACCAAGATTCCTGGAGAAGAAACAAAGGAAAGGAAACTTTCATGGCAGTGAAACAATTGAACAAAAAGTGCAATCTTAAAAATTCCATAGCATATCCAGGGCAAGAATCAGGTGAAGAACAACTGAGAAAATCTGAACAGTTGAATACAGGTTACTCTAAAGGTTCAGAAAGTTGGGGCAAGCATCAAAGAAGAGACTTAACACAAAGCTGATCAACAATAAATCCTAGACAAGAGGGAGAAACAGACCTTCAGCATTAACTAATCAAGATAATTGGGTGCCTAGATGTTGGCAAAAAATTATAAGCCATACTAAGAAAGAGGAAAATATGGCTCAATCAAGGGAACCAATTAAAATTTCAGATGAGACTGAAAAATTGGAACAATCAAAAGATGTTTGGATGAGTGGATGTGGCTCAAGCGGTCGAGTGCCTTCTTCCCACATGGGAGTTCCCAGATTCAGTCCCTGTTGCTTCCTAAAAAAACAAACCAACAAACAAATGGCAAGCAAACCAAATGGAAATACCAACTAAGGGTCGCCGATGTGGCTCAGTGGTTGAGTGCCAGCTTCCCACAAATGAGGTCCCAGTTTCAATGCCCAGGTCTGGTACCTTAAAAAAAAAAAAAATGTTTAAATGAGTCTCCTAAATCAATTCAAGGAAATGAAAAAAAAATGCATAAAGAGATAAAGCATATTAAGAAGACAATGTATGAGCATAAAGAAGAATTCAAAAGTATGAAAGGAAACATAACAAATTATGTGGATGAAAGGCACAACAGTAGAGATTAAAAATACACTAGAGGTATACAGCAGCAAATTTGAACAAGTAGAAGAAAGAATCAGTGAACTAAAGACAGGACAATCAAACCATAGAGTCAGAAGAACAGATAGTAAAAAGAATAGATAAAATTGAGCTGTCTCAGGGATTTGAGTGCCAGCACAAAGCACACAAACATACATGTCATGGGTGTCCCAGAAAGAGAACAGAAAGGCAAAGGGGCAGAAAAAATATTTGAGGAAATAATGGGCAAAAAGCTTCACAACTCTTATGAAAGACATAAATATACATTTCCAAGAAATTCAACATACTTAAAACAGAATAAATCCTTATATATTTACTCCAAAACACATGCTAATAAAAATGTCAGGTGCCAAAGATAAAGAGAGAATTCTGAAAGCAGCAAGAGAAAAAAATTCATCCCATACAAGGGATCCTCAATAAGACTATATGTCATCAGAAAACATGGAGGCAAGAAAGCAGTAGTATGATATATTTAAGGTACTGAAAGGGAAAAGTTTCCAGCCAAATCTCTTTATCCAGTGAAACTGTCCACCAAAACACATGATCATCTCAATTGAAGCAGGAAAAGACATTTTTAAAAATCCAGCATCCTTTCTTAATATAAACACTTAGAAAAATAAAAATAGAAGGAAACTTCCACAAGATATAGGGTATATATTGAAAACCCACAGCTAACATCATATTCAGTGGTGAAAGATGGAAAGCTTTCCCTCTAAGATCTGGAACAAGACAAGGCTTTCCACTGTCACCACTGTTATTCAACATGGCACTGGAAGTTCTAGTCAGAACAATTAACTAAGCATGAAAAAGAAATAAAAGACATCCAATTTGGAAAGGAAGAAGTAAAACTGTCACTATTTGCAGATGACATGATACAAATATAGAAAGTCCAAAAAATCCACAACAAAGCTCCTAGAACTAATAAACAGATTCAGCAAAGTGACAGGGAACAAGATCAACATGCAAAAATCAATAGTGTTTCTGAACTCTGGGACCTCTTATGTGGAAACCTGGTACTCAGCCACTGAGCCATTTCAGCTCCCCTGAGTTGGTTTTTCCATTTGTTTTGCTTGCTGTTTGCTTTTGTTTTTTCTAGGAGGCACCAGGAACTGAACCAGGGATTCCCATGTGAGAGGTAGGTGTTCAACTGCTTGAGCCACATCCACTCCCAATGGTGTTTATTTATACTAGTAATGAGAAATATGAGGAGGAAATCAAGAAAAATATTCCATTTACAATAGCAACTAAAATAATCAAATATCTAGGAATAAATTTAGTCAAGGATGTAAAGGACTTATACATGGAAAATGACTAAAATTTCCTGAAAAAAATAAAAGGAGATTTTTAAATAAATGGAAGGGCATTCCATGCTTATGGATTGAAAGACTTAATATCATTAAGATGTCAATTCTACCAAAAATGTTTTACAGATTCAACACAATCTCAATCAAAATTCCAACAGGTTACTTTGCAAAAACAGAAGAGCAAGAGGCCATCAATAGCCAAACATGTTGAAAAAGAAGAACAAAGTTGGAGGACTTACACTTCCTAACTTTAAATATTATCACAAATCTACAGTGTACTGGCGCAAGGATAGATATATAGATCAATATGGAATTAAATTGAAAATTCAGATATAGGACAAATATATCTATAGTCAATTGATTTTTGACAAGGCTTCCAAGTCCACTAAATTGGGAAAGAATAGTTTCTTCAACAGATGGTGCTGGAAGAACTTGAGATCCATATGCAAAAGAATGAAAGAGGACCCCTATCTTAAACCATACACAAAATTAACTCAAAATGGATCAAAGACCTAAATATAGGAACCAGGAGTATAAAATATAAAATTCCTAGAAGAAAATGTAAGGCAAACAACTTCAGGATCTCATGTTAGGCAATAGTTTCTTAGACTTTAAACCCAAAACACAAGCAACAAAAGAAAAAAATAAGATAAACGGGACCTCATCAAAATTTAAAACTTTTGCCCATCAAAGGACTTTATGATGAAAATGAAAAGACAACCTACTCAATAGGAAAAAAATATTTGGAAACGTCATATCTGATAAGGGTTTAATATCCATATTATATTAGGAAATCCTACAACTAACAAGAAAAAAAACAACCCAATTTCAAAATGGGCAAAGGACTTGAATAGACATATCTCCAAAGAGGATATACAAATGGCTAAAAAATCACATGAAAGATGTTCAACATCACTAGCTATTAGGGAAATACAAATCAAAACCACAATTAGATACCATTTCACTAGCCCCTAAAATGACTACTACTACAAAAAAAAAAAAAAAAAACAGAAAATTATAAGTGTTGGAGAGGATGTGGAGAAATAAAAATACTCATTCACTGCAGGTGGCAATGTAAAATGATGCATCTGCTGTGGAAGACAGTTTGGCTCTTCCTCAGAAAGCTAAGTATGGAATTACCATATGAACTGGTAATTCTTCTACTAGGTATATACCCCAAAGAATTGAAAGTAGGACTCAAACATATATTTGTCCAACGATGTTACTATTCACAGTTGCCTAAATATTGAAGCAACCCTAAAATGATGAATGGATAAACAGAATGTGGTATATACATTCAATGGAATATTATTCAGCATTATAAAGGAATGAAGTTCTGATTCATATGACATGATGGATGAACCTTGAAGACATTATATCGAGTCAAATATGCCAAACAAAAAAAGACAAATATTGTATGATCTCACTGATAGGACATTACTGGAATAAGTAATCTCATAGAATTAGAATCTAGAATATAGGTTTCCAGGGGCTGGGTTGGGAGTAGGGAATAGGGAATTAATGCTTAAAGTTGCAAAAAAATTCTATTTGGGTTGAATGAAAAGTTTTGGAAATGGATGGTGATGAGTATAACATGGTGAGTGTAATTAACATCACTGTTAACATACATGTGAATATGGCTAAAAGCAGAAATTTTAGGACTTATATTTTACTAGATGTGATAGTTAGGCTAATGTGTCAACTCGGCCAAGTAGTTGTGCCCAGGTGTTTGTTCCAGCAAGCACTGGGCTAATTGTAATACAAGAGCATTTATGGACTTCAATCACCAGTGAGTTTACTGCGTGGATGGCTGATTACATCTGCATCAATCAGGGACATTACATTATCAATGGGTGGTGCTTTTATCCAATCAGTTGAATGACTTAAAAGTGGAAGTGATTTCAACATTCAGAGAGAATTTCCCAGCTCGTTGTTGGACAGGTAACTTCTCCCAGAGACTCATCAACGACCTTTCATCGGGCTTTCATCGGAGCCCCTGGTTTGCAGCTTGCCTGAGGAACCTGGACTTGTGCGTCCCCATGGTCACGTGAGAGACTCTTTTAGAGTTCCATATTATTCACAGATATCTCCTGCTGATTCTGTTTCCCGAGAGAACCCTGACTAATACACTAGAATAAAAATAAAAGATGAAACAGCAGACTCTACAACACAGTGAATCCTATTGCAAATGAATTATAGGAAATGTACCACACTAATGAAAGATGTTAATAATAAGGTGGTATATGGGAAAAATACACCCTAATGTAAACTATGGTCTACAGTTAATAATGAAATTATAATATTATTTCAACAATTGTAACAAAGGTACCACACTAATGCAAATTGTTAATAATGGGGTGGAGGAGGTATATGTGAACACTATTTTCTACATGAATTTTCTGTAAATATCCATCTTCTCTAATTAAAAAATAAGCTTTAATATGGAAATTTTTAAAAATTGCATTCTGTATGATATCAGTTCTTTTGATATTTGTTGAGACTAACTTTGTACTCAAATTTTATAAGTTTTCTATGTGTACTTAAGAAGAATATATATTCTCTGTTAGGTGAAGGATTCTGACTATATCCATTAAATCAAATATATTTAGAAAAAGGAAAGAAAGAAAAGAAACAGAGTCATGTAAGACAAAGGAGAGGGAAATTTCAAAAAGAAACATGTTGTCAAAAATTCCAAATGTCATAAGAGAAGTAAGGTAAATATAAATTAAACAAGTACAAAAATCTACCTTTATACTAAACGAGGCTCAAAAATTATATGTTGCATCTACTTCTTAATAAATTTCATCAATAGTTATAGTTTTAGATAATAAAAAAACTTATGAAAATTTTAAACACTCATAAATCCACTGACCTTTTACATGCTCAGTAGTCAGTCAATTTTTAAGATCATGAACTTATTCCAGAACCCATGCACCTAACCTCTTTTTCAAGTCTGAAACAAAGTTGACTCCTCTTTTGGGTAACTCGCCTGTTGTAATGGATTTAGCCATGGAATACCTGAGCAGTGTGGGTAGATAACATTTGAGGTCCCTTTGACCTCCTGACACTGACACTAAGATAAATCTTTCAGGATCAAATCAAATAATATTCCAACTTGTGCAATAATACCTATGCTACAGGCCAAGTACCTCTAACAATAAATAGTTTAAAAAATATAATTTAAAATTTAGGAACTATAGATATAGATAATTGCTGTTAGCTACAACTTAAAGCTTATGTCATACATAGTTTCAATTATAAAAAATGCTTCTCACTGGGCCAAAGATTTGAAATGCAATTTTAGTACCCTATCACCAGCAGGCATTCATACATTGAGATCATGGTTTGAATAATTAAGCCAAAATATATGAAAACCATCACTCTTATCAAGTCATCCCATAGATTGTTAATCAGGAATCTTCCACTCCTCAAGTGCCAGTCATTGATTTATTGCCTCTCAGTTCCAATTACCCTTTTTGCCAGCTCTGTGAAAATGGATCTGGGCCCTTTATTCTCCATTGTCTGCACAATGTTAAGTTTTGTCAGCAGAGAGTGCTAGAGAGACTTTGCAGAAGGAAAGGCTTTCCTTCCTGGTTCTGGTGTACTGAGTTGACAGGCTCCTGCAGAGCATGCCAGTTTTCAGTTCCTAGAGGGCAGGTGGCTTTTCCACCACAAGGCTCCTGCCACACTCAGAGCTGCTCCAGCACCAGCCACCTGCATCATGCACAACTCCTCCTGCAATGCACAGTGGACAGCAGCTTGCTCTGGCATTCCATTACAGCAGTTTTGGAGTAGTGCCTCAGGAGAGACACCTCCACATGAACAACTTTTTCTGTCAAGTTCTGGCAAGTTTCTGAGGGCATATTTCCAGCAAATTCCCTCAGGATGGCATCATAGTGAATTCTCTTACATACAGGGAGCCATGGCTGTGCCCTCTCAAGAGAGTCTGGATTTCAGCCCTGGTTGGAAAGGAGGCAGAATGGGGGTTCTTCCTTGGCTGCTCTACTTTAGCCCAAGGGGTATGGGCTGTTCCTTATACCTGCTCTACTATATTCTTTAGAGTTAACTTTACTTGTTATTAGTCAAGACCTCATTGCTCCAATTTCCTATTATAGTTAATAATTCTTTATATTAAACTTTCTTTCCCTTCTTGAAATTACCATGTGGTTTCTCTCTCCTGATTTGACCCAGACTGATAAAACTTTATTTATATTTATCTTTATTAAAATAACTAAACTAATAAACTAAACTTAATACTATCGCTCCAAAAATTTCAAAGATGATAGCATCACAACTTTTAAAGAAATAAATACCTGTGCTCCAATTGGTGCCTTTCCCACTAAATCTTAACTTTGCCAGTTCACGATATTTCCCAAGATGGAGCTAAACACTCTTTCTGGTGAGTTTTCCATAACCTTTGAATTACCTCAATATTAAAGAAAGAAAAATTTAAGAACTTAATTGAGTGCTTATCACATGCCAGGCAGTCTCTGTATCTCATTTTGTTTTAATCCTCACAATGACCCAAAGAGATAGTTATCATTCCAATTTTAACTATGGGAGGATTAAGACTTAGGTTAAATCACTCAGCAAAGATCATGCACCTAGTAAATGGCCAAGATGGGATTAAGCCCATGTACAACTTGATTTCCATCTCCACACTCTTCACTGTCTTGCTGCTTCCGAAGATGGCTTTTTCTTTTTGTGTAATTGGCTGTCCCTCTCTACCTCAGTCACAGTAGGCTGCTCACTCTGACAGAACTGTTAGTTTATGTTTTCCCTCCTTGCTCACAAAACCATTGCTTCTTTTCTCTGCATGCCTCAGAATAAACAGGGAGCAAGAACCAGCTACCTAGGATTCAACTACCAAGAGAAGGGACAAAAAGGAAAAAAGAATTCATGTATATTTCACCTCACTCAAAAGGAAATATTTTCTGGCATGTGAGATGAGGAGTAATATTGTACCCTGCTTTTTCTTTTTCCAATCAAAACTCCCTATTTATACTGCATTAGTGTAATTAAATGAGTTCTGAGGAGTTAATTTCCCTTAATATCTTCAGGAATATTGATTTATATAAAATTTAGCATATTTTTTCAAGTGTTGAAAGAATAAACCATCAACCCCAAATTCTGTATCTGGCAAAAATATCCTTCAGGAAAGAAGGGAAAATAAAGACATTCTCAGATGAAGAAAAACTAAGGAAAACTAGCAAGCATATCATTAGTTAATGGTTAAAGGAAATTCTCCAAACAGAAAGGAAATTATTACAAAAGGAGGTTTGGAACCTCAAAAAGAATGAACAATGGAGTAGGTAAAAATAGAGATAAATATAATAGACTGCCCCTCTATCCTTCTCTTCACGAAGTTTTTAATCATGTTTGATGTTAGAAGCAAAAATTATAACACCATCTGATGTGATGTTCAACATTTGGGAGAGTTAAGGGCCCTAAATGGAGGTAAGATTTCTACACTTCACTTGAAGTGGTAAGATGTCATTTCTAGTAGACTGTTATAAGTTATATATGTACTGTATATTGAAATACCTAGAACAACAAAAAAATAATGCATCCAAAAGATATTTGGATCACATATTAATGTCTACTAAAAGAATCTACTTCAGAAGAGACACGAAACAACCAAGTGGACAGGATAACTCAGCCACCCAGCCTGTCTTCAGCTGCTCGAGTGTTTGAACAATAGATCAGTCATGAAGTAGAATAGCTATGGCTGAGGAAATGGATCTTTGCCTGTGCCCTTCAACATGGTCTCCCTCTCACCAATGCTATCTAGATATTGCCACTGCCGACTGTCTAACTTTCCAGCAGTAGAGAACAACGCTTAGCAGCCAATATGATGCCATCTTTCAATGAGACCTACAAGACACATGCACCCTGGAAAAGGCAATGTTTCATCCCACCTGTGTCTGACATATATTCCAGGTATGGTTTTGCCTTTCCTGTTCATTCTAGCTTGCCAGCACCATTACCAAGAGCTCATAGAATGTCTACTTTGCTGTCTTGGATCCTGTATAACATTACCACAGACCAAGAGACGCACTTTACAGTAAAGGAGAAGCAGCAGTGATAATGTGACTAACGGATCTACTGTTCCTACCACATGCTGTGCCATTAAGCTGCTGGCCCAAGGGATAGCCTCTTGAAGGTGTAACTGAGATACCAGCTGGAAGATAACAACTTGAATGGATAGGGCCCTATAGCTCTAGGATATAGTGTACATTTTGGTCCAATAGCCAATATATGGTACTATGCTCTTAGAAGGGAAAATATATGGACATAGCAAACAAGGGATGGAAGAGCAGCACCTCCACTCACCATCATTCCCAGTGACCCACTTAGGGATATGTGCTTAGCATCTCTACAACTTTAAGCTCTGTAGAATCCTTCCACTGGAGGACACAGTAAGAGTTCCATTACTCTTAAACTAACACAACTGCTTGTTCACATTGGTATCCTTATGCCAATAGATCAGAAAAAAAAAAATCAGAAAAGGGTTACTGTACTTTCAGGGACAAATGACCTTGATCACAATAATTAGAAGACATGACTCCTAGAAAATATTAGGGACCAAGAAAAAATATGTTGGTCACTCAGGTGATCCACTGTGACTTCCATGCCCAGTTTTAACTATAAATGGGTAAAATTAGCAACCACTGTCTGATAAAGGCATAGGGGCCAGAGGCTCACTCCTCTCAGAAATAATGGTCATGTCTGAGTCACCACAATAGGCAAGCTCCCCAATTTAACAGAGGTAGTAGCTAATGAAGAAGGTAATTTATTATTGGTGGTGAAGGTAAGAGTATTAGTTATGATCTCAGGAAAACCTGAAGCAACAGTTGCTGGAGTCTATCCTAGTAATCCCCCTTGTATAAGTTTTCCCAGAAATTGTTACCAACCAGAATTCCAGAGAAGCTTTGCCTGGATGGGATGAACTTAATATGAGAAGCAAGTGAACATGAGCTCAAAGGGTGGACCATAGTGGATGCTGTAAACAGGATGGTCACCCTTCCCCAGCCACTGTGAGGATTGGCTAATAGCAATTCACAGCTAATCTCTTTCTAGATAACTGCCCTCAAACAAACAAAGGCAGCCTCACCTGGAATGCTATGACCACCCCCACCCCCAGGAGAATACCACTAGCAATGACTAGCTCAGATGGGGTACAAAAGGCTGGTCTTGTTGCCTCATAGTGGGAGTGGTTTTGTGATGCCATTTGTCCTCCATGATTTCCTATGGGGTCAGACTGAAGCTAGTTTCCAGCTGAGACCACATTCCTGTTTCGATTTTTTCCTGCTGTTTTCCTCAATTCCCTTAATTGAAAGTGCTTCTCATATGATCTACATGAATAAGAATCCCTATCACTGGCTCTGCTGCTAGGGAACCCAATCTAAACAGTTGTGAATCTTACAACCTTACTCTACTAAGTGTCCTTTGAAACTTGATAGATTGCTACAAAATCTGAAAGTCGAAGGCAAACTTTTATATTTGAATCTCTGGGTAAAACTAATTGTATGTCACCAATTGTATATATTCATATTACATGAGCTAAGGAACCAGGAAATATCATTAATTCAGAAGAGACAAACAGAGTTCTGTGTTGATGATGTCTTTCCAAATTCTCCATTAACCTTAATCATTCAGTCACACAGAAAGCTTAACTTTCAAATTATTTGTTTTGTATTCCAAGGAAATTCAACGGAGGTCACATACAACTGAAATGATGACTTTTTTTTTTTTTTTTTTTTTGAGAAGTCATGGGTTTACAGAACAATCTTGCATAAAATACTGGATTCCTATACACCACCCCACCAACAACAACAACTTGCATTGGTGTGGAGCATTTGTTACAATTGATGGTATCAAATTTTTATAATTATACTATTAGAGTTCATGGTTTAACTTAGGGTCCACTGTGTAGTGTTGTTCCATGGATTTTTTTCAAAATTTGTGTTCTATAACCATATATACAATCAGTCATTTCCCCTTTTAATCATATTCAGATATATATTTCAGCGCTGCTAATTGCATTCACAATGTTCTGCTACCATCACCACCTTCCATTACCAAAATATTTCCATCATTCCAATGGGCTTTTGAATTAATTATCACCGTGTCACAAATTTATCATTTTTACTAATCTGTTCTTCAGGCAATTTTCCACAAGGTCCAGCTAGAAAATATATTACAAAGGAAGTCACAATTTAGCATTCTACCAGAGGGGAAATATTTCTAAAAGTGATATCTAATTTCATAGATTCAGAAAACACTGAATGGAGGAAAAACAACAAGAAAATACTGCAGAGAATTTAAATTCTTAATTGATAATCAATAACACTAGCAACCTGATGGTCTCAACTCTTCTCTAGGCACGCCACAAAGCAAGCACATTATCATCTAACTCTATTTCTCCTTTGCTTAAAAATTAGAAATTTACAATGTAGGTGACCAAAATAAAATTATGAAAAAAGGTTCTACTCTGACTATTAAGAAAGGAATATGTTATTAAAATTCATTACTCACCTTTCATAGATCTAATATTTTTAAAAACTCATCTTTCCAATATTTTGACAGACCATGACGATTAGTACTTAAATTAGCACTCTTTCATCCCAGCGTTTTGGTAGAGAACATTACGTGCCCTACATATTGAAACAAATATTTCTGTTCAAGTTTCTGAGCCTTTTTACCAAGATACCCCCAAGCTTTGGCTGTAACCTACCTTTCTAAGCTTATGTCTGGCCACCCCTCAATATGGTGTCCATATTCCAATAACCAGGCAATTCACTCTTATTTTAAAAATCCCTTATTTCCTTGTATTTATTTCTTTATGCAAATGAATAATTTTATCATGAGGCTCTGAGGAAGACTGCCTGAGTTCAAGTTCCTCAGCATTATTGTGAGTCAAGCCCCAGACATCAGTATCAATTTATCCATAAATATTTCAGGATGTATATTTAAATATAAGGCTATTTTTTGTCAAACATAACCACAATGTCATTCAAAATTGCACCTAAATGATTAGCATTAATTCCATAATATTATAAAACATTTAGTTAGTGTTCAAATGTTCTTGGTTTTCTTACACATTTTTATTTAGAGTGTTAGTCTGAATCAAAATCCAAACAAAGAATGACATATTGCATTTGGTTAGTGTGTTTCTTAAGTCTCTTTACCTGTGGATTTTTCCCTGCCTGTTTTTAACCCCTTTCAATTCATTTGTTTAAAATCAGATGATTTGTCCTGTAAAGTTACCCACATTTTGGATTTTGCTGATTCCTTCATCATAGTGTCTTATAACATATTCTTCTCTCTCCTTTATTTCCTGTAAACTATAGTTATAAATCTAGAGACTTGATATGATTTGAGCTAAAATTTTTGGAAAGAATACTTCAGAGCTGATAGTATGTACTTCTATCAAGAAGTATATCTAATTAGCATTTTCACTTTTTGTGGTGCTAACACCTGTTAATGATCATTTTCTAGATCTATTATATCATAAGGTTTACAAAATAAAAATATTTGCATCCTATTATTCCTTTATTTATTATCTGTCATATTATAGAGAAAAAGTTGACACGTGAATTAACTATCATACAAGGTTGCACTAATTTCATTAAAGAACCTTCTATCTCTTCTTTTCTGGAAGAAATTTGTAAGATTAATTTTTCCTTGAAAATGTAGTAGAAATTCCTTGTGAAACTCAAAGGGCTATAAAATGATAGTGGTGGGGAGGCATTTTGTGACCATTTTAATATTTTTACTGCTTTTGACTTATTCATTGATTCTAATTGGGGGGCTTTATATTTTTCAAAATATTTTATGATTTCTTATAGGTTTTTAAGTATATTCTTATATTGCTCATAATATTCTTTTTAATCTATTATAGTTGTAGTTATTTCCCTTTTTCATTGTGTTTCAGTTTTAATTTCTTTTTTCTTTTTTTCTTGCTCAGTCTTGCTAGAGACTTCAATTTTGTTAATATGTTGTTTCTAGCTCTTTATCTTTTATTTCTCTCTTATTTCTATTATTTCCTTCTTCCTTGTTTCTTTTCACTGATTTCTTTGTATTTGCTCTGTTTCATTTTCAACTTCTTGAGTTGAATGTTCAGCTTATTTGTTTTCAAACTTTCTTTTGTCATAATAAATGTATTCAAAGTATACATTTTCCACAAAGAACTCCTTTAGCTTTATCTTACAAATATTGACTGTTGATTTTATTGTTGATTTCTAAACTTTCATGCTTTCTTTCATGATCTGCTTTTTAATCTGCAGATTATTTATTAATACATAACTTTACTTCTAGGCTTATGTAAGCAATACTTTTTCCTTTTTAAAAGTGCCTAGCATTAATAGATTATTGTCAGAGACCACAGTCCATATGATATTGATTCCTTGGAATTTATTGGGATCTCCTCTACGGCCTAGTAAATTTTCCCCATAAGAGAACATTTTGCAAATGATTTATGTGGTGGGGATGGCCTAAGCTCAGTCTGCCAATTCTCCCTGTGACCCACAGATAAACCTTGTGCTCAGGACTGGGTTGGCCCAGCTCCTAGGATAAGATGATAAATGTGAGCTGACTCTCTTCCCAGGAGTACATGAGGTAAAGCACATCCCCCAGCACATAGTGGACTGCCCACACATTCCTTCTCCTTTTGCCTCAAGCATATATAAATATTTGCCAGAAAGAGTCTCGTCCATTTTATGGCACCTACTCACCCCCACTGGTACAACTGTTTCTGGCAAGGAGGAAGTGGCATCCTTCTACTACAGCAGAGGCTGCACATAGAACATCTCCCTGAGTCGGCCATGGATTGAGACTCACTGACCTTGGGGGACCGATGCTCACTAGTGAAGTTGATCTTGCTCTGTCTCTTCTCTATGTGAGTAAAACATGACCCAGACACCTGCAAACCATGGTGCCAGTTGTGGGACCCTATGACTGCCATTCCTGGTGGCAGGCATTGTGATACTCTTGCCACCCTCCTTTCAGTGAGATTCCCTCTCCTGGAGGTAGTAATAGGTGTCTCTCTGACTGACAAGTGGGCACAGCCAGCAGGGTGCTGACAGTTTGACAATTTGTGTAATAATTTGTATTCTCAGTTGAAGCTCGTTTGTTGTATTACTCGGTTCTTCTATATCTCTATTTAGTATTTGCCTGATTGATTTATCAGTTTCTGAGAGGAATATGTTAAAATCTCCTGCAGCATTTGTTGATACTTCTGTTTCTCTCCACCATTCTGCCATTGTCACTTTGTGTATTTTGAAGGTATACTGATTAAGTATAAAAGTTTATACTGATTATACCTCCTTCTTCTATTATTTTTATAGTATGTATCACCACAACACTTTTTCCCATATATTTTTTGCTGTGATGTATCTTGAGTCAGATATTAAGATTGTTACTCTATTTTTCTTTTGGCTCATAGAGGATGGTATGTTTTTATAGCCTTCTATTTTCAAACTTCCTGTACCTTATTACCTGAATTGGGTCTAAATAATGTGCAGTTGATTTGGTGTTTTATTTTTAAAATATTGTCTAAATCTCCATCTTTTCTCTGATGAGATTATCCATTTAAAATTATTAAAATTATTGCTGGGACTCACTTCTACCATGTTATTTCATATTTATATATGGAATTCCCTGTGATTTTTTCCCTCTTTTTTACTTTCCATTTGCTAGCTCAACTTTTCTTCTCTGATACATATATCCAGCATTGAGATGAGAAGTCTGATGTCAGTCAGATTTCTTTTCTGTTAAACTTGATCTGCTCTTTCTCTATGGGAGCTTTTTGAACTTTGTCCTTGTTATAGTTAACTTTTGCCACAATGTATCTAAGTGTAGGGTTTTTCCTTATCTATTCTGTATGGGAGTCTCCAGGTCCTTTTAATCTAATATCATACATATTTTATTCTGGAAGATTTATCATAATTATTTTGCCATTTCCATTCCTTCTCTCTTCTGGGATACACAACAGTGTAGATTTGTGGGCTTCAATTTCCAATCTCTGTATTCTTGAACTTTATACATTCTCTTTCTTCACTGTTTTCTGCTCTTTCTGAAAGTATTCCTGACTCTGATTTTCCTTCTAACTAACTCATTCTTCAGCTCTAGGTATTTGTTCCATCTAATGGGCTTTTCATATCAACTCTTTTCATATCTAATATTCCTGTATGGTTCTTGTTATTTTGTGTTACTAAAATACACCTGTAGTAGTCTGAGAACTGGTCCCCAAAGGATACCTACATCCTAATCCCCAGAACCTTGAAATATGTTGCCATACGTAGTAAAAGGAACTTTGTGGGTGTGATTAAGTTAAGGATCTTGACATACTCAAACAGATCTTTATAAAAGGGAGGTAGAATGTCAGAAAGGAGAGAAGTTTCTGCACTGCCAACACTTTCATCTTTGTGACATAAGATTCGGGTGGCCTGCACTGTTGCTGCCAATTTCAGTGGCTGTGGGGCAAGTAATGAAAGTCTGAAGGCCATTTCACTCACCCCCAATTGATCCTCTTATTTCTGTCTGGTCACTTCAGCCCAAGTCTTTGGTCTCCCTACTGGTTTTTCTCCATTTTTTATGGTAATTCCTCAAATCCAGGCTTCCTTCTATCTTCTGTAAGTTCTTCAGAGTGTACATTTAAGGAAGGAGCTGGTAATCCATGTGAGTTTTCCATCTTGTTAGCTTTCTTTTCTACTACGTCCTGTAAAAATGAACTACAAAACACTACTGGTCATCTCTCTCTAAATATGAGTGCAGTGGTTAAAGCGGGAGTTCAACTTTGGAAGAACAAGAACAGTGTGTGCCCGCGCACCTCACTCAGGAATCAGTATGGCCTAAGTTATTTAGAGATACCCAGAAGAGGATAGCAATACTTTAAAATGGCGATAGAAATACTTTGCCAGAAACACTTCACAGGATTGTTTTAGAGTTCAAATGAGATCATATAAACTCTCAAAGAGCTTAAGGTCTATTAGGAAACCACGCGTAGTTCTAGAAATATAATACATAGTGTAAAATGGGAAATGTAACATTCCAGCTATTAAATGATAATGGAATATTAGTATTAGAAGATCATATTTCAAACACATACTGAAACAATAAATATGGAAATGACCGTTAATGGCTACTAATATCACAATAAAAGAGAGACAGACAGACATTACATATGATGCATTCCTGCAAAAAGAGAGAGAGAGAGAGATAGAGAACATAATTTGATCAAGCCAAGCCTTTAGATATAATTACCAATTTTCAGGAAATACAGGAGAGAAAAGTACATGTTAAATGCCACCAGAGGGAAGCAGTTAGCAAAATCCAAAATACAGGAAATTCTACAGGATAAATGGCATGGCTTTTTCAACAAATAACAAAGGGGAAAAGAGATTAAAAGAGATGTAAGAGACATATCTAACAAATGTTATGTGAGAACCCTGTTTGAAAACTGACTCAAACAAACCAAGATTTAAAAATTCTTTTGAAGATAATTGGGGAAATTTGAACATTGACTGGATATTTGTTGATATTAAGGAATTATCATTATATTTTTTACATGTGATAATGGTATTGTGGTTATAGTTTTATAATTCCTTATCTTCTAGAGATATAAATTGAAATAATTATGGATGAAATAATGTGATTTCTGGGATTTTCTTCAAAATAATGAGGCAGTGAAGGGGACAGGTTGAAGTGAGTGGGGACAGACATTAAACTAGAGTGACAATAACAATTGCTTTAGATAGGTAATGAGTAGATATACTATTCTTCTCTACTTTTAGATATATTTGAAAATTACCATAATAGAAAAAATTTTAAGTGGTAAGTGCCTGTTTGGACATTTTTCATGTGTAACCACATAACATCTTTAACATCTTCTACACATTTGGGTAACTTCTCTTATTAAAAAGTCCTTCCATCCAAGACAAAAACCAAAACAAGAGAGAAATGTTCATTCTCACATTCCTTGCAGCCACATTGCTGGCATGTGGTTAGATTTGATCAATTCAAGGAGTACCAGGAAAATTAATCTCCTTGGCTAAGTGGTTGACAGAGCATTGTCCCAAGTGGATATAGCAGTAGCGATTGTATTAAACTAGACCTTATGATGCAAGTGGGCATTCTTCCCAGCTGCATAGTTTTAGAATCTGGCTCTCTGGGTATGAAAGTTTGAATTTATTTTACGAATCCCACAAAAAAAAAAAAAAAAAGATTATGTTCTTGAAGTAATCCATTCCTGTGGGTATGGGGCCCTACGTCAGTGAGGTGTGACTCCAGTTGGGTCTCTGCCTTCTTACTGGAGCTTTATATAAATGGACACACAGAGAGAGAAACACAGAGAAAGGAAGATGCCATTTTTGATCCTGCCATGTGAGAGAGGACTCGAGGATCACTAGCAGCCAAAGCTGAAGCATGAAGCCCGCAAGAGGCTGGACCCATGGAGCAGCTCAAGCCTGAAGAGAAGAGCCATGTACCTGATATCCCACAGCTGAACTCAGGAAGCAAGCAGAGCAGCCAGACTAACAGAGGAGGCCGGGAAAGAGACAAGCCCTCTCTCTGGTCACCCTCAGCTGGGCTCCAGAAGACAGTGAGCCCCGAGGGGAGAGCAAGGACCTGGGCAGAAATTGGCCACCATCTTCACTGCATGGCAAGACCCCAAGATCACCAGTAGCTGATTTTGGTGAAAAAGCATCTCTGCTGATGCCTTGATTTGGACATTTCACAGCCTCAGAGCTGTAAGCTTTTATCCTAAATAAAATTCCCATTATAAAAGCCAACTCATTTCTGATTCTTTGCATCTGCAGCCTTGTGACAAACTACACACTGGGCCTCCCAGAAATTCTCTGTGCTTCTTAAATATCCCTTAATAAAAACCTTTTCTGTTACAAATAGCATGGAATCTGTCATTTTCAACTAAGAAGAGTGATTCATATAGTGCCCTCAAGAGATGCAACTATTGTGAGAATTCAGAAGAGCTGGTGATATCAGAAAGTGATCTTTCAGCTGGTCTTTAGAAGGATGAGTAGGATTCTGAAAAACATTGGAGGTGAGGAATGGGAAATGGGGATGGTATCTTAACAAGGAGTGTAGTGTAAATACAAGTAGAGAAGCAAAACTCAGAGAGCATAGACTTAAATATCATTTAGCTGGACTGAAGCATATGTAGGGTCAAGGTGAGCAGAGGAATCTATTTTTGGAAAAGTATATTGGAGCCAGATCATGGTGGTTGAGACTAATACAAATCTTGTAAAATATTAGATCTATCGGGCATTAATTATATACTGTGTCCTGTGCTAAACTTTTTATGTGGCTGACCTAATTATATTCATAATTCTTTTTGTAACTGTTATCATTTTTGTTGTTGAAAACTGAGGCTCTGAAGATTAAATAATTTGTCCAAGTTTACACAGCTGTTAAGAAAGTCAAGATTCGAACATGGGCCTGACTCAAGAGTTCAACATTTACCCCTACCCGATAGTGGTTAAGGATTTGGACTTCATTTTAGGGCTAAGAGTTCATAAAAGATAAGAAAATTATCTTATCTGTGCTTCAGGAACTTTAAACAAGCAAAATAGTATAAGATGGATTCCTTGGCTAAATCTTATTCATTTTTATATTCCCAGTCACAGAACAGTGCTTATTGAATTAAATCTTATGACTTTCTAGAATTATACTAAATATAAGTTCTTATTATACAATATCTGAGATGGAAAATATTTAGGTGGCAATATTGTATGTAAACTAAATCTTGATACCTTTGGAAATTTTTAGCATTTAAATTTTCTTTAATAAAGCTTTGATGGGAATTTATTGTTTTTGTAATATCTATCTCATTCATCATGAATTACAAACATGAGACAAGGAATTAATCGAAGGTTGTTTAGATCTAGTTAAATAAAGGTATCCTTGGCGCTGTGATTACTCATTACATAATAATTCTCATTTGACTCCTTCTTCTCCTTGAGTCTATGTTCAGTTGGTCAAGATATTTTCATGATGTTTCATTTCTAACATCACTCAAATCCATTCCAACCACCACTTTAGGTTTGGTCTTTATAGTCTTAAGCCTAAACTCCTGTAAAGTCTCTTTCAGATCTCATTGCCCAGCCTTTTCTTCTTCCCTGATGCCTGTAGAATTGTCCTTCTCCTCAAAGGCCCTCCATAAAAATCTGGCTCTCCCAACCTAATCCATCCTTCTCCTTTTGTTATCATCAGACTTGTGTATTCATTTTTTTTTTTTTAATTGTGGGTAAAAATCAAAATTTTCACAATACATACCAACATTTGCAAAATGATATATAAATATATATGCATATATGTGCATTTGCTTACAAAAATGTTATATATATATATATTTTTAAGAGGTGCTTAGATTACCCAAAATATTACACGGAACCCACTGGGATTCCCATGTCATTTTTAAAGCCTGCTTTGCTTCGTTGCCCTTTCTCTTCCTTGGCTTTGCCTTTCTGTTGGTTTATCTCATCTCCTCCATTGAATCTTCTCTGATCACTCTGACTCAGTGATAACTCCTGTTTCTGATACCTACTTTCACAGTTTTTACATAACAAGTTTATAGCACATTTTTCTGCCACATTAGTTATCTTTCTATATGTTTCCTTTAAAGGCCCCAGATAAATCCCTGAGGACAATAACCTGTTATATCCTTTTATGTGCCCTATCCTTTCTCCAGCACTTTACAGAAGAGGTTGCACCTAGTAGAAAATGTGTAAAAAATATTTAATTGGTATAAGGTACTTAAAGGAGTAGCAGAACATGGAGAAAGAACACTCCTTCAATCCCTGATTTAAGTATATGTGAAAAATGCTATTGAATATGTAATGTACAACATTAGACGTCCCCTCCTAGTTAACACGCCCAGACAATGAATTCAAATAAAGAAATTACAAGCACAGTACATAAAATATATAGTGAATATTATTATTTGCAAAATCTTAAACACGTTATATGCCCTATGGAGTGTTGGTGACGGCCACAAAGAGTTGATAATCACTTATGACAAGCATAAATTACACCATCACAAATTCCCCTAAGAGCTCAGGAGTAAAAGATCACAACACAAGGAAGCTGATTATTCTTTTTAATACTAAACTAAATACTAAATCATAAACATGCAGTGATGAGAGGAAAATGTGTGCATTTCCATTGCAAAACAGACATTTGCAGGAATACGAAAGGTTTTTAATTTCCACATACTTCTTTTTTCAAAGCATAATTGGAAGGAAGGGCTTTATCTTTTCAACAGCTTAAAGAAATCTTAAAAACTCTTGTGAGATCTAGGTTTACTGACCGTAACCCTCAAAAGCCAAAGTGTTCTCGGGGTTTTGTGGTGTACTATTTGTTCTTCAGTGGCCTCAGACCCTTGACCACACATACCACAAATACATTTCAGTTGCAAATTATTTGCACTGTTAAACTTGAGTCCATAAAAACATTCACACTGATGAAAATTTTAAATGCTTAAATTTCCAGGAAGAAAGATAAAGGCAAATTACCAACAAACCTTTCTATATTTAGTAGACTAAATAATCATAGATTAAATTACTGTATATATATATATATATATAACTAGAAAATTTGGGAACAGCAATTCTGGAAAATAAAACTGTATCTTTAAATCATCAGCCACACAAAAGCCGTCCACTGCACCCAAGACTCCTAAGTCCATACCACCACTGTTGGCTTCAATCTCTTAGAAGCCACAGAGTTTTAAAGCAGTTGTATAATCAGATGACACCCCAGATAAAATGAAGAGAAAATTCCAGAGTCATTCTACCTTGGCCACATGAATCTATTCTCCCTTTATTAAAAGATGGAAATTAAGGAAATTTTCGTATGTGGGACAAATAATCCAGCCAAGATATATCCAAGGGTATGGGAAGCGGATGTGGCTCACTCAGTAGGGCTCCCATTTACCATATGGGAGGCCCCGGGTTCGGTTCCTGGGGCCTCCTGGTGAAGGCAGGCCTGCCCACACGGCACAGTGAGCTGACGCAGCAGGACGACCCAGCAAGGGGAGACAAGCAGACACAGAAAAATGCACAGCAAATGGACACAGCGAGCATAAGCAGCAAGGGGGGATAAATGAATAAATAAATAAAATCTTTTAAAAAAAAAAATAAGACATGGTTAACTTTAAAAAAAAAAAAAAAAAGATATATCCAAGGGTAAAAAAAAAAAAAAATCAAAATGGAGCAATTTGCTCTATATACCACAGTTGTATAGATCCATTTCATTTCAATAATTCATTCATGCATGCATTCACAAAAATTTATTGAATAATTCCAACAGTGTACAGGCACCATCAGAGATAATGGAGAATACAGAGTATTAGGGCCAACCTGTTCCCCAGCCTGCTGTGTGTCCTGCACAGTATAATAATTCTTCGAATGTTTGTTCAACATTTATTTAGTGGTGATGAGAAGAAACTGTTGCTCTCTTAATAAAATTATATACTTTATTTTCAAAATCAGAGCTCTGCTGCATGTATTAAACCTAAATTAACATTTACTTTCATTTGGGAAATTCTTTCTATTCAGTTTTCTGTCACTCATGACTGAATAGTGTTAATAATTCACACTCATTAAGGAGCAAGGTAGATTACAGGATTATAGTTACAGACAACTGCTCAACAAATATTTAAAAGTTCTTTTTGTTCTGGCTATCATGCTGGCAAAATACTTCCTGCTTTCCTTAGCTCTTGAGCATTTTGCAATTTTCTTGTGCAATTTTCAAAGCAGATAAAGTCTTGGGAGTCATACCATAAGACCCAAAATTTAGATAATGAAATAAATCACTCATTCTCATAAAACAGCACCACACCTATTTCAGAATTTCAGCAAATATGACTGCCAATTTCAGGGAACTGTCACTGGAGGATTTCAGCGGGTGGCACAACCTGATGTAGGTGGCACAGCCCAACATACAAGTGTATCCCAAAAAACACTACATGGAGATAAAAGGACAACTACAATGAACTTCTTAAAATCCCCATTTGTTGACTCTGTATATCAGAGGCAGAAAGCAGAAACAATATGCATTTTCCAGTTGTAAGTAATTGTGGAACTGTGAGTTAATGGATACCATATTTCCCATTCATTCCAGTGAGATTTTCATATCCCCTTATGAATAGGAGCACCAGGAAGTTCTTTGTCTGATCTGACCCTTAATCAGCTTAGTGGGAGATTTTAATAGGGGAAACTGACTGCATAATCAGGGAATTTCAAGGTTGGAAACTACTTTGTAACTGAAGGAAATACCCAAAACACCCTTGTGGTCTGGCTTTTATATACCAGGGAAATCAACTGTGCAACAGAGTAATGCACAGAATCTGGAAGACAGTCACTTGCCTCTTGTGAAAATGATAATAACAACAGCACTTACTTCATGGGGTTTTGCATGAATTAAATCCATTACTATCTACAGACTGTTTAGAACAGTGCCTGGCACATAGTAAGAACAAATGTTAGGTTTCCTTTGAAGCTTGCAATTGAACCATAAATTATGTTGTTATGATGTTTTTATTTGAACTATAAACAAGTGTATTTCTTGGTTGAAAGGCAGTAGGCTGTAAAGCTGCTGGCAACACATGTCCACCCAGGAAGCATCCTAAAAAGAGAAACACTGTTCTTTCTCTACAGGGCAGGTCAACCCACCAGCAAGGTGCTCTCTGACCATGCTGTCCTTGTGGGATATGGTGATAGAAGCACTTTCCTAGTGAGAAGAGGACTGCCCAGCATCCCAGGGCACCCATAGGCTACCAAGCCAGCCTCCTACTTCTCATCTATTAACATACATGGGCTTTTGCCAGACAGTTGAGACTGTCGTTCCCATCTTCTATTAAGGATAGTCCCTCTATCCCCTTCTGGATTAAGGGCTGGTGAGAAGCAAACTTATTGTTGTGTTGTAATTGTTTAACCTGAAAGTGCGTGTCTGTGTAGATTTCTTGGTATGAGTCACAACCAAAATTTACAAGAACCTGAAACACATCTCTAACCAAGTCTGAAACCCAGGTAGGAGCCTTTATCCACTCTAAGCTCGACCTTAAAAGGGTCATCTGATCTGGTCACTTAGCAGATGCCTATATTAGTAACAGTAAAACAGGTAAGTAATTTTAGAAAACTATAATAAAAGGCCACAAATTATAATTCTCCCCAAGAAGATGTTCCAAAGTATCAAAGAAAGATATAGGAGAGAAATTACCACTTACTGGACGAGGGTGGACAAGAGAAAAGAAACAGACTGAGGTTTAGGAAAAACCAGGTCTTGAAGAACATGTGACAATGATTTGCAACGTTTTATCTGCACTAATAGAGGTGAGGAATATATCCATTTCCAACATTAACAATGGTGTACTTTATCAGTGACTGTCAACAAATATGAGAGAATCTTCCAGAGAAGAAAGTGGCATTGATGATCTGAAAACAAATTCACCCACTCACATGCTACTCACTCACTCACTCTCCACCCCAATACACCCATCTGCTTAAGAATCATGAATATAAAGCAATATAGCATGGAAATAAATACATGTTCACTTATTTCCTTGCACATCAATGCAGAGTTAAGTCTTCATGATTAAGACTAAAAGATGAGAATATACATTATGAAAATAGTCATAGGTACAATCATTCAAATTTTACTCTGGATACTTTTTACTTGCCACTCACTTTGATTGTGATGGTGCATACTCCACTGAAATTAAGATCCTCTTTTTCCTTGTCATGTTACCTTTATCTGAAGTGCCCAGAGTTGTTAGGAGCACAGCTAACAAGAAGGAAATGAGTTGCCTCTGAATTTCAGAATTGGCCAACACCTAAGTGGGGAGTTATTGCCTATTCCTGCATATGGTATGCATGTGGTTAAGGATTAATACAATCAATTCTCATTTATCCATTCATTTAGTTATGTGTGCAGCAGTAGGTTGGGTGCTGCTAAAGACAAAAGAGAAACATAAAATGGGGTGCCTATTTCTGGTTCCCTTGCCTGAAAGATTGGAAAGTTGGAAAGATACAACATGTACCTACAAAAGAATAAGTCACTGTGCAACATGGTATATAATTAAATGTCCCTACAGTATGCTCTTTTCTCATGAAAGTTGCCATATAAAAACTGATCATTTACTTTACCTTGCAGGGTGGCCATCCTTATTATCTGCCTGGCTTTTGGTAAAACACTATGTTCCTTGGGTTAAAGAGATGACATTGTGTTCCCAGTCTCAGAGACTCTTACGGTACTGCCCAGTAATTTCAAAAAGATGATCTATCTGACTGGATATATCTGATGTTTCCTGTCAGGGTTAAGTCTACAAGTGTAAAAGGGATTATAGAGGAATATCTGCTTGGGGACTATGTAGGGGATGAGGAAAGTCTCAGCATTTACTCTGATTGGTTTTATTTGCTATGTGGTGTACTAGAAGGATGAAGGAATTGTATTTAAGGTAGGAGTACATAGGATGGAATAGGGTCAAGAGAAGTTTTAAAAAAAAACATGGGTGAAGGTAGAGTATTATTGGGGATGGAGACTGGGCATCATAAGAGGTATAGGGTTATAGGATGAGTAGAATGTTTATAGATGGTAAAAAGAAAGAGAGGGCCTTGATCCTTATTTTTGGCCATCATCTATTTGTTCTGATGTCTTGGGCAAAAGCTGTCTATATCAGATATTGTGCTTCTGGAATCCTCATGTCAATTTTAGCTTGATTTCTGAGATGGAAGGGACCTCCTAAGGGCTTGGAGCATGTTTTAGTTGTGACACATGGACCCAAGGATCAATTCCCTGTAGTTTTACGGCCTTTGTGGTGGTCAATACAACTTATCATCTAGGTTCTGAAGTAGTCTTTCATTGATGTTCCTTCCAATAAACGAAGTGTCCAGGTTGAAGGTCACTAGAGTACACTCTAGAGGAATCTTTGGAAAGGCAGGTTGGATCTCTGGATGGTGGAACTGGGTATACAAGATTAGTCCCTTCAATAATTAGTAATTTCAGATGGTGACAGAATCCAGTATGGTAGTAGAAATAATGAGCCTCAAGGTCTTCCTGTTATGATTTCAAAGGGATAAAGCCAGTGTTCTCTCAAATGTCTAGGTCTTATGGTCATCAAGATTAAAGGAAGACCCTTAGGCCAAGGTTGAGAGAAATTCAGATAATTAAGCTAATTTAAGTTTTAAGATATGATTTGCTCTTATATTTTCTGACAATAGAGGATGGTAGAGACAGTGAGCTTTGGTTTGATGGGTAAGACCTTGCAAATTCCCTGATTACAGTTCCAGTGAAATGGATGCCTCTATCACTTGAGAGAATAGCAGGAATTCTCCAAGTGGGGAAAACAAAGTCTAATCACTTTTTTAGCTGCTGTGAGGGCAGTAACCTTGAAACAAGGAAAAGCCTCTATCAATCCAGAAAACAGATATATGAAAACAAAGACATATCCCATAGAGTAACTGTGTAAAGTCTATTTGAAGATGTTCAAAAGGGCCATGTTGGTCAAGGTATTTGACCAATCTTTACAGTTTTACCAGGGTTATATTAATTGACAGGAGGAACATGATTCATATACTCACCTTGCTTCTTGTTTAAAGTCCATTTTTTGCTGAAGATGAAGCTCTGACATGTAGCTAACTGCAAGCACATTCAGGGAAGACTAAATGTAACTGACAAAGGAAATTTGGTGGTTTTTGTGGCACGTAACTTTTTTAAGATTCACTAAAATGATGACAACACTATGCTGTTGTCTAGTATCAAGCAAACCATTACAAGAGCACATCGTGGACAGCAAGGACATTGTTAAATCTCTAGGAACTCTATATAATTTCTGATATTTAAATTAATAACATTTTAACAATACAAATTTAATCAAGAAGATCAGAAAATCCCTTTAAGATTGACAATACTCATGCAACTCACATCAAATAAATCTAACTTCATTTTTGATAAGTTGAAAGAACAAATTCTCTGTGATTTCTAAGGGCCCTCTAAAATTCCAAAGACAACTTAAAATAAAAAAAAAGATATCAATTACAGTTAGATATTGAGAAAGCAAAATGTCAGAAATTGTCAGGAGGTTTGAACACTTGATCAAGTAGGATCATAGGTCACTGATAAACAATTGTTGGTTATTTATTTAACCAAAGTGGCAATAAAATTTAATATAGAAGGTAACAGGATTGTAAACAAAAATTAAAACTTAGTTCTTTTAAAAGTGAGATTTGTTCTCTTAAACAATAAAAGATGATACAGTCAATATAAAGCACAGAATCTTTGCCTTCTAGACAAATTACTCAGATGATTAAGAAACAATCTTCTACAAGCTCTTACTATTAATAAAAGCAGACCAGTAATCCAAGAAAGTGACATCATTTTCACAGAGAGAAAAATAAATTCTAGTTTTGTATGAATATACTGTTTGATACTAAAGCTCTTAAAAATCTTATAAATAAACCTCCCAAATCTTAGTTAGCACTGACCATGACAAATAAAATTCATTTCCACAAACTTCCACAACTATTTATATCCTTTCAGGTTTTGACCTAGACTTTCTATTTCTCATTCTGCAACAATCAGTCCTAATTTACTTTAGAACAAAACTACTCTCTTTTTCCTTAACAAAAACATATCCTGCATACCTTATCTATTTAAGATCCTGTCTGAGTTTGCCACAGGTCTGTCTATGCAAAGTACCAAAAATATTTTGGATTTTACAATGGAGATTTGTTTGGGGCAAAATGTGGTGAAATGTCCAAATCAAGGCACCATCAGAGATGCTTTCTCACCAAAGTCGGCTACTGTTAATCCTGGTGTCCTGCCACGTGGTGATCAGGCATATGACAGGGCTTATCTCCTCAACCTTGAACTGCTGCATGGGCCCAGGCCCTTAGGGGCCTCTTTCCATGCCTCTTTGCTCTGCTAGTTCCAGATTCTTCACCTCTCAGGGCTTCCCTGTTTTCTTGTGATCCTCTGTCTCACATGGCAGGATCAAATATGGCAGCTTCCTTTCTCTGTGTGTCTGTCTCTGTGTGTCTCTGTTTATACAAGACCCAGCAAAAGGAAAGAGACTCAACCTGAGTCATGCGTCACTGACACAGTCTAATCAAAAGCAATCTAATCAAGTGATCCAAAGTGAATCTAATGCAATCAAATGGTACCATACCCACTGGAATAGATTAGTTTAAGAACAAAATATTTTTCTTTTGTGGATTCATAAAAGAACTTCAAACCGCTACAGTTCCTAAAGAAATCTTGGAAGTTGTCTTCAAGCCAACATCCTACAAAACACCGTAACTCTTGAAATAAAAATAGAATAATAACTAAATTTGGTTAAGCACCAATTTACACTTTTCATCATTTTAAACATCTAATAGATATAAATCTAGTTTATTTGGTTGGTAAACCTGTATGAATTTAAGAAGAGCATACCTAAGTAGAATAAAATTGCACGCTCGTAGTGTATTTAACATTAATTACTCAGGAGACATAGCTGTTTTTAATCTAACTAATAATATTAAACTAGTCATGTATGCTGAAAGTTTACCAAGATTATGTGCACTTAAATTTTTAAAACATTTGAGGTTAATTCTAGGAATACTCTTTTTACGTTGGAAGTATTAGAACTTCAGTTTCCTTAATTTCTGGTATTTTAGGAGTATTTAATTTATATAAAAACATATAAAATTAGCTTATTTATCTTTAAACTAATTTGATAGAGCTCCTTTTAAGGAGTTTTATATGTTACTTTGGTAATACCATCCAGAGGTAGGAAAATATACATTAAGTATACTAACAGACACAAATAGAGAGCTTATAGCTTCAATTTAAAGTTTTTCAGCTGAATTAGACAAAAACAAAAACACAGAGGCACACAAACATGGAAAAACAAAGCTCTCTAGTTTATATCTAGTTTATGTAGAACAACTGGCTTTCTCTCCTTGCTCCACTTTTATATTTTTATCAGAATTTTTATTCTTGCAAGATTAGACAATTGAGTTTATTCATTTAACATGAGGCTAAAACTTTCTCATCAACATTTGTGGAAAAGAAATTTAAGGTTTTCTTTGCCCTGATGTGTAATCTTATAGAAGCTTTGCCCTATGTCTCAGGCTTAATTGAGCCTTAGATTTATTGTGGAAAGAGGAATTTTGTAGGTAACTTTCTGAGTCAGTCCATTCAGCTTTGCCATCAAAGATTTAGCATGTGGGAAGCAGATGTGGCTCAAGCGATTGAGCTCCTGTCTATGGGAGGTCCAAGATTCAATTCCCGGGGCCTCCTGGTGAAAGGCAAGCTGGCCTGCATGGCGAGCTGGCCTGCACGAAGAGCTGGCCCATGTGGAGAGCTGGCGCAGCAAGATGACGCAACAAAAAGAGACACAGAGGAGAGACAATAAGAGACGCAGCAGACCAGGGAGCCAAGGTGGCACAAGAGATTGAGCAGCCTCTCTCCCACTCCAGAAGGTCTCAGGACCAGTTCCTGGTGCTGCCTAAAGAGAAAACAAGCAGTCACAGAAGAACACACAGCGAATGGACACAGAGCACAAACAACAGTGGGGGAGGGGGGGTGAAGAGAAATAAATAAATTAAATAAATAAGTCTTAAAAAGGGGTGGGGGGGGGATTTAGCATGTGAGGTTCCAACAAGCTGATATAAGTCAGGTAGCCCTGGATCATGTGCACCCAAAACAATTCTAAATTCTTCTATGAATATTTGTGGTTTTCTGTAGAGAAATCTTTAATTATAACTCTTAATTCATCAGTTCAGATCAAACGTTTCAATTCCACTCTAGCGGGCATGCCAGGTTAGGTAGAAGGCTTAATCTTGAAAGGAGCCTGGACTAGAACATTTCTCTGCTGGGTATCAAGAGGAACCAGTTAGGGCAACCATGGGAGAAAGGTTGGGTACAGGAAGTTGGGGGGAGCTGGAGGTTTGGTTTGGAGTTCTTTCCTCTTTGTTCTGGTTTTGGCCCTTCCTTTTTCTAATGAACCTTTAAATGAAGTTATTGTGGAGGCATATTTTCCTCTAGCTACTTCTACATACCAATCTTGGATCCTTTTTTTTTTAAAGCACCTCTCAAGTGCACAATTCTGTTCATATAAAAAGCTTCTTAAAATGGCCAATGCAAAGATAAACTGTCCTTTGTTAGATCCACTCATGAACAAAAAGTCAAAGGTAACAGGTATGCAGAATGAGTATACATAAGAAGCAGGAGCGTTAGCAGGGAGAGAAGAGGAGATCTGGAGCAAGAAGACCCTGTTATGCTATGGTCAAAAAAATTGTCTCTCAAGCCGTGGGCCTTTCAGCTCAGACCCTCAGATACTACTCCCTTAGCAGAGTCCCCTGGTGAGTACAAATTCCTGGCAGGTGTCTAGAAGTGAACATAAGCAGCATAATGGGTAGAAAAGGAGGTTCATTACACAGGAGTAAGGGGAATGGCAAATTGCTCACCTTGTGACACAAGTTAGGAGTCAGCTTATTGGGCCTTGTCAATTCCCAAACCCCATGTCTCCGCAAGAGACAATCCAAAAATTAGAAAGTTAAAGGGAGAAATGAAATGAAACCAAATGTAAGGTCTGGTGGCAGAACCAAAACCAAACTGAAATCAAAGTTACCTGAAACAAAGTCCCAAATAAAAGGCAGTTGAACTCAATGAAATAGTGGAGTTCAATATAAGAAAGGGTTACTTGGGGGATGTAGAGTTGTGGCAAATGAACAGTAAACACAAGGGGTCTTTCATGGATATCTCATCTGGCTGGTCACCAGAGCCTCCAGTCCTAGAGGGGTACCTTCTAGATCTCAGGGGAACTCTAAACTTGGAAAAAGAAAGATCAGAGTAAATTTTGCAAATTACAACATTTTTTTTTAGACATCAAAGTTTAGCTGCAGCAAGTAAGCCAAATCACTTACAAAAACAGAAGCAGCTCCATGTCTCTGGTAATGGCAAAAAAAAAATTTTATAGATGTAAAAAGGAAGTTACTTAGCTCCTATTGATTGGACAAGATTTTGTCCATCTTAGAGGGGGCAGGATTTAGGGCAGGTGGGCTTTATTTTGTAGTGGGGCTGCCACCTTAGTGGAGATTTCAGATTTCAAAAGATATAAAGAGGAAACTCAAGAGGGAGTTCAAAAGAGAAAAGGGCACTCTCAGGAGTCCCCAAGGGTTTCTCTAAATGGTTTTATCAAATAGATGGAAACACCAAATGTCAAATAAATCAAAATCCATGTAAATTTGCTTTTAGATGGCATTACATGTATGGCTGGATACTTTTTTGAGAGGGTTTTTTGCAATGTCTGCTATAAGGTATGCAAGAATGGTTCAATATGAAAAAATCAGTTAATGCAATATACCACATTAGCAAAATGAAAGGATAAAAACCACATGATCAACTCAACTGATACAGGAAAAAAGTGTTTGAAAAAATCCAGCATCCTGTTTTGATAAAAACACTTAGAAAAATAGGAACAGAAGGAAAATTTCTCAACATGATAAAGAGCATATATGAAAAACCCAGAGCTAACAGCATCATACTCAATGGTGAAAGACCAAAAGCTTCCCCTCTATGATGAGAAATAAGACACAGATTCCCACTGTCAGTACCATTATTCAACCTTACACTGGAACTTCTAGCCTAAGCAGATAGACAAGAAAAAGAAATAAAAGCCATCCAAATGGAAAGGAAACATAAAACTGTCACTATTTATAGATGACATGATCCAATATAGAGAAAGTTCTGAAAAATCTACAAAAAAGCTAGTAAAGCTAATATATAGTGGGGTGCAAGATCAACATGCAAACCTCTCTAATGTTTCTATATACTAGTAAGAAGAAGTCTGAGGAAGAAATCAAGAAAAAATTCCATCTACAATAGCAAGTAAAAGAATCAAATATCTAGGAATAAATTTCACAAGGATACAAAGAAACTACAAAACATTGCTGAAAGAAATCCAAGAAAACATAAATAAATGGAAAGATATTCTATGTTCATGGATTGGAAGACTAATGATTGTTAGTATTTCAATTCTACCCAAAATGGTTTACTGATTCAACGCTTTCTGAATCAAAATTCCAAGTCTACTTTGCAGAAATGGAAAAGCCAATGATCAAATTTATTTGGAAGGGTAAGGGGCCTTGAATAGCCAAAAACATCTTGAAAAAGAAGAAGGAAATTGGAGAATTCACACTTCCTGACCTTAAAGTTTATTACAAAGTTACAGTGGTCAAAACAGCATGATACTAGCACAAGGATAGATGTATCACCCAATGGAAAAGATTTGAGAGTTCAGAAATAGACCCTCACATCTATGGTCAGTTTTTTTTTTTTTTTTTTTGGCACAGCTGCCTAGTCCACTCAATTGGGAAAGAATAGCCTCTTCAACAATTGGTGTTGGGCGAACTGGCTATCCATATGCAAAAGAATGAAAGAGGACCCTTATCTCACACCATACACAAAAATTTACTCAAAGTGGATCAAAGACATGCTTGTTTCAGTGGCACATATACTAAAATTGGATTGATATGGAGGAAATTATCATGGCCCCTACAAATGTATGTCATGCAAATTCATGATGCATTCCATATTTTTATGAAACTGAGAGCCACTGAGTGTACACTTTGGATGAATAGTACAAGACATGGGACTGTATAATGCAGAGAACCCTGTGGTGGATGATGGACTGTAGTTAATAGTACAAATATGAGAGTGTTCTCTCTTGAACTATAACAAATGTGCAACAGTAATATATGGTATTAATAATAGGGTGGTTTATGAAAAAAAATACCCCAAATGTAAGCTACCGACTATGGGTAGCAGCAATATTTTGATGATGTTCTTTCATCATTTGTAACAAATGCTCCACAACAAAGCAAGCTACTGGCGGTGGAGGCAGGGGGGTGGGTAATGTATGAGAATCCTGCATGTTATGCATGATTGTTTTGTAAGCTCATAACTTTTCTTAATAAAAATAATAAAAATGAAAATGAAAACTGGATCAAAGACCTAAATATAAGAACCAGGACTATAAAATTCCTAGAAGAAAATGTAGGGAAGCAACTTCAGGACCTTGTGTTAGGCAATAGTTTCTTGGATTTTACACCCAAAGCACAAGCAACAAAATAAAAAATAGAGAAATGGGACCTCATCACAATTAAGAACATTTTCGCATCAAAGGACAATAATGAAAGTGAAAAGACAGCTTAATCAATGGGAGAAAATATTTGGAAACCACATATCTAATAAGGGTTTAATATCTAGAATATATCAAGAAATCTTACAACTCAAAAAAAAAAAATGAGCAAAAGTCTTGAATTAACATTTTGGGGAAATTAACATTTCTCCAAAGCAGATATACAATTGGCTTAAGAAGCACCTCGAAAGCTATTAGGAAAATGGAAATCAAAACCACAATGAGATATCATGTCATACCCACTAGAATGACTGCTATTAAAAACAAAATTACAAGTGTTGGAGAGAATGTAGAGAAATAGAAATACTCATTCAGTGCTGTTAGGAATGTAAAATGGTGTAGCCACTATAGAAGATAGTTTGACACTTCTTTGGAAAGCTAAGTAAAGAAATGCCATATGACCTGGCAACTCTTCTACTGGGTATATACCCCACATGATTGAAAGCAAGAACTTGAACAGATATTTGCATACTGATCTCCATAGTGGCATTATTCACAATAACCTAAAGATGAAAGCAACCCTAGTGTCCCTCAGCTGATGAATGGATAAACAAAATGTGGTATATACATACAAAGAAATATTATTCAGCCATAAAAAGGAATGAAATCTTGATACACACAACAGTATGGATGAACCTTGAAGACATTTTGCTGAGTGATATAAGCCAGACACAAAAGGACAAATATTACATCATCTCATTGATATGAAATAATTAGAATAAGCAAACTCATAGAGTTATAATCTAGAATATTGGTTACTAGGGGCTAGGTTACAGGTTGAGAATGGGAAGTTAATGCTTAATTTGTGCAGAATTTCTATTTAGGTTGATTTACTTTATTTTTTATTTTTAATATATTTAAAAGATGTTTATATTACATAATTACATAAATGTTACACAAAAATTACATAAATGTTACACAAAAAATTACAGAGATTTCCATGTTCCCTACCTCCCACACCTCCCATAACATCCCGTAAACATGCTTCATTAGTGTGGCACATCACCTGCATGGATAAACACATCCTGGGGCTTTGCCACTAAGCATGGACCATAGTTCACATTGTAGACCACACTCTCTCCCACACAGTTCTGCATGGTATAGGCTGATGTAAAATGGCCTATATCTGTCATTGTGATGTCACTCAGTATAATTCCCAAGTCCTGAAAAAGCACCTGTATAACAACTGCTTTTCCCTTCCCTGCCCCAAAAGCATCCGGTGGGCACTGGCTCCACCTCACTGTTGTAATTTCTTCCATTGCTTGAATCACATTATGTCTACAACAGAATAGATTGATTTTAAAGTTTTGGAAATGGATGATGGTGATGGTAGCACATTGTGAGTATAATTAACAGCACTGCATTACATATGTGAATGTGGTTAAAATTTGAGGTTGTATATATGTTATTGGAATAAAAATTAAAAGATAAAACATAGGACTGTATGTGTACAGTGAACCCTATTATAAACAATGGACAATAGTTAATAGTACAAGTATAAAAATGTTCTTTGATGAATTATAACAAATGTACCACAGTAACATAAGCTGTTACTAATAGGGTGGTATATGGAAAAAAATACAACTCATGTAAACTATGGACCTTAGTTAGTAGTACAATTTTAATGTTCTTTTAGCAATTGTAACAAATGTACCACACTAAATCAATGTGACCACAATAGGGGGTATATGGAAGCACTGTAATTTTTACATGATTTTCCTATAAATCTACAACTTCTCTAATTAAAAATTTTTAATTTTAAAAAAGTAAATTCTTGCTTTGTCGGGTCTATTGTGGAAACCCACAAGGGAAAATAGGATTAGGAATGGCTGTTGGGTGTAGTTTTTGGGAAGCCAACCAAGAGTACCTTCCCAGGAACACATTTTCAGGCAAACAAATTGATGTCTTTTTAAACATGATAAATAAATTTTAATGGATTATCTAAATTAGAGAGTAATATGCACTCCAAATATGATAGGGAATAGAGCAAAGTAATTAAGCATGAGAGTTTTGAAGTCAAACTGTCTGGGTTCAAATCTCAGCTATATGTAAGTTACCAGCTGGAATGACTTTGGGTAAATTACTTAACCTCTTTATGCCTCAGTTTCCACATTCTAAAAAAATAAAAATAATGGTACCTACTCATAGTGTTATGAAGATTAAATGTATAGCACTTATAACAATATCTGATACATGGTAAATACTAAATATTCCATAACTATTAGCCATTGCTTTTACCCCATACCCAAACCCACACTGCTATAGGACAAGGTAAGGGACAGTAATAGAAGAAGGAATTAGGATGCCTATTGCACTTGTTACTTGGTAATGAAAACTTCTTGTTTATATTTTGACTCCAACATTTTAACATTGTAGCATCAAAGTGATTAAAACTAAAAGCTCCCACCTCAAAACGACCATATTTAATGACGTGCAATAAGATATCTTAATTCACCTTCCATGTTTAGTGATAAATAGTGAGCTTTCTATCTATATCACACTTCTGCACATACAATTTAAAACTGCATTCGCAGTTTAGCAGACACTTGACATTGTTGGCTCAGATTGAATTTGCAATCAATTAAAATCTCATGGTCTACTCTCAAGATTCTCCATGAACTGCTTTGTACAATTCATGTACACTATGCTTCCTAAATATGTTGAAGAATAGATATATCCAAATTTTTTTTAATAAGTGGCATGCAGGTAAGCTTGGAGGAAACGGAGGCAAGACATGTTGAATAATAAAAAATTCTCTCTTTTCCCAATATCCTCTCTAATTCTAACAACCCAATCTCATTCTAAATTCCTCAATATTAGTAGAGAGAAGAAAACATGAAGATTGTCTGTGGCTTAACAAAATTGTTATCTGTGCAAATTAAACTGAATTTCTTTTATCAGTATTTGTTATGTGGCAATTTGGTAAATCCAATTGAGTTAAAGAACAGCTTTCCTCCTATTTCAAAGATGTCATATTCTGAAAATAAAATGTATTTCAAGAAAGCACAGATGTCACTTGGAGGTTCTCTTGCTTAGAATGCTTTAGAGTATAAGCAAATTAGCTAAGAATACTTTTTAGGACTGGTAAAACAATTAATGGTATACCTTGGAATATTATGTTGCTGCAACAAAAAAGTCTCTGTGAACTGATATGGAATATATCCATGATATATGATTAAGATTAAAAAAAAAAAAAAAAAAACTCAGTGAATACAATGCAAACTTAGTTTAAAAAAGCAGTGAGAGAATATACATTCATATTTGCAAGTACTGAATCTATAAAGAAATCTGGAAAAACACAAGAAACTACTAGAAGTGCTTACCTATTATAGAAAAGACAGAAACTTCCTATGAATATCTTTTTAATGTTTGAATTATGTAAATATGTATTATAGTAAAAAAATTAAAATATTTAAAGTCCCTATTATATATTTAAATGAATTTGGCTCATGGTTTCACAATGCTATAAGGGAGGACATTTACCAAAATAGCAATAATTATCTCTGAGTGACCGAATCAAGGATTTTTTTTTCATCTCTTGAGTTTTCTGGTACTCCCCTGTGGTAAACAGTATTATGACCTCCAAAGATATCTATGTTCTAATCTCTGGCATCTGCAAATATGCCAAAGGGGAATGGATTAAAGTTGTAGATGAAATAAAAACTGCTAATAGTTGACATTAATCGGGGAGATTATTCTGGATTATTTGAGTGGGCCCCAAATAATCACAAGGATCCTTAAATGTGGAGGAGGGAGGCAGAAAATCAAAATGATTTGAAATGATACTCAACTGGTCATTGTTGAGGAAAATAGAAGAGGGTTGTGATGATCAGGCTCATGTGGCAACTTGGCAAGGTAATAGTGCCCAGTTGTTTGTTCAAGCAAGCACTGGCCTAACTGTTATTGTAAGGACATTTCATGGGCTTAAATCATCAGTGAGTTGGTTACATCTATGGCTGATTACATCTACAATCAACTGAGGATCTCACCTTCAACAATAAGTGAAGTCTTATCTAATCTTTTGAAGGACTTAAGTGATTTCAACAGTCAGAGAGAGATTTTCCATCTCTACTTCAGATAGCCAGCTTCTCCTGGGGAATTCATCAAGGACCTCATCGGAGTTCCTGGCTTGCAGCCTGCCCTACAGAATTTGGATTTGTGCATCCAAAATTGTGTGAGACAATTTCATAAAATCTCATAATAGTTACAGATATCTCCTGTTGGTTCTGTTTCCCTAGAGAACCCTGACTAATACAGGGGATGTGAGCCAAGGAATATCAGCAGCCTCTAGAAACTGGAAAAAGCAAGGAAATGGATTCTCCTCTAGAGCCTCCAGAAAGGAATGCAGCCTTGTTGACATCTTTATTTCAGCCAGTGAGACTCTCTTTGGACTTCAAACTTCCAGAATTGTAAGATAATAATTTGTGTTGTTTTAAGTAGCTACATTTATGGTAATTTGTTACAGCAGCAACAGGAAACTCCCATATTATACCCCTCCCCATTTTATCAATAATGAGTATTACTTTAACAATCAGAAAAAAAACCAATAACATTACAATAATGTGAAAAAAAAATTACATATGCATGCAAGCATGAAGTGTGATCAGAGTACTATATTACATTTGACTAAAGTAATACATGTGTAAATGAGATTATATACCCCATTAGCTTGTAATTATTCAGAGACTTACCCCATGGCACTCAGACAATCTGCAAAAGATGCAAATAAGCAATGAGTGTGCTTCCCAATCCCTGGTGTTTAAATGTTTCATTCTATTCAATATCTAGTTCTTAACCTACTGCCCTTCAGGCAGCAGGTACTTTGTATAATCCTCAGCAGAAGTGTAGATCCCACAATCAATATGAAATTCAAACTGTAAAAAGAAAAGATACATATCAGAGAGATACATGCCAATACAATTTCATTGTTTGAACTGCAGGAAATGCTCTGAGACACCACATAGAAATCTTTTTCTAATGGGATGTACGTAGTTTTCCAGAGACCAGAAAATTGCCTGTTATGAATGTATTGTTGTTGTAACAGTTGGAAAAAAAACACAAACTTGCACCAAATTACTTTGTATTTCATTGTACTTTCGAAACCTAGAAACCCAATGCATTGTGGTTGCTGATTTTTTTAAAATATGAAAAATAAAAGTAGATGGAAGATCTTTAGAGAAAAGAAGCTAAGTAGTCCTAAGAAAAGCGTTAAACTTTTTCTTAAATTGTTTATTTTCTTCCTAATTATGATACTAATACGTGTCCATTGTAGAAAATTTAGAAAATACAGTAAAGTAATAGAAGAAAATATTAATCATTCATATTTAGAGGAAACCACTACGAAAATTTTTGCTGTATTTACTTCCATTCTTTTTTATGCATTTTTCATAGTAAAGATGAATAATACATAGTATACATAATTTTATATCTTAGATTGGTCTGTTAGCATTAAAACAATAGCCTTTCACTGAAAATGTCAAACTCTATAACCATAAGTTTTACATTTGTGTAATATTTATATTTGCACCCATGGTATGGGTATGCCAAAATATATTTACACTTTCTCTGGTGTTAAATAATTAGGTTTCTTCTAACTGTTCATTATCTGTAAATAATGTCACAATAAACAATTTTATACATAGACTTTCCCACACTAAAGGCAGTTTCTTTAAGATCAAAGCTTAGAAGAGGAATTGCTGACCTGAAAAGTGTCGATATATTTGAGGATTTGATATATATTGCTAAAACTCTTCCTAAAGATATATATATTTATCTTCAAGCAATATTTGAGACTTTATATCACAAATCTCACAAGCACTGAGTATTATTATTTTACTCTGTCAATTTGATGAACAGAAAATATTTTTTATTTATTAATTAAGTTGAATACTTCATTAATTTCTGAATTATAAATGTCCTCTTTTGTAAATTGTCTAGCTACATAATTTGCCAATTTGTTTTTTAGGATAAATTTATTTATAAGAATTTACTGGGGAGTAAAGATACTGAGTGAATGATAAGAGCAATAGTCTATTACGGGGTTTATTTCAGATCAAATATACCCACAGAGCAACTTCTCTGCCAAACAAGGAATGGTAACCACAAAAATGCTATCAAGACCCATGCTCACTGCCTCCAAAGAAATCCTTCCAAACATCACCCTAAAACTCAATGTTTGAACCTCTTTTTTAAAAATCTAATGAATAGCACGAAATAAGCTACTTGTTAGCAGTTCCCTAAAATTCCTTACTTTCAAGAGCAAGTTGGAAGTTCAAATGGAGTCCAAACATGCCTTATCTAGGAGATCTCTAAACAGAGTGAAATGGAGACAGGCAGAACAGTGCTAATGAACTTATGAATGAGAAGGTTCCCCCATGCATTGGATGTCCATAGAAGTATTCTCTTTAAAGGGGAGCGAGGGTCCCTTATTGGGCAAGATACTCCATCAGTAGTCTTATTTTTCATATTTGCTGCTGAAACTTCTGCTTGTCCGGTTAGAATGATATTTGTGCAACAAAATTCTACTCCTTTCTTGAAGGTCTTAAAAAAGTAGAGATTTGTGGACTAACCTTCTCCAGAAGACTAGAAGATAGAGTCAGTGTATATCATTTAGGATTACTTTGGTTTCAACTAACACATTACCCAACTAAAAAATGGCTTAAACAATAAGGACATAATATCTCAAATAAAAAGAAGTCACAAGGTAGGCAGTTCCAGGGTAGTTAAGTCAACAGGTCATCAGTGACTAGGCTTAGTTGTTTCTATGATTTTAGGAGCTTTCAGATAGTTGCCAACATCAAGTCCTCAAAGAACAATGACCAATGGGACATTTTATCAAGGAAGAAAATCTTTCCTAGAAGCCCCAAGTAGAATTCACCTACAATTGATTGGCAAGAATTAGTCACAAACCCAACTTTAAACCAATTGCAAAGAAAGTAGGATTACTATAATTGTCTTAAGCCAATCATGCCTCATCCCTAGGGCTGGTCACATTGTTCCCCAGTATCTACACAAAATCCAAGTTCTATTGACAAAGAGGTGGAGGAACTGCTGATGTGTTAACCAATTTTGTCTATTACATCATGTTGTATTGGATTTATATTCCCCCAGATCTAGTGAAGGATACTTTACATCTTATGTACAAAGTAAACATTGTAGACTAAATTAATAAAAGTATTTGTAATAGCTTTGTAAAAATATCTCCTGTGCATTACTTGTACCAATATTATTCAAGAACTATGAAATATTATGCTATTTTGTAGAATATTTTTAAAATACTCAGAAAATTAAATTTATAATTATTTTCTGGAATTAATAAATACCCTTAATTTGGCAGCATCAGAATTTCTTTGAAATTAAAAATAAACACATGAATGAATAAATAAATAAAAATAGACTGTAGTGATTTGGAGATTAAGTTGGAGTACACATTTTTTAATTTTTCAGAATTTTCCTATGGTACCTTTAAACTGGCATTAGCATTGATGCTGCTTTCGAATTTTCATATAATTAAGCCACCTAAAAGCATCTAATATTAGGTTTACTACCGATTCAGTTGATTCCTGTCTTAGTTTTCCAGGCTGCCAAACACCACACCATGTATTGGCTTAACAACAGGAATTTATCGGCTCATGGTCTAGAAGGTTAGCAGTCCAAAATCAAGGTGTCTGCAAGGCCATGCTTTTTCCCAGAGTCTATAGCATTCTGGTACTGGCTTGCTGCCATCTTTGAGCTTTCTTGGCTTGGATCCTTGCCCCTGTCAATAGCAATCTCTCTTTGTGTCTGCTCTTCTGGTTTCCACTGACTCTGGTCTCTCCTGTGGCTTTCTCCAACTTCTGGCTTCCGTTTCTTCTCTTACCAGGCCTCCAGGAATATGGATGAAGACTCACCCTCATTCAGTTGGGCCACATCTTCACTAAAGATACATCTTCAAAAATGTCTTATTTACAATGGGCTCCCACCATCAGGATGCAAATTAAGATTAAGAAGATGTTGGGATCCATATTTCTACCACAAAAATCTACCACAGTTACCTCCTCTATACACCCTAGTACTATGATCATAATTGTGTTGGAACATTTATCACATTACACTGTAATATATCCTTCCCTCCTCCTTGAGGGCAAAGATAGATCATATTCAGTTCTTTACTTCCAGTGGCACATGGTAGATACTCAATAAAGCATTTGCCCAAACATAGTCACTAATATCCACTATGTCATTTGTTCTGGGTCTCACAATATTTATGTGCCACTTATTGAGTAACTGTGTCTCAGCTATAAACCCACCCTTCTATATACCCTGCTTTGTGATGTGGGGGCTGGAAGCCTGCAGCTCACTGATGTTAGGCTCTGCCAGTGGGGCACTAGAGGAAGTCATGTTCTTCCCTGTCTTCTTCACACCAAGGGCCTTTCCTGTAGCAGCAGCTGAACCTCATTTGCAGTTTAACCAGCACTTGCAGAGCCAGTTTCATCAAGTCCCACTCCACGTCAGAAAGCCCAGCACCAGCTGGACCAGTATCCCTTTTTTGGGTCCTTCCTCATAGCTCAGATACACCAGAACCAGCTGAGCAGCACCCCTCCTCAGAGGTCTGAGTTTTCATTCTACAGGAAGTGTCTTCTAGGGTTCTAAATTTTAATAATTCCAATCTCTTCCCCTTGTTCTCTCAGCCCTAGCTGAATCCTGAAGTTGCTACTTCCCTGATACCATAGGATTCTCTTTTGACCCTTTAAATTACCTAGTTAAAAGCTTTATACTTAGTTAGCAATCTTTTACATTAAAATCTCTCTGTCATTGGGAAGCGGATGTGGCTCAAGTGATCGGGCTCCTGTCTACCATATAGGAGGTCCCGGGTTCAATTCCCGGGGTGCCACAAGAGAGAGCTGGTGCCACAAGTTGACGCAACAAAAAGAGACACAGAAGAGAGACAATAAGAGATGCAGACCAGGGAGCTGAGGTGGTGTAAGGGATTGAGCGCCTCTCTCCACTCCGGGAAGGTCCCAGGATCAGTTCCTGGGGCCACCTAAAGAGAACACACGGAGAACAATGAGCGCAAAACACCAGCAGGGGGTGGTGGAGAAATACATAAATCTTAAAAGAAAAAAATCTCTCTGTCCAAATAACCTGGTCCCAGATGGATAGAATTTACAAGTTCCTCAATTTTACTTATCTGTGGCATTAAACATGTACATTAGGTGAGCTAATATATCAGCACCCCATACTGGACAAATATCGTTTGATATTTCTTTTGGGGGAATGCCAGAGCTGCGCCGTGCTTGGTGGAGGAGTGCAGAAAGACTACTGTTGGGAGCTCTCAGCCTTTGCACTATTGCTCTAAGCTGTACACACTTGCATCAGAAAAGCAAAATCCCTACAGTTATCCCTAGAAAGTGATTTCACAACCACCTATCTTTATTTAAAATGCTCCTTGGAATTTCTCACTCCCCCTAACCCAAATGCCTTATTAAGGAATCCCTGCCATTGAAATGCAATACTCCCACAAAAGGGATTCTGGTAATCATGGTTCTCTCCTTCCTGCTAGAGTTCTAGTGGTATTTGATCACCCCTTGGAGTTCGGCATCCTGAGCAGCTCCTCAGCTTCTCTTCTCCCTTGATGCAGCTCTGTAGATAGGTAGCCGGTATATAATGTTCTGTGTGAAGTGAGGACTCAACGTTTTTTATAATTCTGAGAATGCTATTTAAAAGTGAACTTCTGAAAATAGCGGACATACTTAATCATAATAGCTAACACAGAGTGCTAAGTGCTGCTCCGAACAATAAGCTTGGATTATCTCAGTACAACAATGAGAGAAGCATAGCCATTATCTCCACTCTCTCTGTAAGCAAACCGAGGCACATATGGAGCTTTTATAATTTGTTCATTCTACTTTAGACCAAGACCTAATCCCAAATCATCTGGCTTTTAACCTCTCTACACTAGACTGATTCTCAGACCAGACTGTGACAGAGAGCAGTTCTAATTCTGTGTCATTACCATTCTCAGGAGACCAAATGCAATCCAAGGGTTCCATTTCTTTAATTGTTTTTGTTCAAAACATCCAGAAATTGCCTGTGAGTACTAAATCACTCTGAAAATGAAACTCTTTCAAGAAAAGTTTGTTCAGCAACAGGATAGTAATGGATTTTTTAGGTAGACCTACGTAATTTGGTTTTAACCAGCCCTGTGATAGCTTCTAGGGGAGACCACAGTGCCTGGTCTTAAGAAGACTGACACACAGGATTAGATAAAAGAATTGCAAGAGGCAATAACAGAAAATAAGTGCAATTGAGTCAATGATGGAGACTCCCTGAGGGTCACGACAGCCAGGGAAGTCTGCAGGGAGAAGCTAAGGTTGAGCATTAAAATAGCACGTTGGTGTTGAGTAGGTGGACTGTCTGTTGTTAGACTTGTATCGAGTTAGACTCTGAGTTTAGAATTGTATCTGAATCTTTCTTAAAAAAACAATAAAAGATAGAAAATTTAGATAATAATCTGACTTTAGCAAAGGGTGGCCTAGAAATCTATTATCTAAGAATATTGCAGAGGATGTTGGCCAGAATTTTTAAGATGGGACAGATTATATATCCATTTTCAACCTTTTTCATTTTGATTTCATAGACAGTTTCTCCAAGATATGCTAAAACTAGATCATCTGAAAGTATATTTGGAGCTACATAATCCAAAGAGTTCAACAATAGAATAGCACAAAATAGAAGTTGGGAGTTTGTGTGTATGTATGTGTGTGTGTGTGCATGGGTTCTGGACTTTTTGCCCTCAGATATATCCCCCGTGCCCCTCTGGACTTTATATAGCAAGGGGGCTGACCCCTCAGGCTGGTGTTTCCTAGGCTCTTTGTCAACTGCTGCCAACAATTTCAGTGCATGGGAGGCACTGGAAAGATACTGGCAGGCAGGAGAAAGGAGTAGCCGGGGTATTTGTCTCTCTCCCTCTGTGCCAGGCAGTATCTCTGTGGCTCCAACTCCCTGGAGTTCCTACCACAGTTTCAGCTTCTGCGGGGTGACTCCAGCCCTTGGGCTCTGGTGACACCACTTCCTCCATTTATTTATGGAGGGTAGTAGCCTCCTGCTGTTACTAATCTCTGGGTAACCTTACCATCGCCAATTGGACTTCTTAACTCCTCCATTGCCTGAATATCCAAATTAAATATCCTCTGTTAAAAACACTAGAAGTGGTTTCCGTGTTACTGCTTAAACAGTGATGCAGAGGGGAATGCCTTTCCCTCTCCTATTACTTCTTACTATGTGGAAGAAGCTCTACTATGAAATAACCCTGGTTCTCTCTGTCCTTCACTCACTTAGAGGGAAAGAATAAGTTAATCTGATTGATGGATTTGGAAGGAGAAGCGGGACATGCAGAGCCCAGCCTCTTCCTCTCGCCTTTCTTTTGGAAGTCAGCCCACCCTCAGACAGTGTGTGCTCTGCTCTGCTTTCAGCCAAATGATGAGAGGGGTCTGGCCCTGCAGAGATGCTTGCAGGCTCCCAGGGCTGCCTATGGATTTAAGTTTCAGGACTAGGAAGTCCACTTGCCTAGGGATTCAAACACATTCTGCCACATCAGCTTTACCAATAATAAATAATTCCTCTGTCTCCCTCTTGGTTCTTATATCTCAATTGCTTCAGAACTCAAACAGCAAAGAAGGTCTTTACTGAGACTCCTAGATGTAATATTCATATAGATTATATTCTAACTTATCTTCTTCCTAAGTAAGTCATTAGGTCAATTAAAAATAATAGCTAACTTTATAGCTTACAGTATGCTGGGTATTGTTCTCAGTACTTTACATGTTACTCATTTAATCTTCAAAACAATAAGATGTGTATTATTAAGATTCCTATTTATAGCCAAGAAAACTGAAACACAGAGAATTTATACCACTTTGCCCATGGTTCCCCAGCTAAGAAGTGGAAGAACCAGCAAAGAAACTCCAAAACTTGGGCTGCAGAATCTGTGCTCTGAAGCATCATGCCATGCTCCCTAAATTTAGATTTTAACAAATATCCTTCATCTAATGTAAATTCATTTTTAACCTTAGATATCTTAGGTATATTCTTTGCAAATACCTTGTGTAACCCAGCATGCACTCTCACTTTTTGCCCCACTTCAACTTTGATATTGAACTCCACACTATTTTCCTCTCCAAATATAATCCATTCTCACTAAAAAATTACTAAGCAATTTAGATTTTACCAAAGAGTTCATTTAAGAAATGGAAGAAGGGATTTACATCAAGTATACCATAGCAAACTACAGTGTTGTAGGCAATGAATACATTTCTGAAGACTTCTATAATTCTATTCTGGCAAACTAAACAACAATTAGCCCATGGAAACAAATGTAACATCAGATTACAATGTTTTAAATTTTATCACAGAAGAGTGTATTAATATTAATATTTTATATCAGACATGTCACATTTGCAGAAAACAAATAACATTTGTATATCTTTCCTATTGCTTTCTCATGGAGGATGGGGGGATGTTCTCCACCATCCCACCACGAAGCAAGCTGGCTCTTGCCTCCAATTCCCTGCCCCATCATCTTAGCACCCTCCTGTCTCACACACAAAAGCTCCTTTTTTTTTTTTTTTTTTTTTTGAGGAGGTACCAGGGATTGAACCCAGGACATTGTACATGGGAAGCAGGCACTCAAACCACTGGGCTACACCCACTCCCCATCCTTCTTAAATATGCTTTGCAATTTAGTTCTGATTCTATCTCCAGACACACTTACCTATACCCACCACAAAGCTCAATAAATATCTCCCCAGTCATAAGAGGCCCCTCTTCTTAGAAAGGGAAAGAAGTGAATATAAATAGATAAATGAATACAGTGTTATATTGGAGTCAGCTTGCACTAGCTTGCAAAAGCAATTGCTAAATTTTCAGGAATATAAACATACAATTAAATAACATACACTAAAACAAAGATAATAAATACTCATAACTCATTACTTCTTGGTTATTTTATTATATTTTACTATTATCAGTGCTCTTAAAGTTATTTACATCTATTGTATCTGTAAGGTGAAAAATACTATATAATGTTGTTCTACTGTGCATCACTTCTTAACGCTGCATTCCATGACATCATCGAATTGATAAGGGTCATGGTAGGAGTATTTATACCATGGAAATCAGCAAACATTACAAATTAGAGTGCTTTTTTCCCCCAGAGAGTCAATTTTTCAATATTTACGAGCACACCATTAGATCAATAGGTGATAGGTAGTTAGACAGATATAGATAATTGATAGATGATTGACAGATGGATAGACGAGATAGACAGAGATTAGATTAGATGGATGGATGGATGGATGGATAGATAGATAGGTAGATAGGTAGATAGATAAAGTTGAGAGCTGAATTGTGTGCCCCCAAAAGATAATGTTCAAGTCCTAACCCAATATCTGTGAATATGATGTTCGTTATTTGGAAACAGGGTCATTGCAAATGTAATCAAGTAAGATGAGGTCATACTGGATTAGGGTGGTCCCTAAATCCAAAGACTGGTGTCCTTATAAAGAGAGAAAGATGTGGAAATAGAGGAAACAGAGAAGAACATGAGATGAACAAGGCAGAGATTATAATTATACGTAATAAGGCAAGAAAAACCAAGGATTGCTTGCAACCACCAAAGGCGAGGAAAAGACAAGGAAGAATACTTCCCTAGAGCCTCCAGAGCTGACACTTTGGCTTCAAACTTCTAGCTTCCATAACTATGAAATATATCTTGTTTTAAGTTGTTTTAAGTCATCTGATTGGTGGCACTTTGTTGTGGTAGCCCAAGCAAACTACTACAGATAGATAGATGTTAGATAGATTAGATAGCTAGACTGGATTAGATAGATGAGGGATATATGAGAGAGAGATCATTGATAAAGGAAGAGAGAAATGCTATTTTGTTACAGAAATAGTCCTGTATTTTGTACTTTTGTATTTTTTCTTTAGCAAAAATTATAATAAATTTAGTGAAACATTATTTCATCTTATATATACTTCACAGTAGACTATAGAGTACATGGTTTCATATAGGAGCATGAAAAGTAAAACTCAACACCCTGAACCTCCTTTCACATAAACAGACAACAATATGGACAGGGAACTAACAAGACAAACCATGTAGAATTGGCACAAAAGTCCTGTTAAGAGCTAGGGAACAAATGCTGAGGCAGCACAAGTCCCAGGAGCACATTTGTGTATTCTAAATTAGACAGCATAAATATTCTCCATTAGATGGATACCCTCAGAACCCTCTTCTCTAAACAAGAAAAATGATATTTTTAAATTGCAAGGGAGGGCAATGGATATCCATATAAAAGAGTAAGACCAAGCAAATTTGAAAAATTTGTAAAACTAGAGCGTTGAAAGCTTATTTTGTGGGGATTAAAACATAGTGACCCTACATATCTAAGGTTTTTATGTGGTAGTAACTTCAGCGTGAGACCCAAAGAACAGAGGAAGCATTACTTTGTGTTTTATTCCAAGAAGCTCATATCTTCTACAGGCATATTTGCAAATGCAAAATACCTTTTTATACAAAACTAAAATATTTCATGTTTTATAATTGTGGTTTATAAAATTTTTAAAAAATTAGTGTAGAGGAAATTAATTAATATATCTACAATGTTCAGATTACTGTATTTATCATTAAGGAGATAGACTATTACACAAGGACCCCATCTTGGAGATTTTTACCGTGTCACTGGGGAGACACACTAAGTGTAACCTGGATAAACTGCCTAACCAGCTTGGAGTACAAATATGGTCATAACTTTTTAAGAATACAATTGCCCCATCCCTGAATTCTCTAAGCTCTTTCCCTAGCAGTGAGTTGAGGGGGAGAGGTGCTGTTTTAGCTTGCTAGGCTACCAATGCAATATACTAGAAATGGGTTGACTTTTACAATGGTGATTTACTAACTGAAAAGTTTACAGTTCTGAGGCCATGAAAATGTCCAAATCAAGGCATCAACAGGTGATGCTTTCTCCCAGAAGACTGGCTGCCGGAGATCCTGGACTCTTCTGTCATATGGCAAGACACATGGCTGGGTCTGCTGGTCTCTCACTTCTCTCTGGGTTTCATTGCTTCAGCTTCTTGCTCCCAGCTTTCTTTCTGCTTCAGAGTGTTTCTCTCCATATTCATCCCATTTGCAAAGGATTCCAGTAAGAGGATTGAGACCCATCCTGGGCTAAACTTTACTGAAGTAACCTAATCAAAAGGTCCTTAACTGGAGTAACTTAATCAAAAGGCCCCACTTTCAATAAGTGTACACCCACAGGAATGGATTAGGATTAAGAACGTGATTTTCTGGGGTCCATCCAGCTTCAAACCATCACATGTGCTGTATTAATCAGCCAAAGGGGTGCTGATGCAAAATACCAGAAATTGGTTGGTTTTTATAAAGGGTATTTATTTGGGGTAGAAGTCCACAGTTACCAGGCCATAAAGTATAAGTTACTTCCCTCACCAAAGTCTATTGCCACATGTTAGAGCAAGATGGCTGCCGACATCTGCAAGGCTTCTTTGGTTCCTCTCTTCCCGGGTCTCCGTTTCTTTCTGGGCTCAGCTTCTCCGCTATCTCCACAGGTCAACTGTAGACTATGAGGCTATCTAGGCTTTGCCTCTTTCCACAAGGCCAGCTGTGAACTGTCAGGCGAACAGCTTGTCTCTTTTCCCAGGGCCTTCTCTCCTTCCTCACGATGGAGTTCCTCTGTGTGCTTACTTTCCAGGGCTCCGGCATTAAATCTCCACATCAGAACTCCAACATCAAAACTCCAACCAACTCCTCTGCTCTGCCATGTTGTTTTATCTCTGAGTACCTGCCCACCAAAGGGCAGGGACTCAACATCCTACTGACATGGCCCAATCAAAGCCCTAATCATAATTTAATCATGCCCAGAGGACCAGACCAGTTTATAAGCATAATCCAATATCTATTTTTGGAATTCATAAATAATACCAAACTGCTTACTCAGTTCAAAGAGAACCATTTGTCGTGTACAAGACAAAACTGGAGAGTTTGATCAGTGTGCTGTGAACCATTAAACTGTTGCTACATCCTGCTGCCACTATTGAAAACTGGCCCTTGCTTATGGCTGCTAAGTCATACTTGCTGAGCCATATCCTCACAGAAGCTGCAGTAATACTTCTTGGTTAGACTTTAAAAGTTTTATTTCCTATAGTTTGCACTCACAAGCCCACCATGCCAGGGTACCTGGTCAGAGAAGTTTCTAGCCCAGACCCAGGCTATGTCATAACCAATCAACCCCACAAATATGGACAACAGTAGTGATTCTAGGTCGCTAGTCAGATTTGCCTTCCTTTGCTGTAAAAGGTTTTGCAGGGTCTCAATGAATTTCTTCACAGGGTACTGAGACAGGTTAGTACAAGGAAACGGAGGAGAAGACAAGCGACAACATGGCCAACAGACAACATGGCTGCAAGACCTTGCTGAGGCCTTGAGTTTAACCTTGAGGTCCCAGTTTCTCTTTCCAGAACCTGCCCTTGGCCCCGGATATTCCAAACAGGCCTCACCATTGGCCCCCACCATTAGTGGGGTAACCAATAAGAACTGGGGCCCATCCCCTTAGCATTAGCAAGGGGGGAGGAATAATTAACAGTTTAAAAGGTAACCACAAGGCAGAGCATGCTCTCTCTGCCTAGAGGAGCCCACACCAAATCTCAGTGTATATTTCTGTCCTTTTCTCCCATTTCTCAGCAAGCTCTGTTCTTTCCCCCATTTCCCACTAAATACTTTTTACTGGCCTGCCTAAACTGGCGTGTTCTTAAATTCATTTATGCAACATAGCCAAGAACCTAGAGGAATCCAACATTTACCCATCTTCAGTACTATATTAGAGCCATCTCAATCCATTAGAAAAGTGTTACCATTAAATCTCTGAAGGAAAGAGGATGAAATCTCACCAAATCTCACCATGTCCTATTACTTGACCTCTCTGAAAACTTACCTACCTCTTCCCAAGGGATTTGTTCTGCATCTTGAGGGGTACTAGAGGAGTGGAGCTAGATATTGTAAGGACTGTAGGTGCAAACTACCCTTGTAGTTGCACAAGAGGGAATATTTAAGTTATTCTTCCAAAACTAAGAAAATCTGCTGCAAGGTGTTATTCTGTGTCTACAAAGACAGATGGCCACTCTGGTTCCCCTAACATATTCTGTCTCACTAGTCATATTGCAGCTTAAATAATTTAGAAAGTAATCCAGGCTATGAAAAATGTGTGCACTAATTCAATGGGAGTCAGAGTATGGGTCAATTAAGTTTGATTGAATAGAAAAGAGAGCTTTTCAGAGCCAATGCTATATAATTTGGGATTTAAAACATGGATTCTGAAGACAGAGAAAGAGGTTTATATGCAAAATAACCCAAGATAAAGGATGTGGAAATGTTTAAAAGTAGAGGTGAGCCATTTACATGGGTGACAGAAAAACAGGGTTCATGGGTGAGCAGGAATGAAGGGAGCTGAGAAAAGAAAATTAGATGGAGACAGATAAATATGCAGAGGATGGGCAGGTGGAAGTTGGACGCAGGAACCAAAAGCTGTTCTCACCTCCCAAGGGGGAGATGGTCCAGGCATAAGTTAGAGTAGAGGCAGTGGCAGTCAAAGGGAGGGAACTGATTCTAGCAACATTGCAGTATAGAATTGCAAACAGCAGAGGAGAAAGTCATAAATAACACTGAGGTTTATAACTAGGGTGACTGGATGGAAGCCGTTAACGGCACTAGGAAACATCAAAGGTGGAGAATTGTAATGGGGCTAGAGATAATGGGTTTCCTTTGGACCTACTGAGTTTGAAGTGCTTGCAGGATATTCATGTGGAGAGGCACTTTCCAAATTTGCATTTAAAAAAAGTAAAGAAAATGCTTTTATTTGTCTCTAGGCTCAAATGGTAATAATTGTGCTATAAGCACGTCCAAATATTCTCAAGAACAAAATTTCTCATCACAGACAAATATTCTGCCAGAAAAACATTTCTGGTGCCAAGAAATCAGAATAGTAAGTTGAAAATATTTATTGCTTTTTTGTTTGTGTTTTTATATAATGAATGAAACAGCACAAAATGATGCAAAAGGAAGAGATTAATAAATAACAGGGACTCACATTTGGCTATTTAGAAAAAAAAAACATGTGGATTAGAAACTTACTTATACCTTACACCAAATTAAATTCAGATGGATTAAAGAAAAAATAAAATAGAAGAAAATGAAGATAACTATTTATCCAGTCTTTAGATTTCAGGATAGGGAATATTTTCTACACTTAAAAACCACAGAAAAAATTACAAAGTTAATGATTAATAAATTTGACAATGTAAGCACATTATGTCTCTGAACTTCAATAAGCAACATTAACTGAATTAAAACTACTCACAACAAATGGAAATTTGTAAATAACAAATAGGACAAGAAAAATTAGTATCATTTATATATAAATATCTTATATGATTCCCTAAGAAAATCACTAAGATCAAAAGACAATGGAAAAAGCTAGGGATAGACAATAAACAAATATTTACCCTAGCTTATAATGAAGAAAATTTCAAATATTCTTTAAAATATTATAAGAAAACCCAACACTAGCAAGTTTGCAATAAATCGGCACTCTTAAACATAACTTGTAGGAGTATGAAATTTTTTTTTAATTTTAAAGCAATTTTTAATTTTAAAGCAATTAATGCAACTTGAAGAAATTATTCAAAAGGCAGACAATAATTTATACATTATATGCTTACATACAGTATTATCTTTAAATACATTTAAAGATTTAAATATTTTAAAATTTATATGCTTCTGTTTATAAGTATGAAAAATAGCAAACAATGTAAAAGTCTAATAATAAGGGATAGTTCTATAAAAATGTTCCACTTGTGTAAAATGTACAATTTCCAAATCCTACCAGTAAAGGGAAAGAATGTCCCTCTCTTCTCTCCTCCCTTTCCCACTGGATAGAATGTGGGCATGATGGAAGAAGATGGAAGCCCCACGTTTATGAGAGCATGTCCACAAGATACAATCTGGATGCCCAACACTGAGAGCCCCACCCCAACAGCTATAACCTCATCTCATATAGGGTGTGATCTACCTACCCTCTAATCTATCTCTCTATATATCTGTCTATCTATCTGTCTGTCTGTCTATCTATCTATCTCTCTATCTCTCTATCTCTCTCTCTATCTATCTATCTATGTCTTCTACCTATCTCTCTATCTACCTACCTACCTACCTACTTACCTATCCCTATTAGTTTCCTAGGGTTACCATAACAAAGTGCCACCAACTTAGAACAACATAAATTTATTCTCTCACAGTTCTGGAGGCTAGAAGTCTGAGATCAAGGTGTCGGTAGGGTCACGCCCTCCCTGAAGGATCTAGAAGATCCTTCCTTGCCACTTTCTTGCTGCTGCTGGTAGCCAGCAATCCTCGGTGTTCCTTGGTCTGAGGCTGCATAACTGCAATCTCCGCCCCTGTCTTCACGTGGCCATTATCTTCCCTCTGTGTCTCTTGTCCTCTTCTTATAAGAATACCAGTCATATTGGAATAAGGGCCACCCTACTCAGTAAGACATCACTTAATTTAACTAATCCATCTGCAATGACCCTATTTCCAAATAAGGTCACATTTTGAGGTACTGGGGATTAGGACTTTTGGGGGCACATAATTCAACCTGTATCACTTTCTAGGGCACATAAATGAGAAATATCAACTTCTAGATTTGTTCCCCATTTTTTTAATAACATGTCAGAAGAAATCTGAGGCTACATTTCTTGTTCTTTAAAATAGTGCCATTAACAAAATGCATTGATCCATTCCAGGAAACATACCAAGTTGTTTGTTTTTTTTTGTCTTTTTTTGTTTTTTTTTTATATATATATATATTTAAAAATGCTTAGATTATATAAATGTTACACAAAAATTACAGGGATTCCCATGTTCCCCACCTCCCACACCTCCCATAATATCCCACATAAACATCTTTCATTAGTGTGGTACATCACTTGCAATGGATATACACATCCTGAGAATTGGTCAATGGTTTAAAAAAAAACTGTATGAGTTGACAGTTGCCTCAGGTAATTATTGATAAATAAAGTCCCTAGAGCAAGCTATTATAAGGTTATAACAGAGGGAAGCGGCTGTGGCTCAATCAGTAGGGCTGCTGTTTACCATATGGGAGGCCCCGGGTTCGGTTCCCGGGGTCTCCTGGTGAAGGCAAGCCCGCCCGTGCAGCGTGGTTAGCTGACCCAGCGAGCACAAGCAGCAAGGGGGGGATAAATGAATAAATAAATAAAATCTTTAAAAAAAAAAAAAAGGTTATAACAGAGATTGCTAATTGTCCCCAATATCCATCTTCCCCTACTTCTTTGGTAATAGAAACACCAGTTATGGTTGTCCAGATTAAAAGGTTCATTTCTCAGTCTTCTTTGCAGCTAGAAACAGCCACGTGACTTAATTCTGATCTGTAGGATATAAGCAGAGGTATCGTGTGCAAGCTCCAGGAAGTATTCTTTCCTTCTTCACCTCTCCTCCTTCCTGCTGGTTGAGTGCAGGTATGGGGTTTGTATCTGGAGCAGCCATTTAGAACCTTGAATTGCAAGCCAGGTGTTATGGCAGAGCAACTTGATAAAGGGTTCCTGTGTCCCTACCAGTTGTGGAGCTTCCTTATTGTTATAGGGTGCCTATTTCTGCTTCCTGTTTCTGTGAAAGATAAATACATTTCTGCCTTCTTCAAGCCAGTGTTACTTTGGGCTTTCTGTCACTTGGACTCCAATATTAAATGTTACAAAGACCAAAAATATGTAATTGTTCTATGTTCCCAATAGTATCAAAAAAGGAATATAGGGAGGCAGATGTAGCTCAAGTGGTTGAGCACCTGCTTCCCATGTATGAGCTCCTGGGTTCAATCTCCAGTACCTCCTAAAAAAAAAAAAGGAATGCAGACAATATACAATATAAAATCTATTACTATGGAAAAGTAAGCATATAATTAAAGGACTTTGAAATGAGAGTCAGTATCACAGATCAGAGCATTCACAAGACCTCGAACACATCAGTTAGTTATTCCCTTCTCTCCTTTTTCAGTTCTCCAAATTGTAAACTCTGTGATCCAGTAAAGTTCCTCAGTCATCAATCTGCTGGCTCAATTAAGAAAGCAGTCTTTGTTATTGTATAGTATACTTTGGAAAATAAATTTAGACACCTGTATCATACAAGAAAAATTAAGAATATAGTACTCTCAAAAATCAGTTGTAAAACTTTACAGTGCTAAAACAAATCTGGCAACTGACCTTGATTAACATATATTGAATATTTCTTTGTAACCACAAAAACATTCCCCAACTGAAGAGTGTAAAGAGAAGAAGCTGTTATATAAATTTCCTAGTCTCTCTAGGCCTGAGTTCCAGAGAGAAATTACTAGAAGAAAACTAATTTCAAAAAGGTTAATGTTGATTACTCTAACACTTGTCTCAGGGGTATGATCCACTGAAATCTGCCAACAATAGTAGAACTTAGGCACGTCTCCCCGGTAGCATGTTAGGAGCCAAAGAGAAACAAACCATCAGTCCCATCTGGTATGGACACGAGGCAGTTAGAAGAGGTGCAGAAGTGAAACAGGCACCATTACTGGAAAGTATAAGGGTTTCAGGAGACTGAGGGAACTTGATTAGCTATGAATGACCTGTCCTTAGAAATACTGCTATATATATACACACACACACACACACACACACACACACTATATAAGCAATGTATGTATCCTACATTCCTTTTTGGAAAGCTTTGGGAATGCAAAACAATTATATGTTTTATATGTTTTTGATCTTTGTAATATATATATATTAGGTCAATAGGCTTATCTCAAAAAATGGAATGGCTCTTTTAAATGAATCACCACCATTTCCTAAAACAATTTTCTCCTTAATGGATATAAAGACAATTAACTTCAGTGCAAAATTAGTTAAAGATTGCTAAACAAAGCAGCAATCACCCTGAAAGAACTGTAATTGTAATATAAATTTATATAAAAATTCCTCAATTAATGGTTAAAATATGAAGTCTGATAAGGAAACTGACTATTTAGCTGTTGCATTGCCTTGGTTCCTTCCAAAGTTTTCAAAAGCTTCTCAGAAAAAACTTAAAAAGTAACAGTGAGAATCAGCCACATTGATAATAATCAAATAGCCAGCAATGGAATTAGAACCAAAAAAAAAAAATAGCAATGAATGTCTCTTTTAAGAAATACCTTATGCTTCCTCAAAAGGCACTGATTACTTCTCCTCTCATGATTTTAGATAGTAATATTAGAGAATAAAGAAATCTAAAAATAGGTGAAAACCTACAATAAATGATATTTTTAAATGTTTTTTTTTTGAAATCCTAAAATCTTAAGATCTAAAACTCAAAATACAAATTCCCCAAACTAAAAGTCCATTAATAATGTATCATTCAATTTGAACACTAGAAATATTTCTTTAAACATAGACACGTTTTCATCACAAAGGAATTTGAAAGAAGTTTCCTCTTCTGGAGGGATCAGGGAAGATAAATAACAGTGACCAATACTTGTGATTTTAATAAAGGAACATAGCCATTGAACAACCACCTGCTTCTCACCTCCCCTCCTGATACAGTCATGTGGGAATAGCACTTAATGGAAAACATCTCCAAAATGTGCCTACATTATAGCTTTGGCCAGGGTTGATGCTAGCCCACATGTGTCTTCTCATAAATTACAAAAAGGCATTTTTTTTCCTCTTGACTGAAGTCTCTTGATCCTTATCAGGGTACATAGCCTGGCAATCAGAGGATGGCCCCCACTTTCCTCTTGGACAGGAACTCTGTAGCAGGGCACAACCTGCTCAACCGCCCATGGCAGTCCTGGTTACACATGAAAGATCTAGCTGGTTTGTCTAAATTCCTTTGATGGAAAAAACTAGAAATCCCCTCCCCCTAAGTGAGAGGTACCAGAGAGACTATTCTGCACATATACAAGCTTTAATGCAAGAATCAGGGAGAAAGTTAAAGACAAAAATTCCTGGGAGCCTTATTTAAAGCATCAGATTTGATTTGAAGTTTTACAAATGAACTTATGGTATCCTACCCACTTACCCAGCCACTGGTTTGTGCTTTTTGCTGAGTTTTCCCAACACTGACAGGATACAATTTTCAAGAAAACCAGAAAGAACACAGCTAAAAAATCATTACATTCAGTTTCTTTAATTATTCTAAAGCTCCGTTTTCTAGATTACTTTTCCCAGTTTTCTCTCTTCCTATACATACTTTAAAAGGGTATATATATTATATTAATTCACAAAACCAGTTCTAAATGATCATAAGCTATTTTTAATAATTTAATTTTAAAATGGAATTTTTGCCTAATATAATAGTGGTTTTGAGGCTCCTTAGTATAATTAGTGAACTTATTACCTTTAATCCCAATTCATTCACTATATGGTAAATCAAAAACATTGTTTTCTCACAATTCATTATGTTTATATTTTGCGTGTGCTTTTTAAAATTAAGTTACCAGGCATTGTGATTTGTTTTATCAAGTTTATTCAAGAAACAGAGCAGATACTTTGAATCTTAGTCATTTTGTTATTCCTTAGCAATATTAAAACTTAATGGCTACTCTTATTATCAGAGAAAATTTGAAGATCTTTTTATCATAAAAACTAAATATATGACTATAAAAAGTATGTTGCTAATATAATGTATATGCCATAGTCACATGTATATGAATAATATTCTTCTGGAAAACTGCTGAACTCACAGAGATGTAAAAATCCATAGAGATCAAGTCTACGATCCAAATTATAAGCAGATTTCTCTTAATAGCAGGCCACAAGAATTTGCAAAATATTCACACTTACAAAGATTCTCTCTGGCCATCCTTCTTCTACTTTGCCTAGAATACCTCAAAGAAGTTCCCAGGAGTGATAGACTAGAACAATAAAATGCTGAGCCATCCCATTGGATGTACTGATCATCTAATCTCTTTTCTATTTTTTCTGTCTGAGTATATTTCCAGTGACCATATAGTTAGCAGCATTCATCAAGATTTAAGATGTATTTCTGCTTCAAGAAACAATAATAGATTTCTTAACCTAAGAGAATGTTAAGAAAAATTTAATCAAAGTACATGGTGCTAATACATACACACTCTGACATAGCCATACTTACATACATACATACATACATACATACATACATACATAGATTTTAAAAAGAAAGAAAAAAAAACATGGAAGGGAGGTCTTCTTTTATAGAAGAATGTGAGCTTATAAATGTAGAGTTGGTAGAATAAGAAAAATCACCATTTTGCAACCCCCTATGTGATAATTAATTCAGACAAATATCCTAAGTGGATGCTAAAACCATTGAGTGAAAGGTTGTGGCAGAGATCTAGCAGACATCACCTAACTAAACGATCATCACAATGATGGGACAAAGAGACATCATGTGCCTCCAAATGGGAAGTGGAACATTCTTCTATACACCTAGCCTGGAATCTGAATATGTCAACGGCATGAAAGAAGACAAAAAAAGACAAAAGGACTGCTTTAGGTAAAGAAGATTAAAAAGACATGATAGCAAAATGCATTACATGATTTTTGTTTGGTTCTTGAATTTTACAAAAAGCTATAGAGGACTTTTTTAATAATTGGGGAAATCTGAATGTGCACTATATATTCAATTATATTATTGAACCTGGGTGTGCTAATAGTATTGTGGTTATTTAACAGAAAGTTATTGTTCTTAGAAGTACATGCTGAATTATTTAGAGGTAAAATGTTAAAATAACTGTAACTTACTTTCAAATGTTCCAGAAAAAAAATGTGTGAATGTGTGTGTATAAATATAAATATACACAAATATATGCATATACACACACAAAGAGGTAGAAAGAAAATATTACAAAATGTTAACAACTAGTAACTCCAGGTAAAGAATCTAGTAGTGTTTATTGGGCTATTCTTGCAACTTTTATAGATTTGAACTTTTTCAAATAAATAATGGAAAAAGAGGTAAAGAGAAAAAAAGGGAAAGTTTATTGGTCCGGAAACTCTTCCAGATAATTCCATGTAGAAGTTGGTCCTATTTTATCATTTAAATGCTACATTAGAGGCAAAATAAATATATAATATGATATAGCATAATATTATGATACAATAACAAATTAATTAATTAATATAACCAACTCTGGAGAAAATGTCCAAAAGTTTCAATTCACTTAGTTATTGTCATTGTCTGGAAGCAGAATGGTGTGTAGACTCCAGAGCAATAAAACAATGAATTTTAATCTCAATATTGCCATTTACTAGCTGTGTGTTCTTGGATATGATACTTAACATAAATTTGACATTTCTTGGATTACTCTTCTGTAAAAGAAATCTAATAATACTTAAGTAATAAGGCTGTGCTGACAAATACAGTAATGCTGCTGATCAGTAGTTTTCAACCTGTAGTTGTGTCACAGTTGCCTGGAAGGCTTGTCTCCACCCCCAGAGGTTCTAATTCAGTAAGTGAGGTAGGCCTGAAAATGTGCATTTCCAAGTTCCCAGATGATTCTCTTACTACTGGGCACTATACTTTGGGAACTATTGCTGCAGATATTCAAATTGAAAAATGCATGTTTTTTCTGTGCAATACAGAGAGAAAGCTGGTCTGCTGCTTCTCAGGATAACATTTATTACCTTCAGGCTGCGCTTTCAGCAACCAGGTGTCACTCGTACTTTTTTCTCTTCACCTGGAAGGCCGTTACCACTCTCATCCCTGCCTAAGCCTAAACACTCAAAAACCTTTCCTTACCCAGGAGCCAAGCTAACACAGAATCTGTGCTGCCTTCTTTCCGCCACTGGTCTTTTTTCTGGAATTGGATAATACATATACAAAATATATAAAATAAACTTGGACTGAGAAAGAGAATTAATTCCATGGACTCAAAAATTCCAGGTAATAATAGTGCCTACTAACATTGCTCTCGAGGGTCAGTAAAGGCTGGGTCTCTCTACATCTGCCTCTCCCAGCAGCCCAAAGTCATAAGCTTCCATGTGCAGTGTCAAGCCTCTCCAGCCTCCAATCCAATGGGAACATCTGACGGTATACTTGGAAGAAAATGGGCTCTGGAATCAGTCTGCCACATCAATGCCTGTGTGTAGGGTGCTGAGAGTGAAATGAGTCCTGTGGTACCTTTGAGAGGATCTAGCATAAATCCCAGAGCTAGTCTACCAGATGGCTTTTTGCCCTGACTCCTGAATTTCAACTATATTCAACTATATGCTAGACAAAACCTGCAGCCTAGAACCTCAGCCTGATCTTATTGGACCCTTCTCATTTCTGTCCCCAGAGCGTGACCTGAGTGACAGTCAGATAAATAAAATTCCTTTGTACTGGACTATGTGAACCAGAAGGCCTAGTGCCCACCTGTTATGTCTCAACTTGGACCTCTCTTTTCAGACCATTGCCCAGAGCAGTTCTAAGATTGCTCTGTACTCTGACTTGGTTATTTTGACTTCCATCTCTCTTAGATGCTTATCTGAGGAGTAGCATAATATATTGTAAAGAATATGGACTCTAGAGACTCAAAGACTTAGGTTATAATCCCAGTTCTATTACTTACTAGATTAGGTAAACTTTGATTTGTCAATCTGTAAGATGGGAAGACCGGATCCATAGGATTAAATGAGATAATGCACATGAAAGTACTTAGCACAATGCCTGACTACAGTAAGCATGAGATCTGTTAGATTTTTTTTAAATGATAATAATGATGAAGGTGATGATAATGTGATAATGACTACTGACAGAGGGAAGAGAAGGAAGAAAATTATTCTTGTTGGTGAAGTTAAATCTTCACCTACTTTCTGGCCTGTTTCAGCACTACTTTCACCTCTACAACTTAAACTTCTACCATAGCTTGCAGCTCAGTAATAAGGCTTTAAAAACTAAATAAAAAAACCTTTCCAATGGCTGTCCCAAAGAAAAGCAAAATCTGTGAATAGGCATTCTGTTCTTTCCAAAGTAGAGGGAACTTCTAAAGAGTTATGGGGATAATTACTACGCTTCATGGAATTTCTAATGGTGAGAATGTTCCCAAAGGAAACATCCACTCTTTATGAAGGGCCATCAATCTGGAGGTTGGAAATATTGCCCTAATAAAGCTAGACCACATAGTACTATATATTTTTTTAATTAAAATTGTGCAGTGCAAAGTGTAAACTATAACGTAAACTATAGACCATGGTTAGTAACAATGCTTCAATATTTGTTCATCAATTGTATCAAATGTATTACACTATTGAAAGATGTTGTTAATGGGGGGACATGTGAGAGGGGGTGGGGTGGGGTATATGGGAATCCCCTCTATTTTCAATGTAATTTTTATGTAATATAAAACTTTTTTAAAATAAAGAAAAAAGGTGGTTACATAAGTTAATATCCTTGTGTTTAGAAAATGTGCATGTCAGTATTAAGTCTTCAAGGAGCATGATTTATACAACCCACAATCAATTATTCAGAAAATGGATGGATGGGTAGATAGATAGATAGATAGATAATGAATAGATGGATGATAGAATGATACAGCAAAGGTAGCAAAATGTTAAAATTGATCTGGGTATTTATAGGGTTGGGTTATGTTAGATTTCTCTGTATAAATTTTTGTATAAGTTTTGTAACTGTCCTTTAAGTGTTTCAAAAATAAAAAGTTAAAAAACATAGAGAACAGAAGAATATAATGCTGCATTAAAGTGAGTTTTTTGGAAAGGTAGTGAAAAAATCTCATGGAAATATGTTCAGTATGGACATTTCTATAGCTCTATTTATGCCCTAAAGAACAAAAATAAGTACTTTAAGCTTTTAAAAAATACTGTAATCAATCAGGTAACAAGACAGGTTGCACAGCCTGATTTGGTATTTTAAAGAACACATATAGTATTGTACACACTAAAGTAATAATGGTATTTATCTTTCAGTAGTAGAAATACAGATTTTCTTTTCTTTGTCGGTGTTTTCTAATATTCTACAAATGCTTGCATTGCTTTTGTAATAATAAACAAAACACAATATTCTGGATTCAACTTCTCTCTCTGTCTCACATTCTTTTACAATTTCTCCTCCTGGAAAATAATTTAGATACTACACATCTAATCTTTTTTATAGATAACCAGGAGAAAACCCACTCATGTTTTCCTAGAATGTCTTCCAAAAGAACATTTTTTCATTTTTCCATTAAACCCTATCCCAGTCTTTTTTTTTTGTTTGTTTGTTTCTTTTTTGTATTTATTTTTTCTTTTTCCAGTCTTTTTAAAGTGCCCTATAAGATGTTCTTTGGTGACTGTCTTTAATTGTAACTCTTTCTCATAAAGAAGCAGGATGTGCTTACTCTGCCATGAAAAAATGGTACAAGTTTCAGAGCTCAGATTTACCTCCTTTTTCCTAAAGCCAGCTTTCACACCGAGTCCCCTTTATAACCTGTGGGAGGCAGTACAGGATGAGAATGGAGAGCCAGGATATGGATTCAAAACCTACCCTATGGGGGACGGATGTGGCTCAAATGGTTGGGCGTCCGTCTCCAATATGGAGGGACCCGGGTTCGATACCCGAGACCTCCCGGTAAAAAAAAAAAAAAAAAAAAAAAAAAAAAAAAAACCTACCCCAGGTTAATTCATGATTCTGCCATTCCCAAGCTATGCAACCTTGGCCCCTTTACTCAAGCTCTCAAATCCTCAGTTTCTTCATCTACAAAACTGATGTATGAATACTTACCTTACGATGTTTTTGTTAGGATTACAAGAGATTATATTTATTTATTTTTCACTACCTGGAAAATAATAATTTCTTATTGGAACATGTGAAGGTTCAATTTAATTATAATTAATTCGTTTAAAAAATAAGTTAAGCCTTTACTAAACATACCCAGAAACTTAGTTTTGTCAGTCTAGTACAAAATCCCATCCCGTTTTCATTAGCTTTTTCCTATTTCTGAAAGCAAATAATATGCTTGAAGAATATTTTAACAAATTTTTCTGTTTTGATTTTATTATATCAACTCTACCTACACAATTTCTCAATTTGAAAGTCTTGTAAATGTCCAAATGAGCACTTTCCATTTCTTAGTAAAGAAATTGTTGTTTTTTGGAAAGATAATTAGCATCTAATCAATCTAATTGTATAAAAGTTTTGAGTTGGAAGCAAATTTAGGTGTAGCTGTATTTTTTCTACTCAGATTGCTACCTATCAATATAAACTCATGTTTACATGTTCAAAAGGCTAGCTTTTTTAGATTACTAACACTGAAACAAAAAAGAAACATTCTGTCAAGTTTAATATTCAAAAGAGATAGTACAGGGTCTGCTAGTACAATAAGCTTGCTCTTCCTTAAATTAATTAGCAAACTCGATATGTAACAACTCAGTGGAACAATCCCCTATAAAATGAGAGAAGGAATTTCAAAAGGAAAATCCCAATTACCTTTAGTATTCTATTTATTTACTTCTTAAATTGCTATCTCATAGAGTAAATGATTCTAAATTTGAATATTGCTAGTATTATACTAGCTCTGCTGCTTGACAACAATGTGACTGGGCAAAGTATTTAGCCCATCTCTAAATGTGGTTTATGATAATATCTATTTCATAGAGTTGTGAGGATTCGATGAGAAAACACATAAAGCATTTCACAAAACCTGAATATATGTGCTTATTTAAAATTCTGTGATATTATCATTATTTTGTTAGGGAAAAGGTATGAATATTGAAGAAGTTAACTTCCCAAGATTTCTTTAAAGAAGACTATACCAGAATAAAGTCACATGAGAATAGCAATTTATCCTGGTCCATTTTCTAAGTTTATTGGTTTTCAAATTCCCTAGCTACCACCTTGGCCAGCTAAGGATAAAACCTCTCCCATTCTTTAACTTCAATTTTAACCACTAAGTGGTTTGCATTCACCTGGTTGAACTAGCCCTTCACAGACTGGGCAGTTAGGAAATGTATATTTCTTCATCTTAATTAAAAAACAGCTAAAACATATGAGTACAGAAGACAATGTGAAAGGTACCTATATTCCTGTTACCAAGATTAAATGCATGTTAATAGTTTGTTTTATTTATTTCAATTCTCTCATCTTGTTTTTTAAAAATCAAAATGTCACCCATAATCTATATCCTCAACCTCCCATCTTTCTCCTCATAGGTAGCCACTATCCTGAAGCTGGTGTATATTATTTTCATGAATGATTTTGTACTTTTATTATAGATGTAGTCTCCATATACAGTACTATTTTTAAATTTTAAATAAATGTATTGTACTTACATATTCTTTTAGATTTTTAAGATCAACCATGTTTTATACATGTAGATACAGACCATTCATATTATAAATCTTACAAAGTAATTTTTTTCTAAACCATGGTTTTTTTTATCTGTTTATATATCCACTTTTAAAGAAGTAGATTATTTTCCTTGTTACAAACTTGCTCAAAGAATCTCCCTGTGCACAAATGCCTGTGTTTCTCTAGGGTAGAAAGTGGGCAAAAAATAAAAAAAAAAGAAAGAAAGAAAGAAAGTGGAAGAGCAAGATTATCAGACTTTTGCATCTTCAAATTTACAAGGTATTCCCAAATTGCTCTTCAAAGTGGGTGAACCAAGTCACACTCCAACCAGCATGCATATGATTTGCATTTCCCCCTACAGCCTCAGTTTTATATCAACATATTGCATATGTTGAATATATTATTACATGTATTGAATTTTTCCAGTTTACTATTGTTATATATTTTCACACCTGACTGAAATAAACATATGTCAGCAATCTCATTAATATCATTTTTTAAGAAAAATTCTTTATAAATATTAGGAGAAAGAATGAATAAGCATTTGATTCTAAGAATTCAATAATTCATTAAAGGATAATCTCAAATAAAAAGACAAATAAAATCAGTGAACAAGAGGACTGAATAAACATCTGAAAATGTTAATATAAATAAAAATCACATTTTTCTTGAGAGGGTCCCCAAGTTAAAACAAAATAAAGAAACCATAAAGTTTGACTCGTGATCTAAAGTTTAGGGTCAACAAGATTGCATTCATTTTTTAATAAACTACAAGAATTGTATTTCCCCTCTTCATATCTCTCAGTGGCAGGATAGAAGGCTATTAAACCCTCATAGAAATTAATACATATTTGCCTATTGAGATATCATTTCACATTCCATTTACCTAGCAAATCAAGATTCGCTCAATAATATGTCCATGGATTGAAGGTAAATTAATACTATATACTAGGTTGCTTTTATGTAAAAGGAATTGAGTTCAATTCTTTCATATTGCAAATGTGTTTTCTACCAAGTTTTCAAAAAAATAAATACCACAGAGGCCTTACAAATGCTTTTAGCGCCAATATTGTTTTATATAAAGACTATTGAACACAATAATAAATTATTTCACATTCTTGCTTACCAATATTGTACTCATCTCTAGCTAAAATTACAAAAAATGATCTTGCCTTGATAAATGAATTTTTTAAGATTTAAAATTCGTTTTGTTTTTGTTGTTGCTCCTGTCATTTTTGTTTTTTGTTAATATATTCTTATCTATCCTTTCTATCATTGAAAATCGATAATATTCAGCTGCGTATCTGTGTATAAACTGTATCTTTGTCTGTTCTAAACATTACGATGTGTTCTAAGTGAGTTTAACATAAAGAACATAGAACTTCTAGAAATAATATCTGTACAGACATGTAGAAAATAAAGCTGATGCCTGGTACTGGAATATTATATTATAAACCAGTCATAAAGCTGCTTTGTTCTTGATCTCAAAAAGACTCTGTAGAATATTAAAAATAATTCCTAGAGATTTTTAATTTCATATTTAGATAAAAATATATTGCAAGGTCTCTCATTTTCATAACTTGTTTTAAGAAGAGAGAAGAAAAAAGACTGCTCTAAATTAAAGGTCTTTTAAATTGATAGTGTTTGATCACCCAAGAGAATCAATGATTCAACTAAAGTTACATTTGTAAGTGTAAAAATTTACTAAGAAATTATTAAAAATTTAAAATGTGCACATCATTGATAAAGTAATGTAGTGATTTTAGGTATTCATTTTGAAAACAAGACTAATTATGTTTCTTTTATAAATAGTATCTATTCATGAAAAAATCACATACAAAAGTGCTATGTTTATCTTAGATAAAGTTACATAACTGGTAAATGAAAATAGACTTGATGCTATATAAAATTATATTTCTGAGCCCATACAGTTCACAAAATAACAGCATGGTGCACTTCACAGCACTATTGAACACATTCTGTGTTAAGAAGGAAACAAGTAAATGCAAAAATTTCCCATAGTTTTATATTTTATTCTGAAATTATTCTATGATCAAATCTTTTTAGAAATAAAACCATTCACTGTACTTTTTAATTCCTCACTGAGTTTCTCATTGGACTAGTTTTCCCCTACATTCCTATGGCTGTGAGATAGAATTCACATTAAATATATTTTATCTAGAAAACTGATTTCATTCAACTATCACTCTCTATTTAAGGCACTGGGTCCATGTTCCAGACAGTGTGGAAAGCACAGGCTGCAAACAGTGGCTCTTGTGTATTTTCTGACATTTTATTTTGTTTACTTTTTATTATGGAAATTCCCAAACATTCACAAAAGTAGAGAGAAAACTATGATGAACCTTGATGTACTCATCATCCAGCTTCAACAAATATCAACATTTTGTCAGTATTGTTTAATTTAGTCCCCAATGAGAGAGAAATATTTGGCAACTTACTGGACAGATAATTTCTTTAAAAATAGCTGAGGGACTTCCGGGAAGATGGCAGACTAGTAAGACACGGGAATCTCTTCTCCAGAAAAATAGCTAGAGGACAAGCTGAAACAGCCCGGAAAAAAATCTTCTAGGGCTTAGGACAGCAGGTGAAGGCTGCACACCACCCAGAGGAGAGAGGGAAAGAAGAGGGAAATCGCGACTACAGAACTGTGAGTTGCAAGTAGCAGCTTCTGCTGCTGCCAGCACCCTCCCCCACACTCTTCAGAATTCTCGGGCCCCTGAGCCTGCGACCACAGACAAAGGGGGCTTCAGGGATCTGCCACTCCCGGAAAGGGGGGAGAGAGAGAGACACAGCCTTAGGCTAACTCAGGTTCTGACCTGAAATTTGGGCTGCAGAGCCTCACGGACCCTTCCACATGGCGGTTTGCCCAGGTAGCCTAGAAAGGACTGGAGAAATCCGACCCTCCCAACCTCCCTCTCTTCTAGCCTGGACTAATTGTTGAGGACACCACGGGAGAGGGGAGAGAGAGCCTGGGGCTGACCCTGCTTTGGACTCCCAGGTTTGGTCTGCCCTGTCCCAAGAGCCCATCCAGGCTGGGTGGGGCTGCGCCATTGTTTGCCTTGGAGCCTGCAAGGGGCTAAAGATATACAAACCTCCCAATCTCATCCTCTACTAACAGGGACTGATTGTTGAGGATTCAGAAGGGAGTGGAAATATTTCCTAGCTGGGAAAAGGGGGCGCTACAAGAGAAGTCTGGAGAACTGTCTCAGAAAGTTTGAATCACAGGGCTCCTAGCCCCCAGACAGGAAGCTCTATCACATTGATCTGGTCTGTGTCACAACAAATACACTCCGACCAGGCATTGAATTGAGAGCTTCCAACAAGCGCCATGTCCTGGCATACCAAGGAAGTGCACATAATAAAATTAACAAGTAAGAGAGGCTTTTCCTGGCCTCTATAGCCTCCCTGCCCAAAGCCCTAGGAAATGACTCTACAACCAATTACTGGGTCCAGTGCCCAGTTTTGAGCAACCAGCAGAACAATCCTAACAATCAAGTGTGAGCCAAAAATCAAAGAGTGGTGGTAACTCACAACCTCCTGCCACTAAAACCTCATAAAAGAGAAAGAGATAGAGCATCTAAGTAAAATACAAACTAACCAGATGCCTAAGCACCAGCAAAAAATTACGGGCTATACTAAGAAAATAGAAGACATGGCCCAAGAAAAGGAATACAGCAAAGTCCCAGAAGAGATGCAGAATTTGAGAGAACTAATCGGTGAGATGAGCACACATTTCCAAAATCAAATTAATGAGATGAAAGAGAATATAGTTAAAGAGATCAATGACATTAAGAAGTCATTGCGCGAACATAAAGAAGAATTTGAAATCATGAACAGAAAAGTAACGGAGTTCATGGGATTGAAAGACACAATAGGTGAAGTTAAAAATACATTTGAAGCATACAACAGCGGACTCGAAATGATAGAAGAAAGAATAAGTGATACTGAAGACAGAGCAGCTAAAATTGAAGAGAGAAAAGAACAGAGAGAGAAAAGAATGGAAAAAATTGAGCAGGGGCTCAGAGAGTTGAATGACAACACTAAACGCAAGAACTTAGGTGTCATGGGAGTTCTAGAAGGAGAAGAGAAAGGAAAAGGGGCAGAAAGAGTATTTGAGGAAATAAAAACTGAAAAGTTCCCAACTCTCACGAAAGAAATGAACTTACATGTCCAAGAAGCACACCATACCCCAATAAGAATAAATCCAAATAGACCTACGCCAAGACACATATTATTCAGAATGTCAAATGTAAAAGATAAAGAGAAAATTCTCAGAGCAGCAAGAGAGAAGCAAACGATCACGTACAAAGGACGTCCAGTAAGACTTTGTGCAGATTTCTCTTCAGAAACCATGGAGGCGAGAAGACAGTGGTATTATACAATTAGGAAACTGAAAGAGAAAAACTGCCAGCTGAGAATTCTTTATCCAGCAAAACTGTCCTTCAAATATGAAGGTGAATATAAAGTATTCACAAACAAACAGAAACTAAGAGAGTTTGCAAAAAAGAATCCACCTTTGCAGGAAATATTAAAGGAAGCCTTAGAACCTGAAAGAAAAAGACAGGAGAGAGAGGATTGGAGGAGAGTATAAAAGAAAGAAAAGCAGAAAGGATAACCAAAAGAGTAAAAAGAAAGACAAAAATAAGATGACATATGAAAACCAAAGAATAAAATGGAGGAAATAAATAGTGCATTTTCAGTAATGTCATTGAATGTGAATGGATTAAATTCCCCAATCAAAAGATACAGGCTGACAGAATGGATAAAAAAACATGAGCCATTCATATGCTGCTTACAAGAAACTCACCTCAGACACAAGGATACAAGCCGGCTGAAAGTAAAAGGTTGGAAAAAGATACTCCACGCGAATAGTAAACAGAAAAGAGCAGGGGTAGCTATACTAATATCAGACAAAACAGACTTCAAATGCAAAAAAGTGATAAGAGATGCGGAAGGCCATTATATATTAATAAAAGGGGCGATCCTCCAGGAAGATATAACAGTCATAAATATCTACGCACCTAACCAGGGTGCCCCAAAATATGTGAGACAAACTCTGGCAAAACTGAAGGGAGAAATAGACATTTCTACAATAATCGTTGGAGACTTCAACACCCCTCTCACATCATTAGATAGAACAACTAGACAGAAGATCAACAAGGAAACAGAGAACTTGAACAATATGATAAACAAGTTAGACCTAACAGACATATACAGAACACTGCATCCAAACTCAGCGGGTTATACATTCTTCTCAAGTGCCCATGGATCTTTCTCCAGGATAGATCACATGTTAGGTCACAATACAGCTCTCAATAAATATAAAAAGATTGAAATTATACAAAGCACCTTCTCAGATCATAATGGAATGAAACTAGAAATCAATAACAGATAGGAAAAAAGGAAATTTGCAAATGTGTAGAGACTGAACAACACACTCCTAAATCTTCAGTGGGTCAAAGAAGAAATTGCAAGTGAAATCAGTAAATATATTGAGACAAATGAAAATGAGAACACAACATATCAAAACTTATGGGATACAGCGAAAGCAGTCTTGAGAGGGAAATTTATAGCCCTAAATGCCTATATTAAGAAACAAGAAAGAGCTAAGCTCAAAGATTTAACTGAACAACTTGAGAAACTAGAAAAAGAACAGCAAACCAATCCCAAAGCAAAAAGAAGGAAAGAAATAATAAAGATTAGAGCGGAAATAAATGAAAATGAAAACAAAAAAGTGATAGAGAAAATCAACAAAACAAAAAGCTGGTTCTTTGAGAAGATCAATAAAATTGACAAACCCCTCACTAGACTAACAAAGAAAAAAAGAGAGAAGATGCAAATAAATACAATCAGAAATGAAAGGGGGGAAATTGCAAATGACCTCACAGAAATAAAAAGAATCATAAGAGGATATTATGAGAAACTATATGCCAACAAACTAGACAACCTGGATGAAATGGACAAGTTTCTAGAAACTCATAACCAACCTACACTGACACAACAAGAAATACAAGAACTTAACAAACCAATCACAATTAAGGAGATTGAATCTGTCATCAAAAATCTCCCAGCAAAGTAAAGTCCAGGACCAGATGGCTTCACAGGTGAGTTCTACCAAGCATTTCTAAAAGAATTAACACCAATCCTGTTTAAACTCTTCCAAAAAATCGAAGAGGAAGGAAAATTACCCAACACATTTTATGAAGCCAACATCACCCTAATACCAAAGCCAGATAAAGATTCCACAAGAAAAGAAAATTACAGACCAATCTCTCTCATGAACATAGATGCAAAAATTCTCAACAAAATACTTCCAAATCGAATCCAACAGCATATCAAAAGACTTATGCATCACGACCAAGTGGGATTTATTCCTGGTATGCAAGGCTGGTTCAACATAAGAAAATCAATCAATGTAATACACCACATTAACAAATTGAAAGAAAAAAACCACATGATCATCTCAATACATGCAGAAAAGGCATTCGACAAAATCCAACATCCTTTTTTGATAAAAATACTTCAAAAGATAGGAATAAAAGGAAAATTCCTCAATATGATAAAAGGCATATATGAAAAACCCACAGCCAACATCATACTCAATGGGGAAAGGTTGAAAGCTTTCCCCCTAAGATCAGGAACAAGACAAGGATGCCCACTGCCACCATTGTTATTCAACATTGTACTAGAAGTTCTAGCGAGGGCAATTAGACAAGACAAAAAAATTAAAGTGTCCAAATAGGAAAAGAGAAAGTAAAACTCTCACTGTTTGCGGATGACATGATCCTGTATTTAGAAAATCCTGAAGTATCCACAACAAAGCTACTTGAACTAATAAATGAGTTCAGCAAAGTGGCAGGATATAAGATCAACACGCAAAAATCAGTAATGTTTTTGTACACTAGTACTGAACAATCTGAGGAGGAAATCAGGAGGAAAATTCCATTTTCAATAGCAACAAAAAGACTCAAATACCTAGGAGTTAATTTAACCAAGGAAGTACAGGACCTATATGAAGAAAACTACAAAACAATGCCAAAAGAAATTTTAAAAGACCTAAACAAATGGAAAGACATTCTGTGTTCTTGGATTAGAAGAATAAATATCATGAAGATGTCAATCTTGCCCAAACTGATTTATAGATTCAATGCAATA
>JAKSZT010038599.1:12943327-13256923 GCA_026826555.1 Tolypeutes matacus | reverse complement strand
TGAAGATGTCAATCTTGCCCAAACTGATTTATAGATTCAATGCAATACCAATCAAAATCCCAACAGCTTACTTTACAGAATTAGAGACGGCAATTACCAATAGCCAAAAGCATTCTAAAAAAGAAGAGCAATGTGGGAGGAATTTCGCTGCCTGACCTTGAAACATATTACAAAGCTACAGTGGTCAAAACAGCATGGTACTGGCATAAAGATAGACATATCGATCAGTGGAATAGAATTGAGAATCCAGAAATAAACCCTCACCTATACAGTCAACTGTTTTTTGACAAACCTACCAAGCCCACACTGATGGGAAAAAACAGTCTCTTCAACAAATGGTGTTGGGAGAACTGGATATCTATAACCAAAAGAATGAAAGAGGACCCCTATCTCACCCCCTATACAAGAATCAACTCAAAATGGATCAAAGATCTAAATATAAAAGCCAGGACCATAAAACTACTGGAAGAAAATGTAGGGAAACATCTTCAAGACCTTGTAGTAGGTGGTGGTTTCTTGGGCCTTACACCCAAAGCACGTGCAACAAAAGAAAAATTAGATAAATGGGACCTCCTCAAAATTAAACACTTTTGCACCTCACAGGAATTTGTCAGAGAGGTGAAAAGGCAGCCAACTCAATGGGAAAAAATATTTGGAAATCACATATCTGATAAGGGTTTAATATCCAGGATATATAAAGAGATGTTACAACTCAACAATAAAAAGACAAATGACCCAATTAAAAAATGGGCCAAAGACTTGAACAGACATTTCTCCAAAGAAGAAATACAAATGGCAAAAAAACACATGAAGAAATGCTCAACATCACTCATGATTAGGGAAATGCAAATCAAAACTACAATGAGATATCATTTCACACCTATCAGAATGGCCACTATGAAAAAGACAGAGAACTACAAGTGTTAGAGAGGATGTGGAGAGATAGGAACACTTCTTCACTGTTGGTGGGAATGCAGGATGGTACAACCACTATGGAGGACTGTTTGGCAGTTCCTAAAGAAGTTGAATATAGACTTGCCATGTGACCCTGCAATACCACTACTGGGTATATACCCAGAAGAACTGAGAGCAGTGACACGAACAGACATCTGCACACCGATGTTCATAGCCACATTATTCACCATTGCCAAAAGTTGGAAACAACCCAGGTGTCCATCAACAGATGAATGGATAAACAAACTGTGGTCTATTCACACGAATATTATGCAGCTGTAAGAAGAAATGAAGTCATAAAGCATATGGCAACACGGATGAACCTGGAGGACATTATGTTGAGTGAAGCAAGCCAGACACAAAAGGACAAATACTGTATGAATGCGTTACTATGAACCAAATATATTGTGTATAATATTGTTTGATTCACAAAGAAAAAAAAAATTTACTTGTATCCATTACATTTAATTGAGAAATGAATATATTTATTCATCTGTGTTTACTTTTTAGTTTTTAATTGCTTATGTTTTCAATTATTAAATGTACAAAATAAAGTTAAAAAAAAAATAGCTGATATCTGCCCTTTGGCCCCTCTTCTTCATCATCCATTCCTTGTTCTTACTGGCTAGAATGAAGATGTGAGAGCTGGAACTAGAGCAGCTGTTTTGGACTATGAAAGGACATTGGGAATAAAGGTCACGCCTAGCACAACAATTAAATAAAAGGAGCCTGAGTCCTTGAGGGCTTTGTGGAGCAGAGCTGCTCTCAGAGCTCTGGACCATTTATCTCTGAAATTTGATCCTGAGAAGGAAACAAACGTCTATTTTGTTTTGGGATTCTGTTAATCTTAGCCAAACATTTTAAACCGATAAATAAAAAACAAGCAGTTTGGTACCCGTTGTCTTCCACCAGCCTGCCAAAGCTTTTATATACCTGACTGGCCACTACATCAGTTGATATAGCAATTCCAGGATGAGATAATAAATAAGCAATAATAAATAAGCAATAATTAATAAAATCGGTCTTGCTCTTGACAAAATTACAGCTTTGGAAGGATGACAAACCTGGAGACAATAAGGTACATCACAATGACATAAATGTACCTAAAGGTGTGCTGTCCCAAACATAGTCACCACTAAGCATATGTGGCTATTTAAATTAATTACAATGAAAGTATTTTAAATTAAATTAAAATGTTGCACTAGCCACATTTCAAATGCTCATTAGCAGCATGTTGCTACTCTATTGCAGACATAGAACATTTCATTGCAAAAAGTTCTATTGGACAGTACCGGCCTAGGGTCTTGATTCTCCACAGCCAGAGGATAAAGAAGTACTGGAAACAAGAATATACCAGAGACCACCAGTATGAATGTATTTTGAAAGTAGCATATGCAAAACAACCTCTGCTTTTGTAATACATAATAGAGAGTATAAATGAAAATGAAAAAGTCTTCTGAGCTGATAGGGATACAGGAGAGAAAATGTAAATAGGGATCGTGAGTCTAAAAAAGTAAAAAACACTAATTTATAGTAGTCACTAATATACTGATTATAGAAATATAACTATGAATGTTTTTTCTTAATCACTCCTTTAAAAGTTTCAGGTTACAAACTTCTACTTGTCCATTACCAGCATTACTTTTGTTAAATGCCTTATGTTCATAAAGTTAGCTAATCCAAATTCTAGAAAACTAATGGTGAAAAAAAAATAGTTAAACAGTTTAATGTTAGGTCTTTCCTTCCTATAGACAGTATAGACATTTTTTATTTCTAGGGAAAGCCAGCTTCTGCTAACTTATTATAAAATGCTCTAAACTTTTACCTTTATAATTAAATTTTTATTTTGAGATAATTGTAGATTCACATGTACTTGTAACAAATAATACAGAGATCCTATGTACCTGTATTAGTCAGCCAAAGTGGTGCTAATGCAAAATATCAGAAATCTGTTGGTTTTTATAAAGGGTATTTATTTGGGGTAGAAGCTTACAGTTACCAGGTCATAAAGCATAAGTTACTTCCCTCACCAAAGTCTGTTGCCATGTGTTGGAGCAAAATGGCGCAGACATTCAGCCTTCCTCTTCCTCTTATAGCTCTGTGGTCCCAGCTTCTTCCAACATCAGCTAGCTGTAGGCTGGGATAAGTCTCATCTCTCTCCTCTCCTGGGGCTCATTACTCTCAGGGATCAGCTGCTCTGCTCTGTCCACAAGGCCAGCTGTGAACTATTAGGTGAATGACTAATAGTTCACAGCCCTTAAAGGGCCTCTGTCGTGTCTAATGGGGCCTTCTTTTTCCTCACGTATCTGCTTACTTCCCAGGCTCCAGGATCAAAACTCCAACTGTCTCCTCTGCCTTGTTGTTTTCTCTGTGAGTCCCTGCCCAACAAGGGGGTGGGGACTGACATCCTACTGACGTGGCCCAATCAAAGCCCTAGTCATAATTTAATCAAGTAATAGTGAAATCTCTGAATTCAATACAATCTATGGGTATTGCTAGCTCAGAAGAACTGACCAGTTTACAAACACAATCAGTATTTCATTTTAGAATTCATCAATAATATCAAACTGCCACAGTACCCTTTTCTAAGTTTCTCCCAATTCAGGTGTAAAACTTTGGTATGATATCACAACAAGGATCCTGACAATGATACAGTTGGGAGACAAAGCATTTCTATCATGACAACAATCCCTCTTGTTGCCCTTTTATATCCACATCCTCATTCCTCCTGCCTGTGCCCCCTCCTTGATTCCTGCAACCAGTAATCTGTTCTACATTTCTGTAAATGGAATCATACAGTGTGTAGCCTTTTGGCTTTTTCCCTCATTTTACTTCTCTGGAGATTCACCCAGGCTGTTGTCTATATCAAAAGCGCCTTTTTATGGCTGAGTAGTATTCTATGGTATATATTTGACACTTTGTTTAACCATTCACCTAATGAAGGATACCTGGATTGTTTCCAGGACTTGGCTATTACAAATAAAGCTGCTATAAACATTAATGTACAAGTTTTGTGTGAACATAAATTTTCATTTCTCTGGTATAAATGCCCAGGGGTGCAACTGTTAGGCTGTACAGTAGTTGCATGCTTAGTTATTTTTAGAAACTGTCAAACTGTTTTCCAAAGTGACTGTACCATTTTACATTCTCACCAGCCATGTATGAGTGATCCAGTCTTTTCACATCTTTCCTAGTGTATTAGTGTAGCAGTTTGGCATTATTTATGAATTCCAAAAATAGATATTGGATTATGCTTGTAAACTGGTCTGTTCATCTGGGCATGATTAAGTTATATTAGGGCTTTGATTGGGCCACGTCAGTAGGGTGTTGAGCCCCGCCCCTTGGTGGGTGAGGAATCAAAGATAAAATACATGGCAAAGGACAGAGAGTTGGAGTGGTGAGTTGAAGTTTTTAAGCCGGAGTTCTGATGCTGAGTATTAATGCTAGAGCCCGGGGAAGTAAGCACACAGAGGTGCTTGGTCGTGAGGAAGGAGAGAAGGCCCCGGGAAAAGAGACCAGCCGTTCGCCTGACAGTTCACAGCTGGCCTTGTGGAAAGAGGAAAAGCCTAGAAAGCCTCATAGTCTACAGCTGACCTTGTGGAGGAAACAGAGGTGCTGAGCCCAGAGAGAAATGGAGCCCTAGGAAGAGAAGAACCCAAGAAGCCTGAACCCTGGCAAACGTCGGCAGCTTTTTGCTCCAACACATGGCAACAGACTTTGGTGAAGGAAGAAACTTATGCTTTATGGCCTGGTAAATGTAAGCCTCTACCCTAAATAAATGCCCTTTATAAAAACCAACTGATTTCTGGTATTTTGCATCAGCACCCCTTTGGCTGACTAATACAATTATTCAGGGTTCTCTAGGGAAGAAGAATCAACAGGAGATATCTGTCAATAATATGAGATTTATAAGAGTCTCTCACATGACCATGGAGATGCACAAGTCCAGGTTCCTCAGGCAGGCTGCAAACCAGGAGCTCCAATGAAAATCCAGTGAAGGTCCTTGATGAGTTTCTGGGAGAAGTAGGCTGTTAAAAGACAAGCTGGGAAATTCTCTCTGAATGTTGAAATCATTTCACCGTTTAAGGTATTCAATTGATTCGATAAAAGCGTCACCCATTCCTGACGGCAATCTCCCTGATTGATGCAGATGTAATCAGCCATCCATGCAGTAAACTCACTGGTGACCAAAGTCCATAAATGTTCTTGTATTACAATTAGCCCAGTGCTTGCTGGACCAAACACCTGGACACAATTACCTGGCCTAGTTGACACATTAGCCTAACCATCACACCTTGAATTTGGTGTTGTCACTATTTTGGGTTTCTTTGGTTGGTTGTTTGTTTTAGCCATTCTGATAGGTGTGAAGGGTTATCTCATTGTGGGTTTAAGGTGCATTTCCCTAATGGCCAATGATGCTGAGCATCTTTTCATGTGCTTATTTGCCATCTGTATGTCTTCTTCTATGGAATATCTTCTCATGTTTTTTGCTCATTTTCTAATTGATTTTTTGGGTTTTGGGTTTTTTTTTTTACTGTTGAGCTTAGAAAGTTTTATAAAAATATATTCTAGATATTTGTCCTTTGTCAGATATGTGGTTTGCAAGTATTTTCTCCCAGTCTATAACTTGTCTTTTTATATTCTTAACAGTCTTTCTCAAAGAAAAATTTTTAATTTTCATGGTCTAATTTATCTCTTTTTTTTTTTCTTTTGTGGATTGTGCCTTTGATACCAAGTCTAAGAACTCCTTGCCAAAATTTAGATCCAAAAAAATGCCCCTATCTTAGAAGTTTTATAGTTACACACTTTACATTTAAGTTGTGATCCATTGTGAGTTAATTTTGTATATGCATGAGTCTTAGCATTAAATTTATTTATTTATCTTGCCTATGGTTATCTAAGTGCTACAGCACCATTTGTTGAAAGGCTCTATTTTTCTCCATTGAATTGTTTTCACACCTTGTCAAATATCAGTTGGGCATATCTGTGTGGGTTTATTTCTGTGTTCTCTATTTTGTTCAGTTGACCTACATATATATTCCTCCACTAATACCATACAGTCTTAATTACTTTAATTACATAGTAACCCTTGAAATCAGATAGTGATTCCTACCATTTTGTTCTTCTGTTTAACATTGTTTTAGCTCTTCCAGTTCCATTGCTTTTCCATATAAATTTTAGAATAATCTCATCTGTATCTAAAATAAAAAATTGCTGGGATTTTTATAAGAATTGCAATAAACCAGTATAGTAGTTTGGGAAGAATAGACATCTTTACTCTCTTGAGTCTTCCAATCCATGAAGATGGCACATCTCTCCATTTATTTGGAACTTGTTTGGTTCCTTTCTTCAGTATTTTATAGGGTTCACCGTACAAGTACGTGTTTTGTTATATTTATACCTAAATATTTCATTTTTTAATGATTATAAAAGCAATTGTAATTTTTAATTTGGTATCCATGTTTCATTTTCTACATAGACAATCATGTCATTCACAAGTAGGGGTAATTTTATTTCTTCCCTTTAGATCTGTATGTCTTTTTTTAAGATTTTTCTTTTTTTAAAGAATTATTTATATATTTATTTCTCCCTCCGACCCCGCCCGCCCTCATTGGTTTGCACTTGCTGTCTTCTCTCTGTGTGTTCTTCTGTGTCTACTTGTCTTCTCCTTAGGTGGCACCAGGAACTGATCCTGGGACCTTCCAGAATGGGAGAGAGGCACTCAATCTCTTGCGCCACCTCAGCTTCCTGGTCTGCTGCGTCTCTTATTGTCTCTCCTCTGTGTCTCTTTTTGTTGTGTCATCTTGCTGCACCAGCTGTCTGCGTGGGCCAGCACTCCTGTACAGGCCAGCACTCTGCGCAGGCCAGCGTTCCGCGTGGGCCAACTCTCTGCTCAGGCCAGCTCACTGCAAGGACCAGCTTGCCTTTCACCAGGAGGCCCCAGGAATCAAACCCTGGACCTCCTATATAGTAGATGGGAGCCCAGTTGCTTGAGCCACATCCGTTTCCTGATCCATATGTCTTTTATTCCTTTTTCTTGCCTTATTGAACTGCCATGACTATGATGATTAAGAGTGGTGATAATGGACAGCATTGTCTTGTTCCTGACCTTAGGATAAAAGCATTTAGTTTTTATCGTTACATGCAATATTACCAATGGTTTTTTTGTAGATGCTTTTTACCAAGTTAAGGAAAAGTCCCCTTCTAATCCTAATATTCTAGAGTTTTGTTCTGTTTTTTAATCATGGATCTGTGTTGAATTGTTTCAAATGCTTTTTCTGCATCAATTGATATGATTACGTGTTTTTTTTCTTCTTTACTCTCCTAATATAATGTATTATATTGATTGATTTTTGAATATTGAACCAACTTTGCATCTCTGGAATAAACCACACAGGTTCATGATGTACAGTTTTTTCAATATATTGCTGAATTCTATTTGCTAATATATTGTTAAGGATTTTTGTATCTTTAATCATGAAAGACATTGTAGTTTTCTTTTTCTAGTCTATCTGTGTCTGGGTCTCTTGGTGTAATATTAACTTTATAAAATGAATTGGGATGTGTTCTCTTCTATTTTCTTGAAAACATTGTGTAGAATTGGTGTTAATTCCTCTTTAATATTTGGTGGAATTCTCCTATGATACTACGTAATTCTGGATATTTCTTTTACTGGCAGTTTTTAAATTATGAATTCTACTTCCTTAATAGTTTATGGTTATTCAAATGATCTATTTCATACTGGATAAGTTGTGGTAGTATGTGGTTTTTAAGGAATTGGCCCATTTCATCTAAGTTGTCAAATTTATGTGTGTAGAATTATTCATTGTATTCCCTAATTATCATTTCAATATCTGCAAGATCTGTAGTGATATTCCCTGTTTCATTCCTGATAGTGATAATTTGTGTCTTTCTTTTTTTCTTTGTCAGTCTTGCTAGAGTATGGTCATTTTTATTGAACTTTTCAAATATCCAGCACATGGTTTCATTGGTTTTCTTTATCATTTTTCTGTACTTCATTGATTACTACTCTTATCTTGATTGTTTCCTTTCTTCTGCTTTATTTGGGTTTAGCTTTCTCTTCTTTTTCTAGGTTCTTCAGCTGGAAGCTATGATTATTTGATTTGAAACTTTCCTCTTTTCTAATATATGTATTCAGTGCTATAAATTTCATGCTCAGTGCTACTTTAACTGTGTACCACAAATTTTGGTATGTTATATTTTCATTTTCATTTAGTTCTATGTATTTTTTCATTTCCCTCAAGGGTATTTGACCCATGGACTATTTAAAAGTATGTTGTTTAATTTCCAAATGTTTGGAAAATTACTTGTTATCTTTCTGTTATTGATTTGTATTTTAATTCTGTTGTATTCAGAGAATACATTCTGTATGATTTAAATAATTTAAAATTCATTGAGGTTTGTTTTATGTCCAATCTTGGTATATGGGTACTTGAAAAGAATGAGTGCTTTGCTATTATTGGTTGGAGTGTTTTATAAATGTTGATTAGATAGTGTTGTTGCCTTCTTCTATACTCTTGCTGATTTTCTGTTACTCTATCAATTTTTGAAAGAGAGGATTTGATGTCTCCAATGACAATTGTGGATGTGCTTCACATATTTTGTAGCTCTGGTATTTGGCCCATATACACTTAGGATTGCTATATCTTCTCAGTGGATTGGCTCTTTTATCATGATATTACGTCCTTATTTGCTTCTGACCATTTGCCTTGCTTTGCTCTGAAGTCTACTTTATATAATATTAATATAAGCCATTTGTTTTCGTTTCCTAGGCTGCTCAAGCAAATACCATGAAGTAGGTGAAGTTAAATAATGGGAATATTTTGTTCATGGTTTGAAGTAGGGGAAAAAAGTCCAAATAAAGGTGTCATCAAGGGGATGCTGTTTCACCAGCAGGCTGGAGCAGGCTACTGGCAATTCTTGATCCTTAGTTTGTCATATGCCAAGGTGTATAGCATGTGGTCTTTCTCTTCTCTTCTGGGTTTCATTGATGTTCAGCTTTTTTCTTCCTGTGGCTTCTCTCTATGGCTGCATCTATTTCTGTGTGCCTGAATTTTACTCTATTTATAAAGAACTCCAGTAATACGATTAAGACCACATCATAACTAAAGTAACCTCATCAAAAGGTCCTACTTACAATGAGTTCACACACACAGGAATGGATTAAGTTTAAGAACATGTTTCTCTGGAGTACACATAGCCTCAAATCACCACACTACACCCTCTGGACCCCAAAAAGACATGTTATTTTCACACGGAAAATACATTCATTCTATCATAACATCCCAAAAGCTTTAAGTCTTTTCAGAAACAATGCTTAGTACAAAGTCTCATCAAAACCAGTTATGTGTGTGGTCTGCCCTGGGGCACAATTACCCTCTGTCTGTGGACATGTGAAACCTTGAGAACAAGTTATCTGCTTCCAATATACAATGGAGGGACAGTCATAGAATAAACATTCCTATCCCCATAAGGAAAAATTGGAAGGAAAACAGGGTTATGTGTCCCAAATAATTCTGAAACTCAGCAGGGCATAATCCATTAGATTTCAAGGTCTGAGAGTCATCTATGGAATGATGTTTTGTCCTCCAGGCCTGATTGAGTGGCTGTTCCACCCCTTCCAAGTACTTGCACAGTGGCCATGCTTTCCCAAACACTGGAGTGAAGGCTCCATTCTGAGGATTGGGATGGCACCCAGTTATTCCCCAAACCCTGGGGCACTGCCCCCTCTCCCTGAGCATTGGGGTGGTGGCTGGCTCTCTGTGACTGCTGGAGAACAGGTCCCATCAACTTCAAGCATTAGACTGGAAACACTTTTCCTGAACAACAGTGTGGAAGACTTGCCTTCTCCACCAGACTCACCCTTTCCATACATATGTGTGGGCCTGATCTGTTGGCCCAAGGAGATAGCTTTGGTCCAGACATCATCTTCTATGGTTCTGCCCTTAAAGTCATTCTTCCTTGAGTTTGTCCCTTCTCTGTCCCAGCCTAGCAGTGGTTCTAGTTGTACAAATGATGTCCACAACTTTTCAGCCTTGCATGTTGTTCACAGGGGACCACACCATCAGAAAATAGAGCCTCAAATAGATCTTTCCTGGATAATTGTACCTCCAGTCCTGATTTCAATGGAAATTGTTTCCTGGTTCTGTGTCCAGTTAAATTCTCACATGGAACACTATTCTCTGGGGACTCACTTTCCAAAAGCTCAAAATTTTCTAAACCGTCATTCTCTGGTTTCTTTGTGCCCAGGAGTTCAGTTCTCAGCTTATCCCTTTCCTCTTGCACTTTACTATAAGCTGCTAGGCAAAACTAGACTGCACTTTTCACATTTGGCTTGAAAATCTCCTCAACTAAATGTTCAAGTTCAACACTTTCCATTTCTGCCTTCCATCTGACATCAAATTCAATTTTGCCAAGTTTTTTGCCACTTTAAAACAAGATCACCTTTCCTCTAGGTTCCAATAACATATGCATTACATTTTCCTAAGGCTTCATCAGAAGTACCTTTAGCATCCATAGCTCTACCAACAGTTTCTTCAAATCAATCTAGGCCTTTTCTATAAAGCATCTCAAAATTCTTCCAATCTCTATCCCATTACCCAATTCCAAAGCAATTCCCATATTTTTGGTATTTGCAATAGCAGCACCCAACTCTCCTGGTACCAAAATCTGTTTTAGTTTCCTAGACTGCTCAAGCAAATACCATGAAATGGGTCGGGTTAAACAATAGGAATTTATTAGCTTGTGGTTTGAGTCTGGGTAAAAGCCCAAATCAAGGCACCATCAATGCCATGCTTTCTTCCTAAAGACTGTGGGGCTGGCTACCAGTGATTCTTGGTCCTTAACTTGTCTCATGACAAGGCACATGGTGGAATCTCCTGGTCTTTCCCTTCTCTTCCAGGTTCCACTGACATTCAGCTTCATACTTCCTATGACTTTCTTTCTGTGGCTTTTTCTCTCTATGTGTGTCTGAATTTCATTTCATTTATAAAGGAACAAAGTAATAGGATTATGACCCATCCAGATTGGGCTGGGCTACATCTTAACTGAAGTAACCTAATTAAAAGATCCACTGACAATGAGTTCACACCCATAGGAATGGATTAGATTTAAGAACATGTTTTTCTGGGGTATATACAATTTCAAACCGCCTCACCACTCCTCCTTTCTTTTGATTAATCTTTGCATGATATATCTTTTTCCATCCTTTTACTCTCAACAAGCCTGCATTATTATTTTGGAAATAAGTTTCTTGTACCCAGTGTATAGTAAGATTTTGTTTTTTAATCCATTCTGTCAATCTCTTTCTTTTAATTGGTGTGTTTAAACCTTTTATACTTGGTTTAATTATAGTATGTTAGGGCTTAAGTCTGCCATTTTGTTTTTGTTTTCTTTGTTCTCTCTGTGTTTTGTTTTTCTGTTTTCCTTTTCTTACCTTCATGTGGATTACTTGAACATTTTTTAAATTCTATTTTTATTGGTCTAAAGTATTGTTACTGTAGCTCTTTGCAAAGCACTTTCAGTGGTTGTTCTAGGTATTATATTATATGTACATAACTTATCACAGTCTCTTGGTGTCTTCATTTTACCAGTTCAAATGAAGAATAGAAATCCTACCTCCCTTTACATCTTTTACCCTCCTTTGTTTATAATAAAATTTTCTTAATTTTTATATAATAAAATGTTCTCAAATATTCTTCTACTTACATTTAGGACCACATCAGACAGTGTTAAATTTTTTACTTCAACCATCAAACATAATCTAGAAAACTCAAACGGGAAAGGAAAGTCCATTGTATTTATCCATACTTTAGCTTAACATGTTCTTGCTTCCTATTCAATGTTCCAGGTTCCTTCTTTATTATTCCCTTTTCTTAGAAATCTTCCATTTACTATTCTTTTAGGCTAGATCTTCTGATGACAAAGTATCTTAGCTTTCTTTTACCTGAGAATGACTTGATTTCGCCTTCTTTACTGGAAAATATCTTCATCAGTTATAGGATCCTAGACTGATAGTTCTTTTCATTCAGCACTTGAAAAATATTGTGCTACTTCTTTGTGACCCCTATAGTTTCTAATGAAAAATCCATTCTTGCTTGACTTCTTTTACCCCTACAGGTATGGTGACATTTCTCACACACTACTTTCTAGAGTTTTCTGTCTTTAGTTTTCAGCAGTTTAGCTATGATGTGCTGTGGTATAGATTTCTCTTAATTTAATACTGTTTGGAGTTTGTTCCAGTTCTTACATTTGTAGGTTTATGTATTTTGCCAAATTTAAGACATTTTCAGCTATTATTTCTTTGAATAATACTCTTTCCCCACTCCTTCTGGAACTCTGATGTTATAAATGTTAGATCTTTTGTTATAGTTCCACAAGTCCCAGAGGCTCTTTTCTTTCTTTTTGTTTCAGTCTATTTCCTCTCTATTGTGTAGAATGGGTAACTTCTATTCCTGTATCTTCCAGTTCACAAGTTCTTTACTCTATCCCATCCATTCTGCTATAGAATCCATCTACTGATTTTTAAATTTAGATTATTGTATTTTTCAGTTCCAAAATTTCCATTTGACTCTTCTAGATATCTTCTGTTTATTTGCTGAACAAATTCTTGCTTTCTCTTTTTTTTCATTTGTTTCAAGTATGTTCATAATTGCTTTCTGAAGCACTATTGTGATGGCTGTTTTAAATCTTTGTCAGAAAGTAAAATATTTGTAATATAATTTAAATTTTTTGTCAGCTGTCACTGTCATCTCTGTGTTGACATCTATTGATTTTTTCTCCATTTAGTTTGAAATCTTCCTGGTTCTTGCTATGATGAGTGATTTTTTATTGAAACCTGGACATTTTGGTAGTTATAAGATTCAGGGTTTTTTCAACTTTCTGTTTCAAGTAGCTTTCTCTGACTAGGAAAGGTGGGGTACCAAGTGGGGAGAGAAGTCCAGGCTTCTGCACTTGGCCCTCATTGACAATGGAAGACAGAGGTTTCTCATTACTACTGGGGGAAGGAGTTCCACCTTCCACTAGGCAACTGCTGATACAGTCTCCACTAGGACACTGGCTGGAAGGTGCAGGACTGCCTCATTATTGCTGGGCAGTGGTAAAAGTCCTGAATCTCTACTATGCCTCCTCTGACACCACCCCAGTGTGGGGGGGGGGACGTGGGGGTGAAATGGGAGAGGCTAAAACAGTTCATTGCATCCTGGCAAGATGGAATTTAGGCTCTCCACTTATCCTTTGCTGATGGTAGCAAATTATTTTTCTGTGTTGTTTGACTGGAGTAGAGCAGTTATTGTCTGGAGGTTTTCTGTCTTGCTAGACTGTCTCTTTCTTTGTCCTTTGGCTAGAGAGAGCAGGCTTTTGTTGGAAAAGATTTGCCTTCTTGCATTGACATTTCCAGTTTCTAGATTCTTCAGATTTAAGTGTTGGATACACGAGGCCAAAGAAATGCCAAATAATTCACCACCATGCTGTTGCTTGAGTTTGAAGTCCTTAGCCAGACTGCTTTTTTCTCTCTATCTTCTAGAGTCTTCTTATGTTTGTTTTATATAAAATTTCCGGAATTTTTAGTTTTACTTAGCAGGAAGACTAAAGAAAAGTAAATCTACTCTTTCTTCCAAGAAGCAGAAGTTTCTATAACCTCATTTTTAAATCGCATTATAAATATAAAAATTCAAGCATATCCTTAGCAAGATATTAAAATAAACTCTTGGCAAAATACAAGATGGTGACCCCACTTACAATACATTCACCTATATTCTCTCTCTCTCTCTCTCTCTCTCTCTCTCTCTCTTCCTGAGGTACTAGGGGCCAGGTGTTGAACCCGGGACCTCATATGTGGGAAGCTGGTGCTCAACCTTGGAGGCACATCAGCTCCCCTGAGTTGGTTTTTTTATTTGTTTTGCTTGTTGTTTTTTTTTTTTGTTTTGTTTTTTGTTTTTAGGAGGCACTGGGAACTGAACATTTTTACACTATTAACTATAGTCCATCATTTAAAATAGGGATCACTGTATTATACAGACTTATTTTTTTCTTTTGATTTTTATCCTAGTAACATATATAGATCCCAAAATTTCCCCCTTTAAACCATATTCATATATATAAATCAGTGCTGTTAATTACACTCACAATGTTGTGCTCTCATCACCACCATCTATTTCCAAAACATTATAATCAACCCAAATAGAAATTATATACAGATTAAGCACTAAAACAGCATTCCCTACCCCCAGTCCAGTCCATGATAACCTATATTCTAGGGTCTACCTCTATGAGTTTGATTATTTTAATTATTCCATATCAGTAATATCATGCAATGTTTGTCCTTTTGTATCTGGCTTACTTCACTCAATGTAATGTTTTCAAAGTTCATCCATGTTGTTGCATGAACCAGCACTTCATTACTTTTTAATGCTTTATAATATTTCATTATACGTATATACTACATTTTGTTTATCCATTCATTGTTTGTTGAATGCTTGGGTTGCTACCGTATTTGACAATTGTGAATAATACCACTATGAACATCAAGTGCAAATATCTGTTTGAGTCCCTGCTTTCAGTTCTTTGGGGGTATATACCTAGTAGAGGGATTTCTGGGTCATATGGTCATTCTCTACTTAGTTTTCAAGAAACAGCCCAACTGTCTTCTACAGTTGCTGCACCATTTTACTTTGCCACCAGTATGAAAGAGTGTTTCTATTTCTCCACATGCTCTCCAACACTTCTGTTTTCTGTTTTCTTTTAGTAGTAGCCATTCTAGTGGGTGTGAAATGGTATATCATTGGAGTTTTGATTTGCATTTCCCTAATGGTTGATGATGTTGAGAATCTTTCCATGTGCTTTTTAGCCATTTGCATATACTCTTTGGAGAAATGCCTAGTCAAGTCTTTTGCTCAATTTTCAATTTTTTTTTTTTTTTTTTTTTTTTTTTTTATGTTGAGATGTAGGATTTCTTTTTATATTCTGGATATTAAACCCTTATCAGTTATGTGGTTTCCAAATACTTTCTCCAATTGAGTAGGTTGTCTTTTCAGTTTAATGATAAAGTCCTTGATGCACAAAAGTTCTTAATTTTGATGATGTCTCATTTATCTACTTTTTCTTTTGCTCCTTGCACTTTGGGTGTAAAGTCTAAGAAATCATTAACTAATACAAGATCCTGAAAATACTACCCTACATATTCTTCTAGGAATTTTATAGTCCTGGTTCTTATATTTAGGTCCTTGATCCAATTTGAGTTAATTTTTGTATACGGTGTGAGATAGGAGTCCTCCTTCATTCTTTTGCATATGGATGTTCAGTTCTCCCTGCACCATTTGTTGAAAAGACTATTCTTTCCCAATTGAGTAGATGTGGCAACCTTGTCAAAAATCAAATGACCATAGAATTGAGGGTGATGGTATATTTCTGAACTCTCAGTTTGATTCTATTGGTCTATATGTCTATCCTTGTGCCAGTACCATGCTGTTTTGACCACTTCAGCTTTGTAAAGTCTTTAAAGTCAGGAGGTGTGATTCCTCCAAATTTGCTCTTCTTTTTCGAGGATGTTTTGGCTATCTGGGGCCCCCTACCCTTCCAGGAAATTTGAAAAGTAGGCTGTTGGAAGTTTAATTGAGATTGTGTTTAATATAAAAATCATTTTGGGTAGAATTGATATTTTAACAATATTTAGTCTTCCTATCCATGAGCATGGAATGTTCTTTCATTTATTTACATCTTGTTTGATTTCTTTTAGCACACTTTTGTAGTTTTCCTTATATAATTCCTTTACTTCCTTGGTTAAATTTATTCTCATTTTTCTAAGTGTTTTTATTAAGAAAGGCCCCTGGATTTTGTCAAATGCCTTTTCTGAAACAACTGAGATGTTCATGTAGTTTTTATCCTTCATTTTGTTAATGTAGTATATTCCATTAATTGATTTTCTTTGTTGAACCATCTTGCATACCTGGGTTAAAACCCTCTTAATCATGGTATTCTTTTAATGGGATGTTGGATTTGATTTGAAAGTATTTTGTTGAGGATTTTTGCATCATATTCATAAGAGAAATGGGTCAGTTATTTTCTTTTCTTGTAGTATCTTTATCTGGCTTTGGTATTAGTGTAAGGTTGGCCTTAAGAATTTCAGTAGTATTCCACATGTTTAATTTTTTGGAAGTGATTGAATAGGATTGGCATTAATTCTTCTTGGAATGTTTGGTAGAATTCACCTGTGAAGCAATCTGGTCCTTGGCCTTTCTTTGTGCTAAATTTTTGATGACTAATTCAATCTTTTTACTTGTAATTGGTCTGTTGATATCTTCTATTTCTCCTAGAGTCAGTGTAGGTTGTTCATGTGTTCCTAGGAATTTGTCCATTTCATCTAGGTTGTCTAATTTGTTAGCATACAGTTGTTTGTAGTATCTTTTTATTATCTTTTTTTTCCCTGCGAGTTCAGTAGCAATTAATCCCCTCTCATTTCTGTTTTTTGTGTGTGTTCTCTCCTTGTTTCTTTGTTGTTCTAACTAAGAGTTTGTCAATTTCATCGATATTTTTAAGGAAACAACTTTTGGTTTTGTTGATTCCTTCTATTGTTTTTGTTTTGTTTTGTTTTTGTTTTCCTATTTGTAGAAAAATAAATAGAAATCTTTCTAATTCTAGCAAAGATTACCTCTGCTCTAATCTTTGCTATTTCCTTTCTTCTACTAACTTTGGGTTTAGTTTGCTCTTCCTTGTCTAGTAGATTCTCCAGTTTTGAGTTGAGGTCTCTGATTTGGGAACTTTCTTCTTTGTAGCATTTAGAGCTGTAAATTTCCCTCTCACCACTGCCTTTGCTGCATCCCCTAAGTTTTTGTATATTTTATTTTCATTTTCCTCAATATATTTTCTAATTTCTCTTATGATTCCTTATTTAGCTCATTGTCTCTTTAAGAGTACATGGTTTAATTTCCACATATTGGTGAAATTTTCATTTCTCTCTCTTTTATTTATTTCTAGCTTCTTTCCATTTTGGTCAGACAGATACATTGTATGATTTCAATATTTTTTAATTTATTATGACTTGTTTTGTGACCTAACCCATACATTGTATATCCAAAACATATATTTTTCATTACTTTTTATGCATTTGCCTTTTAGTATCTGTAGGAAGTAAGAAATGGAGTTACATATCACACAATACACTACAATAATACTGGCATTTATAATTACACAAATGGTTAACTTTAACACAGGTCTTTATTTCTTCATGCTGCTTGAAACCACTGTCTAGTGTCCTTTCCTTTCAGTTTGAAGAACTCCCATGGCATTGCTTGTAGGACAGGTCTAGTGGCAATGAACTTCCTCTGCTTTTGTTTATTGGAGAATGCCTTAGTCTCTACCTCATTTTTTAAAGAAAGTCTCACTGTACGTAAAATTCTTGACTGGGGCTCGTCCCTATCAGCACTTTAAGTATTTTAGCCCATTGCCTTCTTGCATCCATGGTTTCTGATGAGAAATTGGCAGTCAATCTAATTAGGACTCCCTTGTATATAACAAATTACTTTTCTCTTGCAGATTTCAGAACTGTCTTCTTGCCTTTGCATTTGGTAATGTAATCAATATGATGGGGTTCATTTTTCTTCATGTTTATCCTGTTTGGTGTTCTCTGGTTTTCTTAGATGTGCATATTCATGTCTTTTGCTAAGTTTAGGGAGTTCTCTATCATTATTTCTTTAAATATTCCTTCTGCTATTTTGACTCTTTCATCTCCTTGTGTGTGTGTAAGTTGGTACTCTTGAAGGTGTCCCACAGGTTTCAGGCTATTTTTGCTTTTCTAATACTTTTTCTTCTGCTTCTCAGCCTGACCCATTTCAATTGTACAGTCTTTGAGTTCTCTGATTGTTTCTTCTGCTAGCTCCAATCTGCTGTAGAAACCATCCCAGTAATATTTCATTTCAGTTATTGTGGTCTTGAAGACCAGTAGTTTTGTTTGGTTCATTTTTAACATTTCTATCTATTTGTTGAGATTCTTATATTGTTCATTCATTGTTTTCCTGATATCCTTTGGTTCTTTCTCTGTATTTTCCTTCATCTACTTGAGCATATTTAAGAGCATTTTTTAAGTCTTTGTACAGTATGTCTACCATCTTGTCTCCTTTGCTGATGTTTTCTGGATTTTTTCCTCTCTTTCTTTGGATGGCCCATCATTCCCTGTTTCTTTTTTTCTTTTGTAATATTTTGTTGCACACTGTACATTTTAATATTTTTAAATGTTAGCTCTTGGGATTTAGCCCCTGAGCTGTCTGTTTCTTTAATTTGTATTCAGCTAATGATGTGACAAATTTTCCTGAGTTCCAGGAGCTAACAAAGCCAAGCAATCCAATGCAAAAACACCTCTCATAGTCTTTGAAAATTGGCTTTGCCTTGTCTTGTGCTCTCCTTCAGAGTTTAGTCCTCTTATCAAGAAGGTCTGCCCGAAGCAAATGCAAAGTGCAGGGTCTTCCCTGTCTTTTCTGAGCTTATGTCTTGTTTTGGGCTTGTGCTTGTTAATGGCTTAACGAGTTCCCTTGTTACAGGAGTTTGAAGCAGGTAAGCTTTTGCCCCATGCCACCCAACTCAATTGTTTCTTACACCACTTTAGTTGTCCCAAGATATTTTTGCAGTTCTGGGCAAGTTCTGGAAAAGGGGATGAGCTGGAGAGTTGTTTCTTAGGTCAACTTTTCCACTGGAAGGTGGCCAGGGATCCACCGAGGGAATGCTGGTTAACTCCATGCTGCCTGGGGAAGAGATGCAGGAGGGGCCAGTAAGAGTGACAGGAGCTTCTCCTATCGCTCTTTGAAGCTGTGTTTTCATGATTCGGCTCTTGCCCAATAAATGCAGGCTTTTAACTGTTTTCTGTAGTTTTAAGGAAGGGTACTCTTTAGGACTTCTCTGCTCCTTTTGCCTGAGGTGGCTTGGACATTTGGTTGTCCTCAGAATCTGGCTCCTAGCAATCTGAAGTAGCTGATCCAAAGAAGGGATCAGCGATCAGTATGTAAGTATGTACCAGGAACTAGGGTTGAGGACCTCACTGCTGTCTGCCACGAGGTAGGGGATGGGTAATGTTAGCCCCTTCGCCACTTCTTCCCGCTTTTCTCTGAGAGCAGCACAGTGTTTTACTAAACTTCTGAGTTTCAAAATAGTTGATTCAGATAGTTTCTGCCTATATAACCACTGCTCTGGTGGAGAGACTGATTCCTGGAGTTTCCTACTCCACCCAAATCCTCTCTTCCCCAAATCCTCTCAAGGCTAAATATCTTGTCCCAGGTCACACATCTAGGAAGTGGTACGCCTTAATTTGAGCCCAAGATTCATCTTAAAAAAAAAAAAAAAAAGACAGAATTAGAAGTGAATTATGAGGGAAGCAGATGTGGCTCAAGAGATTGAGCTCTTGCCTACCACATGGGATGTCCCTGGTTCAATTCCTAGTGCCTCCTAAAGAAGACAATGAGCTGGCATGACAGGCAGGCGCAGCAAGCCGATGCAACAAGATAACGCAACAAGAGACACGAGAAGAAAAAATATAATGAGAGACACAACAAAAGCAGGGAGCAGAGGTTCCCAGTGCCTCCTAAAGAAGATGAGCAAGACAGCTAGCTGACGCCAACGGGCAGGCGCAGCAAGCTGATGCAACATGATGACGCAACAAGAGGCACAAGAAGAAAAAACATGAGAGACACAACAAAGCTGGGAATGGAGGTAGCTCAAATGATTAGGTACCTGCCTCCCACATCAGAGGTCCTGGATTTGGTTCCTGGTGCTTCCTAAAAGAAACAAGGATGACAAACAGGCACAGCAAGTACAAACAATGAGTAGATGGGGAGAAATAACTAAATAAAATAAATCTTTAAAAAAAAAAAAGAAGTGAATTATGGTAACCTGGCTTTATGTTGCCAGAAGGCAGGAGGCCTAGTGGAAGATCTTAAACAGAAAAAAACTGGGCACGTAAAGTAACTAGAGCTATGAATGGGGCAAACAAGAGGACCTTTTCTTGTCCAAATTCTCTGATTAAATCAACTTCTATTTGTTTTTTTCAGTGTTTTTTGGTTAAAATTATAGGCTCAGATTTAACATTTCTTTTTGAAAGTATTAAATGTGAAGAGATACATATGTAAATAGCCCTTTCAGAGTTGTGTTGATCTATAATATTAAATCATTTTATAGCTACCTTGACATTTAGCAAGAGCTGAATGTTTTAATAATAAAAAAAAAGATTTGTGAGAAAAGCAAAACTTTCTTCAGTTCCATAGGTAAATTCTAGTGAAAAAGGGCATATCTTATACTAAATATGCCAAAGAAGATCTTTAAGGATGTTATGTAGATAGCCACCATGAACCACTAACACTGGGAAAAATTAATCTCTTTGTGAGACAAAAATTAATTATTGTTAATTCTGCCTTGAGTAATAACTGGATACACCATACCCATCCATTCAAGGAGGTGTTTCTAAAATAAATATACATAGTTTATTATTGTCCATTTTGTAATTTGGTAAGATAGTTCATATCTGATTTATTCATTTTATACATACCTAGTTCTATTTTTTAAAAGTATCTCCTAATCATAAAACTCCAGGGTCCTTCTTTGTTCATTTGAATCCAGCCCTCAAGGTTCTGAGGTTGCCAGACTCTTCAGTCATCATTACAAAGCACTGAAGCTCACAATATCCTGCTGGAAACAAATCTGAGGGCTGAGGTAAAAACCTCTCAGCTAGGCTCTGCCAAACCTAAGTAAGAATCACCTCAAACCTTCACCTCTAAAATAAACAATAGCTAGGAAACCACACCATCTCAGTTTCTTTTCATTCTTTGCAGTCTCTCATTTTTCTGATACTTTTATTAATGTACCTTCCATGGAATGGAATTATTCTCCAAAAAGCTAAAGTTATTCAAAAGGCTGTTTTCTACTACATTCTCAATGATTATTCGAAGAAGAAAAAAACTCATCCAATGTAGCTTTATCTTTCTTATAATCAGAGTTCATGATTGTGCACTAGTCTATAAGGTTATATGACAATATTCATTTTCCAATGAAATTAACTTGTCCAAATAAAAACTAGCTTTGTTTCACATATTGCAGATTTTCATAATATCCAGTATCTCTCTAAGGACCACCCTCTTCCAACTGATCCAAGAATCCATGCAATTGACTCAGGCCAAAAAAACAAATCCTATTTCTGTAGTAGTCATTGTCAGCTGCTATTCCAACAGCCATTACCCATCTCCTTTCTTCCTTTAACAGGGCCTTGATTTTGTTAATTGTCCCTCAAGAAAGTTAAGGCCCTTCTCCAGCCTTAACAGGCAACTCTTGATGAGGCAGAACCAATCCTGTCTGTTTTATTCCCCTTGGCAAATGCTTGATTGGGCATGAGCATGTGACCCAATTTCTGGCCAATGAGACATGAAGAAAAGTCTGCTGAGAGACTTTAAGAAATGTCTTCTTTTTAAAAAAGAGCAAATTTTTTTTGTTTCCCTTCCTCTTGACATTGATATGGGAGGATATGATGTCTGGAGCTAGTGCGGTCATTTAAGCAGCCACGAGGTAATCTGCTGTCATGCTGAAAATAGAGCACTAGAAAGATGACAACACCCCTGGGTTCTGATTAATTTGTTGAGCCACTGATTTAACAAACTCTGGAATAGTGCTACCTTCCAGAATTCTGAATATGTGAGGGAATCAGCTAAGGAATGTTTTCAGTTGCAAATAATAGAAAACCTAACTTACAAGGATTTAAACTTTTTTTTTCTTACAACATAAATTCCAGAGATAGGCACAGAAGAGCCTGGGAATATGACTGTCATAGAGTAATTTAGAAGGGGTCTATGTTAAAAGCTTTTAGGATTAGGAGAGCAGGTGAAGCTCAGTTTTGAGTGCCTACTTCCCATGTATGAGGTCCTGGGTGCAATCCCTGTTACCTCCTTACAAAAAAAAAAGAGAGAGAGAGAGAGAAAGCATTTAAGAATATATAAAGGAAAATATGGATTAAAAATAGAGAACAAATTGTAAGGGAATGTGAATTAGTCAGAAAACAAAGTTTGGTCCTGGTTTGAAAACTGCCTAGAAAGATGACTTGGGCTACGTTTAATGTTATATTCACTTCAGTTTACTACTGAACAGCCCCCCAAAAAAGCAATATAAAGGATAAACACAGGATGAAGTAAACAAGCAAGTCAACATGGCTTTCCATTGCAATGATAATGCCTCACAGAAGTTCACCCCAAATTATCTACAATTTGGTAGTGTGAGGAAACTATCACATTACAGGAGGCCAGAATTGTGAGCTTCCTGCCCTTTATACTATTAGTTTAGAGGTGAGCAACTGTTACCATATGAAAAAAAAACCTTGATAGACCTAATTTTGTGACCATTCCATGACCTACACAGGTTTTTAGAACTATATTGTTTAAAAACAAAAACAGAACTGAAGTTGAAGGGATAGTTACAAAACAATAAGGCAGATTACAAAAATACTAGGTCCTTGGAATAGATCCTGAGTTGAGTGGGCTAAAAAGCCAAATCAAAGTGGTCTGATAAATTTTACTATATTCTATTATAAAATAATCTTTGACTGAGGAAAGCCCTCTACATTGGGAAGGAGAGAAAGTGGCATGTGATAGAGATTTTGAATTCATTAAGCTTAGTTACTTAATGCTTTACCTACATTAAAATGAAAAGAAGCAATATACAAGGAAATGAGTCAACTTTCTAATAGAGTTAATGAACCAAATGCACCAGGGAACTGAGTAGCAAACGAAAAGAGCTTCTAAATAGCAATTGCTTCCATAAAGTCCATGTTCTCAACACCAGAAGAAATGGGCTACAGAAGGTTTTAAAACAGTGTTTGGAGGCAAAAGAACACATTAATAACACCAGGAATTGGCAAGTGATGGTAGAGAGACAATAATAAATAATGGTGTTTTAAAAGTCTGGAGTTGTTTAGTATAGGATAGCAGTTCTCAAAGTGAGATCGCTGGACCAGCAGCATCAATTAGACCTAGCAACTTAGAATGTAAATTCTCAGGCTCTACTCCAGACCTCCTGAATCCCAATCTCTGAGGATGGAGGCTGGCAGTTTGTGTTCGAACAAGACTTCCAAGTGATTCTGATGCACACTCAAGTTTGAGAACCACTGACATTGGAGCAAGGAGTTCTAGCCACCAGGCAATATGGTGAAAGAGCCAACAGAACCAGCCCTTGCATCACAAATCTTCCACTTTTAGCTGTGTGAAGTTGGGGTAGTACTTAAATTCTCTAATCCTATTTATAATTGTACCAATCTTAGAGGTTTATTGTAGGTATTAACCAATAGCAGCCATGAAAGCGCTCAACAAATAATATTAGCTATTGTTTCATCATTGTGGTGGATTGAACTGTTAAATCCCAGTTTGGTCAGGTTTTGGTTCTTGGTCCACATTCTGGTGGATGTGGATCCATTGTCAATGAGATTTCTTCAGGATGTTACTTCACTTAAGCTGTGGTCCAACTGAATCAGGTCTGGATACTGGAGTCCTTTATGAGCAGAGTGAAAGTCAAATGGAGAGAAAAGCCATGGGGAGCAGCAAGAGGCTGGAAGTCAGTGGAGCCTAGAAGAGAAAGGAGAAGATGGTTCTACATGCATTGCCATGGAAAAGAAAAAGGAAGGTCCTAGGATCACCAACAGCCAGCCCCAGAACACCATGGTCTTTGGGAAGAAGGCATTAACTTGCTGATGCTTTAATTTTGGACTTCTCTTAGAACCATGAGCCAATAAATTCCTGTTGTTTAAGCTAACTCATTGTACAGTATTTGTTTTAGCAGCTTAGAAACTAACACAATCGTCATCATCATAACACCTGTGAAAGCATGACTGTGTTCTTTCTCTGTATGTGAAGTCACTGAAAACTCAATGTTCAATATACCTTATAAAAGAAAACAAGAAAATAGGTACCATTTTATAGTATGACTGGTTCTTAAATGGTTGAATTAATAATTATTATTATTTTATTGCACTTACTATGCATTTGGCATTGTACTAAACACTTTACATATATTAACTAATTTAATCCTGTTTAATCCCCACATTAACCTTGTAAAGTAGACTTTGTCATTATCTCAAATTAATAGATGAGGAAACTGAGGTAAGATATAAGTAAAGTGTCCAAAGGTACAAAGCTACTAAGTAGTAGAGTCAGGATTCAAAACCAGACAATCTTCCTCAGAGTTCATATGCTTAACCATTATGCTATGCTGTTTCTCAAATTAAAAAATAAATTTTGACATTTAAGGAAGAAGTTCACCACTTATATACAATATCTCTTTCTCCAAGGTATCGAAAAATGAAACACCTTTATCCTTATTTCTGCCACCTGCTCTGTAAGCATCTTTTGTGTTTGCATTACATATACTCACCTGATCCCATGAGCAAGCTGGTAGTCTGAAAGGTGGGGTGGCTGTTCCCTCTAAAATGGTAGGAAGAAACAGAAGCAGTGAGAAATGCATAATGATGAGAAAAATTCAGAGTTCCCTAGCTTCTTATTTTCTCAGTGCAAGGGCATCTCAGGATAACAGAACAAACCATTATACTCCAGCAGCGACAGTATCTCTGCTGTCTGCATCAGATGCTCAAACAGTTGAATGTGCTATGAAGAAAGAAGAGAACAGGCTCAAGGGGAACAGTCTGTATTCCTCCAAGTTGCACTCTATGTGCCTGGACAAACGGCTTGAATGCCTATGTCTGGATGGGAGGAAACAGACTCCTTGACTTTGTCGGGTAGATTTTATTGGGCATTTGTCAAGACTTTCAAAATTTCTGAGTGTCTTAAATAAAACCATTCAAATTCCAAATTTGCAACAAAAGGAGGCAGTCTTTTGGACAGAAAGCTGCAGGACAGATCAATTTTACTATTAATTCATTCACTCTCCAGATTTTGAATGCCTGCCAAATTCTTTAGGCCTCTTCAAGGTGACCAGTCCAAATAATTCACTCACTGCTTCAACACTCTCAATTGCCAGTGGTTCCAAGAAATCCCATTTTGTGATTTAAAACAAAACAAAACAAAACCTCCCTATTTACTTCCCAATACTAGAAAACAATCTAAAATGAAATTGAAAGAATGTGAGATTAACTTTTCCTCTTTTTATTTAGGATGACATATTTATCAGTCTAGGTTTTTCTGGTAGAATGAGAATATCAGCAAGTATGCTAATCCTCTTGTTACTAAAAGTGGCAACTTGTTTTCATACACATAATTCCTGAAAATCTTATCTAATATGTTATAGGCAAAGGCATTCAAAAGGAACTACCTGGGTTTTATTTTATAAATTCTTCCATTATCTAATTTTTTTATAGAGGAAAAACTTATAGGAAACAAGATTTCCCTTAGGTTAATGTAAAATGTTTCCTTTAGCTATTACTGTTCATTTTTGCCAATATAAAGAGTTTTTTCTAGATAAGAAAACTCTCCCTAGCTTTCCATCCAACCTACTTGCAAAATCACTAAAAGTAAAATCACCTTGAACTTTTACATGAAGTGTAAATATTAAGGAACTAATATTTATTTTTAGGTATGATAACAGCATTTTTTGTCAAGTTAAACTTCCCACATAGCAGAGAGGAGTATGTAAGGCTTACAGAACAAATCATCTTCATGTCTTCCGAACCAAATGTATAAGGTTAATTATTTAGAAGAAAAAGCTTTTTTTTTATATGACATATGAAAAGAAACATCCACTTATTTTTCTATTTCATATAATTACTTTCAGCAACCCTTGAAACTCTTATTGAAGGACATTCCATGTAGTTTTACAGAAGTGTTCTGGAAATTGACCAGACATGGAAGTAATGGGAAAAAGTGGGTTTCTGCCCATCATCACTCCGCTCAGGTCAGAGTGGACAGGGTTACAAGCCTGATGGACCAACAAAGAACTGAGAGTACGAAGGGCAGAGCTGAGAGTCACCAAGTGGACAACTAAGGAGTAAATTTGGAAAAAGAGAAAAAGAGGAAAAACGAAACCTCTTCTCTAAATATACAAAGTGAAATTACAATGTACAATGCATTTACAATTTAAACTAAACTCACCATCAGATACTATGGTGGTTTGGAGCTGTTTGTACTGCAGAAAAAAATTTTCTTAAACTTAATCCATTCCTGTGGGTGTGAACCCACTGTAAGTAGGACATTTTGATGAGATTATTCAGTGGGCAACCTCAATCATGATGGGTCTTAATCCCATTACTGGACTCCTTTAGAAACAGAATGAAATTCAGACACAGAGAGAGAAAGCCACAGAGGGAGCAGCCAGAAGCTGGAACCAATGGAACCCAGATAGGCCAGGAAAGGCTGCCGTGTGCCTTGCCATGTTACAAGCTAAGGCCAGAGGATCGCCAGCAGCCAGCCCCAGAAGGCCACATTCTTCAGAGAGAAAGCACTGATGATGCCTTGATTTGCACTTTCTTTTACCTTCACAGCTTCAAGCTAATAAATTCCCATTGTATAACCCAACCCATTTCACGGTATTTGCTTGAGCAGCCTAGGACACTAACCCTCCTCCACACACAGTTTCCCGATCAATAACATTTTGAATTAGTGTGGTACCTTTGTTACAGCTGATGAAACAATATTATTATGATTACACTATTAACCATGGCTCATTTACTCATAGGTAAAAACATTAGGTTTTACCCCTTGTGTTGTAGAGTTTTAAGGTTTTTAAAGGATTTTTTATTCTGGTAACATATACACTACTTGTTTTTAATCAGAAAGTCACCTTAATAACTAAGTTGACTCTTCATTAAATTAATTTCCCCTTTCATATTCTATTGTTGTCAATTTAATACCATATTCAATTAGCATTTAGTAAGTTGTTTGTTAGGCCCCAGCAATTTTAAACCTTCCATCTAACCTGTTTCTAAGATGGAACCAACCTTTTTTTTCCTTTTAAATATTAAAAAACACAATTTGAACAAAACTAAGGTTTTATTACTCTGTGCATGAAGAATGCTAGGATTATAAAAATAGAATCCTGAGAATCATTTCTGAGATTTACGGGAAAGTGTGGCAGAGAATGCTGGCTTCCTACTCACAAATCTATTCTCTCCTTCCTCATTGGTGGTAGAATCGTAAATGTTATCTTAGGCACATTGCCAGCTGAATAAAAAAACATATCCCCTACCCTTCCTTTCAGCAAGGTGTGGCCTTGTGACTAGCCAATAAGGTACAAGCATGACTTTTATGTGAGACTTCAGGAATGTATGCCTAAAGGGATCTGATTCAGAATGCCAGGATCCCTTTTTATCCTTAGATATCTTTACTCCTTTTCCCAACTTCTGTTGTGAACTTTATAGCTGGCATACCAGCAGCCATCTAGGGCCATGAGGTGATTCTGAGGATGGAAGCCTCTGCATGCAGAGCAGAAAGGAAAGACCCTGCCCTGGATCTTTGATGACAATATGGGATCTATCTTCAAACTTCTTTTATGTGAGAGAAAAATAAACTTCTACCTTATTTAAACCACTGTAATTTTTTATGGTTTTCCTTTGTATGTAGCTGAACTTTTTCTAAATGAAATAGAGAGGCATATTTGTTTTAACATTTTAATAAATATTACTGTTGGGGATTGAATCATGTCCCTCACCAGGCATGTTCAAGTCCTAAGGCCCCGGTTCTGTAGGTATGAACTCATTTGTAAATATGATATTTGATGATCCTACTTAGATGAAGCAAATTGAATTAGGGTGGACCTTAATCCATTATGACCGGAGTCTTTACAAGGAGAGGAAATCTAAACAGAGAGAGATGACTGATCAGGATAAGCAGAAGCCACAGAAGACTGAATGTGACAGAGGCACAGATTGATTGTCAGCCACCACCACCAGAAGGCTAAGGACTTTGGAGAGAGCATGGCCTCCCGACACCTTGATTTTGGACTTCTGTCTCCAAAACTGTGAGGCAATAAATTCCTGTGGTTAAAGCCGACTGTATGTGTGGTATTCGTTATAGCAGGCCTGGCAAACTAAGCCCATTCCTAATGAGCATTCTTGTATCAATTCTCTTGAAACCTATAAATAGAATCCTGCTTGTAAAATTATATATCATACAGGGCAACCAATATAACTCAGTGGTTGAACACCTGCTTCCCATGTACGAGGTCCTGGGTTCAATCCCTAGTACCTCCTTTAAACAATTACATATCATATAAATGATAGAGCAAGTAAAATTGTGTTCATTAGACTATACAAAGGGAGGCAGTATTGAGGAAAATGCCATTTGCACCCCAAATCATTTAATTTTATGTCACTTGCAGAATAGAAAAAGATGGTGGGTATACTAAATAATAATAATAACAGCTTAGATTTGTACAGTACATTCGAGGAAATTACCTCATATACTTTTCGCAACATTCTTATAACAAAGGCATTGTTTTTGTTTCCTAGCTGCTAAAACAAATGTCACACGGTGGATTGTCCTAAACAATGTGAATTCATTGGCTCACAGTTTTGAAGGTAGAAGTCAAAAATCAAGGCATCAGCAAGACAATGATTTCTCCCCAAATTTTGTGGTATTCTGGGGCTGGCTGCAGGTGATCCTTGGACCTTGGCTTTTCTGTCACATGGCAACGCACATGGCAGTGTCTTCTTCTTTCTCTTCTGTTGACTTCTGGCTTCTGACTGCACCCTAGGACCTTCCCTTCTGTGTCCAATTTCCTTTGCTTTTAAGGATTTCAGCCATTTTGGATTAAGGCCCACCCTCATTCAGTTTGGGCACACCTTAACTAATAACATCTTCAAAGGTTGCAGTTACAAATGGGTTCAAACCCACAGAACCAAGGATTGGGACCTGAACTTGCCTTTGTGGGGGATAGGATTCCATTCCCAACAGGGATTGTAATTTTCCCCATTCACAGATGAGGAAACTGAGGCACAGAGTGGTTAAGTAACTTGCCCAAACTGTTACAGCTGGTAAGTGGATCTAATTCTAGCAGTTTTATGGCAAAGCTGCAAGTTAACCCACTAAACTAATTGAGTTTCAGGAAGTTTTTTTATTAATGACATTCACAAGATCACAGCACTAGAATAGGTCGGATCTGAGACTCAAACCCAGGTCTTCTGATTCCATGTTCTTTTTAAATCAAGGTTAATAACAACAAGGTTTTACATTAATCATACTTTTTACCAGATTACTGAAAGCTTTAGTAGTATTAAAAGATAAATAAAATACTTCTAATAATTAAGCATATGCTCAAATATAACATAACATTTAGCATCTTTCAAAGGAATGCCAGCATTTTTTATTCAATAAGAAATTGACCCAATATCCACAAACTTCAAATGTATCCATGTCTATATCTATACTTATATCTCTAGCTAGAAGATTGACCTGGTTTTCCTGCAACTAAGCAGACTATTTCCCCTTTACATTCCATAGTGCCCTCTATTGGTTTTAGCCTTTTGTGGACCCAGAAAATTATGTTCTTAAATCAAACCTATTGTGAACCTTTGGTTAGATTAGATCAGGTAAGGACCATTTGATTAGATTGCTTCAGGATAGGTTTTAATCCTCTTACTGGGGTCCTTTCTAATTGGAGGAATAAAAGCCTCAGACACTAAACAAAGATGCAGAGACAGAGAAGAACCCAGAAGCTGGAGACAACGGAAAACAGAGGCTGAGAGGAAGCCACATTAGCCCAAAGCTGAAAGAGAGACAGCTGAAGGAGAAGGGAGGGACCAGCCGTATGCCTGATCACCCGCAACTAGGGAGAAAGTGAGCCTGGAGGAGAAGGCAGAGACCAGCAGAGCCACCTGTGCCTTGCCATGTGGCAGGAGTCCAGGATCATCAACAGCTGAACATTGGTGAGACAGCATCTCTGACAATGCCTTGATTTGGACATTTTCACAGCCTCAGAACTGTAAAAGCCAATGCACTTCTGGTATATTGCTCCCAGCAGTCTTCAGCAAACTGCAACATCCCCCAAGCATTACTAACAATGCTCATATTACAATCAAGCATTTTTTTTACACTTTTTAAAAAATGTTTTAACTTTATTTCAATTTCAAAAAATAAAATAACAGGCAAAAGGCAGCTTAACAAATTATAGGAGCATTACTTTAAAAAAAAATCCTGTCCAGGCACATTTATCTTATTTAATCCTAAAAACAAACTTAATTGTTTCTCCAGTGTTCTAAAAGATAAATAAATGAGCACTGATTGGTTAAATGACATGACCAAGGCCTTGTTGTTTATGAGGGGAATGAAAAATAAATGCTTGATCATATTCACATCTTGTAAAACTAAACCCCATATTCTTTTTGTTTTTTTTACCCTTATCATTGATATAGTACCTTCTTTGCCTTTGCTACAAAAATATTACAATATTAATATTAACTATAGTCTATAAGTTACCTTAGTTGTGTTTTCCCCATGTATCACCATATTCTTAACACCTGGTAATTGAGGAATTTTCTTGTATTTGTATTATTAACTGCAATCCTCATCTACCTCCAAAATCACTATATTATACGTCCCTAAAGTATCCTTTAGCTGTCTTTCAATTAACATTTGCCTCCCTAAATTACCCCTTTTAGCCATAATCACATTTATAAACCAGCAGTGTTAATTATACTCACTAAAATGCATTACTGTCAACTCTATCCATTTCCACATATTTATAATCAATGTTAATTGCAACGTTAATAATGTTAAACACTGTACATATACTTTTTATACGAAAAACATGGACATTGAAACTCTTATTATGAAGAGATTTACTTATTCTTCCATTATCAAAAAATAAAATAAAAAATAAAGTTTTCATTAAACTACAAAAAATCAACACTTTTTTTTTAGTACATGCTAAAAGTAAGTCACAGAGTTTTGTGTGTGTGTATATACATACACACACACATAATTGTATATAATGGTACCACAACTACATGGAGGAAAAAAAGATTAGAAGGAAATTAACCAAAGTCTTAGAAGTGTTTATCTTTAAGGGGCATAACTATGGCTATTGTGATGTTTTTCTTCTATTTTTTTAAAACGTTATATAATGCTCTTTTTTTTTTTTAATAAAAATAAGAAAATCTATGTTATTTTAAAGACCAAGGGAAGTGGATGTGGCTCAAGTGGTTGGGCTCCCGTCTACCATAAGGAAGGCCCTGGGTTTGGTTCCCGGGGCCTCCTGGTCAGGGCAGCTGGCGGGCACCCGCAGAGAACTGACAGCCAGCGCCCATGGAGAGCTGGCGCAGCAAGATGACACAACAAATGAAGACAAGCTGACACAGAGGAAAATGCGCAGCAAATGGACACAGAAAACAGCAAGCATAAGCGGGCAGCGGGGGGAAGGGGGAATAAATAAATAAATAAATAACCTATTAAAAATATCAATTACAATGAATGTACCACACTAATGAAGGATGTTCATGTGGGAGGGTGTGGGAGGTGTGGGAAGTGGGGCATATGGGAATCCCTATATCTTTCTTTTTTTTTTTTTTTTTTTTTTTTTTTTACCGGGAGGTCCCAGGGATGGAACCCGGGTTCCTCCATATGGGTGACGGACGCTCAACCATTTGAGCCACATCCGCCCCCTCCCTATATCTTTTGTGAAACATTTATGTAAACTAAGTATCTTTTAAAAAATAAAAACTAATAACTAAATAAAACTTTTTAAAAATAGACAAAAATAAAATAAAGACCAACCCCAAATCAACTAATCTGAATTTTGAAGAATGGCTATTTTTGTCATTTTAATTCTCTGGCTAATTCAAACTTTTTTATTTCAAATCTTGTGGTTAGAAATCATTCTGAAGTGTACAAGTCATTTTTCTTAGTACATTGTGTAATAACCATAGCAGAATTTTTCTTTACTGATGACAAATGCTTCATGCCATCTTTCTGAAGGTCAAGCCTGGCGACAACCTGAGCTGGTGGTGGAAATTAGCTTTCCTGGGAAATTCTTTCCTCCTTGTTCTGCATGTGAGTTCCTGAGGGCCATTTTTATTCTACCACTTGACTGATTTACTTAGCATTTGTTTTTTAAATTGGTTTATTATTCTTTCACAAGCATATGTTTAATCACCATTTCCTCTGTTAATTGAACAGATCATTTTCATCTCTAACCTGGTCTCTTTACCTCTAATCCATGCTCCATATCCTATTACCATCACAAGAATCTTTAAAAAACATAGTTTTGATCCTGTGTCCCAGAGCCTAAATGGCTCCCTTTGCGGGGTGCATTCATTCCTGCGATCATTGTTGGTTTCCATGGCGTGCCATGATTTGGTTGCACTATATTTATTCAAAGTTATTTCCCAGTATTTCCCAATCTGCGGGTATTCTTTTGCCCCTTGTACTGTCATTCTAGGGCAAAAACAATCAGGGGAAGCCAAAGGGGCCAGAATTACGCATAGAATTAACCAATGGGCATGGATGGAAAGCTCTGAGGGGCTATGAAGGTAACACATTGCAGATGCTTCAATTGCAGGACATGTGGCTTCTGAAAGGAGAGGCGAACTGAAGAAAAAATGTCATGGATTCAGGAATAGGAGGAAAAGTGGTTCCAATTTAACAGATTAAGATCAATTTTAAAGTCTATAGCAAATAAAAAATAGGAATCAGAATACAAGCAAGGAAAAGGGAGATGACATTTGAAGTCTGGCAGAGGCAAGCAGATCTACACAAAAGACCCAATGCCTTTGCTCCCACACATGGCCCCAGCCACCTATGCTCTTAGCTCCAGCGCCTCCAGCTTTCAGAAACCTGGAATTTTACTTGTTTTGCTTCCTTTATACCCTTTCTTTATTTTATTTTATTTTATTTTTTTTTATTTTTTATTTTTTTAAGATTTTATTTATTTATTCATTTATCCCCCCCTTGCTGCTCGCGCTCGCCGGGTCAGCCAACCACGCCGCGCGGGCGGGCCTTCCCCCACCAGGAGGCCCCGGGAACTGAACCCGGGGCCCCCCATATGGTAAACGGGAGCCCTACTGATTGAGCCACAGCCGCCTCCCTATACCCTTTCTTTAAAGTGTTTTTCCCCTTGGCATCTTTCCCTTGGGGCAAATACTAAATTGTAAGCCTGAATTAAGTATCAATTCTCTTTCTTCATTTAGTGTATTTCCTCAGAGTTCAAGGCTGACGAGAAGCTACAGTGATAAATGATCCCTTTTTTTTTGGCAGATGATGTTTCTGAGATTTTTTGAGGTCAGAGACAAAGAAAAAACCTTTATGATTTTCCAACAAATCTGGTAAACATGGCAGCAGATTATAAACCACTGAACATAGGATATATCACCCAAGAGGTCCAAACACAATGGGCAAATATTTCATATTTGAAAGCTATGACATACTTCAATTTATCAGAAATCCATCTTGTTTAAGCCTGGTATTCTTTCCAAATTAAGAGTTGTGGTGTTACAGAGTTGTATTTGATAATAGTATTTAGCTCATTCACTGCTACATACAATTGTACTTTTTAATAAAAATTCTAGGGTTTCCCTCATCTTTCAATACTTTTTACCTCATTATTACCACTTTTCATCCCTGAAGTAGCACCTAATGTGACATGACAAGAAAAAAAATGAGATATTCTTGAGAGTTTCTTTTCATTTCCAATATTAGCTTTCTAGTCAACACCAAACAATTCTGGCCAACATCAAGCAAAAAAAAATTATAATAAAATTTCTTTTCTTCACTGGTTATCTTTCCTACATATCAAACATCATACCACTTTCAAGATAAAATCTATAATACCCAATAAAAAATGTCTAGTGGACATTTACGGATATATTACAAAAGCCCATATAAACAACTTTGAAAAGTACCAGATATAAACATGAAAGCCCAGAAATATTTTGGACTATAATCAATATATACAGGTATAGACTACATTTTCTTTTGAGTATAATATACAGTTGTGATTTTATATTTATTTATGTAATTATTTGGTTAATGTCTGTCTTTCTGCCAAGACAGTTCTGTCAGGGTCCAGATCCTGTCTGTTTTAGCTCACCATTCAATTTCCTGTATCCAGCATATCTAGAATATAGTGGGCACTCAATGAATAAATGTTGAATACATGATGAAAAAGTGTCTCCACTGACAGATAAGAATTATACCAAGGGACAAGAGGAAACTTTTGGAAAAGTGATGAATATGTTTACTGCCCTGAATGTAGTGATGGCTTCAGAGGTATAAATATATGTCAAAACATATCTAATTTGGGGAGCAGGTGTAGTTCAATGGTTGAGTTCCTGCTTGGCATGTACAAGGTCCTGGGTTTGATTCCCAGTACCTCCTTTAAAAAAAAAAAAGAACTTATCCAATTCATCTAATTTCTATACTTCAAATATGTGCAGTTTATATTATATCAATTATACATCAGTAAAGCTGCTTTTTAAAAATGTCAAAATCCATGAAAAATATGCAAACTATAAGTTCATGAACTACTTTACAGAAGAACTGGCATTTTGGAATGTTGTTTAGTAATGTTTGGAAAAGAAACAGCATTTCTCAATTAAGTCTTAATTTTTACTTCCTGGCTCTTGTAGGCAGGAAATTTTAAAAGAAAAAAGTTATATCACTTTATTGATCCCTTACCATCAGTTTTGGAACAATGCTACTGAATTAAAATTTCAACACAGGAGACTATGATGCAGTGGATTGTTCTTTTTTTTAATGTACACTTACTCTTTGAGTAAAAAACTCAATAAATGTTTTTCCTAAAAGATGGTGTATGAGCTGAACTCTATTTAAAATATACTAGAGGAACTTACTCTTTTAGAATTCTATTGAGTCCTTTCCTATAATCCAAATCCAAATTTTAAAACTCTAGGCTCAATCAGGAGCAAACTATTTTCAATTACAGTGAAGAAAAAAATCATTATACTTTTTTATTGGATAGTCCAAGTGCATGAAGAAGATAATCATGTTTAAAGACATTATAACTTGGAATTTAGATCTTGCTAAAGGGTTTGAAAAGAGAATGTTAATACAGTCGTGAAAAAATGAATCTCAGGCATGAAGAAAAAGTATTGGTTTTATCATTATGAGTAAGAATAAGTGACTGGATTATTCAGTGACAGCAGATTTAGAGCTTTTGTTTAAAATCAGCTTGTTTTTAAAATCTCTTCCCGCCCCCCTGTCCCCTCCCCGGCCATGGCTCACTCTTCTGTTTATTGGTTGTATTTGCTCAACGTCTGCTCATTGTCTGCTGGTTGTTTGTCTTCATTAGGAAGCACAAGGAACAGAACCCGGGACCTCCCATGTGGGTGGTGGGCAATCAACTGCTTGAGCCACATCCGCTCCCTGTTATTAAAATTTGATTGCTAAATTTTAACAAAAGCCAATAAGGTACTCACATGACTTTTCTGATATCAAATACCTGAAAGAAAATTTGCTCTACATTATTTCATGAAAATAATTCTGACAAAATAACATACCCCAATATATATGCTTATGAAGGGCATAACTTATTTCTTCCAATGGAATGCCACTTATCCTCCTACTTATTTCCACTCTCCAATCTGCGGGACCCAAAGCATTTACAGTGCACAAATTCTTTGGTTCACTCATAAAATAAACATTTATTGATCCAGTGCTATATGAGTGACAATGTTCTTGGAGTTGGGTCAAGTTGTTACTGTCTTGCAATAAGCAAGACACATGTAAGATGAATTTATCATAATTAGGTAAACTAACAAAGAAACTGTTCACATAGTGATAAGTGCTATGAGAAAAATAGAATAAGGCAATGTGGTGGTGGCTGCGGTGGGGGAATTGGGGCAAAATCAGCTGGAGTGGGCTGGAATCATCTCAGACCCATCACAGATGAGGTGTGAGAGGCAGGCAAGGACTAGATCATACAGGACCTCATTTAGGATGCTAAGCAGTCTGGGTTTCCTTCCAAGTGCTGTGGGAAGCCATTGAGGAGTTTCAAGAAATGGCATGAACTGATTTGTGGTTTAAAACAATAATATCTGTGGCTGCTGTGGGATGAATGGGAGACAAGAAATCGAAGCAGGGAGACCAGTTAGAAGGCTACTGCAGGTGAGAGATGGTAGTGGCTTGTGCAAGAGTGGTACAGGTGGATATGAAGAGAAGTAGCTAGATCTAAGATGTGTTTGGGATATACAACCTAACAAACTTGCTGGTGTGTTGGAAGGCTGTGTATGTGGAGGATGGCAACTGAAAGAGAAGAATTAAGATGGAGAAGACTGGGAGAAAGTACCTTGCAAGTGTAACAGTTTCATAATACCTGTGCCATACACTATCCCTGGAAAAGTCAATATAATAACAATTATATGCCAAAGGTAGTAAGCATCTCATATAATAATCAGGCATCTTTACAACTTGATAGAATTCTATGTTATAGCTCAACCTCAATTTGAAGCTAAAAGATATATTATATAAAATTTCAACTTAATTTACCTGTGTATTTTGTGCTTCTGCAAAAAAATTTAAAGTACTGCGGCCTCCTCTGTTCATTGTCTATATTTTATGGTCATGCAGTAATCAACTTTTCATGCCTCAGTCCTTCTCAGAAGCAGGATTCTCAGGTGTGTCTTCAACTACCTTCAGACCATAAGTGCCCAATGCACTTTTGGCTGTATTGCATATTGGCAAGTTAGTGATCATTCTTCTCTCACCTATTCCAGGATGAACTCCTTCCCCAAAAGGATCAATTCTTATTCCTTGGGGCCCAAAACTCAGGCAAAATCAAATAATTAGCAAGTGTAAATCCACCAATATAGGAATTTCCTCTATTAACTTTTTTTTTTTTTTTCCCCCAACTTTTGGGGCTTGATAATTTCTGCCTTGGCTGACAATGCTGGAAACTTAATTTCTTTAAATTTCTTTCTTTAATTAAAAAAAAAATAGCTTTACTGAGATATTCACATTCTATAAAATCTATCCATTTAGAGTGTACAATGCAATGACTTTTTTAGTCTATTCACAGACTTGTATATTCATCATCAAAGCCCGTTTTAGAACATTGTCATTACCCTAAAAGAAACCCTGCACCCCTCAGCTATCAGCACTCCAGCCCTAGGCAGCCACTTTCTGTCTCAATAGATTTGCCTGTTTGGGAATAATACGATAGGTGGTTCTTTGTGACTGACTTCATTTACTTAGGATAAGGTTTTCAAGGTTCATCCATGTTGTTGCATGCATATACTTTATTTCTTTAAATTGAAGAATAATATTCCCTTGTATGGACATACCACATTTTATTTATCCATTCATCAATTGATGGATATTTGGGCTGTATCCACTTTTTTACTATTACAAATAATACTGCTATGAACATTTATGTACAAGTTTTTGCGTCAACATCTATTTTCATTTTTCTTAAAGTGGAATTGCTGCATAAAATGGTAACTCTATGCCTAACTCTTTAAGGAACTGCTAGACTATTTTCCAAAGGGGTTGTACCATTTTACATCCCCATCAGCAGTATATGAAAGTTCCAATTTCCCTATATTCTCCCCAATACTTATTATCTATTTTTAAAATTATAGCCATACTAGTGGGTGAGAAGTGGTATCTCATGGTTTGACTTACATTTCCCTAATTGCTAATAAGCATCTTTTTGTGTGCTTATGGCCATTTGTATGTATTCTTTGGAAAAATGTCTATTCAGATTCTTTGTCTGTTTTTAAATTGGGTTGTCTTTTTATAGCATCCCTTATCACATATAAAATTACGAAAGTTTTCTCCCATTCTGTGGCTTGTCTTTCCACTTTCTTGATGGTATCCTACGAAACACAAAAGTTTTAAATTTTGATGATGTCCAATTTATCTAATTTTTTCTTTTGTTGTTTGTGCTTTTGGTATCATATCTAAGAAATCAAAATCTAAGTTCAAAAAGGTTTGCTCTTGGGAAGCAGATGTGGCTCAATCGATAGGGCTCCCGTTTACCATATGGGAGGCTCTGGGTTCGATTCCTGGGGCCTCCTGGTGAAGGCAAGCCAGCCCACGCAGCGCGGTGAGCTGACGCAGCAAGACGACCCAACAAAGGGAGATAAGCAGACACAGAAAAACGCATAGCAAATGGACACAGCAAGCACAAGCAGCAAGGGGGGGATAAATAAATAAATAAAAGGTTTGTTCTTCTAAGAGTTTTATAGTTTTAGCTTTTACACTTAGGTCTTTGATCCATTTTGAGTTAATTTTTGTGTATGGTATAAAGTAGTAGTCCAACTTCATTCTTTGCGTATGGCAGTCCACTTGTACCATTACCTTTTGTTGAAAAGACTACTATTCTTTTCTTCACTAAATTACCTTGGCATGGAGACTTGATTTCTAACCTCCTTAGCAAAAGTGATGATATTCTCTTGATCATATTTTTAAAATTTCTTCCCATGTAATTTAAACTATCTTTCATCTGATTCTGGGTACAACAGTCACCTCTGACCTGCTTGAATTTTAAACTTGGGTCCTTGTGGCCAATCAAGTTCTAATGATGTCAACATCCTGCCATGACAGTAGAACAGACTGGGTTCTTTTACTTTCTCCAACTACTCAATAACGCAAGCCATACTAATTCAAAGGGAAAGAAAAGAACATATTTTCCATTAATTCCTACATAGCATAGGAAGGCACCAAGAAATTGATGGACACTTGCCATGTAATGATCATTATCTCAGAACATAATTTCCTTTGTAGCATTGGGGAAATTTTTGTGGGAAAATATAAGGGAAAATGTCACCATTATTCTTAGAAGTGGGACTCCTAACATGCTCTTTCGGATGGCTCATTAAAAAAATCAAAAGAAAGTATCCTAAGCATGACATTTAAGATTTTCCCAAATCTGGCATATTTAGTGTCTATCCACAGGCTCCCAATGAGAAGCTTTGTTGCAGTCAAATTGGTCTCTTTGCTCCCCCAAACATATGTGCTATTCTATCACTTCATTTACCATCAAGCTTCATTAAACCACCATTATTGAGTGCTTACTATATTCCAAGCATTCCTGCCCCAGAATGATGCCTCCTTCACACACAGACTTAACCCCTACTTTAAGACCTAGCTCAACTTTGTTGATCACCTCATCTCTTAGAACCTCCCCTTCCTTCAGTATCTACAGTTGCTGCTGATCTGTTTGGAATTTAGTATCAGCCCTCTGTTGCACTGTTGCATTGTTGGTTAACTTTCACCTCTGCATTAGGTATCTTTGTCACTTAGCACTCTGGCTCAGGACCTCGTGCTTATTATGCATTCAATGTGTGTGTGTGTGTATACTTTTATTTTTAGGAGTTACCAGGGATTGAACCCAGGACCTCATACATGGGAAGCAGGTGCTCACCACTGAGCCATATCTGCTCGCCCATGAGAGCTGGTCCCTTCATTTGTTTGTTTGTTTTTAGGAGGTATCGGGGATCAAACCTAGGACCTCGTATATGGGAAGCAGGTGCTCAACCACTTGAGCTACATCTGCTCCCCCAATGTGTATTTTTTGCAGTGATAAAACTGGTCCTTGGAGAAACTGTCCTTGAAGAACACTTTTCCTTCAAGTCCTTCAACAGTGTAGTCATAAGAACTTTAAAAATGATCTTGCTGACATCTGAATTATACTACAGATTCTGTGACAAGGTCACATTGCTGGAACCAGAGTTTCTTGCCAGGGATTGGCTCACTGAGCTTCTCAGGACAATGGAAGATAAGATTTGAGGGCATTGGAAGCAGGCAGATGCAGATTAGTGCAATCCTCAACTTCAATCAGGTTTCTAAATCAGTAAAAACACGTGTGACTTCTAGCAATTAGGAATGAGTGCTTTTTCAAAAATGAGGTAGTTGGGATACTCTTGCCATTATGGATAAAATGGTCATAATATCTGGGAAAAGACACAGTAAATTATGGAATATAACATGCAACCTTCTCTGTATAAAAGGCTGTTGTAAAAAAAACACTGCGTAGGAATAACAGATGTCATCAACTTTGCTAATGGGCCACTAATGGTATATACACATGCACTCATATATAAAACAGATTGCAGTATAGAAAGCAGAGGGGGTGATTTTTGGAACTCCTTTTCAATTTATTATTTGTAAGTAAGCAGAATTGAACCTCACTTGAAGAATCATTAGGAATTACAAAGGCAATTCTTCATAAATCAAATATTGTCATACTGCTGTGCAGATTTTGAGTAAAACTGGTGCTGGCTTTATATAAAATTACATCTAAAATGTTAATAATAACAGCACTGCATTTTCTCTTGTTTCTTCTGCTTGCTAACTTTTTTTTTTTTTTTTGAGAGCAACGTTTTTTATTTGTTCATTTCTTGCATTTGAAATATTCTTCGATGACATCCTTGGCCTGAGATTCTTTGCCATAGTCCTTAACAGCCACATAACTGCAACCAACCACTTTATGAGGTTTCCTCTCTCGGTCAATTTTACAGAGGCCTATCCATTCCCCTAGTTTCTTGTTGTCATCAACCTTAATTAGGTTGATTTGGTGCTCAGCCCAAGGGCCTCCACCAGCATGGGTTCATCACAGTTGGATGCAAGCACACAAAGATGGGCTTGGCGCCCGAAATGCAAAAGGCTACTTAAGATGCCCCAATTCACGTCTCTATGCACTGCTTTTGAATTGTTAAAGGGGTTGTCTGCACTGAGTACACTGGCGAAACAAGGCAAGCACACCCATAGAAAACGTGCTCACTTTTAAAGGTGAATTTTTACTATTTTCTTTAATTTTATTTCAGAGTCCTGTTCATCAAGTCAGAGGAAGTCCTTTACTTAGGGAGGTCCCAGGACCTGGAAAGAAAAAAAATGGCCAGTGATGACAGTCCCGAAAATTTTGTTTGCTCCTATTTTTACTTGTAGAAGACCATACGTTAAATAATGCCCGTTAGTGAAAGGGGCACATTATCTTTAAGTCCTGCTCCTCTTGTGATGTTTCATGGGCACTAGGAATACATTTGCTTTGTTCCAACCTCAGCATCTGAATCAGAGCCAAGCGGAGTGGGCTCCTCATAAATATGCATTGACCGCCTGACTGTTAGGGTAGGGCAAGGCCCTGATTAGCAGGCACTACCTGCAGGAAGCTGCGGAAATGCCACCAGCTAAGATGCTAAAAGCAGGTATTTTTTTTTCCCCTGAGGCTTGGGAATAATCATTTCCCTCTTGAGTCAAAACTCTCCAGACCTCTACTTTCAGGTTGGGAAAAGAACTCACATAAAAGGTCTCCATGTGAGGTCCTCTTCCATTGGGTACTGGAGGAAGAGAAGAAAGCAAATAGCTTCTAATTTAATTTATTTCTATCTTCCCATTTCAGCAGCTCATCTGAATCCACAAAAAAACAAAAGCAAAAAACAAACCTTACATTCTAACTTGAAGATGAAACCAGCTATTAAACACACACACACACACACACACACTACTTGTTTTGGTAACTTTTTAGCACACATCTCCGTATACAAAATAAAGGTAATGAGGTTATGACGGTTCTCTATTATATTGCGCAACTTAAAATTTATTTATGGGTTTTATACTAAAACTCCTACCCCACTTTTCAGGTAAAACGACTACACTCAACTATCTGCAGGCTTGACCATAAACAAAAACTCAAAACAACAAAAATCCTTTTTGAACCACCTGGGACAACAGTTTATTTTATCGCACTTCCAGGGCTTTGCCAGGCTGCAGAGCACACACTGCTGGGATGCACCAGGCCGTCTCACAGGCGGGTCTCACAGTCCCCCAAGCTCCGAGGGCAAGGACAGTAGAACTCGGAGACCCCCAGCCTCAGAGCCTGTTGCTCGTGGGCAAAGCGAGGAAGCACGTGAGGCTCAGGCCACGAAGACGGCTGGGCTGGCAGGAGGCTTAGAAATCCACCCGAGCAGCTAACACGCCCCCCCTTCCCCCGTCCCCCGAGGGACTTAACCCTTGGTGTCCCAGTCCCTTTTGCTCTTTGCCTGCCCACTCACATACCCAACCCCTTCCCAGGCGACGGGCCGCACCACTGCTATTAAAAGCAGAGGTTGGCCAGAGAGAGGAGGCTATATGCGGGGTGCAGGAGCCAAAACACCGCTTCCCCTCTAGGTCAAGACTTGAGCAAATGTGACTGGGGTTAGGAGGAACAGAGCGAGCCGAGGCCTCGGGGCGGAGCGCGGGCGTCCAAGGCAGGGGGAGATTGTAGCTGCCAATCCCCCTACAGGAGTGGTACGGTCCTGGGCGTGGAGGGGCGGTGGAGGCTTTCCCAGGTCCCTCCCCAGCCCTCTCCCGCCTTCCTCTCCGCACAGTCGCGGGAGCAGGGACCGCGCGATCTGGAGACCCCTCCCCCGGCCCCTCGCCGGGCCGCCCCCTCCGTGGCTCCGCCCCTCGCCCGGCGGCCGACCGGTGGCTGCGGGAAGAGCGAGCACAGCTCTGCGCCGCCGCCGCCTCCCCTCCTTCCTCCTTCTGCTGCGGGCGTGCGGGAGCCGCGCCTCGCGGCGGAGCTACCCTGGGTGGGCGGCGGGGCCTACGCCGTGGCTGAGCGCTCAGCGCGGCGCCGTGACAGGTGCAGATCCCGGCTGAAGACCCGCCTGCGGCCGCTGCCGCGATGCCCACCATGCGGAGGACCGTGTCCGAGATCCGCTCGCGCGCGGAGGGTGAGTGGCCCCCGCAAGCGTGGGCTTAGGCGCTAAGCGCGCGCGGGGGAGGCTCGGGGCCGGCTGAGGTCTGGCGGTGAGCGTGTTTATGTTTGTGTGTCGGGGAAGAGGCGCCCACTACCACCTCCCCCCACCCGGGCAGTCTGGCTGTCGCGCTGGTCCCTGGCAGATCCTTCTCCCTGCGCCACTGCTGTGCACTCGCAGAGCCTTTCCTGGCTCCGGAGCCACCGTATTGATGTCCTCGGCAGGTGCCCCGAGGTTCGCTTTTCACTGCAGTGTGTCGGTCCCCGACACCGAGCGCGCTCGTCCTGTCCACCTCTCCCCACTGGCACGCAGACCTCCCCACTTCCATTCAGTTTCCCTTTCCTTGTGAACAGATCCCCAGCCTCGCCGCCCACCTTTTTGCAGTCCTCACATCAAAGCTCTCCGCGAAGGGGGTGTGCTTTTCCCGGGCTGCAGGGTCCTGAACCATAGCCTCTTGCTTCTCAGAGCGCGAGGAACCTTAATTGGGGTTGGGTGCCTCAGTGGGGACCATGCATTACAGTCTCGGCAGTTTTGCTTCCTGCAGCCGGGTCTAACCCACCTCACGTTTGTGGTTTTACGTTGTTTTTTCGTTTTGCCTGAAACCCGCACTTTGGCCAGCTGAGCTGACTTTCTAGCAAGGTGGAAGCTGTTTTCTCTGCTCCACCCGGGCCAGCTGTTGAATGGCTGGCTACACTTGTCAGCATCAAGCAACAGGGGATGCCCGCGGGTATAAACAGGTAAGCTTTGGAGGGCAGAGGCACCCTCTTCAGCCTATGTGAGGAGCACTCAGCACCCATTTGTCATGTGGCAGGTGCTCAGTAAATACATATTCCTTGATTTTGCTCAGACAGAGCTAAGATTATACGTATTTTGTGTTTCAGTTTTTTGTTTGTTTGTTTGTTTTTCCAATCTCTCATAAACCCATACGTGACTCCTTCAAAGGGTGGAATAGAATGTTTTTGAGAACTAGTCTATCTTGCCATTGTTGCTGATTCACAGTACACCTCTACCCTTTAATGTGAGGCAGGTGGTAAAGTAATTTTAGAAAAAAGATGGAAGTTTGGAGAACAGGATTCCAGGGGTTTCCATTTTATTATTTTTCCTACTCAGATTTACCATGTGAAAAATGGAGGTGCTGGGCTTTAATAACTATGATTTTCTCATTCCAGTTTTTAGGAAATATTAAATGAAACTGCCCTGGGGAGAAGACCAATAGACATCAACACTCACCTGTGTCCTATATAGAAGTATAGCACAGGCTTATTGTCCTTTGTAATATACCAAAAAAAATATTTATAAGGGGCATTACAATTTTAGAGTCACAGATGAATAGATAATAGTGTTATAAAAATCATTTGTAGCATAGTAAAAAAAAGTATTCATTTTTTTTCACATTGAGTGAAATGAATTAATTTCCCTTTTGGTCATACAGGTAATGAAAATATAGTGGTAGTAGTTGAGGTTGACTTTCAAATAATAGCAATCAATGAATTATATACTGTGGGAAGAAGAGAGAAAAGACCAGAAAGCAATGCAAAACCTGTGGCTTGTGAGAGGATTTGGTTACCAATGAAAGGCTGCAGTTTTGTTTTTGGTTGTCATATGTATTTTTCAAAGCACTTTCACAAAGATTACCTTGTGGAACCTTTCAACACTGCTAGAGGTAAATGAAGGTGGACTCCCATCTGACAGATGAGGAAACCGTGGCCCAGAATGGTTTATAACTTGCCCAAGGTGGAGTAGGTAGATCAGTGACACATTTGGATTAAGAACTCCTGGAAAACCAGACTGTTTCCTAGGTATTCTCGGGGCATCCAGCACAGTGTCCAGACATAGTGCTGCTTAGTGAGTAACCCTTCTCTCCCGTATTGATTGGTTTCAGTTTATCATGTGCTTGGCATCTTGCTCAGCACTGTGGTGAAAACAGAATAATGACTTCGGACTGACGATGTTGCTCATTGCCTCTGCCCCCACCTTTCTTTCCTAAGTAATAGTAGTCTCCTTTCATAGCTCCTGCTGCCTACAAGGCCTTAGCTGATTTGATCAGGGTGAACTCCTGATCCAAGAGCAGCCAATTTCTAGGTGGCTCAGACACATGTAACCTTGTGGTTTGGCTCAAAAGGATTCTCTGTGCTGATCATATCTCTCTTGGGGAACATTAAGCTTAGAGACTTAGAGTGAAAATCTAAGCAGAAAGGGGCAAAGGTGAAAGGGGAAAGAATGGCTGCTGTAATGGGTCATGTGAATGCTGATATGAGGAAGCAGAAACAATCAGTGAACAAAGAAAGATAGGAGAGAGAATGGAATGGATGGGCACAGAGGCAGATACTGAGAGAGGGTAGCCAGCCCTTGGAGCACTTTTCCTCCCTGAGTTTCTAGTTCTCTGCAATAGAAACAAGCTCTTTCCTTCCCTTGAAGTGATTAAATTTCATTTCTTTTTCCTGCATCCAGATTGGCCAGATGCATCGTCCCGCCTACAAGTTGTTTACAACCAAATTGGAGCAGAAGGACTTACATAAAATAGAGAATCAATAGTCTAAGAGGAGATCTTACTAAATGATCATTGTACTTGCTATGGGTGACACAGGTCTAATGGACAATGATATGAGAACAGGAGGCCTGCTGAGGGAGTGCTTCATTGAGGAATGATTCCAGATGAGCCCTCAAGCAGTGCTTCTCAAACTTTAAGTTGCATATGAACCATCTAGGGATCTTGATAAGATGCGGATTCTGATTCAGTGGGTCTGGGGTGGAGCTGGAGTTCTTGCCTTTCTGACTAGCTTCCAGGTAATGCTGGGGGATGCTGGCTCATGGATCACATTCTTGAGTTGCAAACTTCTAAAGGCTATCATCATCTATTTCACTGGTGGGGAGGGTGTTGAAGGTAGAGAGTAACTACAAAAAAAAATGGTGAAAATGAACATGGCTTATTTCAGAGTTCTTCAGGAAATTGACTTGGAGCAGAGAGAAACTGGAAGGAGTAGGATATAATTTTGCATAGGTAAAGTACTGCTAGAATACAGAGCAGTTTAAATGCCAAGATGAGTCATTTGGATATAGAACTGAATATTTAAACAGAATCTTAGAGTTCTTATAATCTAGCTTTTCATTCAATCATGATGCCAATGTATAACATGTCTGACAGGAGTCAAATCATTATAAGGGAGTGACAGCCCAGAAGAAGTGTCCTGGAAAGCAAGGCTGGAAGTATATTGGATCATTTGGAGGGAATGGCACTTTAGAGAGACTAATTAGGAGGCTACTGCAAAAATGTCTAAAATGACAACCAGGGTGAACATTGGAGTCAAACAGTGAGGGAGGAATGGTAAGGGAGGAATCTGAGAGAGGTTTCTGAGAAAATCATTCATTCATTTAGCAGATATTTATCAAATTCCTACAAGTCCCATTTTAGGTGCTTGGGATACATCAGTGAACAGAAGAGCAAAATCCCTGCCTTTGTGATACTTACATTCTAGTGAGGCAAGAGACAAAGCAAAGACAATAAATAACCAAATTATGGGAAAAGATACAGGATGTTTTTAATAGGTTGGGTTGGTGGAAAAATACACCAGATGTTAGATATGGACTATAATTAGTAGTACTGTTTTGATAGTGCTCATTCATCATTTATAACAAATGTTCCAAAGCAATGCAAGGTGGTGGTGGGGTGATGTATGGGAGCCCTGTATGTTATGTATGTTTGTTTTGTAAGTTCACAACTTTTACTATACACTTATTGTTTATGTATGTTCATGTATGAATGATATACTTTAATAAAAAAAAATTTTAATGGGAAAAAGAAGACAAGATGCTCATGGTTACTTGGTGGATTGCAATTTTAAATAGGTTGGTTAGGATATCCTTCATTGAAAAGTTGACATGAAGGAGGGACAGGAATTAGCCTGGTGGGGATCTGGAGGAAGAGTGTGCCAGGCAGAGGGAATGGCCAGAGCAAAGGTGCCAAGGCAGGAGAGACTCTGGAGTGTTAAAAGAACAGTGAGGGAAAGAACGGTAGGAAAGGAGGTTACAAAGATGACATCATAGGACTTAGTGACAGACTGAATATAGGACAAGTGAGATATGAATACATTTTTAAAAAAGGCAATTCTCAAGCAGTTAATTTTAATGTTTACAAGATCCTGGGTATCTAATTTAAAATGCACTCTACTGCCTCATGAAGATTCTGTTCAGTAGATCTGGGGTGTACTGGGAATCTGCATTTTTCATAAGAATTTGCATTTTTCATGAGTTTCTCAGGATATTCTGATGTGGGTGAACACTGCTTTATAGTCCTGAACCTAATTGATTGGGAAAATCTATTAAAGATAAGGAAATTGAGAAAGAGGGTCACTACAATAGGGATGATGTTAAATCAAAGTTTGAAGTAATTGCAGGACATCTGAATGGATATGTCTTGAAGATATTTAGATATTTGGATGTCAGAGAGGGGAAAAATTAAATTTGGGGATCTTAAGTTCAGAAATAAGAGTTGACATTATAGTAGATAAGTGTGTCTGGAAAATAAGAGTAGATAAGCTTAAGGCTAAGAACTTTGAGTCTCTTCACTCCTAGTCCATCTAAATCAAATGCGTCTCTGATAACAGCTGTAAGAATGCTAAAAAAGTAAGATTGGAAAAATGGTGGCTTATACAAAACAGAGCTTTTCTCACTCTTGTAAAACTAGTATTGGGGTAGGCAGTCTGGGGCTGCTGTGTCTGCTAACAAAGGCTCTTTATGCCTTTCTCGGTCGTCATCCTTAGTGTGTAATTTCCAGAAAGTCACAATATGGTTGCTGGAGTTCCAGCTACCAGGTAGGAGTTCCAGGCAGGAAAAAAATTGAAGGGCAAGAGAGGAAAAGATTTTCCTAGAAGTACCTTATAAAGACTAATGCTTATTTTGCATTGGCTGCCACCATCAGTGGGGGGGGGAGGGGGGGGGAGGACCTGGAAAATGTAGTTTTCCAGCTGAGCCCATTGTTCAGTGTTGTATTACTAAAGGAGAAAGGAAGAATGGTTATTAGGTAGGCAGAGGCTAAGTCAGAGTTGTGTACTCAAATTTCTAAAGGCTCTTACTGGAATAAAACAGGAACAGTATGGTCTAGAGCTCATACTTTACAAAGTAACATGCATTAAATTGCTCAAAACTAAGGAAATGCACAAAAAAACCCACCTATTATTTGCATTTTCTTCTTACATTTTATAATTATAATAGAACATTCACCTATTATGTAAAACATGTGCTAAGTGATATATTTAGGAGATGCCGTAGGAATTGTTTCCTTGAACTGGTCTGTATAAATGGCAACTCTAAAATGTTTGCAAATATGACATACTATGTTTCATTCACTTAGAAGATAAAAGGAACAGTAAAACTAATTTCTATAACAATCATTAATGGAAAAATTCTGGGAGGCAGTTTCAGTTGTCCAGGTAGAAGGAGACTAAGAATCTTTGTTCCTTTAATAAGCATTTAATATGCACCTGCCATTTGCCATCTATTTGGGGAGTGGTACAAAAAGGTTGTGGTGAATGAAGGAGACCCCTAGGAAAAGGTGGAGACAAGTTAAAGCTTTATGATTGATGTGACATTGTGAGAGAGAAGGTGTGTGAATGTCGTGATACCTCATGTGATCAGTATTTGAGAATCTCAAAATATGTGTCATTTTTCTTAGTGTAATTCTGGAAATATTAAGTGCAATAGAACTAAATTATTTTAAGTTTTCTAACCTAGTGAGAATTGAAGCATGGGCTTAAATTAGAGTCATAGGAAAAGCTTGCACAGATCAGAGGGTGCTTTTAAGTTAGTGAAATGTTTCCTGGGTCTGTATTCACATAGTTTCATTAGATGGTAAGTGTTGTGAAGGAAACATCATTCACCGTCACTCTTCCCTCTTCCCTGGAGCTCAGTGCAAATGATCTTACCTTCTTATAGAGAGCTCTCTAAGGACAGATTTTCTTGTCTGTTTTGTTTACTCATGTTTTTATCCCATGGAAAACATTACCTGGCACATAGTAGAAGCTTGAGTATTGGTTGAATGAATGAATGAATCCTATGACCAAGAGATTCATTCTCTTGAAACTGCTTATAGCTCAATCTGTAAAATCTCAGCTAAATCCAGACATACTTGGTAACCCTCATACTCATTCCTCCTGTTCCATGTTTGTCAAATGAATGAATAACTTTACACTTTGGTTTTGATGGAAATAGTTTAACTTTTTTCTCTTGATTGTAGAAGTAATAACCTGCTCATTGGAAAAACTCACACTGCAAAAAGGTTTAAAGAAAAAAGTAAAAATCACCCTAAACTATGCCATCCAAAGATAAACACTATTAACATTTTGGTATATTTCCTTTCCAACTATTTTCTAGGAAAGAGAAATATATTTATTTCTTAAGAAAAATGAGAACATACTCTACATTACTTTAAACCTTTTCCCCTGCATAATTGTATTTCATGAACATCCTTGCCTATCAAACTTAAATTTATATAAACTCCATAAAGGATGGGATCCTTGCTTATTGTCATTATTGTATCCTCCTCAGTGCCTAGAACAGTGTTTGGCACTTAGGTAGGGGCTCAACAATTATATTTTGTTTGTACAGATCTATATTATTACGTTAATGGCAGCTGTCTTAGTTTGCCAGGGTGCTATGACAAATACCACACAATGAGTTGACTTAAACCATAGGAATTTATTCTCATGATTTCGGAGACTGGAAGGTTTGCCTCCTCCAGGGATGGATAGTGTTTTTGCTGGCTGGCAATCCTTGGGTTCCTTGGCTTTCCTCTCACCTGGCAATATTTCATTTCTCTTCTGGGTTCCCTCTGACTCTCAGCTTCTCCCTTTGGCCTTTATTTCTTTATAAGCCTCCTAATAATAGGATTAAAGCCCATCCTGATTCAGTTGGCCACAACTTAAGTAAAAACATCTTTAAAAGGTCCTAACCTTTTAAATTCACACTGACAGGAATGGGATTAAGGTTAAGAACATGTTTTTTCTAAGGGTACATAACTTAGAAGTTTTGTACTATAACAGTTTGGCATTTTTATGTCAGTATATAATAATTTACTAAGGACTTTACTAAATGGCTCCATTTAGGTCATTTCGGTTTTTTGGTGTTTTTTTTTTTTTTTTTTGTATTGTATTGTATTTTTAATATACAGCTCTTAAATAAACATCTTTGCACATCTTTAAACATTTTTCTGATTATTTCTTTGTAAAAGGTTCCTAGAAATGGGATTTCTGAGTCAAAACTATGTACCTTTTTATGCTTTTCATAAATATTTGAAAGATGATACCAATTTACACTACTGGTATGTGATAATGAAAGTGAACAAGTTCCTGTTTCTCTCCCTTCTCCAATACTGGATAGTGTTATTTTTTATGAAAATGCAGGGAAAAAACTGGATCTTTAAGTTTACATTGCCTTGATTATTAGTTAGGCTGGATATTTTGTTAAGTTTAGTGATTATATTTTTTTTTCTGAATTGCTTCTTCATTTCCCTTTATGATGCTTTTTTCGTATTGAATTATGTTTCTTATATGTTAAAGATAATTCTTTTCCCTGCTTATAGCATATCTTTTAACTTTGTTTATAGTGCTTTCTCTTAGATATAAGTTGGCTCTCATAAAGTGTATCTTTCCCTTTTTCATTAGTGTCATGTTTCTAACTTCAAGATAATGAAAATGTTTTACTTATATATTTCTTCTAGTATTCTTAGGTTTAATTTTAAAACAGTTAACATATGTAATTCCTGTAGGATTTCTTTTGGTGTGAAATATGAGTTAGAAATCTAACTTTATTTTTTTTTCCAAGTCAGGATAACTATATATTTAATTCCTTCCATACTGTTTTGAGGTACTAGTATTTTTATACTATATTTACATATATAACTGAGTCATTTCTAGGATTTCTTTTTGCCTCTCTCCTCCCTACCTCTCTGTTTTGTTTTGATCTGTGTCTTTTGGTCCCTATTATCAAATTATTTTATTGCAACTTAATAAAAACTCTCCTACTCTCATTGTTCTTTTTTCTAAAATTTTCTGGTTATTTTCATATTTTTTTCTCTTTGAACTTGTGAGTGTATCACTTAGTCAAGTTACAAAATGTGTTGTGATCTTTATTGGGCTTGCATTAAGTTTATAAGTTTATATTGAGAGGATTAGCATCTTTCATGTATTGAGTCATTTAAGTTTAGTTTCTCTGTCCATGTACTAGTTTTCATAAAATAAGTCCAGCATATTTTAATGATTTTTCCTAAATGAGTTATATTTTGTGGAAGTATTGGAAATGGGGTCCTTTCTAAAATTGTATTTTCTTGCTTGTGGTTGTTAATGCTTGTAAGGAACCTATTGATTTTGAAACTGACCGTTGATCTTTCATTCTTTTTTTCTTTCTTTCTTTCACCCTGAATGAGAGTAGGTTTAGGATTCCATTTTCTGCCCAGAGAGAAGTCCCTCACAGCTTTTTGGTTTGGGGAAGTGTTTTAACTAATGCTACACACAGTGTGCCTTGCACAAGATTTCACAGCAACGTGACCACGCTGGGGCCTCCACACCTTTCATGACTCGTTAAGAATGAATCCTCCTGCCCCAAGCTCCTCCAGTTCATCTAGGCCTGGCCCCTTCATTTCAAAGGATTATCTGGTAATTCCATGGCCCAGGATACAGCTATCGGCAGAGAAATCTTCTATGTCTATATTACCCACTGTATTCGTTTGAAAGGGTTGGACCCTGTTTCTGGTAACTTTGGACTACCTGCAGTTTGCTTGTTTTTTTAATTATAGAAGTTATGGGTTTACAGAATAATCATGCATAAAATATATGGTTCCCATATACCACCCTATTATTAACACCTTGCTTTGGTGTGGTACATTTGTTACAATGGATGAAGGCACATGTTTAGAATTATACTATTAAATATAGTCTATGGTTTAACTTAGGGTTCACTGTTTGTGTTGTATAGTTCCATGGATTTTTTAAAAGTTGTATTCTAGCTCCATATATACAATCTAAAATTTCCCCTTTAAACACATTCACATATATAATTCAGTGCTGTTAATTACATTCCTAGTGTTGTGCTACTTTCACCAAAACTTTTCCATCATCCCAAATAGAAACTCTATGCATTTTAAACCTTAATTCCCTATTCCCTACCTCCATCCTGTCCCCTGGTATATTCTACATTCTAGATTCTGACTCTCTGAGTTTGCTTATTCTAATTTTATTTCAGTGAGATCATACATTATTTGTCCTTTTGTGTCTGGCTCATTTCACACAATATAATGTCTTCAGGGGACATTCATATCACATGTATCAGAACTTCATTCCTGAATAATATTGCATTGTATGTATATACCACATGTTGTTCATTTATCAGTTGATGGGCACATGGGTTGCTTCCATCTTTTGGCAATTGTGAATAATGCTGCTATGAACATTGGTGTACAAATATCTGTTTGAGTCCCTGCTTTCAATTCTTTTGTGAAAATATTAGGAATGGGATCCTTTTTAAAAATTATATTTTCTTCCTTGTGATTGTTAGTGCATGTAAGAAAACTCTTGATTTGAAACTGACCATGGATCTGAATTCTTTCATTCTTGGTAGTTTTCAGCTAATTTTCCTCTCTGTAGATTTTAAATGATATTGTGTATCATGAACCAAAGTCTTTTTAAAACAGGTTTACAATTAATTAACCTTGATCAGGTACATTTGGATTAATCTATTTTATCAGCAACATTGGCTCATTTTTACCTGCTGAACTATTACTCAGGTTTCAACTTACTGCTTTTAATTCATGTAGCAGCCATCATATAACAGCCCAGATATTACTCGAATTTTTCTGCAAAGAGTAGTGGTCAGAATTCAGACCAGTTGGGCTTTAACTTGGTTCCATGGAATCTATCAAATTGGCATTCATATCTCAGATCAAAATTAAAAGAAGTAAAAGTGAGCCATACGGGGAGGGGATGTAGCTCAAGTGGTTGAGTGCCTGCTTCCCTTATCTGAGGTCCCAGGTTTGATACCCAGTACCTCCTGAAAACAAAACAAACAAACAAAGAGAAACAATTCTCATTGGGGAACGGATGTAGATCATTGTTTGAGTGCCTGCCTCCCATGTATGAGGTCCAGGGTTCAACCCCTGGTACCTTCTAAAAAACCAAAACAAACAACAACACAAACAAAAAATGACCCTTAAATACTGGACACATATGTAGTTTTAAATTTTCTAGTAGCCAGGTTAAAAGGTAAAAAACAGGTGAAATTAATGTTGATAATATATTTTCTTTAACCCACTCTGTCCAAAATATTTCCCTTTCAGCATGTTATTGATATAAGAATTAATAATGTGATATTACATTCATTTTTATACTAAGTTTTCTAAATCCAATGTGTATTTTATACTTACATAATTTGGACTAGTCCCATTTCAAGTATCAATAGGCTTCTGTGGCTAATAGCTACCATACTGAACAGCACAACTGAGGATTTTACATCTAGCTTGTGTTTAGGATTTACTAGTGTTTTTCAGAATATAAAATTTTGTAACAGAAATCCATAGCTCAAAGTAAGCTTATTAAATGTACATGTGTAGATATACTTCTCTCTTAAGTAGAGATGAAAGCCTTCAACTTCCTTCCTTTATGACAGGTCAATTAGGAAAGTCCTCATAAAAGCTCACACATTATTTTAGTGCTTAGGTAATACTGCTTTTCACATGGCTTTTACAGAAATATAGAGATTTTATGTAAGAACATTGTGGCATCTTCTGATGCCTGTTTTTTTGTTTTTTGTTTTTTCCTCAAAAAAAAACTCTTTTATAATAGATTTGATAAGCAAAAACCATCCTGTCCTATCTTCCTATTAGTTTTCATTTAAATGTTAACATGAAATATGTGTACATAGATAGTGGCTTTGAGCAGTATGCTTTGAGGTACAATATCACGGTCACTTTTGTTGATCTAAAGGAATGATAGAACTTGGCTTCATTGGTTATTTACACCTTTAATTGGGCAAAGAGAGGTGTCTGTTTTAAATTGAGTCTCGTTCATTATTTTGTTTGAGCCATGTTTGAAGAGGACGAATGATTTTGTTCCATCTGGGGCTATGCTTAATAGCATCAGGTTAGTTTGGTGATAGTTCAGGTGGAGATTAGTGCAGGGCCTGTTAACGAGAAGGCCCCAGGCAGCCTAGGTTTTGGACCAGGACATACTTTTCTGGGCCAGGCCTATTTACAATACAAAATTGGCTTTCTAGAGTAAAGCAGGCAGAACAGCCATATCAGTGGTGTATCAGAGAGATGTCAAGCCCTGACACCAATCCAGAAGAGCTGAGCTTTTCTGTAATTAGCTTAGGTCCTCCTGGCCACCTCTGGCCCCCAGGTAAAGCCAGCTTGGTGTAAAAGAAATTTCCACCCAGCTCCTGCAGCCCATCTTTTCCCCTTGTCCCTTCCTGACCCCCATATGATTTGATTTAGCCCTGCTTCTGTTCCTAAAACCGTAGGTAAGGGAGCTTTACGAAACTCTGATTTAGCCCTCTAGGAAAGTCGCATAAAATCACCCTGACCCTGCCACTTCTCTGACCCTGAGTGCCTGTCACAATAACTGGTAGAACTGCAGGACTGGGGACTCTGCCTTGTTCTTGGCAGTCTCCCCTTAGCAAAGAGACCCTGGTCCCTGACCTTAGCTTGAGCTGTGAGTCTCTGCACTTGTGAGCAGTTCTGATGCCAACCTGAGCCTGCCAGGATCTCTGTATATCACAGGCTTGTGCTTTCCCCACTATTGCTTTTGGCCAGCTTGTCTCGACAAACCTGTTGTTTCCTGTTGGAGATCTTTGGTTCTGAGTGTACCTATTATCTGTAACCATTTCCTCTGGACTCCTTCCTCTGCAGCTTTCCAATCCCCCTAAAGGCTGACTCACTCTGCTTTTTTTTTCTTTCTTTCTTTTTTTTTTTTTTTTAATTTTATTTTATTATGGGTAAAAATCAAAATTCTCACAATACATACTAACATTTGCAAAATGATATATAAATATATATGCATATATGTGTATTTGCTTACAAAAATGTTATTTATATATATATATATATACATATATTTTAAGAGGTGCTTAGATTACCTAAAATATTACACGATTTTCTCAATTGTGGGTAAAGTTTAGAGAAATGACATGAGAAAGAATGACTCTTTCTGCCATCTTTCATGCAAAGTATGTCCATTTGCCAATATGGACAGTGGGAGGCTTGTATTATGTGGATTATTTTCCTCAGCAGTGCTGGCCGTTGACTGAACAGTGAATCAAATGCGGAGCTTTTATTTTTTTTAATTTATTTTTTATTTATTTTATTTATTTTTTCCTTTTCCTTTTTTTTAAAGATACTTAGATTATGTAAGTGTTACAGAGAATCTATCGGGGATTTTCATATGCCCTGCTTCCCACACCTCCCACATTTTCCCACATTAGCAACATCTTTCATTAGTGTGGTACATTCATTGCAATTGATAAATACATTTTGAAGCATTGCCACTAAGCATAGATTGTAGTTTAGTTTATACTCTCTCCAATGCTAATGCCTGGACCCATCCCACATCAATGGAAACAGTCAGTCTGTGGGGATAGGGACCAAATACTAATATTTAAGAAAATCTCCCTGACTCATTCTAATGTGGCAGCAGCACTGAAAAGCAGTGGTATAGATCCTTGTATTAGCTTGCTTGTAGAGAGGATAAGGAATCGATTATAGAAAACCACATAGGTTGCCAGCCAAGAAACCAAGAGCATGTTGATATTTTCGGTAAAATTTTTTTTTCTGTCACTCTTATGAGCCTAATTATACTCTTTATTTTTGGTAAAAAATTTTTCTATCGCTCTTATGAGTCTAATTATACTCCTCTTAATTCCCCCTCTCAGAAATGGTATGTATAACAATAACTTGATTATGAGGTTTTGAAGACTTTCTTTAAAATTCTGAATTAAACATTCAGTTCAGTACAACTGAATGAAGAGTGCAACACATTTAGTTTATTCTTAGCTGGTGTTATATCTGCTCTGTGAGCTTGTTAAATTTGAGTTTTTTTGCAGTGTCATTACTATTTTTTTTTTTTTTCTAATCTGCTTATTTTTAGTATGTTGTAGTAATTAATCTCTGTTCATCTTGTATTTGTTGTCCAAATATTTAGTCATTTGTAATTGTAAAAAAAAAAAAAAAAAACAGCTTAAACTTTGCAAAGGTCTTTGAAACTGCTGTGGCAACTTCATTTTCAAGGGATGTATTTTCTTTAGTTTGTAGTTATTGACTTATCCCACCAGGATATGTAGTTGCCTTTTATAGGTTAATGTACAGAAAATGAAAACTTAGCACAAGTCCCAGTTTACCAACCTTCCCTCGTTGCTGAGATGAAGCCCATTTTTTGATACTCTTAATTTAGCAAAAGTGTTTTCTTTATTACCCCTGGGATGGGTGTCAGATTTAGGATGAGGACATTATTCACTGTTGATGGTGAGCGTTATTATTTTAAGCTCTAAGGAGTAGAAAACAAGCACCACAGTGCCTTGGCTAGAGTGCACCATGCCCAACCCTTGTGTGATAGTTTTTTATTTTATCATTCTCTTCAATCTTTATTTTTTTCTGCACTTAGATTTTCCTTTATTTGTGACAAATAATATGATTTAAATTCTACAGGTGGTGGAAATCTTTCCTAAAAGCCAGAATTTGAACTAGGAGGGGAGGGAAAGTTCTACATTTTTGGCTCAATTTGACCCCCGATGGCTATTTATTCCTATGTCTTTTTATTTAAAGTCCAGTAATAAATCATTACAAAAGTTGGTCTTTTGTTGACTTCCAAGTGAAGATAATTAGCAAAGGATAATAAAAGCCTTTTTAATTTCCCCAGGTGCCAAGTTGAATCTCTTTTGAGCTTATTAAGTGACTTTCCCTGTGGAATTTGTCCTTCTGGTTGGTTAAACCATTCCTCCTATATGCTTAAATTTTAACTAAGTCTGAATACTAAGTCCTTCAGTCTGACCATAATAGTTTTCTTTTTAAGATGTCAGACATTTTTTTCCATATGTTCAGCCGGAATTGTCCTTTTCTTTTTTAAAAATAATTCCACTGAAGCAAGCTAATGGAATTACCATCTTGGCTGTTTATGCTTCTTGTGTTTTCAGTGTATCTGGTACCAGACAATGTGACATGGTAGTCACTTAACAGATAGGGTATATTTATTTTGTGACACAACAAAACTTGAAGCTATAACTCATTTAGTGCTGTCCCCACTCTTTCCCCCCACCTCCCCAGGTGAAGTCTAATTTCTTTAGCATCTTAGGCCAATACCCTATACAATTACTGACTTTAAAAAGTGAAATGAGGCACTAGAGGCCCAGATAGGCTTAGAGTCATATTTGGGGTCTGGTCTTTCCAAACTTTGTGGCCCTGGGCAAGTCATTTAACCTGAGACTCCCATTTTTTCTTAGGTAAAATGGTAATGATAGTACCTACCAGTAAATCATCTGCTGTTGGACAGAGAGTAGTAAACTGTAGTCTCACTAAGCCTGGCTGCCTACTGGACTCTCCCAGAGAGTTTTAAGTATGCTGATCCACGTGTCCCACCCCCAAAGATTCTGATTTCATCTGGGGATAAGAGTTAAAACAAGGAAAGACAATGGTGGTTTGGACTAGTTGGTATCGGCAGAGAGAGTGAGAGAAGATTGGATTTAGGATATCATTTGAAGGTAAATATAACACATTTGATGGATAAGATGTGAAGCGTTAAAAAAAGGAGTCATGAATGATTAAAATTTGGGGCCCTGAGCCAAAATAATGGCACCGTTTACGGAGATAGAAAACTCTAGGATAAAGGACTTAAAACTGCCTGCGTCTTAGAAAAGAGTGAAAGTCCACATGTGCCAAAAGGAGTATGTTGGTATACATTTCCTTTGTTCTCTCAAAAAGAGGATTGCATTTATCCTAAAATCAGGTCCTCAATCGTTTCCATCCCTTCCTTCCTCCATCTTCTTTTCTCTGAACATTCTTTAGAATTTCAATAAACGTAACTATTACTGTCTTTCCTGTTCTTCATTGCTGTGGATTTTAGGTATCTAGGAACTGTATGGATTTAGTCTATTTGGGACTAATTCTACTGCCAGGACTTTTCTCTCCATAATCATGCTCTTTTGTCTCCTGAGGTGCCCCAAACCACATAGACGTTCTCTGGAGTGGAGAAATTAAATGAACCCACTTGATATAAAGTAGGTGCTAAGCAAATATTACTTGAATCTGTGTCTGGTGAGTGACTGGAATAAGATCAAGATGTTCACGTTTTGAAAATAGAACTTAAATGCAGGAGTGTTTTAGAAATCTCATAGTGGTTTCTTACTGTGTCCGGGCCCACTGTACCTTGCTTGACAATGGCCACAGATATGTCTGCAGACCTAGGACGTGAGGCTGACTGCACGATTCCAGTACGTGGTGGTAGAGCGTGAGGTGCAAGCATTGCATCAGGAGAGTCTTTAGACACTGGGTGGTTTTTATTTACGGTGTTAGGAGGTTCTTGAAGCATCCGTCCTCCCTTTGTTCTTGTTCTACCTGTGGATTGGGTTGGGCTGATGTCACACTGTGTAGGTGTCATTGCTTTAATGTCACTGAGCACTGCACAGGGTCTTCTAAGTCTTTGCAGCCCACCAGCTGTCATTCACACATCCTAGTTCAATCTTCTCAGTGGAGGTTTCTGTCTTCTTTTTTAGCCACATCCTGACAGACTAGAAGGTGGCAGCTATGCTTTACTTGCTTTTACTCAAATGAGTTCTAGATCTTTGAGCCTGTCTTGTCTAACCAGTCTTAGTGGCTTTTTAAATACTGCCCACAGTGCTTCTGGCAGAGGAGCCATCCCAGAACCAGAGCCATTCTGGGGCGTGGTGGGGTTCTCGTGCACTGGCCCATATGCAAGGTGCTCCTTTATGGATTTCCTAGTTTTCCAGCCTTGTATGATGACTTGTTGGATCTTTTACATGCCAGGTTGTGACACTGCTTGTCATCAGTAGATTAGGGTGTCACACCTTCCCTTCTTCTGGAGAAGGTATCTGTTTCGATAGAGTAAAAAGCTGTTGCTGTTGCTTGTGGGCAATTTATGTTGTTTTGTGTGCTGCATAATTGGCAGGTAGGCTTGAGTGTCTTTTCTGGGTATTTTTTGTGTGTGTGTTTTGAGACCTTTTTAAAAAATAAAGATTAATTATTTTTTTCTCTCCAGTCGAGTCACAATGGACATAAGAAGCAGGTGCCAGTCAAACTCCGATGAGTCATTCTGAGAATAAAACAGGAGCAAAATGATGTTATTTGAGTGTCTGCTTCTTTTAATAAAATGTTGGAACCAGACATGTAGCAGCCTGTTTTTATGTTATAAAGTGCATAAATAGCTCTACGTTAAAAAAAAAAGTTGTAATAACTCAGACAACTTTCACAGCTTTATATTAATTTTTCAAGTATATTTTAGAAGGGTTGACTCATTCAGAACTATAATCCAGTTATATCTTCCTATGAACACATTACTTCTAAAGTCGGTGGGGTTAACTGTCCTGCAAGCATTTATGTCAGCTAATTCAATAATGCTCTTTTCCATATGCAAGGTGTTGAAAACTGACTCCCCACACTAGCACTGTATCAGTGGTTCTCTGATGACCTTATAATTATTTTATTTAAAAAAAAAAAAACTTTTTAAAAGGATAGGATATGGAATTCTTGAGTTGGAAGGGAACTTAGGGGCCATTTAGTGTAACAGTGCCTTATACAGCTTGGTAGCAATTAATTATCCATCTTCTGCTTGAACACCTCTCAGCAATCAACAGTGCACCCCTTTTAAGACAGTCCACTTCATTCTGAGACAGCTCTAGTTCTTAGCAAGTTCTTTCATGTGTTGAGCCACAAATCATTCTTTCTTGTATCTTCTTCCTATTGGTCTTTTGGGGCCAGAGAATCTCTCTTCCCTTCATTTCATAATGGTTCTTCATTATTTGAAGTAATTTATTATAATCTCCCTCTCCCTTAAGCACTCTCTTATGTGACATGGGTGCAGGTTATCCTGGATTCTCCCCTCTGGGTGTTCCACACTTTGTCCTTGCTAAAGTCTGGTTCTCAGGAACAAACAGAATATTCCAGTAGTGTTTAATGGTGCATTCTAGACTGGGGCAGTTATCTTCCTTGTTACTGGCATTCCCTCTCACAAGGAAGCCCAATGCAGAATTAACTTTAAGGAGCAGCTATATCCTACTGCTTACATAAATGAGGCTTAGAAGCAACAAAAACCTCTATTTTCTACATAGGGCAAATGCTCCCATCTTGCATTTGCATAGGTGAATTTTTTTAGGCCTTTTTTAAGGATCTTCAGTTTATTCAGTCCCCCCAAATCTTCTTCAATTCTGATTTCTTTCATGTCGTCTGCACTTTAATTGTGCCCAGTATGCCCCTATCAGGCGTAATTTAAAACAAGTAAACAAGGCTTGTACAGCATGTTGGGGTTCTCCAAGGTCTCCTTTTTAATTCAGATCAATCTATTGATAAGCATAGATGGGCAGAGATTTGAGAACTCTACATGATTTTTGGCACTGAATCCTTATACAATTCCATTTTACAGAAGAAGAAACAGAGACTAAAAGGTTAAGTAAGGTAGTGGTGGAGCTGAGATCAGAACTCAGCAGTTTGGCTCCCGAGTTATGCATTTACTCTATCCAGGGCACCTGTTGGAATCACAGCTGAGCCTCGTGGAGCACAGGCTCTGCTGTCTCTCACTGTGCCCAGTAGTGCCATGTTTTTCTCTGTGTATCTGCTCCATTCCTCACTTTGTTCCTTTGGCGTACCTGTCAAATGCCATGGCTTCGGGATGCCATGGCCACCCTCCCCGCCCGTGCCCAGTTCTCCATGATTGTCCATGCTCAGTCCTGAGTCTGCCTGCCTGTTACTCTGAATCTCAAGTCCACATTCCCAGAAGGACATCTGATTGGCCCATCTGGTCAGGTACCGGGTGTTGGCTGTAATATCTAGGGTGAGCACATTAGATCAGAAGAGAGGAATGGAGCCAAGGAGGTGCCAAGGGGGCTGGCAGGCAGGGAGGAAACAAAGGATAGTTCCAGTAGAAGCCCCTTGGTGTATGTTTGTCAAGTGCTTGTGAGTCCACATTGTTGGATCATCATGGAATCTTGTGGCTCAGGTTTTATAAGAACAGGGCCAGCTGAAAGCCTTCTTAAATTCAGAAGGGGAGGGCTCTATTTAAGTAAATTTGAATAAGAAAGGGAAGGACTTCAGTCTTGGGAAGCTTGATGGTCCCTGGTGGTCCCCACCTTCCTTTAAACCATCCTTCTATTAATCTGCACTGGATTTTTGATCAGGATTGACTGCTAAATAACAGTATTGTTCAGACTTAGGTAATGTAAAGGACCTTTTTTAAAGGGGAAAAAAATCCCTTTAACCTGAGAATACACTGTGCATGAGAAACACTGCTTTAAAAACAATTAGGTCTTCTTCAATATTAACTGAATTCTCACTGCAAAAGAATCCTTTTCCTTTAGAAGCTGTAAATCCCATTACATAAGTCTGTGAATTCTAAAAGTGCATCTCTAGACCCCCATTTTCATAAACAGTGGTTTATAATGTACAGAATCCATCTTTCCTTTTTAGAACACTGGGACAATATTTTCTTATCTTTTGGAACCCCTTTCATTCACAACAGTCCTTCTATGATTAGTGCCAGTTCACTTTAACTGTTCTATAGATTCTCTCAGTTCTTCTGTAGTTAAAATTGATTTTTTTTTTTTTGCTACAAGATATGAATTCATTTACATCAACTAGGTGCTGGGGTTTTTTGTTTCGTTTTGTTTTGTTTTGTTTTAAATAATCCCTATCCTTTCTTTTGCTTCAGTTCTTACAACTAATGTTTGTTCTAACCATTTTAGTCTTGAAATGACTGTCCTTGATAGAGAATGAGGCAAAGAAGAAGTAGGAATTGAAGTTCTGCTTTTTATTTTATCTGTTAAGCTTACACCATCTATCGAAGGCCTCAGGCCTCTCCCATAGATCCCTAATATTCCAAATGGAAGGAAAATAACATTTTGTTAGACTCTCACTTTTTTTAACATACCTTTCCTCCATTCTCAGATGTCTGTGTGTCTTTTATTCCCTATTGAACAAGTGAGCCTGTTTCCAACCTTTTTCCATGATCTTTTTATCTTCTTTTACTAGTTCAAGGACTTCCTGTGCTGCAACAGTGGTGTCTGAATTCACCTCCCTTTTTCCTCTTGTCAAGAATTTTCACAATTAGTCAGCTTGTTGCTTTACAGGGCCTTCCAGACTTCTGCCCCTTTTTGGGTCTCAGTGATTTTGAAATATGCCGTCCTGAGGTCTAAAATACATGCCTGAATTGGTATGGTGTTTCCCTCTTTGACTGCTATTAGTTGCCGCTATTACTATTTTTTTTTTAATGAAGAAAATCATTATTACTTTACCACTTCTGTGTTGATTAGAATCCAGTCCATGGTAGCAGTTCCTCATCTTGTTTCCAGAACCTTCTCAGAGATGAATTTGATGCCAAAGCAAGGCACCAATGCTTTTAGCTAATTGAGACTTCTAGGAGATGTTTGGTAGTTAAAAGTCCTCATTGCTAGTGTAATCTGCTTCTGTGCCAGTTTTTAAATCTATACTGGAAATATACTATTTATTCCTTCTATCTGACCAAATTATCTGTGGTATATTCCCAAGGTGATATCATTAAATTCTTTCCATCTTTCATTGCTCTTCTTCCTTCTCCGGTTAAGCATAATTTGGCATTAGCAAATGTTTCACTAATTATTTCCAAGCAACTCAGCATGCTGAAGGTGATTGTTTTTCTAGGTTAATATCCAGGACTGGCAGCCAAGGAGACAGTGCTTATTATGTGTGAAGCACAACACTAAGCACATCGTAGAGTTTCTCATGTAATACTGCTTAAGGATAACATTTCTTTTGAATGGTCCATTGGTCTTTTGGGGCCACTTAGAATTCGTAGTACTACTTTTGGAACTTACAGCGATTCAGCATAAGTGCAGGAAGTGTTAAGCCATTTTTTTTTTCCTGTTGTGGACAAGAAATTCTGTTGATGCGTTTTCACACATGCTTATTTTTAGATCAGTTCACACAGACACTTAAAAGAAAAATATCATTTACCATGTATGATAATGACAAGTCCTGAGAGGAAAATATAGCAGTAGGCTTAGGGATAGGGAATTTTTGGATGTCTGATGTTAAAATTTAAAAAGTTAGTAAATATTTATTGCATGGAAGGGATATCCTTGCTGTGTTATTTATGTTGCTTTTCCATATTAGAGAACACACCTGATAGATACTTACACATGCCCTTTACCTGCTCAGTGTATAAGTTAGATGCATCTGTAACATCTGTTATTATTCTCAGTTGCTATATGACTAAGTTGATAGACCAGAATATAAATATTGGGGATATGGTAGACTTTTACAAATAGGATATATCCAAAACCTCTACAGGGGACATGTCAAGGAATATTGGTCAGAGCTAGAAGGCTTTAGAGCTGGGATGCACTTCATTGATTTCCAAATGTCCTGGCTCTGGGGCTCACTGGTTCTCTGGCTCACCTCCATCATTTTGAGAAGAATACTTGAAAAGAGTGAACCTTTTAGTAAGATGAAAAACAGTCTACTTTTTGAAGCAAATAGCTATGTTTTACATTATCAGGACAAGTGGATTTTTTTGTTATAACATTTTGTTATAACTCAGGTGGACTTGAGGGTAATGAGCTAGGATCACAGATGCATAAGCGAAAGGGTATATAAGATGTGGGAAACTTTTGTTCTATAGTACAGGTCCCTTGGGGATGGCAAGCCATAGTTATCCTAGGGCATGCTGGGCTCTGGGCTTGGTTAGTGCAGCTCTTAATATCAGAGCAGATCTGATTTAGTAAGTGGGACCTGTTGGGGAAGGTTCCAGGCAGCCTGGTGATCCCTTGCCCAGGGTGGTTACATTGTGGCCCCAGGTCATCATTCCATGTAGATTGCAGCTAGTGATTGGGAGAGTGGGAACAGGATTCAGCTTCTGGAATAAATAAAAGGCTGGTCATGTTCGAGTAGGGTATCAATGCCCACTTAGGTTAAACGGGCATTGTATTAGCAGCCAGAGGGGTGCTGAGGCAAAGTACCAGAACTCTGTTGGCTTTTATAAAGGGTATTTATTTGGGGTAAAAGCTTACAGTCACAAGGCCCTAAAGAGTCCAGCTCAAGGTACCATAAAAGGTACTTTCTTACCCAAAGTCTATTGCCATGTGTTGAAGCAAGATGGCGGGTGATGTCTGAGGGTTCAGCCTGCCTTCTTCCTCTTAAGGCCCCATGGTCCCAGCCTTTTCTGATCTCAGCTGTAGGCTGGTATAAGGCTCGTCTCTCTCCCTGGGGCTTGTTTCTTTCTGGGCTCAGCTGCTCTGCTCTCTTCACAAGGTCAGCTGTAGACTATCAGGCTCATCTCTCTTCCTGGGGCCTCTGCTGTATCTAATGAGCTGCATCTCTTCCTCCGCTGTGTCTTTTTTTGTGTGAGTGTCCATTGACCAAGGGGGCTGGTACTCAACACCCTACTGATGTGACCAAATCAAAGCCCTAATCTTAATTTAATCAAGTAAACATAACTTTTGAATTTAATACAATCAAAGGGTATCTTGCCCAGTTAACAAACATAATCAATATCTCTTCTTGGAATTCATAAATAATATCAAACTGCCATGGGCATAAAGACAGGACTTTGCTTCCAGTCATTTAAGTAGATGGAATTGTTCCCCAAATCAAAGGAGATGTGGACGCTGAGCTGGAAAGAGCAGTAAATGGCCACTGTACAGAGCCCGAATCGGCACACTGTACAGGAAAAGTAACTGATGCAACTGAAAATTTCATTTCCCCTCTGGCTACTGCAATTGTGGTCCTGAAATTTGAGACATATTGCTGAACAGTTTCTATTTAATTCTGAGTCTTTTAAAGGTGCTTAGTTTCTTCAGTGACATTTTTGAAAATGTATTAAAGTCTTAACCTGTAAAGCACCCAGTTTTTTGTTCCCCATACCGCTGGTTCCTTCCTTTGTGCCCTCCTTGACTGAACAGCTGCTGTCAGGTTCACAGCCGAACATTCTAAGTGACTGTTCTGCACCAACCATACAGCCTGTGAGGTTTCATCATCTCTTTTGTAGCTCCAGTAGCTACCTCTGTATTTCTAATTATATGTAAACACTATATATAGTATAAGATACCAACCAGTGAAAACAAAATAAAATACAAACCTTTAAACTGTTCAGCCAGAAATTGTTTTGTTACAGAAGCTTGAGCAAAAACGACTAGAAATTTCTAGACGATGAAATTTTTTTTTCCAGTGAGCAAAAGAAAAAACATATTAAACCTTTGACAAGGACCTAGGGTAACACTCATAATGTCCTATAAAGTAGCACCTAACTTTAACCGCGGTTAAATTCTGCAGCGTGCCTCTAAAGCAGGGGTTCTTAACAACAGGTCTGTGAGCTTGAATTGAAATTCAAAAAAGCGTTATTCTTGTGGGATGTGTTATGGGTGTGATATATTTATTATATAATACATAGTATAGTCTGGGGTCCATGGTTTTCACCTGACTGGCAGAGGGGTCCGTGGGACAAAAAAGGTTAAGAACCCCTGGTCTAAAGTCTCTTGCTAGTTCTGCAATTATTATTCTTTTATTAGATTCTGTGACTGTTAAAAGCATGACTGTTTAATGACCTCAATCTAGGTCAAAAGCTTGAGTGATTAACGTGGTTTCTTTAATGTCTGATATTGGAAGCCACTGAGTAAAAAGATATATAATTGGACTCTCCTGAATATGTTCAGGAGATAATATGGTAGATATTCTTATTCCAGTTAACTCTTACTTATACTTAAAATAAAGCTGAGTGTGCAAAAACTTAACTGTTCTATAACCATATTACTAGGCAACAAAATGACTTTGTATCTTGTTCTGTTCTCCCTCCTACCTACCCACCTCTGCATTTCTGTTGCATAACCCCTACCCAGATGACAAATTTTGGGAAAACGTGGACGTATTTAATATTAATTTACAAAATTGTAGGGTAAAATCCACTTTTTTACTGTCTCGATGTATTCATTGGTCACAACTTTAAATATTATCCATATAAATAATAAACGTTAATAGCTACATTAGTGTCCTTAAGACTTTTGTTTTTCCCAATTCAAGTATTTTGAAAGGGAGATTGATGTTATCATCTCTGGGGAGGATAGAAACTGGGTGATAAGTATTATTTATGCTACCTTGCTAACATAAGGTCATTTAATCCTCATTTTTAACCCTGTTTTTATGGATGAGGAAGCTAAGCTCCGAAGGTAAATCATTTGCCCACTGTTAACAAGAAGTGTCATAATCTGATTTGAACACAGATCTGACTACAAAGCCTATTTTTTTTCCATCATGGTCTGCTTTTCTGATTTCAAAAATTAAAATAAAAGCTAGAATTTTTCTTCTTTTTTTTCCCTCTCTCACTTCCTCCCTTTCTCCCCTTCCCCTCTGCTCAAATAGAAGGCCTCTCCCCATCCCCACTCCAGACTCCCACCAGCCCTGGCCTAAGCAGCTATCATGGCCAAGGCTGGGTATCTTTCAGCTTAAGGCATTGAAGCATGCACGAGTTCTAACAAAGTCAGTATAAATGACATCATCCTGATTGCTCTAAATGTCTAATAACAATGGGCAAGAAATTCTTCCCCAATGACATCAATGGCATAAAGGTAGAAGAGCTTGAAGGTTCATGTGTTTTGCACAGTCAGAAAATTTTCAATGTTGCTGCACCAAAGGATAATGAGTTTCAGACTGCACCAAGAATGCAGCGTTTGCAGGTGACTGATGGTCATACGAGTTGTCCAGCAGCAAAATATTATATCAAAAATAAGAAAAATAAGCCTGGGGAGCCAGTGTAGCTCAGTGGTTGAGCTCCGGCTCCCACATATGAGGTCCCAGGATCAATCCCTGGCCCTGGTACCTCAAAATAAATAAGTACTTACATATATATGTACATACGTGAACATACCACCTGGAACTAAAATTATAAATAAATAAATAAATAAATAAATAAATAAATAAATAAATAAATACCTGAACATACCACCTGGAACTAAATTTAAGTTCTCAGGCATTGTTCACATAAAAAAATGGATTCCTGTTCTTGAATGACAGTAACACCACAGTTCTTCGTGATGAAGTGGAGCACCTACTGAGAAACGGGAGTTTAAGAGAAGCTTGTCAGAACTCAATAGAGGGACCGGATGTGGTTCAAGTAGTTGAGCTCCTGCTTCCCACATGGGAGGTCCCGGGTTCGGTTCCTGGTGTCTCCTGAAAAAAACAAAAACAAACAATGATAAAACAAATGAGAAAACCAACTCAGGGAAGCTGAAGATATGGCTCAATGGCTGAGCTCCGGCTTCCCACACACAAGGCCCCAGGTTCAAGTCCCAGTCCCGTTACCTTAAACACAAACAAACAAACAAAAACTAGGAATAAATGTAACCAAGGAGATGAAAAACTTGTTTGTTGAAAATTACAAAACACTGCTGTGGATAGAAATCAGAGGGAGGTGGGGTAGTGTGTCCATAAACTTGTATGAGATAAAAATTACATCTGCATTTCACTAACTCCTATCTGAACTTGAGCATTTCCTTCAATTATGAAATTAGGCAACAAACTACAGTGGCATAAACAATACCTATGACCTTGTCAACAGCAGAAATCTCAGATATTTTATTATCACAAAACTAAATAGGGAAGTTTTACAGAAAAGTCAACCAAATCTGAGGGGTACATGAAGGTGTCTATAGAGAACTGTTGATGAGAAAGCTCTGAAGCGTTTAACAGAAATGGGCTTCAATAAGGAAGCATCAAGGCAAGCTCTTATGGATAATGGCAACAATTTAGAAGCAATATTGAATATACTTCTTAATAGCAATAAGCAGAAACCTGTTATGGGTCTGCCTCTGAAAGGTAAAGGAAAAGACAGGGCATTGGCTCACCACTCTCTATTCCCTTTCTGTTTCCTGAGAAAAGACAGCAGACAAATAAGATCTGAAGATGATGGGGACCTGGGAAATGCAAGGCCATCAGCACCAAGCCCATTATTTGATTTTTTGAAGTCTAAATGGGAACTTTGAATGTGGAAGAACCTAAATCACAGCTATGGCAGCTTCTTCAAGGGCATCATGGATTGTCAAATACTGAGTAAAAGATAATCAACCAAGAAATTGTTTTAAAATGATAACAGGCAACCAAGAAATGAAAAGCCTCCTCATTTTCAAAGAGAGACTCCAAATTCAAAGTCAATTTTAGAAGGCAGTGAATTACCTAGAAACAGGTTCTGAAAGACTAAGTTCTTCTTCAGGATCTGAAGTATGGCTTAAAGAGAGAATTAAGTGTGGTAGACCCTATTTAGATATTGTAGAACTAAAGATACTTTGTAAGAAAATGAAATAATGATAGTTTTAAAAATAAGAAATAAAATTTTTCTTATTAATTGTGTTTGGTTATTTAGTTGGCTTCATTTTTTAAGAAGTTTTGGATCACAAAAGGGTTACAACCATGATGGGGAGGATCATTGGTGTGGGGGATCAGTGATGGGGGATACATGGGAGGAGCATACATATAAGGCATATAAATGTGTTCAGATGTTCATGGGGCATTGTCATGGTGGGTGGAGATTCACACAATAACTGAAAGAATATCGAATTCCCTTCCTGGGGAGCTCTGCCACATTCTCTAGTGGGACAGCAAGAATCTTATCTTAAGTACAGGGGCAGTGATTGGTGAAGGAGGGTGCACCATTGACGGACTTTTGGTATTGATGACTGTACTTATGAACCTTTACTTTAGAAGTTTATAGGGTACCTAAGAGTTACCTCATGAGAGCCTCCTTGTTGCTCAAATGTGGCCTCTCTCTAAGCCAAACTCAGCATATAAATGCATTACCTTACCCCACGTAGGACAAGACTCCCGGGGATGAGCCTCCCTGGCACCAAGGGATTACTGCCAAGCACCAACTAGCAATGAAACTGGAAAAAGACCTTGACCGAAAGGGGGAAAAGGTAAAGACAAATGAGTTCATATGGCTAAGAGACTTCAAAATGAGTTGGGAGTTTGTCCCAGAGTTTACGCTTATGCACATCTCAGCAGGATCTCATTGACTGCCAAAGTAAATGCCACCTCAAATAGCAGAGGTCCTGAAGGCTCTGGAGACATCCAAACACTATAGGCAGGGTAGACAGATAAGGATTTTGGTGCCTTGCCAGTGGGCCCTACTTTGGAATTTATGCTACTTGTTGTGACAGAGTTGGACTCAGTTGTGGTTTACCTACACATGGCTCTTCTACCCCTTCTATTTGAACCTATAATTAGTACTAGAGTTGGTAGGTGTACATCCAAGAGACAAATCTTTGTGCTGTCCAGGTATCAGCTGGGCTCTGAATCTCAACAGAGTTGTAACACCTGTTCTACAGTTCATTGGACTTACCCAGGACAACTAACAAGAAGATGATGATGGACAATACCCATCCCAAGGAACAAAGAGAGTCTGCATCTGCAAGCAAGATAGTCCCATCCATCTTTCCCATAGGATATAAGCCCCCTCTCTATTAGAGGTGGAATGGGCATCACCATCCCAGAATCCTTAGGATTGGGGAATGAACTATGGACTAGAGTAGCCTTACTGGTATTCTGCTATAGATTTATTGTGATTCTAGGGAAGAACTTATATCATTGATGTGGAGGCAGTGGCCACTGAAGGTTTTGAGGGGAGAGAAAGGGAAAATCAGGAGTAATATAGAGGCATTTTTGGGACTTGGGAATTGTCCCGAATGACATTGCAGCGACAGATACAGGCCATTATATATCTTGCCATAATCTACAAAATTGTACTCGAGAGGATGTAAACTACAATGTAAACTATAATCCATACTTAGTGGCAGTGCTCCAAAATGTGTTCATCATGTAATGAATGTACCACACTAATGAAGGATATTGTTAGTGTGGGAAAATGTGGGAGGGGTAGGGAGCGGGACATAAGTGAATCCCCTGTTTTTTTATGTAACATTTATGTAATCTAAGTATCTTTTGAAAAATAAAAAATAGCAAAAAAAAAAGGTACTTTGTATGCTTCAAGTTCTCAGCACAGTGATGGGGCTTTTAAAAAGAAACAGCTCTGTACAAATTAGACCAAGAAGAAGTCCATTTTATGCAGAGGCAAAAGTCTACTTCCTCAAGAAGCAATGGATTATGATAATAAAAAAACCTGGTAAAAGAGAAAAACAAACAGCAAATCCTGGTCATTTTTATGACAGAAAACCCTAAACAATAAATAATGAAGCTTTACATTTTAATGTAAATGCTAATTACCAGAGTCCTGTTAGAACTAACAGCTTCATTGGTGACCCAAATGGAGAGACAGACATGGCACTGAAGGGGGAAGTAAGTGGGGGACCTAAGTCAGGAAGACCCTTCACAGCTACACCCTGTGATGAGAAAATATTTTATAATAATGGGCCCAAAAGAAGAATCATCTCTTCTTATGGGGTGTGCAAAAGCAAGGAAACCTGGAGATAAATTTTTGCACTCTATTGGGAAGCCACCAGGTTTGGCCTAGTAAAAGCTGATGCTCTCCAGTCTTCAGGTATGGCAGCAGGTGCTAAATCCATTAATTATGGAAACTGTGAAGGGATGCTACTAAGCAACATCAGGTCCATTCACACAAAGGCTTGAAAGAAGGTACCTGTGACCAAACTCTTGAATTCCGCAGAGGAGGTAATGGCTAGCCAAGATGATCAACTCAGCCAATCCAGCAGTTTACCAAACTCCCAAGGCTTGGAACTCAGATGACAGGGTGCTTTGTGAAGAAAGGAGCTGTTGACAGAAACAGCCTGGTCAAACCTGTTGATAGACCACATGCTTTCCCTTCATGACAAGATGCAGCCATTGTGGACGTTATTATTTGAAGAAAGAAAAAGCAGATTTTCAAGGAAAAAAATAAAGTTTCAATCCATACAAAGAATGGGAAAAAATACTGAGTTAAATAAAGCAAATGCCTTTTACAAATGAAAGCTTTTTTCCTTCTGTCATCAGTAAAACCAATGGTTCTAGTAGATAAAAAATCATAATAATAACTGGAATTTATTGCATATGTGTGAGGAGCCAGGAACTGTCCTAATTACTTTGCTGCATTATTTCATTCAATCCCCACAAAAAGCTGTGAAGGGGCCTTAGTAGTTAAGTAATTTGTCTAAGGAAACAGCTCTTAACTGTCTCTCTCCATAGTCTGTGTTCCCAGACATAATTCTGTAATGCCTTTCTTGATTATCCTCTATATTTTAAATGTTATTGATTACCATATTATAATGAGAAAAAGACTCCTGATATCTAAGGCTAGGGTTGGTTGGCTATAAAGAAAATTCTGCTCATTAAATTATTAATCATTTGTTGTATTTAAAGTCCTAAACTTTATCCAGTCTTTGATTTTTAGCTTGGAGTAGCATCAGATAGTGGGTATATGTGATATCATAAGTAGTGGAATGATAATGAAAGACATAAAGACTCCAAAACGGTCTTGCCAGCTCATGACAAATTGTCATGTGGCCATCACTTCATATCTGTCACCATAACCTAACCTAGGCCCCATTTTCTCTTAACTGAATTCTACAATAGCCTCAGAATGGTCTTACTTAAAACTTTTCGGTGGATTCCTGGTTCATAAAAAATAAAAATTCAGGTTTGTTATTATTTCTCCCCATCAGGCTCTGCCTTTCCTTGTTCAATTCTCTGCCTAGTCACTGTTACTGGTCCTCATATTCCTGGCATTGCAAATTCATTGTTGGCTCAAGGGCTTTGTTCCTGGTACACTCCCAGCTTTGCACTATACCTTATCTTTTTTTTTTTTTTTTTTTTTAAAGATTTTATTTATTTATTCATTTATCCCCCTCTTGCTGCTTGTGCTCGCTGGGTCAGCCAACCGCGCCGTGCGGGTGGGCTTGCCTTCACCAGGAGGCCCCGGGAACCGAACCCGGGGCCTCCCATATGGTAAACGGGAGCCCCACTGATTGAGCCACAGCCGCTTCCCTATACCTTATCTTAACTTCTGTGTCATTCAGGCCTCAGGTCAGCTGTCTCCTTGGAGAAGCTTCTGCCATCACCCAGTATAAAGCAGTAATATTAGCAAGAGCAGCAGTGATAGCAGCAAGAAAGAATATAGTTAACCTTTATTGAGCTCTTCCTTTACTAATGCCAGGCACTGTTCTTTTATTATTATTTTTTCAGGCATTGTTCTATACATGTATTAACTCATAACCCCCATTTGAGTTAGGTACTATTATTATCTCCATTTTACAGATGATGAAACTGAGGCACAGAGCATCTGTCAATCACTTGGCACATAATAGGCACTTAAATATGTTGAATGAATGAATCAACAAATGAACGAACTAATGAACAGTAGGTCTTACTATTAGATGGCGATATTTGTGATGAGAGAGAGAAAATTTCAGAGAGGGCACTTTGGCTATAATTATATGAGAACACCAAAAGCCTTTTCACTTAAATAGCTATTTAGCATTTTGTTTCCTCATGCATTAGTCTGTGTGCATATGAGCATGTGGCAATGAATCTGGGCAGAGGAAGAAAGGAAGACTATGTATCAACATGCTCAGAAATCCAGAAGTTTCTGCTCAGGAGGTACCAGGCAGTTGCTAGCAACAGATTATAGTCACTGCTTATCTTTTCAAATATAGAGATTTAGCCATGATCACAAAGCACTATTTGACTTTGTGACTGAGTGCTGGATGCAGATTAAGTAAGGCAACGATTGCAGTAGAATGGCTCAATAAAGGCTCAAGTAAGACACTTAAAATTTCATTTTCTAAGTTTTCCTGCTCTGAACAAATGAGGTATTTGGCTTTTTTCCCCCCTGCCTGATGCCTGGCAGGTACTAATTTCATAGGATTTTAGACCTGAAAGATAATATCAAATTATTAGCCTAGCTCCCTCATTTTACAAGGGAAGAGAATAACCCCAGGGATGAAGTAGTTGTGCAGGGTCACACATAATTACTTGGTGGAAGAGCCCCGACTCTCCTCACAGCCACTCAGTGCAGACTGGGTTTAATGACTGACACTCTTAGGGGAAGATGAACACTTGCTCACCTCCAGGGTCATGAATTAAGATGCTGACCCACCAGTATGCTTATGCTTTCCTGATAAGGAAGCCGGTGGTTGGTATAGTCACCAGGATGATGGTGTTTTTATATCCTTGTTTAGTAATACTCAGTAGTATCTTATTGTAGTGCATTCAGTAGCTAAAAGGTAATATTTCACTGCACTGAAACTCTCAGTCCTTCAGAGGTCCAGAATTGGCATTTAGTCATTTTATAACTAAGAATGCAGAATTTGGCCTGGAAAAAAACCTTGGTTTGGTGTGTGCTTAGGAAATACTAAGTGATTTTATGATCAGTCAAAATAATTCAGAGAGCAAAACCATTTTTCTGTGGAGGAGGGAGGGGGAATAAGAATCAAGTGGGACATTACAGACATCAAATATGGAATTTTCAGTATAGCTGGATTCTGAAGAATTGGTACATCATTATCATTATCTCATATTTGGCATGAATAAGAAAAAGTCTTCTCATTCATTTCAAGAAAAGCTAGACTAGAATCGTTTATCTGGGGAGGCTGATTTGATTATATATGGTTTTAAGAAGCACAGGCCTTGGAGAGAACAACAATGAATGAAAAAGCTAAGGTGCTTCAGAAGCCACTATAGAAAGGTGCTTTATTAGAGGGAGAACCTTACAGAAGTCTATTCCTCAAAGCAATGGGTGTGTGAATGTGCCTGCCTGTCTTTGCAGTTTTAGAACTTTGAGTTTAAGAAGAGTAATGATACTATTGGTGGATGTCAAATGTCCGACTGAGCACCAATGGCACTGGGATAAATGCCTGAATGATCCTCCTGAAGAATCCTAGATGTGGTGAAGGTAATATAGAAGTGTGTATCCAGTGTCCTTATTATCCTGAGTTTGTGTGTTTGTACTTGGCGGCCAAGTAGAGATGCCCCCAAGAACTTGGAAATGAATTCGACTTTTCATTTCTTTCTAAAATCAACACATGATATGACCAAAGTCACCTGCAAGCGGGATAGAATGGTTCCTAGATTTAGGGGGTTGACTGTAATTCCACTGAAAGATTAAATGTCAATTTGAATTTGAAGGGATGGTCAGAGAAAGGGTGAGTCCTAGAGTTAAACAGTGGCAGCACTCTTCCCAGCTATATGAAGGGGAGGAGAAGTGGCTGTCTCACAACATCTACACATTGTCTTCTCTTCTTCTGTCTAAGCTTCCTCCACCTCCTTTTTTAACGACACTTGTGGTGGCATTTAGGGTGCACTCAGATAATCTACGATAATCTCTCATCTCGAGACCCTTAACTAAATCACGTCTCCAAGACCCTTGCCACATAAGGTAGCATTCACTGGTTCCAGAGATTGTGACTGATATTTTTTGGGCACCATTATTCAGATTATTACAGTGGCCTTCAAAGTTCACTCTGAACCACCTTGGTACTGACCCAGTGAGGGTGGTTAGTGAGGGGATCCCAGAATCAGCCTGCTCAATCCCCTTGGTATCCATTTCCATTAGAGGGTATTACTTGTCCTCTATGTGCAGCATTGTGCTAGGAAAAGCTGTAAGGGATCCTAAAGAACACGATTAAGATGTATTTCTTTCTCTTAGCAAACTTTATATCTAGGATTATTCAAGGACAAAGCAAGTTCCTGAAAACCTAAACTTCCAGGAAGACTCAGTGAGAACTGCCAGTAGCTCTCTGCCTGGCCTCACTTGCCTCCATCGTGCAGTCTATGAGGGGATGACACAAAAGCAGTCTCAGTTTGTGAGACTGCTTGGAAGCAACAAGGTGGATGTGGTAGATTGAAAGCTACTAGTAAATTCTAATGACCTATGTGAGCAAGCCCTCTAGATTATTGAACAAATCTAAGAGGCCCAGCTTCCATCCTCTATCTATCTATCTATCTAGCCAGGGATAGATAGAACCTTGTATGGGACAGAATGGCAACTGAGCCATCTTAGTTCTACCTTGCTGGGGTGGGGTGGTGAGGGGATTCTCCCTTTTATCATCTCTGCCACCACTATACAGCAATATCTCAGTGAAGGCATTGCCCAGTGGGAGCCCAGAGCGCTTTATGTGGTCATTAAAGCTGATAAGGCTAAGGATTTGCAGAAAATATTACAAATTCTGAAAGGAAGCTACAGAGAAAAAAAAAATTTTTTTTAAAGCATAAAATAGAGTTGTTTGGTACATATCGAGTGGCTGTCAAATTGAATGTAAGGAATGTGTTTTCACCTCTAAGCCAGAAGGAGGATGGGATCCAAATGGCTTCTCACATCCCTCGAAGTGTTGCCTCAATTCAAATAAAAGAGCCTTGTTTCTCTTCTACATGGAAGGAGTCTGGATTGATATGTTACCCGTATGTCCAAACATTACCTATTTCTACAATGTCCAATGATAGTTCCTTGAAAATTCATATTGTAATCTTTACAAACTCCCACCTTGCAAATGAATGAGAATGCTGGACTTTTTCCCAGGTGCCCTCAGCTGGATATTCCTGAGGCCCCGAGATTATTATTATTAAGCCTGCTTTCTGCTAGCTGGGGCCACCTGCTAGAAGGATATAGGAAACCAGGTGCATACCACAAGGAGGCGCCTGTAGACGCCACGAGCGGGCGTCAGTTACCTATGGGATCACCTGTCACCGCTGGTGGGGGAGCCTGTGTGGCTGTGTGCACTGAAGCTCTGACAGCCCTGAGGGGACAGGGCTGGGTGACCATCAGCTCCCGTTGGCCGAGTGCTTCACTTTCTGCCTCCTGTGTAGATATCCTCCTCTTACCTTCTCAATGTAACTCTCAGTCAGGACATCCCAGAGCAAAACCTTCTGAACCCCAGGGTGTCACTCCGTAAATACAGCTTCATGTACACCAGGGGTTCTTAACCGTTTTTGTTCCACGGACCCCTTTGCCAGTCAGATGAAAACACAGATCCCTTACTAAGTCCACACTGTACTGTGTATTATTTAATAAATATATCACACCTGCACCAACACATCCCCACAAGAATGCTTTTTTGAATTTCAATTCAAGTTCATGGACCCCTTGTTAAGAACCCCTGCTATACACTGTCTTCTTAAGGCTTTTCCATAGTTCTGAGTTCCATGTTCATGTGTGGAGAAGTCCGTATTCTGTGCCTTGAACCAGCAGCCCTCTTCAGTGGCCTGCTCTTGAGAGTTAGAGAGGCCAGGTCACCACTCCAGACTTTCCTCTTGTTTTCGTGAATGTTTTCCTCAGGTCCCCTTATTATCTGACCTTGGTTGAGGCCCTATCAGTTCATTAAGATTGCTTTAATTACTCTGATCCTCATTTAAGGGAATGGGTTGATTCCTAGTCTTTTAATCCTAGGAGGGTCCTTTGTCCCATAGAAATTCCTGACCACAAATAATAAATGAGGGAGAGAGATGATATCTCTCCCTCAGTATAAATGGATATGGGGGGGTGAGAAGTGACACCTAACTCCTCACCTAAGAACATTTGAGGCCCAGGCCCTCCCCAGCCCCTCCCCTGCCCCCCAAAATCCATTCACACAAAGCAAGTGCAGTCTGAAGACATCAGCTCAGCTCAGAGCGGAGTGGAAAGTGGAGAGCTGGTTTAAATGAGGCTCTCTGTCCAATCCAGGTGCTGAAAACTGGAAGCAGTCCACTGTGGTCCTTGTCTAGGCTGTGGTTAAGGATAATCTAATAAAGGATTTTTTAAGAGTTTGTAAGATTGATATGCCCCTATATGACAAATGATATGTGGATTTTGATTATATAAAACTAGGGGGGAAAGATTATGCTTTATCTAAAATGAGCCATAGTAAAACACAATTATTATGTATGTGACCTTGGGCAAAGCTGGTAGAATGGGTATGACAATACCTAGTCTGGAGCCACGTGACCTCCAATGTGATAACTAAAATCATGATGCTCACCCTGTGCCTTTCTGCTTGGAAAGCTTTCAGGGGCTCACACCAGCTGCAGGATGACATCCAGACTTCTTTACCAGCATCATCTCTGTGATCTGGCCCTGTATGCTTTTTAAGGGTCATGTCTTGCCCATAGTTACCTTACCCTCTGAACTTTGCTAATGTCACCTTGTTTGTACCCCCCATCCCACATTACGCTGGTTCTCACACCCCACACTACCCACCTGCCGGGGATATCCACCCCCGCCACCATCCTTCCATCACCACCACTCCCACTGCCACCCTCATGCATTTGCTCATGCTCCTCACCTTTGTAAAAGGACTAAATGATTTTCTGGTTTCATATAGTAACAGAATCCCACAGGCATGCTTTTCTTGTAGAAATTGTTACAGCACTGGCTGTGGTTAGTGCCTTTATCAGTGGGTGGAGAAGCTTTTGCTTGCCCTCAAAAAAAAAAGTAACCACTCCTTTGTCAACTTGGTTCTTGTTTATTTGGCAAATATTTATTAAGTGACTGCTGTGTGTTAATACTGGTGTTAGGAAGATGAATAACACGACATCTATTGCCTTAGGGAGCTCCCATTCTGGAAGGGGAGGCAGACTCATAAACAAACAGCAGGGCTTTACTGGGGAGAACAGAGCGCTGGGAGCACAGAAGAAGGTCCCTGACCCTTGACCTCAGGAAGACTGCAGAAGAAAACCCATTTTGGTGGGTCTTATTCGAAGAATTGGCATTGGGTAGGCAGTAAAGAGAAGAAAAATGGGTATTTGAGATACAGTGCTGTTGCTATCCCTTTCTAGTAGAGGGGTAAGGGACTGATTTAATCTAATCTCATTTAATTCTCACTAGAAAGTAAAATAAGCTGTTTAAAAATTTTCTTGTTCATTCTGTACTTCTAGAACTCCATGTATTTTAAAAAGCATTGTCAATATTGCACAAGGTATAGCCTGACTGAATCTGTTAATCCTGAATCTGTTGCATTGTGAAGGTGATTGTCATATGACTTGTAATGATCTTAAGAAATTTAAAAATCCATTTGTGAACATAAATTCTAATTGAAAGAAAGATTAAATGATCCTAGTGAGTTAGATAATTGTGACATTTGCCTACATAAAGCTTAATATTTATTTTTGCATCTGTCTTTGTCCAAAAAAAAAGCAAAACAAAACCCAAAAGTATTAATAGTGTATGTTAAAATTGTTTAATATATTTAAAATTTTCTCTGTCTCAGTCTTGTATAAAACTATAAACCTGTTTAAAATTCTTTGTTGCTTTTGGGAATCTTTTATGTAATATGAGGAAATAAAGTGAGCATTTATGGGGATAAGAATCGAAAAAAATGAAAATTGGTATTTCTGCTTTTGAAAATGAATCAATTATCATTTTTAAATGCTACTTTTAAAATCTAGTACAAATACAAGATGTGCAGGTTTTCCTTTTTATTATTAAAAAACCAAGGGGAAGCATGTAGCTTTTAACATATTTTAGGTTCTCAGATAGTTAGGAAATATATTTTTGATCTGAATAATAAATGAAACATTTCTTATCAAATAAGAAAACTGTCCTTTTTGAAGGTTACGAGAAGACTGATGATGTTTCAGAGAAGACTTCACTAGCTGATCAGGAGGAAGTAAGGACTATATTCATCAACCAGCCCCAGCTGACAAAGTTCTGCAATAACCACGTCAGGTAGGAACTACCAAAGAATGCTATGGGGCCAGCAAAAAAAAGACATCCAATAGATGTCTTCCCTGCTGGCTGAGATAAAAATGCTCGCAAGGAGCTTTCAGTTAGGCCAGTTAATATTTGAGAGCTCCCCGGTGGCAGTGTGAATAGGTTGTTTCTTTCTCCCTCTTCTATCCAATAAAAGAGGTTTTAATAATAACCTGGAAGCAGGAGGAAGCTGAAAAAGGACACAGTCATACTCTACCAATTCTATATATAGTGTCTAAATAATGAAAGCTGCTCATGGGTAAATAACTTTGTCTTAAACTTGTTAATAGTACAGCCAAGTTTAACATTGGGAGAGGACTTTGCTGAGGACTCAACTTTGGCTCGATAGTCTTTAGATACAGACTTTTGATAGTTGTGATCTTGACTATGATGTTAAGGATTGGAGGGCTGTGAGAATTACTTCAGTGTCATGTTTTCATTCCAATAATAATATAAAAAGTATCAGCGTCAGCACTGGTCACTAAGTACTGCCTCTGGGATTAAGTGAACATTCTCAGCACAAGCAGTGTTTCTCCAGTGATAGAAATGTTGCTTTAAAATTAACACTTACAACTTCACATTCTTTAGTAACATATCTCAGTTTGGATAGTGTCCTGTATGTCTTCTTTAATCTCCTTTCGATATATACAAGGGGAAGATCTGGATTGTCCAAGACCTAAACAGTGATATCTTATTTCTTTTTGGTGCACATCTGGTGTTTATAGTGTGGAGTGCTAGCCAGGTTCCTTGAGGGGCCATGAAAAAAATTCAGGCAGAACCCCAGTTATTACCCTATTTCTCTGAAGTTACCCAGGGAAGGTGTATGTATTATTTTCTGGTCCTGGTCAAATTGCTGATTTTTTTTTTTTTTTTTTTTGCAAGTTTTTATTTTCTATTAATGTATGCTATACACCATCTTAACTAAAGGTGCTTTTTGTAGCCTACTCTCAGTAATGTTAAGTGGGATTGGCCAAAAAAAGAAGACAAAAGATAGTATGCAGAAAATAAAGCCTGTGGTATCCAGTCTTTACTATTTATTTAGCCAGTTTCACTCTTTTTCATTTATAATAACCCTTTGGAATATTCTCCCAATTTTAAATAGCAGGCAAACGTTTTTTATAAAAAATTTTTTATGTAATTTGTTTTTTTAAAATTTAGTGATAGCAGAACTTAGTAAAGTTGGGTGCTAATTGCAAAGTAATCTGGTTTTATGCTACTTTTCATTTTTCTTTTCCAGCACTGCAAAATACAACATAATTACATTCCTTCCAAGATTTCTGTACTCTCAGTTCAGAAGAGCTGCTAATTCATTTTTTCTCTTTATTGCACTGCTTCAGGTAAAGTCATATTGTAAATTTTAGTTCAAAGTCAAATGTTCAGGAATTAATAAATCCCCTGACCAATCCCCTGAAGCTTTTTTAACGCAGGGAGATAAGATGGTTTTGGTGGACATTTCCTGCTCCTGTTGAAATGTCTGAATTCCACTACCCTTTCAAGCCTATCTGATTGATTTCTATCAGCTTAGTTTAAATATTCTGTGAATTTGATAATAGCAAGGACTGTTCATATGGTGATGAAGGGACTGGGACCTTTGCTTAAAATATTGAATCATTTCATAACTGTAAAAATGTCAGTTCTGAGCCTTAGAATACAAGAATTACCACTTGAAATACTTGTGTTTCTCTTAGTATTTGAGCGTTGTCATCAGGAAAATATTCTATATTTAATTTAAAAGTAGCATATATTCTTTGTAAAAAAAGAAAGGAAAAACAAGCCATAAAGAAAAAAAATTAAAACTTCTTTTTCTCTGCCCAGAGACAACTACTGTTAAAATTTGAGTGTATATCCTTCTAGTCTTTTTCTTTTCTCCCAAGAAATTGATTGAGTTTACAAAAATGGGGTCATATAATACATATTGCTTTGTAATCTACTTTGCTCATGTAATAGTGCATGGACATTTTCCCATGTCATTCATTGTTTCCCTAAAATATAATTTTTAATGGCTGTATGGTTCTTTAGTATATTGATCTACTGTAATTTATTTAACCAATCCCTCATTTGTAGGTGTCAATCCAAATATAGCTGCTTATCATAAAGCTAATTAAAATGCTCTTTCAGGTACTTATTAGATGTAAGTAATTTGCCTCTACCTGTGACTGTCTGCCAAGACAGTAAAATGAGTGAGGGATATTTTAGAAGGCACTACAACTTTGTTGTTTTAAAATCTATTATAACCTTTCTAGTTCTCACTGCATTTCTTTCTTTGTTTCCTTCAAATAGCAAATACCTGATGTATCACCTACAGGGCGTTACACAACACTGGTTCCTCTCTTATTTATTTTAGCTGTGGCAGCTGTCAAAGAAATAATAGAAGATATTGTAAGTATTCAATTTTTTCATAAACAAATGTGACTGTTATTTTTAATATACAAAAATATTAGTTTCTTCTTAAGTTATTTAAGTGTTGACACAGACTGCTTAAAATGCCCATTCAACTTAAAAATGTATACAATCTGCCCCCATCTCCAGCATTAGTTCCTGTTGATTTCTGTGGGATTAATATTGAAGAATGCTTGTTACAGTGCTCTCTTATTTTTGTAGTTTTAATAATGAAAGGACAAAATTTGAATTGATTCTTTCCATGGTGTTGTGAAGAGCCACCAACAATATTAATAGCATTTATTGAGCTTCTGGGTCTCTGTGCTTGCTCTGTGTACTTTAATTTCTTAGGTTGGGTAATGGTTCTTCAAGGTAGTATTGATATTACACCCATTTTACAGATGAGGGAGAAGAAGGACAGAGGGATAAGGTAACTTGTCCAAGGGCACACAGCTAATAACTGGGGCTGCTGGGATTCTGGAGCGTGTCAGCTCCAGAGCCCTACCTTCTCATCACTACTCTTAAAATGCCTTGTCTGTCTTTTCTTTTTCCTAGTGCAACTATAAACTCTCTAACTGTGGTTTCTAGAACCTCTGTCTTTGAAAATATGTGGTTAATAAAATGGCATCCAGGGAGATTTTTTTTTTTTTTTTAAATAAGATCCTTATTGGCAAGATATAGTCAAGGGGTACTCTTACAAAGCAGCTATTCAGCCAGTCTCTGAAGAATGTAATGATAGTATTTTGTGAGTTAGTTTTCCAATTAAGTCAGGATGTTACAAAATCAAATAAAAATTGTCTAAAAGAATGATTTAACAAGACGTTTATAAAATAAAGTATGAAGTAATATAAATTTTGAAATACTACTTCCTGGAAAAGGGGAATTATCAAATTATAGTTTGGGTAGTCTAATAAAGAGCAATCTCTATTGGTAATTATAATGAATATACATATTCATTATATATTCAGCAAATGAAATTAAGTGTCAGACATTCATTAGGATATGTAATTAGGATGGGCTAAACTTTTGCTGTGTTAATAGTCAGGTCCCAAGTGTCTGTGGCCTAACATGTAAGTTTAATTTTCTACTTGGAGATACTGCAGGCTGTTGCTGGGGAGAGAGGTGGGTCAGGAGATGCCTCTATTCCATGTAGTCACTCAGGGATCCAGCCTGAGCCAAGGCTCTGTTATGTAGACTGTTGGTGGTCATAGCAATAGGGAAAAGAGAGAATGGAGATCTTACTTCTATGCTCTGGCCTAGAAAGGGTCCACACATGTGCTCAACAGCTCATTATTAAAACTAGTGACATGGCAAAGGGGTGGTGGGCTGGGGTGTCCACAGAAGCAAAGGAGGACTGAATATTGATGAGAATTAGTACTATCTACCACACTTATATCACTGAATAAAACAGAGTTCACATTCTAGGAGACATTCCTTCATATTCTACTAAATAATTTTTTTTTAGTTAGAATAAATCATAAGAATTGCCCCCAGGCGAGATACTCAATGCTTATCCACCCCAGTACATTTTAACTGTTGATGCTTTGGACAGCTTGACACATGTACTTTTTTATGTATACGCAACAAATAACTTTTATACTTACTTGAAAATACTCTAAAAATAATGGAGAACTCTTAGTTTTCTTGTAAAAGCCGTGTCATATCAAATGTTAATTCTTTCGGTAAGGGTCATGGTTGTTGTTTGGTTGAAAATTATTCACCAGTACTTTGCTCTAAGTTTATCATAAACACTGGTAGACTTTATTCATTATAAAACACTTATCCATTGTCTACAGTGTGCAGAACCAAATACTGGGAATATGCTAGTAAGTAAAAATAGCCAAGATGGAGCTTGCAGTCCAGTAGAGGAGACAGACATTAATCAAGTTACCTTATGGGGCTTTTATGAGAATTAATGATGCACATGAACAATGTACAGCTTATGGTAAGTGATGAATAAACATTAACTATATTGTCATCAACCTAGATGCAACTGGAAAACATTTGAAGAATTTAAAATGGGTGCATGATATGATCAGGTTTACATTTTAAAAAGTAATATTTTTTACTTTTAAAATATGGAAAATGGATTGGAAGGGAAACAGGATTTGGGTAGACAAGTTAGAGTAATAGTCTGGTAGGTGATATAAAAAAACTAGTATATCTTAGATGAAGTAGTATGGTAGAGATGGAGAGAAGTGGAAATATGAAGTCAATATATATTTAGGAGTAAAATTGACAAGACATCACCATCCCACATGCTGAAGATCTTACTTATTTTGTTCATATTCTATCTCCACCCACTAGATAGAATGTAACCTCCTTGAGAGTAAAGGTTTTTGTCTCTTTTGTTCATTGCCGTATCCTCAGCAGTAGGAAGAGTGCCTGGCACTTAGTAAGTTTTCAATGAGATATTTATTGAGTGAAGGAATGGATTGGATAGGAGTTAGGAGGAGAAGAAGGTACTAGGATGACTCTCAAGTTCCTGTTTTGTGCAAGTGGGTTGTCTATAGCTCCATGTTGGAGACGAAGTCTTGGGAGTTTAAGATCACAGGTTGCCTTTTTGATATGGTTTGAGATCCCTTTAGAAAGGTGCCAGAGGAAAATGTCAAGGAGGCATCTGGATATAACTGAAACACTGAAGAGTCATGGCTGGTATATATTTATGTGTCATTTATAATTGAAGTTGCAGGTATGATTGAGTTGAGCTAGGAAGAGAATAGAGAGAGAGAAGAGAAGAGGGCCAGGAGTATGCCTTGAGGAATCCCATCACTGAATATGGAAAGTGGGCAAAGGAGGGAGAGAAGAAGGGGCTAGAGTTGCAGGTAGCAAGTCTGGCAGTGATGTGTTAGGTAATGCCAAGGGAGAGAAGGATTATGAGGAGGAGGGAGTGGTCAACCTTAAGCACACTTAAGTATCCTAAAAGATCATGACACTATTTCTACAATACAGTTTATTGCCGTACTATCAATCACATAGTGATAGTATGAAATAATTCACTAGCTCCCAGTGATCTTGGATGAATTCTGATTACAGGCCAAGGGTGGGAGGAAGGGGCATTTGAAATCAGAAAATAACTGTTTTTCCTAAACCATTAATTTTTGAAGGAATAATGAGCTCTTTTAGAATAGAAAGATGAGTTGCTCTCTTTATGGTCATAAGATAAAAATCTGCCTATTTAGATGGATCCTTACATTTACATCCAACACAAATTGTTTCTTGACGAGTAAACTAGTTTATTCTGTGGTAGGAAGGTTGAGGAAAGTAATGCTTGTGTGCAAGAATTCTTTGTAAATGGAAAGCAATGTTTAAGATCTCCTTGGGTTTCACTAAGATTAAATTTCCTGTTTGAAGTGGAATGTTTCGTTAATTAGCTTTTGTTTGTCTCCTTCAGTCGAAGTCTAACTATTGTCTGTCATAGATGTGCATTATCTTTGAAATAGTTTTATCTTCTCCAAATATCGAAATTTATTTTGGACCATTATTTGGAGTAAAATTTGTTTTGGCTTACTTTGTCATTTTCTTAAGATTTTTATTAACAAAGAGTAAGTATTTTAAAGTTTTATCAATGATAAAGTATTCTCTACTGATGCAGTAATTAACAGAGTTGAAAAATTCATGTAAGAACATTTTCTGTTGAAAATATTTGCTTACTTTTGGAAGCAATATATTGCCTATCAAAAACTACATTATTACATTTTTATTAGTGAATATTTCACTCTGAGAAACTGTTCTCTTGTATCCTGTGTATGGGTGTGACAAGAGTCATTGTCAACAATTCTTCCACAGAGGCGTTTTGAATGCCTTATTTGCATTTTGTGCAGTTCAGTGGCTGATTGTTTGGATGGACTGAGTTCACACTGCCAGCGATTATGCCTCTTCTCCTGAGTGTTGCTGTGTCTAATCCACAGCTCTAGACTAGTCTCTTGGAGTCTTTTCACATGTGCACTGTGATTCTAAAACCCACGTATCTTCTCAAATAGAATATTTAGGAACTTGTTTGTATTTCATTTTTTCCTACCCACCTCAGAGACAGGTATGTGCAGCTAAATCTGACCTTGGGCTTCATATGATAGAATCTTTGAGCACAGAGCTAGTTATATGCAACACTCTTCTGCATTGTTAACAGAGTAGGATGTGTTACACTCAATGCTGTAAGTTTAGGTAGAAGCCATGGAAAACTTCTAGTTGAACTAGACAAGGTAGCTTACCCAGGCCACTCAAATTCTTTGACCTTCTGTATCTTTTTCTCACTCACTGCTATAAAATCTGGGCTTATATAACTCTTCAAATTCACCTACCTAGACTTAGACTAACTCACCTATTTACCATTTAATTGTTTTAGGTGCTTTGGGGAGGAGAGTGAAAGTAGGATCCTGTGATTCAGTGGCTTGTGACTACAAAGTGCAGGTGATGCTGGGGAGCAGCTGATAGAAGAGATTATATGCAAATTAGCAAATGTGTTTGGTTTTAGTCATTGAGAGACATCAGCACCTCATTAAATTATAGAGGTTCTATTCAGCTTATTTAGTAAATTTCATAAGAAGCTGAAAATATTTCAGTACGACTCTTAAATCATAGTTATAGATAATTCTCTTGGGTAATCTTTTTTAAGTGAGTTTTTTAAGCAAAAGACTAAAATCAGCCCTTCAGCTCAAACATTTCTAGTACATTAAAATTTTAATCTTATATATATGCTAATTTAAGATCCTTCTGATACTCAAGCCCACGTTCCCAATTACAGAAGAACTGTAGAAAGTGCTGTGGATTATACTTTCAGTTTAAAAATTGCTGAGTATCCTTCTATTCTTACCATCACCACACACCCTTGTTGATGCTTACTTATAAAATTGATATTAGTGTAAAAGAATAAAAACATTGAGAAACATAAAAGAAATCTCTCTTTGGGTGAGAGTGCTATTTTGTTTTATTAATCTCATTCACTTTTTCACAGTTGTTCTTTTAATTTTTAAACTTTAGAAACGACATAAAGCTGATAATGCTGTGAACAAGAAACAGACCCAAGGTAAGAATTTTACAATTTATTTCTTGTATTTGTCACATACACTCATAGTAATATGTACAACTCAGTTCAATTAAATGTAATTCATTTAAGAATATGGTGTATCGTTTAAATTTTCATTCCAGGGTATAGTCTTGCTTTGTAGCACTTATTTGCATGCTACTTAAAATCACATTAGAGTGATTTAGAGCAGTAATAGTTTTGAAAGGCAGCATTTTTAATATATTAAAGTGCCTCGCAGCAATGCTGTACCTGGTACTGTCATAACATCTGCAGTTGTTTTGACTGTTAAATTCTATAAAATGTCTGTATTTTGTTTGTGATCACAGATATTATTCCAGGAAAGATTTATAGAATATAATCAGATATCATGTTACCTGGATAAGAGACATATTAGAAATAATCTGCTATACTGTATATGCAAATGATTTATGCTTCAGAAATAAAGAAAATGAATAAAACCAGCTGGGCTTTTGAGGGGGTGCATGGCATTTTGGGCATTTTGATGTGACAGTTTTACTGTGGGTGACATTTTGACACAGCCACAAACAAAACATTCTTGAACAGAAGCAAATAGACCATTATATTCTCAGATTAAAGTAAAATACCCAGCAATGTGTAAAACAGGCATCTTATTCCATCCCTAGAATTGCCCCATCTGAAAGTCTCATTTTTCTTTCAAGTCTCCTGATGTGATATAAGGATCAGTGATATATGCAAACATTATATAGTAATTAAAAACAGTATTATTTTCCTGCACTGCTTTTTATTTTTAGGAGACCCTGTCAAATGTCCTGCTTCTCTTCTCAGCACCAAAAGGATTATCTTTTCATTTTTTATACATTTTAAGAAAATACATTTATTAAGCCTAATAAATTATTTATAATACATTTATTGAGATTTGTACTGTTTGTTGTGAGACATACAGAAAAGTATAAGGGGAGAACTTTACCTTGTTGAGAAAAGTGCATGAGAAGACATGTAAAAGCTCAAGGTAAGAAATAACTGCTTGGTCTTAAGGAAAGTGAGGGGTTGGGACTAGATAATCTCAAAGTCTCGAGTTTTTTATGGCAAATAATGGTTCCTATGTCAAATGCTGTAGGAGATCCAAAGAAGGAAAGAAAATTGTGGGGCAGATTGAGCTGGATGTTGAATTATGGAAAGTATTGGGATGAGCAGAGTGTCTTGGGGAAGACGCCATGTATGTTGGGAAAGAGGGAGGAGGGGTTATCATAAACAGGGGTGAAGAAGACATTAGATTGCTTTGTGGGACCATTATCAGAATACCAGGTGAAGAGAGAGGTTCCTATCAGAAGGAAACAAACATATGATTAAAAAGCTAGGCTGGGGTCAGATTTTACTAGGCCTTGTATGCCAGGCCAAGGGAGATACCAACTATTCTTTAGTTTACTGAGTAGCTGTTGAAGGTTTATGGGCCAAAAAGAGACAGCATAAAAGTGTGAGTTAAGGATAGAAAGCAGAATGAATTTGAGTAGGAGGTTGTTAGAAGCGTGAAGTCAAAGTTACTCCAAGAATTCAGGTGTTGAAAGGGGAATAAACTATATGCTTCAGAGGCTGGTTTATTTGGCCATATGCAGTTTGGCTATATGCTATGTTGCTCAGAATATTCAGCAATAGCTCTGGCAACAAAACAGGTAATTTCCTCCCCCAACATTTAATGCATCTTATAGCAGAGGGCTTCTATCTTTGGGACCAGCACTTGTTTATCTTTAAGTCTTGGTCCAAGAAGCCAACCTAACACAGTTGAAGAGTAACCATCATATCTAAGATGGTTTTAGACTACCAGAATTTCACTGATGAGTGCTCCTATTTTCTGGGTACTTATCTACTTCTAAGAATACTCCTTTTTGTCTGCCATGCAGGGAAAATACTATTTCTTGATTATCATTCTTCGTTCATCCATCACCTCCATGGGTTAACAGAAATAACCCTATTACTAAAAGTTGTTCTCCACGAGGTATAGGCAAGTGGAAGAATTCTATAGGAAGTGTATTTAAAACACATTTCAAAATGTTAGGGCTTAACAGCAATAAAAACCATTTTAGTTAGCAGATTACTTTGGAAATATGTCCAAGAAATTAGGACTTTTAGGTTGATAATCAAAATTACTGTTTTCTAAGAGAATAGTATCTTTCTTGTTTGTGTGTTGGTTTTCATTTTGGTTTGCCAATTGATAAGAGATAACAAAATGCTTGAATAGGATACTGTTTTCTGTCAGATAATTAGAATTGTGTGATATGAAAGCCATCTGTTGTTATTAGACCAGAATGAAATTCAATTTTCTTTCCTGAAATGAGGTAGGAGTGAGTGTTTAGGAATAGGAAGAGATATTTTTTGACAGATAATTTTTGACAGATATTTGAAGTATTAAACATAAATTTGCGTTTTCCAAATGTTTACCAAGACTACATAATATGTCAGAGGATACCTTTCTCTCATATTTAAATATTAACTCTTATATATTCTTAGAGAAATGAATATTTTCCCTCCTATTTTACATCGAAGCATTAAAGAATGATGGTTTTTTCTGTCATTCCCTAACAACTTTAGAAATATAAATTCACAATTTCTTTCCAACACTTTCAACCATTTAACTGTACACTGGTGCCTGTCTGATCAATGCCTTATTTTCACCAGTTAGTGAATTCAATCAGGGATCAATTGTAGATTTGGATCTAACTCAGAAATTCATGTTCTGATATAGAGTCATGAGAAACTTTGTTTTGAGCCTACCATCAATGTCACTTTTGAAAATCACACATTTCTTGCCCTGGAGATAGATAAGTTGATTAAGTAGATCATTCATTGGGCTGGCAAATGTAAAATTGTCTGTTGCTCAAAGAGGATCTAATTGTTGAGGAAGGACAGAGTAAGTTGATGCTCAGAAATCCATGGAGTGTGAATCTTCATGAATTTTTGGTCTACTGCTCACAAACAATTGTGACCACTTCTTTTTGCTCCTGTATCTTCTGCTGTCTGATGGCTTGTGTGTCCTAGATCGAAGTACTGTAGAGGGCCAGTCCAACCTCTTATTGAACCTTTGTATTCACCATAGTTTTTAGCCCAGGGTCCTATCCTTAGCAGGTGCTCTATACAAGCCTGGTAAATGACAGAGGGAATGAGCCACTCCCCTACTTCACTGCAGATGAAGAAGGGAGAAAAAAGATTAGAATTGGAAAGAGGGCTTCTTGAAAATTCATCATCTAGGGTGTGAGCAAGATGAGATGATAAGCAATATTTTCTAAACACTGTGTTCCAGACCGTTTCGTAGTCACTGGTAAAATTCTAATTTGACAGAAGTTCTTGCTGCCTCTTTACCTTCTTTACTGAAGTCATTCTATCATCACTTTACCCCTGCTCTGCCTCCTGTCCCCTTATCACTTCCATTACCCGAAGCCCCAGAGCATTGCCACTTTCTGAATGCTTTTGTTTTCCTACATCAAAGCTTATTTTCATTTTTGTCTATTTCTTCCCTCAATATTTTATTAATCAGTATTTGACATACCTTTTTGTTTGTGTCTACACACATGCACTAGATGCAGGCTCTCTTTTTCCCTGAACTGAGGTGTTTTACTAAATTTATCTCTACAGGTATTTGTAAACTACAAATTTGTAATTGTCATTGAAATATGTAAATTGTAACTGATTTCCATATGAATTGATTGTGATGGTTGAGTTAGTTTTCTTTTTAAATTGTAAGAATATGCTTTCATTTTTATGAAATGTCAATATAGCTACATGCTGGTCTTTAGAGTGGAATGACATTATAGTTTTACCTAAAAACACAGCATGGAGGCCTGGGAAAAGGATGGGGTCCAGGTACAGACCAATATAGATGTTCTGGAAAATTAAAAACACCTTTTAATGAAATATATTTGGTTTTAAAACATCCCAGGATTGGATATATTCCCTGAAGGACGATGTGTGAATATTATGCATGTGGGACAATATGGCTAGTACCTTTATGACAGTAGGTATTAGAATAAGTCTTGTTTAATAAAGCAATTTTACTCTTTTAACAATTTTTAAAAGGACAGTGTGGCAGTTTGAAATTATTTTATGAATCCCAAAAGGAGAAAGATTGTGTTTGTGAACTAATCCATTACTGTGGGTGTGAGACCCTTTCAAATGAACTACATCAGTGAGGTGTGACTCAAGTGAGTCTCCGCCCTCTTGTTGGTTCTGATAAAAGCGAAGACACAGATAAAGGAAGCCGCAATATTGGATCCTGCATGTGAGAGAAAGGACTCCAGTTTTGCCCACAGCTAGCTGCAAGGAAAGAAGCCCCCGAGAGGATCAAAGAGCTGAGGCGCAAGGAGAGAGAAGACATATGTGTGATAGCTTACAGCTGAATTCAGAAAGAAAGTGGAGCAGCCAAGACTGATAGAGGAGACCTGGAAATAAACAAGCCCTTTGCCTGGTTGCCTTCAGCTGAACTCCGGGAGATGGTAGATTCTGGAGGGGAAGGCAGAGACCTCGGCAGAGATTGGCAGCCATCTTGCTTCACCACATGATTGGACAATAGGATCAACAGTAGCTGACTTTGGTGAGAAAGCATCTCTGCTGATGCCTTAATTTGTGCATTTCATGGCCTTGGAACTGTAAGCTTTAACCCCAAATAAATCCCCATTATAAAGGCCAAGACATTTCTGGTACTTTGCATAGGCAGCCCTTTGGCAAACTAAAACAGACAGCATGAAATTCTTTTAAACCAGACACATAGCTAAAAATAGTAAACCTACTCATCCACCTACATCTTCCTTCCCTGAGCTACATAAGCCTTTTCTGAAGTGGAATTGAGTTGGCAGTGGCTTATAGCTACTGACAAGGCCACTTTCTGGCAGGGCATGTAGTTGCTTATCTCTGTCTGGAGACCACTTCACCTTTAAGGTCCTTTATGAAAAAGGTGTTGAGGTGATGTGGATTGAATATGTTTTAGATTTTTAATCTGAAATGACCTATAAGCAGGTCTGGTGTTTAAATTCGTGTGTCAACTTGGCCACATTATGGTATCCAGTTGTTTGGTCAAGCAAGCACTGGCCTGATTGTTACTGAGAGGTTATTTCCTGGATTTAAATCATCAATTGGTTGATTACATCTGTGGCTGATTAGATCTTCAGTCAACAAAGAGTATTGCCTTCAGCAGTGGGAGAAGTCTCATCTAATCACTTGAAGGTTTTAAAGGGAGAGCTGATGATTCTGACTTGCCAATCCCCATAGTCGCGTGAGCCACTTCCTATAATAAATCTCATAATATTTACCTTTATATGTCAGTTCTCTTTCTCTGCAGAACCATGACTAATAGAGTAGGACTGAGTTCATTCAGTTTAATTTGTTCCAGAGCTGTACAGAGGAGCCATGGTATTATGCTAAAGGGCTTAAAATAGTGCCACTCTTTTGGTTGTATTGAAAAAGAGAATCTAATGCACTGTGGTCTCCTAAGAGGTACCCCGATATCTAATCCATCCATTGGGCCTGAACATGTACTTTGCCACCCACATATCCACTTAACTATAAATAGTTTTTAGAGAGTATTGTTTCCATGATCCTAGGGCTTATAAATGAGTACCTATGTGAAAAAACTACTGGCCTAAATAATTTCAGGCACCTACAAGATTGTTAATATTTTCAAGAATATCACAAAGACTACGATTATACAAGTTGAGCTGCTTAGGTATCATTAGCAACAGTTCTGAATGGACAGGTGATATTTATCTGTGGGGAAATACAGACCCAAATTGTTTTTCATTTGTCCTGTAAATGAAAGTTGCGCACAGAGGAGCAAAACCCACTGAGGAAATTCAGGGACACCATTAAAGTGAGAGGACAAAATTCAGGCTTTATGACTTTGATCTTGGCTACATTTCCTATATGTACCTCATTTACCTTGTCTTTTATTCTTGAATTTAAACCAGATATTATGCTTTCCTGGACACTTTATTCCCATTTGTTTTTGCCAAACCCAAATAAATTGCATCTCTGTATTTCTTAGAGTAGGTTGTGAGTCAAAGTTAGAAGTTTGCTGTTTCACTTCAATAAGCCTAAATCATATATCGACCTTGTGTAAGGCCCAGTGCAGAAACTGCAGAGAGAAACAAGTCTTCATTTTTGCCTTACAGGAAATAATAATCTGGCAGGGAAGATAAAATGCTCACGGATATTATTATACCAAGTAGAAGAAGTAATAATGGCCAAATGAAAGGATCAGAAAGAGTGTGGTGGGGATTCAGAGGTGACCCTTGGGAAATTCATGAAGGATGAGTAGAATTTCAGTAAGCAGGGATAATCAGGGTGGTAGGTGTGGATGCCCTGAGGGAAGGACTAATAGGAGCCTTATTGTAGAAATGGGAAAACCTTGTGTATATTCTGGGAATAGCAAGCAGTCTATTTCGGCTAAAACACAGTATACCTGTCAGAAGCACTGAGGGCAGGGATAGAAAGGCAAGATAGGGTTGTATTTCAGAGGCCTTGGAAAACCTTGGTGAGAAACTTAGAGAAAAGGGGTGGTAATAGTTTCCTAGTTGTACTTTACAAAGAAGAATTTGCAGGGCTCAGGTAAAGAGGTGGATTTTTTTTTTTTTAATAGAGAAATTGTAGGTTTACAGAAAAATCATGCATAAAATACAGAATTCCCATATACCACCCTATTATTAACACCTTGCTTCAGTGTGGTACATTCGTTATAACTCATGAAAGAACATTTTTATAATTGTACTAACAACTATAGTCCATTGTTTACAATGGGGTTCACTGTGTTGTACCATCCTACTTTTTAAATTTTTATTCTAGTAACGTATGTACAACTTAAAACCTTCCCTTTTAACCACATTCAAATATATAATTACATTCAGAATGCTGTGCTCCCGTCACCACCATCCAGTACCAAAAATTCACGGTCAGAGATTGAATTTTGATTAATTAGGGAGGACAACTAAATCACTGGTAATAGGGGCTTGACTAGGGTGGCAAAGTGAGAAGGCTAGGAAAACACAGCAGATAGATTCAGCTGGACTCAGGGAGGAGCCGAAACCCTGTCAAACCCCAAATGCTGCAGAATTAAAGGAAGACCAAGGTTAAGACGCCCACTAATCCTGTGTTTGAGAAATCACCTGGAGAGCAATTGTGCAGCTGTAAAAAAAGAAGCCAAATTGCAAGGAATCGCAGAATGATTGTTTGGTGAGGCAGTGGAGAGAGGTTTTAATTAAGAAATTTGAAAAAGGGAAAAATGATTCATGACTCTGTGAGCAAGGTTGAGGGATACTTTTTTGGGAGTTGGGGATTGTTAACCCTTGTGCTATGATCGCAGCAAGTCACCCGTGTCTGTTTTTATAAGCCATTGGTTCTCAAACTTGTATGCATCAGAATCCCGTGGAGGGCTTTTTGAACCACAAATGGCTGGGGCTCACCTCTGGAGTTTCTGTAGGTTTGTGGTGGGACTCTATAATCTGCATTTCTAAGAAATTCCCAAAGATACTGATGCTCTTGGTAAAGGACCAGCTTTGAGGACCTCTGTTAAAGTTTTCTGAGTCAGTTGATAGAAGCAGTATCAGTTCATGTGATACCAGGCATATAGTGTGGTTGAGAGGGGGGAGTTCTGGGAGTTCCTTTTGTCCTTAGACTAAGCAGAGAGTAGTTTAATTTTGACCGTATAGGCATGTTTATGCAAGAGATTCTTGTACAATGTCAATTTGTGCTACAATAATGGTTTTTGCCTTAGAATCTTCTGTGGAAGTAAGGGTATGAATAGTGAATGGGTTAATAATGAATGGTTTAATATGGGTGTGTTGCTTTACCTTCCTTGCCCAGTTCAAAACCATACTCTGAGCCATACACCCACCCTCTTTAATGCACTAAAATTGCTCTTAAATGCTTGCTCCCGATACCAATTGGCACATACTAACTTTTCTATGGTTTTTCGGTGTTCTGTGTCCTTTATAGCTCACATTGTCCTTTGGGATGACTCACCTCTTGTTACCCACTTAAGTTGCATCCAGCACCCCGGGGACTCTTTCTGTAATGTTCCAGTGGTAGACCATTTCTGACTGGGGTGATGACATGCTTGTACTGGAGAAGCCAGCATTAGATTCTAAATGAGCACCTGCATCTCTACAGCATTTGATTGAGTCCTGAGAGACTGCCACTTCCTCCTAGGCCTTTGATTAGAAAATTCCGAGAGTATTTTCATTTCAAAAAAGAAATCCTTTATAATAAAGCTGTTAACTAGTATCCTGCTAAGTAAAAACAGGTTCCATTTGAGTTATTTGTTTAAAGTCTGAGAACACCCATTCATTCTGTTAGACTAATTAGACTGTGTGGAAACTATATAGCAGGTGTGTTTGGGTGGAACTGGGGAGAGGTGGAGGAGTTTTACATTTATAAGAATGAGATGTTAAAGCACTATATGAAGAAAAAGATGGGCCATTCTGAAAATTCTGTCACAGCTTTCCTCTCCCTCCCTTTCACCAGGAGGCATCACTATCTTTCCTCCTCCGTGCTTTACCTTCCTGGACATCTATACTCTTTGGCCCAAGAAAGCTAAAAGTTCAACACGAGACCCAGCATCCTTTCTTACTTCGTCTAAGCCTCGTTGTAGCTGGGTCAGAAGAGGGCAGTGATTAAAAATAACTGGGTTGCTATTTCAGTCACCGGCACGATACATGTGGTCTTGTTTATTTTAATTGTTCTAAGGGTTGGACATTTAGGTACCAATTCCAAAGGGAAAGACCACTATGAATTTTATGATTGATTTTTATCCTTGGCCAATGTTCAAGCTCTGATTTGCACACAAACTTTTTGTATGTTGTGCGCTGGTTTTTAATTTCACCAGAATTCTGTCTCTGTATCCTAAGGTGGGTCTAGCTTCAAGTTTGAAGAAGCTTGCACTTACATCCTTTATTTCTGAATCCTGATTTTGCATTTTATGAACAAAAGGAATCTTGGGCTGGACGGGGCAAAGGCAGGGTCGGGGAGGTGGTGAGGTGAAAAGTGCATCCTCATTTCTAACAAGTCTTGGGCAATGCTGCTGCTGCTGCTGCTGCTGGTCCTTGGACCCCGTGTTGAAAAGTAAAGCTCTGTGGTGCCGTCAAGGAAAGGTTGCTCTATTTAGTCAGGGTTCTAACTCAGTGTAGGGACAGAAAGGTAATTTACAGGTATTTAAAGGTATTAATCCAGGCCATTGTAGTGTTAGCATAAATACTAAGTGCCCATCACAGTGACAGAATCCAAATGATCCTAGTCTGGGGTTGTAGTCAGTGGAACTTTATACATTGCTGGTGAGAGTGTTGACTGCTGCACATTCTTAGCAAAGTAACTTGGCTGTATCTGATAAAAGTAAAACACAAATATCCTGGAGCCAGCAATGAATGCTTTTGCTTGGGCTTCTCTCCTATAGGATAAAAACATGCAAGTATATTTCAGCATTGTTTGTGGTGACAGAAACGGGTGGTGGTGGTAGGAAATCAGAATTTCTACCAAAAGGAGAATAGTTGAATAAATTATAATATATCCATTATGTAAAAGAGTTACCTCACAACTGGACTGGGACAGTGCTATGTTTATCTCCTGGATGCCTGAAAGTGTGCTGCTGAGTCTTGACCAGGAAAAGGAGAAGATGGACTAGCTGGTGATATATGTACAGTGTGCTGTTTAAAGTCTGAAACTCCTCTGAGGCACCCATAACTAGCTTTCCTCCTTTGTCTAAGGATGTATAGACTGCTGGCTTACCTGCTTTAGCCAGTTACACAGCCTGTCTTGGCTACCTGGCACTGGTTTATAAAAGACAGTGCTGGAAACTTTAGCCCAGAGTTCTGTAAAACCAAGATTCCTCTTTGTGGAGATTTAGAAACCATGTCCTGAGTGCATGAGAACAGACCCTGGGGAGTGTCCCTGAAGGCTCTCAGGGCCCTAATGCTTGCTTGCTTGCTTGCTTGCTTGATGCTTTTTCCTGCTGTGTTCGCTCTCTTTATCTTGATTAAGGCCTTTTGTGAGTCCATCCTGAGGAGCCTGGTGAGTCCTTTGAATTTTCTGACCCTAAGTCTTTTTTAAAAATGACTTAAATGATTAAATCTTTATATATTGTCCTAAAAGTGTCGGTGATATTTAGTGGAAAAGCAAGTAGCAGAGAAATGAATTTTAAATAGGAAAGAAAACGGGAAAAGTATTTGTTTCTCTAGAGAAAGGTGGGCAAGGATGTCTCATCGGTTAGTGTTCATATCCTTGAAATAGTGGAATTGCGACAAGGAAAGCTGGATAGGCTTTTACTTTGTAGGCCTTTGTGTTTGGCTTGTTGCAAACACGTATTGATTTTGTAGTTTAATAAAAACACAGCAGTGAAACTGCTAAATAAATAAATAAATAAATAGTTGTGCAAGAATAGCCAGAAATAGCAGCTATGTACTGCTGGAGAAGCAGAGAGAGATTGAGAGGTGAAGAATTTTCTTGTTTGTCTGCCTGCTTTTTTGTTATTTTTGAAATAATGAAAATGCTCTAATAATGGTTGAAGTGATGAATGCACAACCATGTGATTATACCAAATACCATTGATGGTACACTTTGGATGAATTGTATGCATTATTAATATGTATCAATAAAATTGATTTGTTGAAAAAAACCACAGCAACTGAGTATATATTTAAAAGTTTCTTAGATATGCACATTTTTGCAGCAGGTCACATTTTCCAATGCATCTCTGCAGTGATAAATAGGCAATATTTGGGTGGAAAGCGGGAAAGAGGTGAATAGGAGAATGTACTGTTTGGAGGCAGAAATCCCCTGGGAGGTAGTAGGAGGATAGGTTGACTGAGAGAGACGGACGTGCAGGTTCAGGAAAGGGAGTAGATAGCTCAAACGTGGAGAAAGAAGCCATCAGAGCAAAGTTGAGAGGAAAGGAGCAGGTGTGGGGAATGGAGAAGCGAAACAGATCTAGAGGGCCGTTTTCTTTGGTTTTCCGTGGTTCTGTGAAAGTACCACGGGCTTTTACCCTCCCTAGTAGAGAAGTGACTCCTAGTGTGGTCTGTCGAGCCGTAGAGGCCTGTGGAGACACTTCTGTTGTGCTCAGTGAGCTGAGCAGAGTGGTTCAGGGCCATTTTTAGACGTGAACTAATAAGCATCTGAGCAGTGGCAGCATTCCAAGGAAGGGCTAGTTTAGATGACAGAGCTGGAAGGGCAGCCCACACTGACATTGGAGGACAGCTCGTCTTAGCACACCTAATGGGTACACAACGGTCTCCATCTGCTTGCACTGGAAATCCTTTTAGTAAGTTACAAAACTGAGAAGTCTATTTTAAGTAAATGTTTAAACAGTTCATTGGTATCTTTTTGCATAGCTTTTTAAAGTTGTGCTGTCATTCACATACCATAAAATTCACTATTTTTATCACATTTTATTTATCCATTCCTCAGTAGATGGACATTTAGATTCTTTCTATTTTTGCCTATTATGAAGAATGCTGCTATGAACATTCATGTAGAAGTTTTTACATGAACCTATGTTTTCAATTCTCTTGGGTATATGGTAACTCTTTAACTCTTTGAGGAACTGTGAAATGTACAACTATTTTCAAATGTCATGTGTGTATTGTTTTTAACATGATATGTACTAGAAAGTGGTTGTATCTTGTGTAAATCTTTATGACTATTATTGTACTTTCACATGGTACCAAACACAGAGGAATATTAATGGAGCCAGCTTTCTATCCCGCAAGTACTTAATGAGCACCTTTGTGTTGTTGTGTCATGACCTGGGGATAAGGCAGTGAGCAAAATAGAGTCTGGGGGACTTAGATAAATCCTCTCTCAAATAAATGTATAGAACATATGTGATAAGGGCTCAGAAGGAAAAGTGCAGGGAGCTGATTTAGACATAGGGGTAGTAGTGGAGGAATGGTATCAACAAAAGCTCCCCTGAGAAAGTGGTGTAAGGCTGAGATCTAGAAGATGTGTAGAAATTATCTAGGTGAAGATAAAGACAAAGAGTGTTCTGGGCATGGGAAACATGTAAAAGCTTTGAGGCTGTAAAAGGCATGGTACCTTCACCATGGGCTGAGAGGGTGGGAGGGCATAGGTAAGGCTCCTTCCCAAAAGACCCTGTAGATGTTTGGCTGCATTTTATGAGCCTAGAGAAGCCAAATGGAAAGTTTTGAACAGAGAGTGACCTAATCTTGTGTGTATATGTTTGTGTGTATATAAGAATGTATGGATTAAAAGTTTAATGCATTTCTCTATACTATCAATGACTGACTGGAAAATGGAATAAAAAATATTTACAAGATTAATGGGAAACTCCATTAGATACCAAGGAATAAATCTAATGAAAGATCTGTATACTGAAAACTACAAAACATATCTGAGAGAAATTAATGAAGACAGAAATAAATGGAAAAATAGATATGTCTTGTTCATGAATTGGAAGATTCACTGTTTCTAAAATGTCCCTTCTTCCCTGACTGATCAAATCAAAATCTCAGGAGGGTTTTTTTTTTTGTTTGTTTTTTTTGTTTTTATTTAGGAATTGAGCATTTGATTCTAAAATTTATAAGGAAAAGCAAAAGACAGAATAGCTAAAACAATATGGATAAGTAACAAAGTTGGAGGACTTATTTCGAGACTTACTATATTAGGTGGGAGGGTGTAGGAGGTGTGGGTAGCAGGGCATATGGGAATTCCTATGTTTTTTTGTTGGCATTTATGTACCCTCTCTTTAAAAAAATTTAAAATACATATATATATAAAAAGACTAGAGTTACAATGATCAAGAAGGTGTAAAGATATGCAAATAGATCCATGGAATCAGCAGATGGAGTCCATAAATTGATTCACCATGATGCTACATCAGTGTAATGGGGGTGAGAAAAATCTTTTAAACAGAATCTTAAATATGTTGACTGAGAGCTCAATAGAAAAATACATATACTATATGAGCCAGTGTATATGAAATGCAAGTTTGATTTGTGGAGATAGAAATTGGAAAGTGGCTGCCTCTTGGGGATGGAATGGATTGTAAAAGGCACAAGGAATCTTTTTGGAGTTCTGTCCTGTGTCTTGATTGGTAGATACACAGGTGTTTAAACTTTTCAAAACACTGAACAACTAAGGTCTGTGCATTTCATCGTACATTGTACCGCAAATAAAAAAAGAAAACCTCATCAGTACATGCCAGGTGGGTATCCTAAAAAAAGGAAGCAGGCTGGGTGTAAGACAGCAGGGAACCACGGAGACAGTGTGGACTGGTGAGCCCCACCTAAACAGGTGGCCACTGCTTTGTGCCATGTGTTGCAGTGCACAAATTGAATCTAGTGTTGCCTGAGCGTCTGAACTTTCCAGATAAGCCTGAAATCTTAAATTTCACATCAAATCTCTTGATTTTAAAAACATTGGGCCCTAATTAAAAAAAAAAAAAAATATATATATATATATATATATATATTGCAATGTGGGGAATGACTACATAAGAGATGGGATCATAAGAAAAATAGCAATAAATAGCTCTAGATGCTATTGAAATTTTTTTTTTCTCATTTAAATTAATGCAGACTTAATAGCCCAGTCATCCAGGGTCAGTTAATCTTGGTTATAGTTCATTTGAGCAGCATTGGCCTCCTCTCTTTGTTGAGTACTTATTTGTAGGCACTGGTTTAAGTGCATTAAAGGGGAGACCATTTTAAATGATTCTTCTAATAATTAATTTATTTCTTTTTATTGGGGTAACATATATATGCCAGAATTTTGTCATTTTAACCATTTTTAAGTGTATAATTCAGTGGCATTAATCACATTTACATTGTTGTGCTACTATCACTACCCATCCACTACCAAAGCTTTTTCATCACCCAAAATAGAAACTCAGTACCCATTAAGTAATAATTGATTTCCCCCTCCTCCTGCCCCTGGTAACCTCTATCTACTTTTTATCTCTGTGAATTTGCTTATTCTAGATATTTCATATAAGTGGAATCATACAAAATTTGTCCTTTTGTGTCTGGTTTATTTCACTTCACATAATGTTTTCAAGGTTTGTCCATGTGGTAGCATGTATCAGCACCGCATTCTTTTCACAGCTGAATGATATTCCATTGTATGTACACACCCTGTTTTGTTTATCTGTTCATCTGTCAGTGAACACTTGGTTTGGTTCCACCTTTCGGCTATTGTGATCTGACAACTAATTGTGAGAAACATACCATTAGCCCTGCTCTACAGAACAGTTTAAGTGACTCATACTGCTAGGCAGTGGCAGAGATGCCATCCAAACCCATGGCTTTCTTTCTCCAAATCACATGCTCTGAATTCTTAGAACTCTAAGCAACATCAAGGAGCAGGGGATCAGTCTGGGTAACTGCAGGGATTAGACTTTTATGTATTAGGATAAAGTCATCAATTTTAGGTGCCTGTAGTTCAGGATCTTGACCCTTCACTTTAACACATTCATTTAGTAACCAATATTGCACTAAAAATATTTTGGTTTTACCTCTTCAACTTGGAATTATTATTATTATTTAAAGTAATGAATTTGATTCACCCAAATGCACTTGCCTTTATTCGTTTGTTTAGCAGCATTTGAGTGTCTTACATGCTAGGAATGCTGAAAGGAGCTAAATATAGAGAAGGGAACAACACATAGCCCCTGTGTTCAGGAAATTCAGAAATGAAAAATGATTATATTTAAATTAAAATAATTTATGTCGTAATACTGCTTTCAAAAAGTGTTGGTTTGTAATTAATGTTAGATTTGCTCTTTCACATTTGGTGATTATATTATCATGGCAAACAGGTTTTGTCTCTCCTAAAATCAAAAGAAACAACCTAGTATTTTTGTACCTATAAATTATCCAGCCAACAAATATTTACTGAGCAGCTACTTTGTGCCAGGAACTGTGCTGTTTCCTAGTAATATAGGGGTAAACAAAGTAAATGTTAGCTTTGCCCTCATGGAATTTATTGTCTGGATAACTTGTTGACTGACCTCAATTTACTCCTTTTCTTAAGTGCTAAGTACTATGCCATCTACATTACATTATTCTCTTGTCCTACTTTTTGTTTTATATTTTAGTTTCTATTGGTATATTCAGTATTATGCCACAGACCCATAGTAGGGGAAAAAACGTTTACTAAGTAACTTTACTGCTTTAAAGCAGTAATGAACAGTAAGAAATATCTACCCCTCTATTGTAATTTAGTAGCAGTCTCCTCTTTGATTTTTTTAGCATTAAACAAATATGGGAACTTTTGCTTCTTTTGCAATATTATAAACCTAAGGGTACAGATTCCTTATCTGTTGGTTTTATGTGTTACATTTTTATTAGTCCATTGGAAATCTATTTCCTTCCATGCTTGCAATTCTTTTTTTTTTTTTTAACATTGTTATTACTGTATGAAAAGTTTTTTTAAGTTTGCCACTCTGTCGTTCATATCATTTTTGTGACTTTCTCCTGCAGTCAAGCCCAGCAGTTCCTTCATGCACTGAAGGAAAGCCCTTGGTGCCGTCAATGAGATTGCCCTCTGTTACTGATGTGTATTGTGGGATCTAAAATGCACATTGGCTGGTTCTAATTCTTTGTATAAGTTTACTTATAACTTGCTCTCATAACTAGTTTTTAAACCCATAAGAACAGTAATTTATTTGAAACTATTCATTTAAAATAATCATTTCATCAGAAATAGCTTTTTGATAGGTCATGAAACTCTTCTTAACAATATCACCTTTTCTTTTTCCAGTTTTGAGAAATGGTGCTTGGGAAATTGTTCACTGGGAAAAGGTATGCATTGATTTTTGTTTTGTTCCTGGAGAAGAAATACCTAGATGTGTGCTCTAGTAAATGTGATTTTTTATATAATATGAACAACTGTCAAGAATTCTACTGAAACGGAAACTATTTAGTAATTTATGTTGCAAACATAAATGGAGTCTCCAGGTAGTCACCTCCATTTAATTTTCCTTTTTTGCAACATGCTAGAAAGACTATAATTTTGAAAAGTAATATTTAGAACTTTTTGTTTCTTTCATAGTATACTTTTGAGTACTGTTTTCATAGATTTCTTTCAACCATGAACCGTTTTGTGTTGTAATTTTTTGCTTTGATCATCTACTGTCCAAGTAAAAATAAAAGCTCTTATATTATTACTAATCACATTTGCAAACTAATTCCTTTTAAAATACGTCTTACAATGGAGTGGGTGTAGCTCAGTGGTTGAGCTGTGTACTTCACATATATGAGGTCCTGGGTTCAATCCCTGGTACCTCCTAAAAATAAAATAAAATAAAATAAAAAAATAAATCTTATTACAAATGAAACATCATCTTTTAATGAGGCAGAAATCAGTTCCATAGTATCAGGAGGTTGTTTTGCTCACAAGATCTCTAACATGGCAGTAAATGAGTTAGAGTCTAATTTAGTAAATATTATCCTAGTGTTCTTTTCAGACCTCACTTTCAAAAGGTAAGCAATTATTATTAGTTCTCCCTTGGTTTTGGAAGAACATTTACTCTATGGGCATCCACAACTGAAAAATATTTTTTGGAGGCCTTCTGCCCAGGGGATTTTGTTTTCTAGGTTTGAAAAATCTTTGCCAGGAAAATAGAGGTGTAGCTCACTCATATTTTTCATTCCAGTATTTCCCAGCAACTTAAAGGCTTCTAACCCTTAAGTCCTCTATGTAATAGTCATAGTCACTTTATTGCCCTACCAAGAAGTAAAGTCGACTCTTAGTTAATTACATTTTTGTTGATTATTAAATCATCAGCTAGGATAGAGATTGACATCTCCTCTTCTGCATATTTGAAAATTCATATCGCTTTCTTGCTTTCTTTGGTTTTTGACGTAAGAGTAACAAAGAGGAAGATGCCCTGATTGTGCTTTTCTTATCTCTCTGATAGTCACCTCTTTTTCAGAAGAGTAAGATTAAAAACTAAAAAAAGTTGAGAACTGTTTCAAAAGAAGTTCCTTTTATGCTCTTTTCTGACATTTTAGAGAGAAGATGGGTAATATATAATCAAGTAGATAAATTGTATTTTATTGTAAATATGTTTTTTCTACTAGGGTTGGTCAGTGTAGTTAACATACATGCATATCCTAACAAATTGATATATCAGTTTCTTATCTTCTTACCCTATACTGCTTGTTCAGAAATAAACAGTTATAAAGTCAGGAAATAATCATGTACTACCTCATTCTAAAATTAACCTGTAAAATGTTTTCCTAGTAGATAGTCATTATTTCAAGGTTATTATAATTTATCTGGATTATTGTAACTCTTACGTTTTCAATTTTTTGAGCAAAAATTCAATCACTAGCCAAGATTATCCATAATGATAGTATTTTCAGTCATCTTGGAGAGTGCGGCCACACCTTGCCTGTACATTCCATTTTGAGATGCAGAAAAACCCAGGGATGGAATTTAATGTCTTGCCAAAAGTTATTTGACCAAAGTGAGCCGAAATTACTTAGTAAGATAATTTTTACCATCTGTTTTGAGTAACAGAGTATTCCTCCAAGATGTGGGAATTTTCTTCAGGTGAAACTTAAAGCAACAATAACTCAGAATCTGACAAAAAATACTTTTCTTATTTATCAGTCTTTGCCTTTTCTAATCAAGATTTCCTGAAAGCAGTAAGACTTAAGCAATGACAAAGAGGAGTTGAGCCACCTGTTAAAATTAATAAGAAATTGGTCCGGTGGTTAAGAAAGATAAATATTCAGGAATTAATAACATTTTTATGTCAGCAATATCAAATTAAAAATATAGTAAATGCCTGTGGCATTATGGAATGCTTACAAGTAAACTTAAAATATGCATATGATTTAAAGAAAGCATCAAAAACTTAGTTGTTCAAATTCCCATAAATATACAGATATGCCATATTCCTAGAAAAACTAAAGATAAAAATATCAATTGTTCCAAATTAGTGATATAATACCTAATAGGGAAATTATCATTTTTTCCCTTAAGAGTCAATTAAATTATTAATGTTATTTAATTCTTTAATGTTTTTTTATTTTTAAAGAAGCTTGAGATTACATAATGTTACATAATAAAAATATAAGGAATTCCTGTATGCCCTACCCCCCTCCCCCTCCCACACATTCCCACCTTAACAACATCTTTCATTAGTGTGGTACATTTGTTATAATTGATGAATACATATTGAGCCATTGCTACTAACCATGGACTATAGTTTACATTATAGTTCATGCTCTGTCCCAAACAATTTTGTAGTTTGTAACAAAATGTGTAATGGCCTTTATCCATCATTGTGTGTCATACAGGACAATTCCAATATCCCAAAAATACCCCCATATTATACCTATTCTTCTATCTTCCTCCCCTCAGAACCTTACTAGAATTAATATGAACCTCTTGTGGCCACTGCCTTTATATCAATGATAAAAGTTCTTCCATTGCTAGAATTATAATAAGACTCTAATTGAATTATAGTAAGTATACTTTAGTCCATTGTTCATTCCTCAAATTGAGGACTTGGGCATGGTAATGCCTGCTCTGTTTCTAATTGAGAAGGGGCTTAGATCCCATGGGGCAGATAGATGGAACTATCTTGCTTGCAGTTGCAGACACTCTCTGTTCCTTGGGTTCAGCATTGTCCATCATCATCTCCTTGTTAGTTGTCCTTTGTGAGTCCGATGAACTGGAGAGTATGTGTTGCAACTCTGCTGAGATTCAGGGCTCAACTGGCACATGAACGGACCAAAGATTTAAGTTGCTTGAACATATATTTAACAAGTACATTGCTAATTATGGGTTCAAATAAAAGGGGCAGAAGAGCCATGTGTAGAGAAACTATAAATGAGTCTAACTCTGTTATACTGGGGAGCATAAATTTCAAAGTAAGGCCCACTGACATGGTGCCAAATGAATTCCCGAGCTTGTCTGCCCTGCTTATAGTGTCTGGATGTCTCTGTAGCCCTCAGGAGCCCCGCTGTTTGAGGCACTGTTTACTGTGGCAGTCAGTGAGATCCTGCTGAGGCATGCATAAGAGTAACCTCTGGAATGACCTCCTGACTCAATTTGAAATCTCTTAGACATAAAATCTCATTTGCATGTACCATTTCCTCCTTTTGGTCAAGGTCTTTTTTCCAGATGCATTGCTAGTTGGCACTTGGTATTAATCCCTCGATGCCAGGGAGGCTCATCCCTGCGAGTCATGTCCCATACCGGGTGGGGAAGGTAGTGCATTTATATGCTGAATTTGGCTTAGAGAGAGGCCACATTTGAGCAACAAGGAGGCTTTCAGGAGGCAACTCTTAGGCAATATATAATACTAGGCTAAGTTTCAATTTCACAAGAAAAGGTTCATGAGTACAATCATCAATATCAAGGGCCTGGCATAATGGTCTATCTTCCTTCATTAGGCCCTGCCCTTGTACTCGGGGGATTCTTGCCATTCTATTAGAGAATGTAGCAGGACTCCCCAGGATGGGAATTCAGTATTCTTTCAGTTGTTGTGTGGGTGTCCACCCACTGAGACAATGCCCCATGAACACTTGAACATGTTCATATGCCATAGAGGCATGCCTCAGGTGCACTCCTCCCCACGCATCCCCCCGTTACCGACATCCCACACCAGTGATCCTCCCCTGACACAGTTGTGACCCTTCTGTGATCCAAAAATGAAGCCAACAAAATAACCAATTAAGACTAATAAGAAAATGAAATAATAATAATAGTTTTAATAATAACAAAATACAAAGAAAATTTGAAATAATATAAAAAAATTTTAGTCTTTCATCACTGTGTTACTGTTATTTTAAATAATAACCAGTTGAGAAAATAGAAGAATATTTAGAAAAATAAAGAACAATGAGTGAAGATTAGCTAGCTGTAAGTAAAATAGAAAGGAAAGGTTATTAAAGTAATGTATATCTGTTTGTTTTGCAAAAATAGACATTGATTAGTAGAATAGAATAGATTTGCCTGGAATGAAGCCCATTTAATATTTGATAAAGGAGGCAAAAATAATTGTTTACAGGATTAATAAGTAATGGTATCACAGTTTTAATAAAGAAGACACTTTGTATCTAACTCACAGCCTATGGTAATACACACTCCAACTGACTAAAAAAATTAAATGTTTAAACATTGTTTTAAACAAAATACACAAAATAGAACTTTAAAACTTTAATATAATATTTGTGGAGGCAGAAATTCTAAGTTTTATTTTAATAGAAATAGTTTTATAACTCAAGAGTTATGGAATTATATAAATTTTAAAACTAAAACACAACAAAAAGGTACTACAAATAAGTAGGCAGAATATGGAAATTATTTGTACCACATATGACAAAAGATTAAGATTGTTATATAAATAAGAAATATGAAAAGCAGTGTAATATTCAACCTAATAATAAAAGGTGCAATTTAAAACAAGGAAGTCTCATTTATTCTCTGTTCAATAAATGAAAGCAAACTTACTTATTTTTCATAATTTTTATTTTTCTGAAATATTTCACTACATACTATTGTGGATTAGTAGTTTGGCAGTTTGTATTGAGAGCCATAAAACAGGGCATTCTGGGAGTTTATCCCAGAGATGAATCCCTATATGTATAACAATGTTTATTGTAATATTATTTATTTTAGTAAAAAAAATCAGAAAGAATATATAAATATCCTATAATAGGGAAAAGGTTTCATAAATAAATCGTGGCATTCTCCTGGTTGGTATATTTCATAACAAGTAAATGTAATTTCAAATGCTGTGTCAACACAGAAAATTTTTATTCATTTCATTCAACAAAGATTTCTTGAATGTATGTGCCAAGGAGTGAGCTCATGGCAGTGAGCTCACAGCAGCAAGGAAAAACATGTGAGGGTTCCTGTATTAGAAAATACGATCATAGGTCAAAAGAACAGAATCGTGTACACTAAGTTGTCAGAATGTAAAAGCAGTTCATTGAACACTAAGGGGACAGGCTTGAAAGCAGGCTTACTCATTGGCCTAGCCAGATGGTGGGACAAGTCTTTTCTTTGGCTTATGTAATATTTGGTGCAGTTAAAAATAAGATCAATAAACCGAAACCAAGAGTCTAATCCACAAGCCAATGTAACACTATAAACTTAAATCAAGTGGGCTTCAGTTCAGCATTCTTTCTCTGCCTTTCTGAATGTTGTGGCTACTGTGGTTGCTTGTTAAGGTCCACAGAGGACCTACAAATTTGCTAAGGTTGCATCTAGTCATTCAGAGATGGGCAGACTTCAGCTTACAAACATAAATAGTTCATGCCTACATTTACTGCCTTGAAGCTTTTTCCCTGTTGCAAAAAAGTTAAGTTGCAAATATCCAACTTTAAAAGAAAACATTGCAATTAAAAGTCTTACACAAGGAACTCACATCTCCACTCTTGAAATGTAAGCAGCTGTCATCATTGCACTCACCACAAAGAACAGTTCTTCAAATTGAGGTGCAGTTGAGGCTGTTTATCAGTTATTTTAGATACATGCAGGTGGGGAATTTAGGTGTAGAATATTGGAGTCAGCATTCTGTTCTGGCTGTGTAGAGAAACATGAACTGATAGGATGTGTGCATGTGTAAAAGTCACTCTATAAAGCTGTTTTAATGCATGAAGTTTCCACCATGAAATGTATATCTTTGGACAGAGAGTTAATTTAAAAGCTCCAATAAAAATATAAATATACTGAGGCCTAGAATTGGGCAAAGATGGATTGACTTTAAATCAGTTTATTATAGTTTAAAAATCTTGCTCTTTACGTAGTCTTGTAGGTGCTAATGTCAGTAACCTGAGAAAGCTCAAGATAGTGGACAGAAAGCTCTAAATATTTGTCAACTTACAGATTTGGGGACTAAAATTGGCTTGTCATTGATGTTCTCTGATTGACATAGCATTTTTGCCCTCTTGATTTTTGCTCTTGTCTGATCCTCTTATGTGGATGGGAGAATTACCACACAAGGGGCCCAAACCCAGAAGGAAAGAGAGGTGCTTGGATTTCTTTGAGAAAGTGATCTAAAAGTAGGTGTCACAAGGAGGAAGTGAATAAGTTCCCTGCTTTCCTTACGTGATGTGAGGAAAATGACTTTAGCATTTAGTGAGCCCTTGATTTTCTCAGGTCACTGTGGTAACTGCATTATACCATGTTAGTCTTCAATTTAATAATCACATGCCTTATTTTTTAATCTTAACAGTGAAAGGATGTTGGAAAGCAGTGCAATCAGTGAGAGGTTTTTGTAAGCCTAACTGTTAGACCCTAGCACACTGTCATAGACAAAAATGTGCTCCTGATTTCCTGAAGCACATAGTCTAATGGGAGAGGAAACATTTACACACAGGAGGTGATTAAGAGCAATTAAATGATATCCTGGGTTGCATCTTCTCTAAGTGCAATGACTGCAGAGACCTTCTATTTTATTATCTTGCTTTCAGTAGGTACTGTCAGAGCACTGTCACAGCACAGTATTTCAAGAACCGGTTTACATTTATACTTGCTGTTCTCTTTTTTTTTTTTTTTTTTAATTTTTTATTTATTTTTATTGTGGGTAAAAATAAAAATTCTCACAATACATACAAACATTTGCAAAATGATATATAAATATATATGCATATATGTGTATTTGCTTACAAAAATGTTATTTATATAATACATATATTTTAAGAGGTGCTTAGATTACCCAAAATATTACACAGAACCCACTGGGATTCCCATGTTGCCCTGTTCACTTTTATTTTCACTGTTTGCCCTCTTTTGAGAGAGGGGGATTTGATTCCAAGGCCCCTGGCAATTTGTCAGTTTTAGATATTCCAGATTTCAGATTTATGCCGAAATCCATCTTTTTTGAATCAAGGCATCCAGGGCTTCCCTACCTGAATAACCAGTGTCCATACCACAGGTAGGTCACCCCTCTTCCCTAACTTGGTCCTCCCCCTGTATATGAAGTGGAACTCAGTGGGCTATCTCTACAATAATTTCTTATTGTAATTCCCACTGGAAACCCCATTTTCTCCTTCCCCCAGTAAAGTTTTAGTGTTCTAGGAGAAGTAGGGAGGGGGAAGAACAATGCTTTTCTTCTCTTATTAAGTATTGAAACTTATTTTGAGGTTCCTTTGGCTACTAAGAGAGAGGGCAGCTTTTGTAATTTAATGGGAGTGGCAACCGGTATAACTGGGTGAACTCAGTTAAGGCAAGGTGTTACCTATTTGGGTTGTTGGCCAGAAGCTGTATGATAAACCTATCGTTTAAAATAATTCTAGCAGTTTCCGGCCATCCTGTATCTTTAGTTTGACTTAATGTCATGCTTAGACAAATGCTAACAGATAGTAAAGTGAGAAAGAATTTAAATTGTTTATTTTTTATTTAAAATACAATGATAGTCTCACTAAATCTACTTGTGCAAGATCAGGCTTTGCAGTCAGTCAGATGTGGGTTTGAGTTTAAGCTTTTCCACTCACTGTGATCTTGGGCCAATAACTTAATCTATGACTGCTTTTCTCATCTCTAAATTATGAATGATAACTTATACCTGTTTGGTAGTGTCATTGTGAAGGAGCACTGATCATGTATATATGATAGATCTTTTCTTCAGTTGTATTGAGATTTACTTAAATAGGATGGATATTTCAATTAGTATATTCGTCTTTTTTACTTTTATGTCAAAGGGAAAGAATATGAGAAGTTGAGATGTCAATTGAGTAGATAGATTAATTTTATTAAGACAAGTTATATAGCTGTTACAATAGAAAGTTCATTTTTGAAAGGATTGCCCACCCCCACCCCTGGCCTCACTCCCTTATTCCTAGACAATTTTATGCCATTTTGTGAAGATGAGCGGTTCTTGTTTGCCAGTAACTATTTTTTTATTGTATTCTGTGCCTAAATGCAAACGGGTTGTATATTCGTAACTATCTGTCAATGCAGATAATTAACCAATTCCCAGTTTTCTTTCAGGTAAATGTTGGAGATATAGTTATAATAAAAGGCAAAGAGTATATACCTGCTGACACTGTACTTCTCTCATCAAGGTAGAGATGCTACTGATGCTCAAACAGTGTAGAGGATGGTTTCTCTACCCTGCAAATGACCTTGTGATTGCTCCAAGGAAATAAGGAATAAACGAAGAATTTTAAACCTCTCTAGTGATTTTGAATTACACACTAAAAAAATGTGTTAATTGGACTTAAAGGACACTTTCATGTTTACTGTATAGAATAAGTGATAGGAACTATACTTTATGATTAAGATGTTCTAATTACAATTAAGAGCCTCTAGGGAGGAGGATTTGTACAGATCCTTTTGTATGGGTCATGAACTCTTAAGATTTCCTGTCATTTATTTTATATAATACATGGATTGGGTTCTACCAATTTTATATTGCAATCTTTGTTCATGATAAACTCTTTTATGATGCATTTGTATATCCCTGCGAAATTTCTTGATCTTTATGGTGAAATGGTAGAAGAAAGAGGAATACATTACTTCTTTTTATCATCGTACATTTTGAAATGCCATAGTCTTCCAAGAAAAAAAAATTCAAGTATTGCTCTTTCTTTTAAGTTATTTCAGTTACCGAAATTAAATAATTTTTGTTTTACTCATATTTAAAATAGCAATTAGTATTCACAGAACATATGGCACTGTAACTCCTTAAAGAATGTAACTTTCAATGGTTTTAGGTTTAAAAATCGTAAAACTAGCACTAATGTAAATTAAGAAACACAGTTTTAATATTTTAGAGGTTGTTTATCATCATTTCCTTGGACAGTTTTATTTGTAAAACCCACATATGAATATGGACTGTGCCCTTTTTCCAAAATCTATTTAATCAGGTCATTATTTAAAGCAGTTCAATTTGTGACAAACTACTAAAACTTAATTGAATAAGGAACATTTATCCAGCTACTTAAAGAAGTAAGTCTGCAGGTAGTTGAAGTAAGTACAGAGAGTTGTATTTCCGCATTTATAGTTGACACCTTTCTGTGCCATTTTTCTATAGGTTTTTGCTTTCAGTGGAGATGGAGGAGACTTGTCTCATAGGAAAAATTATTTTGGATGCTTTTTAATCTATGTATTAGTTTCCTTTGCTTATAATTATCAGGATATGTTTCTAAAACTGAAGCAAAGATAATGTTCACACATGGCACTCTAGTAGCATGAGGTACTAGAAAGAGCTCTTCTCCAGTGTTGGCAGACCAGGGTTCTTGTCCTGGCTCAATGATTTTGAACAAACTATGTAACTTCTTTAACTTTGAAAATGTTTTGGTATCAGAAATTTTTAAACAAAAATTCTTCTTTTAGTTTGGAAAAACCTAGTATAGTATAGTTTGCTTTTCAAAAACCTGAAAATGGTTTCCATGATTATTTCTTTCCTTCTTGGGGCGGAGCGGACATAAAGTGGGAAGCATGGGGGTGAGGAAGCAGAGAAAGGAAAAGATAAAAAATATCTTTGCTCTCTCTATAAAAATATGTTCTTCAATTCGATAAGATATACTTGTGATAATTTTTATATCAAAAGTTTTCACATTAAAAATTGAAAATTTAGCTTAATAGTAAATAAATATTCCTTAAGTATTAAATATTTTCTTATGCTTTTAGACCTGATCAAAATAAGTTTTGAAAAAATTGGCATTAGACATTTTTATTAACATGTATTATTTTCTACAATAATTTCAAACTTCCTGTCTCTTTTGTCCATTTGTTTGTGTTTTTTTTTCCCCCTGTTATTCATTTTTTTTTTCCATTTTAATTATTTTAAACTGGGACGTGTAGGTGGCAGTAGGGGAAATAGTGAAAGTGACCAATGGGGAGCACCTCCCAGCAGATCTCATCAGTCTGTCCTCAAGGTTAGAACCACCAAGTTGTACAGGATGCGTGTATGTGGGTCCTCACCCTAAACCAGAGATTAGTTGCACCCAATTATGGTTGAGTTCTGTGCCTCTTCCTTTAAAACACAAACGTTTTAATATTTCTTGGTGAGGGGAACTTCACAGATGTTTTAAAGACCTTTTTTGAAAATAATATTGGATGATATTTGTCTCTCATTGGGCTGACTCAACTCCTATTGTTATCAGTAGAAGTCCAAGAGACATGCAAGTAAAGGTAGATTTTAATTTCCTAATACATCATTAATATATATTCATATTTAGCAACATGCCTAAATCCTAAGGCTTAATTTATTATCATCCCAGGATATTGTTTTTTAGCTCTGTTATGCTTTAAAGAAACATACGGTTGTTGAGAAATTAAGACTTTTATATATAATTGTTTATTCTTACATTTGAAAATTTCTATAAATTCTATAGAATCCCTTCAGTGATTGTGACTATAATTTGGGCTTTCTAGGGTTTATAGAGGACCCCCTGCACAAAGATGGACATTGTACATTTTGTACCGCATGCTTTGGGATCAATTTTTATCCCCCTTGTAACTAGTGGCAAAGTGCACGTTACTATGATTAATTTCAGCTGTCTACTAGTGTCTGTATGGTGATATGCATCTTGTTTCATTACTTACTAATCCAAACGCCTGCTTTGCCTTCTGACTGTAGTTTGTGTTTTGGATGTCATCATAATTTGCTGAAATATTTATTATCTGGCATGATTCTTTATCTGAGACTTCTTGCCACCTTTGCGTAGTACTATTAAGAACTGCTTCAGCAATGGCTGTCTTAAGTGATTATTAAAAACGTTCTGAATTGGGATGCATATATTTTTTATTTGCTCCACTTCAAATAGAAGTCAGCCATTTAAATGCCTAGAAAAGCTGCTTTGTGAAAAAAAGAAGTAGAATTAGAACATTATTCTCATTTTAATGTGAGAATGGCCTTGGATGAGTATGTTGATTAGTAAAATTTTAATGCATTTTCCTGCCAGAACATGGAATCAACATTGCTTATTTAGTCTTCATCATCATGCTTCTAAATTATCAGATGTGTTTTATAATTAATTGTGTATACCATTTATATTTAAACATACACATAAGCAAGTTATAAATTGGGAGCAGTTGCCGAAGCCAAATTGCCGTTGTGACAGTGATAGAAAATATAACTCTGAATAAGATAGAGTGAAAATGAAAATATTGAAAGATTTCTCCATTTGGAGAAAAGTAGCCTTTAAGAAAGAAAACCCACTGAGTAATTTGAAGAGCTTGCAAAATAACTTTAAAATGAATGTAAAATATTGATCAATGTCCAGCTGTGTTTTCACAAACCTTCAGGCCACAGAATTAAGCCAAATACCCATTTCTGAAACATGGAATAGTCTATTTTTGCACATGTATAAATTGGAAGCTGATTAGAAAATTCCAGGTGTTTGACTTGCAAATTTCTTTCTTTTTAGAACACACCTGCTTATTGCAGATTACCTTCATAGTTACTTCTGTGATAGTAGTAAATTAGGCTTATTATATTACCACACACTAATGAGATTGATTTAACTTCAGAATGCTTTTTCTTATTGTTGAGCAGATTTTACAGTTGGACTACAAGCTTATATGTTTGTAGTTTCTGGGCAAGGAAAGTCTGAGAGAGAATGGGGCAGGATATAAGACAGTTTAGGGTGTGGTACTTGTATTAAAACTGGAGAACCCACTCCCCTTCCCACTTCCTCTCCACCCCAGATTTTACTACAACACCATGGTGGGAGGCCATCAACTATATCTTCTAGATTCAGGTCAAGGAGAACTATGGCCAAGTTGGTTGAATTTAATTTTAGATTTTGCTGCCACAAGAATCTCTGAAGCAACTATAAGAATAAGGAAAGCAGGGACAGAAAAAAAAGAGAGAGAGAGAAGTAGATATCCACTTTAACTGTAAAATTTGTTCATCCATTTTTTCAAAGGGTCCTTACAGTTTTAATGTTTTGGTTCATATGATCTTATCCATCCCATCCAGAGGAGTAGTAAATGCAAGTTTGTAGAAGCAATAAGCTGGAATTTTCTAATCAGCTGCTTTCTGTAACCAATTTACATGTGGACCAGGAGCATGAAATCTCATTTGATATTTTTGAGCTAGAGATAAATCTGGACACATAGCTGCTTTGCATTTCAGAGACTGCGTTGTGTCCATAAAGATGAATGAACTAGATATAATGTGACAAATCTATTCATTTATGTTATCTTGATGACCTGTAGTGATTCTTGTAAGGAAATTGCTTTTGAGTCCTCTTGGCTGAAAAGCTGATTCATAAGCTGTCCTGCATGGATTCTGCCTCACAGCTTCTTGCTGTTGAATGAAACTTGTGAAGAAACTAGGTGACCATAGTTTTGTTTAGAATGTGAAAGGCTTCTGTGAGTCTGAGCATTTAAATAAGCGGTGGTTATTATTATGCTTTCCCTTCCCCTCTAAATCTTTGTGCATCTCGATTTTAAACAACAGTGAGCCCCAGGCCATGTGTTACATTGAAACATCCAACTTAGATGGTGAAACAAACCTGAAAATTAGACAGGTAAGATCTGAAGCAGATTTATCATAATTATTGCTGTTTTATTATATGGAATTAAGAGCTTTATTTCCAGTGTTAGTGTGCTGTAAGTTCAGTCGATTCTATCCAATAACAAATATTTTCTCATTGGACCATTTTGACTACAGGAGGTTTTATAAACTGGTATCATTAAGTATTATGGTAGACTCAGACTTACTTGTCTGATAAGATATGGTCCATCATATAGATATTACTTGTACTTTTAAAAAATATTTTATGGTATAGCCAACACTGATGATAAAATAATGAGTTCTAAGTGTTTTACATGTATTAGCTTATTTATTTTCCCCTGTTCACCTGGCCCAAATTATTATTTGTCTTTGCCGATTGAAGTAGTTCCCATTGCTGTTTTAAATTTTTCACTGATCTCAAGAAATAGTTTAGATTTCTATATTTACTTTTCATACCAGCCCTGTGGGAGGTTGGGGAGTGATAGAACCAGGCCATTTAGGTCATGCTGGCTGTAGGAGGAGTCAGTCCAGTTGGCCAGAGGGAAAAACCATTTAGGAGATATTTCATTCAGTTTTCATACCCTTTTTGAGATTCAGTACTAAATGCTCAATATTAATTTTGTTTTTGAAGGCAAACAGTTCTTTGGGGACTTTACTTCAGAATATCTGTACGGACTAGTTTATAGTCTCTTGAACATAGTTTACAACTTTCATAAAAGCTGCCCTATTCTTATACTAAACTCTATGTACAAGTGGAGAGGAAGTATCCCTTGATTATGATTCCACAGGGGAGTACTATTTGAGGGGCAATCGTCGTTTATAAAATAGTGGGATTTCTTAGATCTGAGACATCTATGTGCCCTTCAGTCCTGGGCTGAATTCAGAAGGCTTTTCCTCTCCTCCCCCCTGCAGCTTATTTAATGCGCTCTTTGCTTGTTTAAAAATGTTTAAACAGGGCTTACCAGCAACATCAGATATGAAAGACATTGACAGTTTGATGAGAATTTCTGGCAGAATTGAATGTGAAAGTCCAAACAGACATCTCTACGATTTTGTTGGAAACATAAGGTTTGATGGACATGGGTATGTAAAATTGCCTTCATAAAAATACAGAATTCACTGTGTGACTATGTGCTGTTAAGTTTCTTCCAAGCCTGTATACATATTTTTTTGCGTGTGCTCTAAGTTTGATTCCTCAAAACTTTTTCTAAGGACTATTCTCTCTGGAGTCCAGAGCATTTGTGAAAATGCTCTGGTTTTTAGACTCAATATATATGGCGTAGCTGAAGACCTCCCCAGAGTTCCTGCCAACCTGGTAATTGGATGTTTACAGGGATATATATGCCTAGGCTTCTAGAATATTATAAATGAATGTGGGTAAATAACCTGTGACTTTTTATTTGGCCCAAATACTTAAATTGTAACTTTTGATGTAGTTATAGGCAATCTCCATGGCCTGGGTCCTTTTCCTGTGATCCCTGATGCCTCAAAGAGACTCGACCCCCAAGGCGTTCATTTTACTGAGTCATTTCTTGCTTTCTTCTCTGTGCAGTTCCATATGCTCTTTTCTATGTCATGTTATCATCTGTAGTCATCTTTTGTTGTTACTTGCTTCCTGCCCTTCTCCCATCCTCCCTTCTTTCCTGCCTCTTCTCTTATCCATTCAACCAATGCTTATTAAGCACCTCTGTGGGTGTTAAAGATATAGCAACAAAAACAAAGTTTTATGTGTTTACTTATACTTGCCAAGCTTGTGAGTTTACTTTCTTGCCATGATGGAAGGGCAAACAGAAAAACAATAAAGTGATAAATAAGCAAATTCCATAGTATGTTAGGAAGTGAAAAATGCTTTGGAAAAAACAGCTCAGGATAAGGGAGACTGAGAGTCCTTGGCGGAGTGGTCCCAGCAAGCCTCGTTGAGAAGGTAACATTTGAGAATAGGTGAGTGGGAGATGAGGAAGCTAGCCCAGTGACTGTCTGCAAGGAGAGGATTCCAGGCAGAAGGAAGTTCTTCATTAGAACATTATGTGATCTTACAGCAGCATAGTGCCTGGAGTATTTGCAGAATGTCAAGGAGGCCAGTATGACTGGAATGGAATGACCAAGGAAGAGAGTGGCTAAAGTGGGGCTGAGAGATAATAGCCAGATTATTTTATAGACATTGTAAGGGTTATATTCTGACTGAAAGGGAGTCTTTGGAGGGCTTTGAAGGGGGGAAATCAGCAGTTCATTTTTTTTAATATGCATTCAATTTTTTATCCCCTATGTTTTTATTTTTGTTTTTATTTTTTTACCTAAGAAGTTGTGACTTAACAAATCATGCATAGCATACAGGATTCCCATCCATCACCCCACCACCAAACTTCTACATATTTGTGACACACTTTTTACAAATGATGAAAGAACACCGCCGTAATATTACTGCTATCTATAGTATGTAGCTAATAGTGTATTTTTCCCACAAACCATCCTATTATTACCACGTATTAGTATTATATATTTATTATAGTTCATGAGAGAACATTCCCATATTGGTGAATGATGGAACAGTTCAGTTTTGAACTTATTTAGTTTCTGATGTCGTCACGGAGGCAGTTGAATGTGTGTCTGGAATTTCAGAAAAAGGTGTGGGTCATGTGATAAATTTGGGAGTTGTTGGCACAGATATTTAAAACCATGGGACTGGAAGAGACCACCAGGGTGGTGGGTATAGATGTAAAAAGAAGAGCCCCAAGGACTGTGGTGAGATTCTCCAGCATATTAAGAAGTTGGGAAAAGAGGAGCCACTAATGAAAGAGACTGAGACGAAGTAGAATGGGGATCAAGAGAGAGAGTGAAGAAACCAAGGCAGAGGGAGTAAATAAAGTGGCTCAGATGTTGCTGGTGGTCAGGTACAGTGAGGCTGAGAGTTAACTGTTGGGTTTAGCAGTTGGGGATCATTGAGCTTGATTAGAATGGTTTTAGTGGAGCCTGATGGGAATGAGTTTGAGATAATAGAAGGAAAGGAGCTGATAATAGCAACTATAGAAAGCTCTTTTAAGAGATTTTGTTGCAAAGAGGAGCAAAGAAATGGGGTGGTAGCTGGCAGGGAGGGGGTTCTTTTCTGCCTTTCCCCCTTTTTTCTGTCTCTCCTGCTTTACAGTGTATTTGTAGTGGCCAATTTCATGTCAGCTAAATGTACTAGTTCAACCCACCTGCCTGAGAGAATGTTACCAGTGCTTTCATTTTGAATTAGATTATTTGAATTCTAAAGGACAGTTGAAGTACCCTCAGCCCTTATCCTTACACTCAGATCCACCAAAAGCTTTCCTGTGATTTTTCAAGTCATTGTCCTAAAAATTGCACTGAGTGATTTTTCCATGAACATATGGCTATAGACTAATGATAGATTTGGCCATTTATACCAGTAGTGTTTCTGTAGTCTGACATTCCTAACTAGCCAACTTCCATTTCTTATCAGTTCCCCCATCAAATCGATGCCAACAAACCCATGCTGTGAAGGAGAAACTTTGTAAGATGGTGCCAAGATTTAGGGAACAGAATTTATGTAATATGCTTAAATTTTTGTTTTTTTGTTTTTTTAGGAGGTACCAGGGATTAAATCCAGGACCTCACACATGGGAAGCAGGTGCTCAACCACTGAGCTACATCCACTCCCTAATGAGAGTTGGTTTTTTTTATTTGTTTGGTTTTAAATGTTTTGTTTTTAGGAGGTACCAAGGATGGAACCTGGGACCTTGTATGTGGGAAGCAGGTAATCAACCACTTGAGCTATATCCGTTCACCAATATGCTTAATTTTATAATGAATGAAAGGTGGAAGCAGATTTGACTTCGGTATTTGTAGCACATTTGACTTTTACTGTGATTATCCAGAGTTCTTTGGAGACCCTGTGTTGGAATGAGTGTACTTTAATTTTCTAAGGATAAGGGCCATTGCCTAATGCCAGAAACTTTGGAATTACAGCTCTGATAAAGACTAATGACTAACTCTTTTTGAGTCCTTGTAATTGGAAAGTAGTATATTTTTACTTTAGAAAAGTTATACCTAATTCTAGTCAATCACCCCACAAATACGCAGGTGACATGCTATATTATACCCCAGTTGATGGGCGAGGAACATTTGGCAGAGATGTGATCCAGGACATAGTCCAGCAACTTCACAAGAACCTCTTGAAAACCTACTTTAAGTCTGAGACACCTCCCAAGTCTGAAGGACACCCCAAATCTTGAAACACACCTGAGAGGGGTTCCCTGCCAGAGGGCAGCTGCTGTGCACAATGAATGAGCATTATAGTTGCTTTGTTCCTTTTCTAAGTTGGAATATACCACATCCTAAAACTTTAAATGGAAGGCCTTTGGTGTTATTTTTAACCTTATATTTGGACTGATTTCATCTGAGCCTGTGGAATTCGTGTAGTTCCTGAAACAAGGTCTGAGGCCCAAGCTGCTACTGGCCTTAGAGCTTACTGGACCATAGAAGCTCACCAGAAATAAAGGCTTCAGTTTCACTTTGCTAGCAATGATAGGGAAGATCTGTGTTCTTTGTAGACTTTTCTTAGGGAATCATGTCCTTCTTTTTCCAGAAGTTTTAAATATATATATATATACAATTTATTTTTCATTGTATTTAACTTTTCCTCTCTGCCTGTTTTCTTTATTGAAATAGAGACTTGGTGATAGAAATCTTTGGTCCATTTATTTTCATGCATTACATTTCCATCAAGAATCCCAATATATTCGTGATAGTCTTGTACCCCTTGGATATCCCTGTGTGAGGTTGTATCAGCTAACAACCTACTGAAGTGGGGAGCCTTGCAAAAACCTTACAAAATAACCAACTTGAGCCTTATTTTATAAAAAATGTGGTTTAAATTATATGGATAGCTTCAATTTGCATTCATTTTGGGGGCATTTAAGAATTGTTAAGTGGTTACCATCCACTGGAAATTTACTTTGAGTTCTTGGAGAACTAGTCTTCAAGTACTAAAAAATGAATGTTAGAGAGGTTTTAAGTACAGGGACTTGCATCTGGAGGGCACAGATATACCTTACCTTTCTTAAACCTTTTTAAAAGAAATGTGTGCATGTATGGGCAGGGGGAACAAAGCTCCTACCCCTCCCCCATCCAAACATCCCAGTAAATGGACTTACTATTTCAGGAAGTCATGAATAGGATTGAGAATTAGCCTCTGAATTTCAAAACATTGCCTATAATTTTGCATAGTGAAGTTGTAGGAAATAGTGAATTTGGTGTTTAAAAAGAAGCAACTTAAATGCTTCCTTCCCGCTGTTGCTGTAAGAAAATTATCCTTATTGGAATGAAAATTACCTCTTTTCCAAAAATAAAGTGTAGGAAGATTTATTTCAATAAGGAAACATTTTGAAACTATGTAGTAGCTGTGGAATTCATAAGCATTTTGGAAAGTGTGGTTTCTAATGTCAACATAATCTGTCACAGCACTGTTCCCCTGGGAGCAGATCAGATTCTTCTGCGAGGAGCCCAGCTGAGAAATACACAGTGGGTTCACGGAATAGTTGTCTACACTGGACACGACACCAAGCTGATGCAGGTGGGATTTCTTTTTTCTCATTTAAAACAAAAATTATTGAAGTATATTATTTATTCACAAACATACATAAGCAATAAGTTGTGAACTTAAAAAATGAACATGCATAACATCATACAGAGGTGGGATTTTTTTTCTGTGAACACCTTTTCATCCTAAGTCTTTTGAAAATGCATTATCTATTGCTCTCGGTTTAGTAGTCCCTACCATAGCAGGCCATTTCTCACAGATTCCTGAGTCCCGCTCCATACATCCAGAATCAGGTTCTCCTGTGGGTGAGGCCCTGAAATTCCCTCCTGATCAGCAATGGCTCATGTCACAAGGGAAAGCCAAAAAGGTTCACCAGAGTGCACCTGATGCCTGAATTCTTGATGATTTTGTATATGTTCTATTGGCAGCATTTACTATCTATTGCAGTGGTTGATATAGTTTAACTATTTAACCGTGAAGGCTCTGCATTAAAATATTTATCTTATAATTTTATTTTAATAAATGATTACATTTAAACATTTATTTTCATAAAATTAAAGAAAAACCTTTGATTCAAATATTGACCTTTATTTTCTGCCAATTGTTGCTAAAATGTTGTCATTTTTCCAGCAGTTTGAATCTGAGCACTTATAATGTTTATGCATGCCTGCGAATACTTCTCTACATTATAAGCTAAACAGTGTTCTGTGATCAGATGGGTGTGGGAAACTCAGTTTTAAGAAACTAAATCAAAATCTCCTCTAAATCCCAATAACTTTGTACGTTATATAAACACAAAGATGTTACCATAAGGCAACCAAGATTGCTGTTAGTTTCTACCACTAGCCATTCTATGAATTCTATAAATCATCATTTTACAGGCATGCCTCGGAGATATTTGCTAGTTTGTTTCCAGACCAGTGCAATACAGCGAATTACATGAATTTTTTGGTTTCCTAGGGTATATAAAATTTATGTTTACACTATACTGTGGTCTGTTAGGTGTGCAATAGCATTATGTCTTAAAAAAAAAAAAAAAAGAACATACCTTAATTAAAGTGTGTCCCAGAGACATGAAGTGAACACATACTGTTGGAAAAAATGGTGCTGATAGACTTGCTTGATGCAGGGTTGCCACAAACCTTAAATTTGTAAAAAAAAACAGTATCTGAGAAGTGTAATAAAGTGAAGTGCAATAAAACGAGGTATGCTTGTATATTGATTATGATGGATCTAATTTTTTCTCCTGTGGATGACTTGATTAGCACAGATCTAGCATAACCATATGAATCATCGGGTATAACTAAGGAAGCAAGGCTTTTGTATTTTTTTTCAGCCATGATTACTTGAAAACCAGAGATCCTTTAAGTGTTATCTTCATACTTCAGTATTTCCAGGTCTCTTGACTGTGGTGCATAGGCCTGCTTATCTGCCTCTTTTCTTGAGCTGAGAAGCTAGATGCTTCTAGTCTATCCTGTTTGCTTAACTAGCTGAGTAATGCATTGTTCATCCCCATGCCATAATGCAGAAGCTATGTCTCCAAAAGGAATGTTATTCCCTTCTCTTCTTCATTCTTACTGTTTTCCTTCCAGAAAGAGGATTGGGTTGTATAGTAGCCTTGAGAAAAGAGAGGTGGTTGGGCCATTGACAACTCATTACATCTGTGATTGATTTCTGTCTAATTTCCATGTGTCTTCTCATGTCTAATCTTCAGTTATGATTTACTTTGTCACCCTCATTAAAATACTAAATACAATCTACTAAGTCATTTGCATAACTTTTTAACTTTTTATTACTCAAATTATTTCTTTTCACAGAATTCAACAAGTCCACCACTTAAGCTTTCAAATGTGGAACGGATTACAAATGTACAAATTTTGATTTTATTTTGTATCTTAATTGCCATGTCGCTTATCTGTTCTGTTGGCGCTGCCATTTGGAATCGAAGGCATTCTGGAAAGGACTGGTATCTCAATCTAAACTGTAAGTATTAAAGTACTTATTAAACTTATTTTTTTCTTTCATTAAAGCATGTATTTGTTTCACAGTTGATCTTGATTTATTTTGTGGAATTTCTTATTGTTTTTAAAAAGAGCATCTTATTGGAGAAGTGATGGGCATTTACTCTTAATTTTCAATGAGATTTCCAGTAAAAGTAAGTAAAATTTTAGAATCTAAAAAAAAAACTTTCTTAACACAAATGTTCAGTAAATATACCCATTAATATGACTTATGTAAATGAAAACTGTTCTTTTTTTTTTTTTAAGAAAATGATTTTATTGATACATATTAATAAAGCATAAATCCATCCAAAGTGTACATTCAATGGTATTTGGTATAATTACATGGTTGTGCACTCATCACTTCAATCATCATTATAGCATTTTCATTATTACAATAATAATAACAATAAAAAACATAAAACAGACAAGCAAAAAAGAACATATTACCTACCAATCTCTCTATGCTTTCCCTGCCATATATAGCTGCTATTCTGTTTCCTTCTCTCTACTTTATTTGTAAAAACAGTCTTATATATGCAATATTACCAAATTCATATTTCCCATGAGGTTTCATTGTATTATCTAGTCCTGTGTTACATTTTTTAGCTTTCTTCTAGTAAAATATATGTCCTCAGTCTCTCCCTTTCAGCCACTGTTATACCCATATAATAGTCTGCTACTGACAAACACTGTAATGACTTTCACCATTTCAATTCATTTCCAAAGATTTACAAACAACCTTTTTTTACCAATGCTGTACAAATTAGCCCTCAGCTTACTGTTCTCTACCCTCATTCTATTTTCTGGTTACCTATATGCTAATTATTAATTATTAACTCCACGCTTTTACACAATATTCAGTTCACTATAGTGCAATCATACAGTATTTGTCCTTTTGTGTCTAGATTGCTTCATTCAACAGAATGTCCTCCAAGTTCATCCATGTTGTCATATGTTTCATGACTTCATTTTAAACATATTTTGACACAGATAGCTATCTGGTAAGGAAAGCAAATCAAGTATGTGGAGGATATTATAAATATATGAATATGTATATATATTTTAAAGCACCAAAAAGTTTACATGCTTTAAAAATGTTTAAATTGAATATACTTTAATTTGAACTTATGATTACAATGAGTTCTTTGTTAATGGTCATTTTTTCCTAGGGAAAGCACTTTGGAGCATTTATCCTTTTTACTTTTACTGAATTAATGTACCATCCCCAGATATTTCTAGGAAATGAGTTCACGTTTCCATTTGATGAGTACTTAGCAGTAAATAATTCATTTCCAAAAGTGTGAAAATAAATTCTAAAAAAATCCTACAGCAAAAACCGACTTTCCCATTATTTTATTTTATTTTATTTTATTTTTCTTAGCTTTGCAGCTATTCCAAGTTGTTTTTAAAGTCATTGATTTGCAATTTCAACATTAGAATTGTTACCACTACCATCAGTTTGTTTCCTCAAATACTCGACAATGTATCTGGGATAGCTTTTTTATGTTCATTATTGGGGAGGAAGTTTATAATTTACCTAAGGCTAAATAAGTACTATATACTTTGGGTTGTTTTGCTGTTGTTGTTTTGTTTAAACATGCTTTTAAAGCATGCTTTAAATTGGAAATACTTTTCAAACATTTATATGAAGTTGATTCTACTCAACTAATATTTTATGTATATAATCCCACAGTCTTATCCTATCCCTAATAATTCTAACTCCCTGTTTGGAAATCTGAAAGTAGGATCAGATTTCTGATCGTACTTTCACTTTTTTTAACTTAAAGATTTAATTTTTTATATCAGTATTACAAGTTACTCAGTTAACACAAGATAACTACAGTAACAATAAATCTGCTTTAGTCAGCAGTTACGCCCCCTGCTTATTTTTGTTCATTCCTCAATCTTGAGGGATTTGGGGCAGTGTCCACTCTGACTGCTTCAGGCTGAGAGGGGACATAGATATTTATGGAGCAGAGGAATGGAATTGTTTTGCTTGCAGCTGAAGATGCTCCTTGCTTTGAGATGGGGCTAGTGCATCCTCATTGTTTTGTTAGTTGTCCAGGGCATGCCCAAAGAACTGGACAGTAGAAGTTGACCTCATATATGCTGGGAAGTTCTTAATAAGATTATCAACAATTTAATGCTATTCCATCTAGAAGAATGTGCTTGAAAATAGAGATATGTTATAGCACAGTGTTCTCAAATTATCTAGATATGCTGTATAATAAGGAAAATTCTTTTTATGTTAAAGTTTTGGTCAATGCAAATAAAATATAAAACTAAATGACGTTCTTCCCTACCTCCTTCAACAGATGGTGGTGCTAATAATTTTGGATTGAATTTCTTGACCTTCATCATCCTTTTCAACAATCTCATTCCAATCAGCTTGTTAGTCACATTAGAAGTGGTAAAATTTACCCAGGCATACTTCATAAATTGGGTAAATATGAATTATTTTTTATCACCCTAAGCATGCATTTTGTCTTTTTTCCTATCACAGGGTCTTTTGATGCCTCAGGGAGAAAATATTAATTATATGTTTTTATTGACAACAGGATGACATTTCAAAATATCTTTGAGCCTCATGTAATTGTAACAAAGACCCCCATTTCAGAATCACACAAGTTTACAGAACAGACATCCTGGGAAAAATAGGTCTATACTTCAGGAACCCTATTTTGGGATACATAGTAGTCATGGTAGAAAGGAGAGCCATGGGTGTTAGACTCAATATATATGAATTGTGGTTATAGTTTTATCACTTACTGTGTGAACTTTCCCAAGTCACTTGACCTCTTTGAGATTGATTTTCTTGGACACTAACAGGAATGATAAAATGTGCTTTACCTGCATCTCACAGTGATTGTATGGATCAAAGGAATCTCCTAATATCACAAAGAGCCTCATAAACAATCAAACACTATACAAAAAATACTATTTATAAGTAGTTTTCACTACTTGTAACAGCACAGTTGTCTATTGTGTTTTATACATCAATGCAGTTTATTTTTCCACACTGTAAACAATTTTTACTGTGCTTAAATTTTTCTTAATATTTCTTTCATAAATATTTTTTTTAAATCTTGGAGAAGATATGCCAGACATCTAGTTCCTGAATGTTTTGTTTATAAAATATTTCTCCCTTCTAAGATTTTTATTTTTACCAAAGTTAAAATTAATGGATTTATAGAAATTAAATACATCTTCAGGCCTAATCTTCCAGGAAGTTTAGCTCTTCTTTTGAGAAATTTCAGCATTATCTTCTGATGTTTCTTTCTTTTTTAATGTAATTTTTAAAGCCTTTTGATGTGAACAGTATTAGGATTTATAAAAAAGATAACATGATAATTTTGTAACTGCTCATTATCTTCCAATGGCAAATGAGCCACCTCAACTGTCAATCTCTTAATTCATTGGCAAAATATCACTATAATTTAGAAATCTAAAATGAGCTGCAGGCATAGCTCACTTCCTGCAGAAGAAAGTAGGTTGGTAAAAAGTTGTGTAATAAAATTGGTATAAATTAAATTAGAACTCATTGAAGTGTTCCCATGTATGGAAATAATAAGGTAACCTATTGTAAAAGTTTAATAACTAGTCTTTCACTTTATTAGTTTTGATTTGGGTTTTCAAAAATAATATTTGCTTCAAATAATTATATAAATTCAGTGTTGGGTGAACCAATCAGGCTTATTCTTTTCAACCAACTATCTAATACTGAGAAATTTTATAACATCCCTGGTAGAGTGAAGACTGGTTTTCTAGTCTTTCCTTATAAGGCATCTTCTTTGTGGAAATGAGATTATTAATTGCCTCTCTTTGATTCTGGTTCTGCCCAATGGGTCTATTATGGAAATACCTAATCTTGTTTCAGAATAATAGCCTTGTAAAATATTTGAACTCAGGTATCATGACCGTCCTTCTATTGTGTCTTTGTTTCCTCCTAATTAAATAGCCCCATCTTCCATTGTTCTGCATTTGACATGATTTGCAGATTAATTCACATTCCAGTAATTTTCTCTGAACAGATCCAGTTGATTAATATCCCTCTTAAAAGGTGGCATGTAAAACTCAACAGCAAATTCCAGAAGAGGTGTTGGTCAGTCTAGAACACAGATGTGAAAAATCAGCTTTGATTTAGATACTCTCCTTTTCATTTGCTGTGTGAAATCAGTAAACTACAACCCTGCCTTGTCAATTAAAAAAATGAAATTATCAATAGAATACACCGTTTTTTTTTAGTATAATATAGGCACACCTCATGATTATTGAGTGCAAGGCAAGTACAAAGTGGTTTAAAAAAATACACCTTTTCATTTTGGTTTTAAGAAGTGCACTTGTTTTGCTTTCAAGTATATATAGTGCAAGAAACTTGGCCAAGAAAGTACAACCACATAGAAACTCTTAGGTAATTTTTCTAGGTATTTGAAGTCCTAATTAAGCAATTTTAGTTGTTTTTTAGCTCATATTATTAAGCACTTACCTTACTAAGAAACACGTATATGCATTATCTTATTTTAACCCTTATAATAGGACACATATCTAGTAAATTTTGGAATGATTATAAACCTAGCTTGCCTAATTCCATATACATGCTAAAACTACCACGCTGTGCTGCCCTTAATGTGAAATGTAATATTCTTTATTGAATACTTTTCAGGGAAATCAACTGCAATTGTGTGGGTATGACATGAGATGAGAGTGGTATCTATATGTAATTCATCAGTTAAACAATGGCTTGCATGAAAATACTTAATGTTTTCTTTTAAAAATTTACCCAACTCCTTATTACCAGCTATGTATTCAATGATTTTTTTTATTTAAAAAAAAAAAAAAAGGATCTCGACATGCACTATGAACCCACAGACACTGCTGCCATGGCTCGAACATCTAATCTCAATGAGGAACTTGGCCAGGTAAACTCAAGCTCTTGTTTATATGTTGAATTGGCAGTCAGAGTCATGTAATTTCTATCTTATATAGCAACTTCGGATGAATTGACAGCTTTTAATTTTCTGTTATTTGAATATTTGGCTTAAATGCATTTGTTAGTATATGACTACATTTTCATTTTTAGTACATAAAGTTTTGTTTTTTGTTGTTTTGTTTTGTTTTGTTTTGTTTTGTTTTGTTTTTAGGTACTGGGGCCGGGGATTGAACCCCGGACCTTGTAAGTGGGAAGCCAGCACTCAACCAGTGAGCCACAGAGGCTCCCCTGAGTTGCTCTATTCGTTTGTTTGTTTGTTGTTTTTTGTTTTGTTTTGTTTTTAGGAGTCACCTGGAACTGAACCTGGGACTTTCCAGGTGGGAAGCAGGCACTCAACTACTTGAGCCACATCTGCTCCCCATAGTACATAAAGTTTTAAAACATCATTTAAAGTTGAATTTTCTCTCAGGATAAATGTACTGCACAATGCACAAGCCTAGGGAGATATATATACATACGTGTGTGTGTGTGTATATACATATGTGTGGGTGTGGGTGTGTATACACACATAAGCCTGAGTATATAATCTGATTCATATGTAAAGTATTGGCTGTTTTTTAGTTATAAACATAGTATTAGTATAGTTCATAGCTTTCAGCCAGGAAGGGAAGGAAAAGTTCAAGTTTATCAATTTAGTTGTATGAATCTAAATATAGTAGTAGTCGATAGAAATTCTAGATTTTTAATTCATATTTTGTTCACATATATTTATGTGTTTGGAATCCATTTATATGTGCTAGCTGTATCATTGCTCTTGCCACCTCTTACTTTTCAAATAGCATCTAAACCAGAGTTAAACTTTTTCTTATCAATTGAGGTTTCTGAATGAAGTTAATTATGCAAGCTGTCGTCAATTCTACAGTTATGTTGAGAAATACTGATAGATGTTTTACTGCTCTATAATAGTTAAGTACCTAGTAGTGGCACTTTCTATGGATATGCAAACCATACAAGGGAGGCTTCTACATGACTGTAGTTTTTCTAATATCTTGATAGTCTTTAGTATTCATATATGAAATGATTCATTGCTAAAATACTAAAAAGGAATTGGACATATTCCTTGATGAATGTACAGAAAGTAGTTACTAGCACTTATTGTACCCCTACAATATAATAAGGTTAATAAAAAGTATACTTTCAAGGGATTTTTTCTGTTTGTATAAAGATTGGCATAAAAGGACTTCTGAAAATTTAATGAGAAATTTTAAACTCTTTTTTTTAGGTTAAATACATATTTTCTGACAAAACCGGTACTCTGACATGCAATGTAATGCAGTTTAAGAAGTGTACCATAGCAGGAGTTGCTTATGGGTGAGTTTATTCCCCTTTAATTAAAATATGAAATTCACATTTAATTAGCACTTAAATGTATTTAGGAAGTCTTTCTTTATCAGGGGAGATTTTTTTTTAAATCTAGAAAGCAGCTGTTTTAATTTGCATTTCGTAGCTTGTTTCCTTTAAAATTGCATACGAGGTGGGGGCTCTGCCCAATAATTTTTTCAGTGTTTGATGTTGCTGACAGTCTCTGCGTGGTCCTGGTAATAAAGTACAAATGCCCTTCCCTGTTATAAATTGCATGTGGTATGAACCACGCAATCTGCCCTTCGGCGGTTTTCAAGTTAAAATATTATTTTCTCTCTGAATCCCTTTATTTTTTCTTTTACCATCTCTCTTCTTTGCAATCACAGAACAGTCTAAAATTCTGATGATGGGAAGGAGCTAGGGACACAAAACTCTTAAATCCAGGGACAATGAATACCATCAAAACCTTTCAGGTTATTAATGCCCTTTATTATACGTGCTTCCTACATACCCATTTAATTTGTTTCTTACTTGCAAAAAAAAAGACTTCATTTTGAAATTCATTATAGGGTAATGTGAGAAAATTAATTTCTCCATTTCCTAGAAAGGCATGATCAAAGCATGAAACACCTTCCTGGTTGACTGACGTTGGCCTATTATCAAATTTTCCAATTATCCTTCTCTGCAAGTGAGGCTGTAAATGTCCATCTCTTAACCATACTAGCATGGGCACTTGCTTTGGGGTTTTCTGGCTCCCACCCATTCTTCCCCACTCATACTCTGCATCTAAGCCATGAGCCAGCCAGTACAAAAATAGCACATAGAATTTTTAAAATGCCTTAAAGTGGTAAAGAAGTGACCATTTGATGAAAAATTATAAATACATGTGGTTACTGCCTGACACCGGGTCTACATAGATAAATAGATCCAGGCACCTATCCTGGTGACTAAAAATTACTTCACACTATGTGTGTAAATGAAGTTAAAAAGACAGTTATTGAGTGGCTTTTTCACAGTGAGAAGCATATTTACTCTTTCCAGGATGGGGTGCTATTTTGCCTCTTTCCTCCTTGTCTGAAGATGTCCTAATTCTCTCAGACGAGAGAGAGACTTCTCCCCTCCCTGTCCCCCAGTTCCAGTTGCCAAGGGCCATGATGCTTGATCAGCTACTGGAGCAGCAGTGGCCACACTTTTTGACATCTTGTGCTTGTATAGTCTGCCCATAATTGTACAGAGGAAATAAAGAAAAGCCTATTGTGATTTTAGAGTTTGTTTTATTATACTTATGAACTTAGGGTGATATTTGTTTTTACACAAATTCTGCATAAATTCATGAATGTTCTTTTCAGAGTGAACTGATTGATAATTGATCACTTCTTTACTTTTTCCAGTTTCCATCTGAGTAAGCAAGTTATTCAGATTAGTATTATTGACTGTGAGGTTATCAGAACAAAAAGCTAAAATAAGATCTAGCTTCTCTTTTCCTCTGCGTTTTATCAGTTTTTTTCTTATCCTTGGAATAGGTCCTTAAACACTCCCAGGCTGTAGTTCTAAAGAGCTGTGTTCTTCTGGTGTCTGTAGATGATATTCTAATCAAAACTGGTTATAGGAGAGGGTAGGTTTAGACTGGTAAATATTAAAGTAGTATTAAGAGTTAAGTATTGGGGAAACGGATGTAGCTCAAGAAGTTCGGCGTCCATCTACCATATGGAGAGACCGGGGTTCGATCCCCGGGACCTCCCGGTAAAAAAAAAAAAAAAAAAAAAAAAAAAGAGTTAAGTATTGTCATCATTTAGATTAAGCTCCCAGTGAAACAACTTTCCTCTTGGAAAAATAGCATTTCTTAATATGGAGGCTCAGTCCAATCAATAAGTCATAAGGCATGAGTTCTAGTCTAGACTTTGTCAGTAATTCAACATGTGACCCTACCTAATTCCCTCTAGAATATTCCTAACTCTCTAAAATGAAGACAGTGAGACCAGATGATCTCTAACGTCCTTTTTTCTGATATGAAATTCTAATAAGTTTAGAAATAAAAAACAGGAGCTTCTTGGCAAATTTCAACTCTACAGAAGTATGCTTCCTCTTTGGGTCATATATCAGGGTTTCAATGTACCAAGAACCATGCTGAGAGAAGCTAGTTGTTAAACTGCATCCAGTAATCATGTATTGCTTGTGTGTGTGCATTTGGGCATCCTTAACCTCAATGTAGTTTTTGTCAGCATCCCCTTCTACAAGTCCGGTGGACATTCGGAATGTCAGGATTATAGAGACTTGTTGATATGTGAAAGTTTTGAAGAAACCCTGACATGTTTACAGTAGGGGACACAGGAAAAAAATTAGTCACTCATCTTTTTTGTGGGAATTTCCACTGGGCAGTCTTGAGTCATAGGAGCCTAGATAGAGTAATGGCATGGTTTTGCTATTGCATTTGCCCCATAGCTGTGTTTAACAGTTGTTTAATGTGAGGAACTATTACGTATGTGCACCTCCAGCCTCAGCAGAAGAAAGCACGTTGTTACCCCCTCAAGACGTGGCAAAACAAAGGAGAGTAATGGGAACTTGCCTTTGGGGTTTCAAGTAGCTGATGCATCTTCAGCATTTTTAAGAAATAAGCTCAATTTTACCCTAGATAGAGGCAAAGGTGAGTTCTGTCTGGTTTTATCAGCTAGAAGGATAAGACTTAAAGTCTACTGATGCCATGATATTTTGTTTGTTCTGTGTATACCATAGGTTTGTAAGACAGTAACGTTTAACTTTAAAAATTTAATCTTGGTAAATTTTTTCTCATTTCACATAGTCTTTGCTGCAAACTGTAGGCATGATACGCAACAAAATAAAAAAATTTGTACACATTATCTGATGATGATTTGGTAAAGTTCAACTTTGTATCAGGGATGCATAGTGTTTAAACGTATCAGATTATTTCATTGGGTCTTTCTACTGGATGATTATAGTGTTAAAAACAATTGAATTGTGATGTCTTTTAAAAGTTTAACTTATTACAAACTAAAAATTCTACTGCTAAACATTTAATAAAGCATCATGCCAGCAGATTGCTTCCTGGAGGAACAAGTCAATTTTATCACAGTTACTTGAATACCAGGAATAACTAAGCAAGCTTTTATGTTCTGTGGCTACGATTCTTACCATGGTAAAGATTTGGAGATACAATCTCAAGTACCATTTTTGTTGATAATTTAGACCTTCCTATTAGAATGAGGTGATATGTTGAGTTTCTGAGGTTAAGAAAAAAAAATTGAGAAAATAGTTCATTTTTTTGTGGGCAGGGCATTTCGTTAGTACTAAAAACATTTCATTTGCATTTTAAGTGAAAAAGTGGATGTGCTTAAAAGCAAGAGAGTACAGTATGTGAAATTACTTTGGCAGTATTTTGTTTAGCAATATGTTTGCTGAGCGAATAAGCTACTCTTTTAATCCCAAGAAAAGATGCATCAAGAAAGAAACCTCACATTTCTCATAATACTTAGACCCTCGGTCTAGATTATGACCAACAAGTTTGTCTTACTGCTCACCATGACTGGTAGTAAAAGTTGGTAAACATCATTTATTCACATAACTCAAAAAATGTTTATCAGTCATTGTCTATGTATATGGCACTTTGTTAGATGAATGGAGATATAATGATCAGCAAATTTCCTGTCTCGCTGGAGTTTATTGACTAATGGAGGGGGTTAATGGATCTTAATCAGGTGATCATGTAGGTAAATATGAAGTTCTAACACAATACTCAGGACTGTGTGATTTGAAGGGGGCAGAGTTTGGCCAAGGAAGGTCATGGAATGCCCTGAGAAAGTATTACTTGAGCTGAGATCTAAGAATGAATTTGATTAAGTGAAGAACTTACCAGGCAGATATGACAGCACTGACATGCAGTGAGGGCAAATAGTCAAAAAGAGGGTGGGAAAACATGCAGAGAGCATTGGTAGAAAGTGCACAGGTTGCCTGCAGTTCATCGCTCTCTAAAGAGTGCTCAGTATTCTGCAGAGCTGGACCAGACTCTGGGAGAGGGAAGCTTGGGCTCAAGGCCATTTAAGCTGCATGACTGTGGAAGCACTGGCCCCTGCCCTGGGCTGAGGTACAACGGCAGTGCAACCTGGCAGCATATTGGTTCAGTGTTGGTGGATTTGGAAGCAGTAGGCCCTCCCCTGGCACAGTCCAGGGATGGGGTGCAAGTCCTGAGGTTGATCAGGAGCAGTTGCCTCGAGCCCTGGGCTGTAGTCAGTTTCCACAGAGGTTTCCAGTAAGCCAACTCTTTTTCTGGGAGTCCAGCCCACAAGGGCTTGATTAGCCCTCCTTCTGACACATATATAAAAGCCTTGTGGTAGCAGAGAGAATAGTGGGTAAAAGGGACCACCTCGTATGTGGTTGGAGTGAAGACAATTAAACACTGCCCTGGAGTGTTTTGGAGCTGGAAGAAGTGCCTTGGAATGATGATATCATTTTGTGGCCAGGTTGGAGAAAGGTTAGAGAGAGTGGAGTGGACGTGTAGGGAGTGAACCGATCCCATGAGCTTTCAACAAAATACACTGCGTATTTATCAAAAACCCTGACTTTACATTTGTGTGAATGCTTCGTTTTAAAACTTCATATATAGCTAATAAATTTAACATAAAGGAAAATATTGAGTGATCATATGCAGTGAAAGAAATGGGAAAGAAGAAAATCTGCTCTGTCATGTTTTATGGGCCACTTCCCACTGAATGCATCACTGCCTGGTTGAAACGAAATTTAAAACTTGATCACACTTTCCTTGTACTCAAAAGAGCTAGTTAATGAAATTAAAGTATTGATGAATCTGTGTGCTGTTTGTCAAAATGTTTGAATATCAGTTAATCTTGTAAAATGTGGTTTCATTTAATAATAGAAATAGAACTAACTTTGACTTTAATATGCCTGTTTGAAAAACCATTATCTCATGGTAGTCAAAGTTATATCCAAATGTATTTGGCTAGTTTTATCAGTATGATAGTGTGTTCCTAAGTATTAGGAAGTTTCTTTAAGTCACTTTATTCTGGTTATACAATATGTATGATTAATTTTCCTTTGGCTTTAGTATATATTTAAATTGCTAAGTTCATATATTTCCTACTGACACTCAAAGTTCTATATATAAAATCAGTAAATTTCATGATGAAGAGGCAACTTGGTCATTCAATTACAGGATACTTTTGCAAACCTGCTTAGTTACCACAAATTATTATGTTCTGCTTATGGTACTAACTGCCATTCTTTCAGAATCAACTAAAAGTTCATTTTCTTAACTTTTTGGCGATCCGTCTTTCAGTAGTTCCCATATTCATGCTCTTATGTTTCTAGCCTTCCTGTGATCATGATTCCTCTCTTTCTGTCCCCTCCTTGCTCTCTGTGAAGCCATGTCCCTGAATCTGAGGATTATGGCTGCTCTCCTGATGAATGGTAAGCTGTATGGTCCTTTCTGTCTCTTGATTTTTTTTCTTTAAAGTACTTGGCAGTTTATGGCTTTGTTAGAGACATTTACCAGTCAGATAAGGTGACAATGCTGTATGGTAACTCTTTCTTAAACTCTGTTGAATAACCTTGATTTTCTTTTGAGTAACCTTTAGTCATTTTTATATACATTTGGTTTAAAGGTTAGGCTTGCTAGAGTTTTACATTAGATATCTGGGGTGAGGTTTGTAATGACAACTCCAGTCCCTACTCAAGTTCCTAAGTGTGCTTATGTTTCTTAACTCAGCACTGCCCCCTGCTGGCACTATTTATCCACTCTAAACAGCTCCTGAACCATATATGCCAGCAGTGGAGGTTTCCTTTTACATTTCATCAGTTTAATAAGTCTCTTTGAGGGCTACAGTATGAATATTTTTTAAAAGAACGTCTGCAGTAAATGTTGGGAGACTATGCTACCACAGACCCAGTTAACTGCAATATGATAAATTTTAGAATTTTTAAAGACTGCATTTTATAGGTTGAATTTGAATACTTTTGGGAGTTGTTTTTTGTTTTACCTTAAATCTTCCCCATGGATTTACATTCTCACCTATATAATTATAAGTTTGTTGCAATATTTCTATAATTAATCATGATTTCCTGGCAAATGAAATTGTGGAAAATAAGTTCCTTTAAAAGCTGGTAACTTTAGAAAATATCGTGGCTTTATGAGTGTTTTTTTTTTTTTTTTTTTTTTTTTTTAATTACACATATATTTTATGATTATGCCACATTTCCAATATATTCAGAAGTCCAATAGTCATCATATAATATTTTTCAACCTGGAATGTATTTCTGTAAAGTGGAGATTTGGTAACAACTTGCATTTAGCCTCCAAATACCTGTAGCTAATGACAGAGGCAGCTGTTTGATTCGTGTGACAACTGATGAGTCATCATATTTAAGCTCATTGCCGTGGGAGTATCATATATTTTGACACGCACAACTGAATCATTTTTAGTACTTTTAAAATGTGCTGAAACATTTTATTGTTGCTGGATAATTCAAGTTTAATGATATGGATATCCCCTTTTATTTAATCTTTCGAGAATGTAGTTAAAATATCTTTTTGTTTTCCTGTAACATTAACATAATTCTCTTAATTTTAAACATTGTTAATGTAGAATTAATACATATTTTCCCTAAGGTAACTGAGTTATTCCTAACAGAGAATTTACCTTCACTATAACTTTCTTAAGATTGGATGGAAATATTAAAAATTGGTGCTTGTTTACTCAGATTATTTAAAATAGTCTATTTCTGATGGATGTTGTTTCAAGGCTTTTATCGCTGTTGGAAAGAAAGGGTGTTATTTTATCTAGTTTATTAAGTTCCTTTTTTTAACGCCATTCTGGAAAACTTGATATTTGATATTCTGCTTAATTCAAAATTTTAAAATGCCAGCTTTTCCATAAATTGTTTGCACAATTCTGCTTACAGAATTATAAATAAACTGAGATATTAATGATTTTTAAAAAATAATCACTAGGGAAGGCTTTAGCTATCTTTATAATAAAGTGAGATTTATTTCCAATGTTTGTTTGAATTCTCCATCTATTTAATAGTTGTTTGTAGGCCCACAAAGGTGAGAGAACAGCTATTTCTCAGGAGTCTACTGTTCTATGCAGTGGTTGAGGATGCTGGCTTTTGACTCTGACCTCCTTGTTTGGATCCTGATCCTACTGGTACCCTTGAACAAGCTACCAAACCTCTCTGCTTGGATGTCTTCATCTAGTAGAATGTGGATAATAGTAGTAGCTACTATTTTTAAAGTGCTTAGACTAGTGCCTGGGCACAGTGAGCTCACAGCATTAGCTCTAATATCCCGCATTTAATCCTCATGACATATTTGAGTTGTTACTGACATTGCCATTTTAAAGATGTGAAATCTAGGCAAAGAAGCACGTAAGTATCTTGTCCCAAGTTACACAATCAATCAACATGGAAGCCAGAGTCAAAACTTTGCTCAGTCTGATTATAAAGTATATGCTCATGACATACTTTACTTTAAAGAACTTTAAAGAACATCTGTACTTTTAGAACACAGTTATAATTTTGAAGTCATTTTACTTTTTTTTTTCCTCCTTGCTTTGTTAAGGTAGCAAGAGCGCATAAAAATTGACTGACTTGAGGAAAGTTAGCACAAGGGATACAACTTTGCACTTCCATAAATCTGGCATTTGTGCAAACTCATCCACTTGGTTTCCTGTTGCCAAAGAAACCAAGATCAAAAGTATGAGCCTGGTTGAATGCTGTTATTTAGCTCTGGGCACCTGACCGCACCTTCCTGCTTCTGGGCTCCGGGGGTAAACTAGAGAGCGTAGATGACTCTATAAATTCAAAGTTACTCCTGAAAATGCATTCCTATCTGCCTCATCAGCAGCCTCACCTTGCAATGTGAAGTTCTTTGAATTCCATATATAACACCCATGGGCTATATATATTTTATTGCCCTGTTTTGAATCAGTATTTGCCACAAAAATGTCAAGTTAAAAAACCCATAATATTTAGCACATAAATGTATGGATTATTTGACATATTTAAGTTTAGTAGACTTTAAAGGCAAACCCATAACATACCCTGTTGACATTAAAGATAGCTGGATGATGGCTGTAGCTCTGCTCTTATTAAATGCTATTGGTATAAATACTAGTTTACAGAGATGAAATCATTGCCCCAAAATCACTTGCCCCAAAATCACTTACCCCAAAATCAATATGGTTATCTTGTTATTGCCAAGTACCACCAGCTAACATAGGCCCTTACAGATTAATTCCTTTCTGTTCAGAATCTACCATTGATACCCAAATTGAGAGCATCCGTGTTTTTGGAATTAAAGGAAAAAAAAATTGGTTGTTCTCAGCACCCTTGTAATCTCAAGATATACTTATTTTCCAAAACTATATATTTCCATAACCATTTTTTTCTTTTCCTAACATTAATTATGGTAAATTTCAAACATAAACAGACATAGACAGGTGTACCCATCACTCAGCTTCAAAAATATGCACTCAAGGCCAATTTCACTTCATCTATACCTTTCCCCCACTATTATTTTGAAGTAAATCCCAGATAACATTATTTCAGTTTTTATTACCTATTTAATTTAGTTCCACATTGTTCTTTCTGATCTTTTTTAGGTAAATGCTAGAGAGGGTGATACTCCAGAGGAACTGCCTTAAAGTGTTCTGTGCTTAGTCATTCAGTTTCCCTGTGATTTTCAGTATTACCACAATATCAGTGGATTTACTATTTTCTGGTCTTATTTATTTTCTCATTTTAACCTGGTCTAAAACTATGTAGGGAGTGAGTGGTATTTATTTATTTTGCTGCAAAAGCAAGGCTTACTAGAATGTTCTTTCAGTTGTTACTATATAGTAATGAGATCTAACACATCCAAAGTAGTCATTTTGGCAGTCAATTTATTTATTCCAATGATGCTGCCATTTCACAGAATGTCTTTGGAACACCTTTTTGGTAATTGCCTTCAGAAATACTTTGAGCCACACGGAAAACAGTTTTATTACTGTCTAACCAAAATATTATTATTGAATTCAATCACTTGTTCATGTTCAATGGTATTGACTCTGAACAACAAATTCATGTCTGAAAATTAAATCTCCGTTCAAGGGATTTTGATTTGAAACCAGTAGGGCCATTCAAAAGCATGAGGTGCAGATTCTTTAAAAAAAAACCATAACTTGCAAGTCACACTGCCATTGTTTTCATGCGTGTGTATATATGTAGTGTGCATATATCTGTGTGTATAATGTATAAAGTTTTATACGTAGAGTGTTACACATTTCAGGTGGATGACATAGATTTTTTTTTCTAATTTTTAATTAGATTTATTTTTTAAGTTCATAATGCATTAATATGTTAAAAATTCAAAAGGTGTAAAAAGAAAAAGATTTCTCTCCCATCCCTGTCTTAGAGCCATCCATTCTACCCACTGAAGGCAGCTAATGTAACCACTGTCAGATGTATCCTTCCACATCTATTCTATCCATTTACATACCTGCATTTTTTTTCTTATATTTTTATAGAAAATGAAGCATACTGTATTTGCTCTTTTGCACCAGTTTGTTGCACTTGTTGTTCTTCTTTTTGCACTTGTTATTGGTCTTTTTTTTATTATGAGTTCTTTTTTATTTCAGGAAAATTAATCCTTTTTTATATGAGCTGGAAATATTTTTTTCCCAGTTTGTCATTTGCCTTTGACTTTGCTTAAGATAGTTTTTGCTATATAGGAATGCTTTAGCTTCATCAGTCAGTTGTATCTATTCTGTTTTCTAATTATATATGATATCTAGACCTTTGCCATTCCCAAATAATTTTTTTTTTAATTCTCTCATAACTTTAGTATTTTTGTTAAATCTTGATACATCTGGAGTTTATTTTGGTTTAAGGTAAAAAATATGGATCCAACTTTTTTTCTCCTTTTTTTTTTTTCCCCAAATGGCTCTCTTGTTGATACGAATTTTGAATTAAAAAAATTTATAGTTCATACTGTCATATATAAGATAGCTAATACTAATTCAGTATATACTTTCTAAATTTTATCTCCTTTTGGCTGTGGGAATTCTTCAGTTTTGTATGATCAGGAAATAATTATTGACAATGTATTACAACTTTTAAATTTGCAAATAGTAGGGCAGTGTGGGCGGACTGCTCTTCGTTCTCCATACTGTAACTCTTCTATCCTTACCTTTTGACTATTTGTAAGACACTATAATTTCTTTGTCCCCTTGTAAGCAAAGTGCCACTTGAAAATTTCTAGGGAAAATTTTAACAAAATGTGGATGTTGCCTTGCATTTTTATTTGTAGGCAATTTGTAAATTAGAGCTATTGTTCTTATTTTTTAGTGCAGTTAGATCTTCTTTACAAATGACACAAATGTCCTAATTTTATCTGTTTATTTTTGTTGTAAGTGAACATTTTATAAGATTCTTGGTAAGGTGGTGGGAGTTCCATCACGAGTTATCCAGCCAAGCTATCAGCTGATTAGCTGAAGAGTTGTGTATAGTTCTTTATGACCTTGAAAAGGAAGCCACTTTCTGGGAAAAGAGCTCTTATTTAGCATTATCCATGGCAGAACCCTTCATTGGTGCTAAGGGGTAGAATATGCCAGTGAAAGTATTTCAGTTGTTTATCTAGTTATTTGATTATAAATATATTTGAAAGTTATATCAGTTATGATACCTGTGACATATGAAATTAAAGAATTATTGCTGTGATAATAAAACATATCTTACAGAACTTATGGGGACTTTTTGTCTGGAATTCTGTGGGTACAGGAAATAAACCACTGCATCCAAGATATTAATGAGAGTATTCTGTGACACCTTAATATATCTAACAAGTAGGAAAGTATGCAGTATACCTAAGAACTATTAACTATTAATGTGTATATTTTAATGAGAAATTTCATAAAAGTCAAAGTAATAAACTATATTCAAGAAATGATAATATTTGAAGGAGAAATTTATGGTAATTTTTCTGTCTGCTCTTGATAAGTCATTTAAAATTGAATTTTTCCTCCATCTTTAAAACTATAGCAGCAGTAATAGTCATAATACAGTAATAATGTATTTATTCTGCTTTTTGAGAATTCTAAGCTACTACATATAAATAATGATGTATTTTATTATAAGCATTCTGACTTCCTCCTATGGTTTATAGGGGAGCAATGTATTTCATTGAAGATACTTTGGATCTTTTATTATTCTTCTCTATTATTTCAAATTCTATTTTCTTCAATTATTTTTCCTTCCTTTCAAGCTGCTAGCTTTAAAATGTGAAACTCTTGATTTTTGACAATGAGGCATTTTTGTAATTCTTTCTAACCTGTAAAAATATGATTAAAAGCTTTCTGGATTATAGTTTATTTGGTAGTGGGCATATCATTTTTCTCCACAATGAATTAATTCTAAAACATTCTTCTCTTGAGAATAAAAACTCTGATACATACATAAATATATATATATATATATATTTTTTTTAACTGAACATTGCAAAGTACATTCCAACTTAAATTTTGACATTCCAACTTAAATTTTCCTTGTTTTTCCCTTTGAATCTCAGTATTTTGGTGTATGAAATTGCATGGCCATGAGATTAATGATAGCTAGATTACAGAGTTAGCTCTGACCCCTTTTATTTTATATAAAGAACATAATGTGTTACATGATCTGAAGAAAGCCACAATGCAAGCTGTTCTATGCACTTCTAAGACCTGTTCTCCTTTTACATGCAGAAAAATGTGATATGTACATAAATATTTGTTCAGATGTCTGTTAGTGATAAAGTGTAATATAAACAGTTTATTATTCATGTTACTCATATGATAATCAATGTTAGTCACTATAAATAAAGATTTCTCACATGGCTGAAGTAAGAGAATTTATTAATATTGATTTTTAATAAGTATTCATTAATTCTAAAACTTAATTTTTTAAACTTCATATGACAATATAACTTTACTGCAGGAAAATAAACTGTAAAATACTATTTTTCATTATATGGCAAAAGTCTGTCACATTTTAGAATCCTTAAAAATATTTTATTATTCAGTCATGAACCCTGAGATGTCTTATTTAGAAATACAGACCAAATTTAATTTAATTTATTAAGGCTGTACAGCTATAAAGTTTATTTTAAAAGTGAATTACAAATAGATCATTGTGCTTATATAAATGAATCAGATTTGTTGCATTTTTCCACCTGTAGGCAGAGCTCACAGTTTGGAGAAGAAAAAACATTTAGTGATTCATCATTGCTGGAAAATCTCCAAAATAATCATGTAAGTAATAAAAAACCACTATCTTTTCATTAGTGAATGAAAGCTAATGAGTGTTTCTCTGAAGAACTATCTTCCATATTTATATATTCTTTCCTTTTTTTTTTTTTTTTTTAACATTCATGATCATTTTAATAGCTATCAAAACTATTATCATTTATATTATCACTTGGCCAACATGGAATTCATTTTTGTTAGAAATGTAGTGTTAATAATTAACATTAATCAGTTTTCTGTCTTTTCAAAAATGTTTTACTTTAAATAATTATAGAATAATTAATTCGCTATTGATGATTTCAAAATATCTATAGAAATGAAGTATGTGCCCCAAATCATTGTGCAGTGAGGAACTCCCAGTGTCTGCCTCCAGTGTGAGCCCATTCTGCTCATGAATGTTCCTAACATTTCATTCAAATTAAATGGTTTCCTGGAGTTTAAACATCAGAACTTGTTCTTGCAAGTGCCTCAGGTTCATTATGGTGAAACCTGAACTCGTGATCATTGCCTCAGCAGCTCCCTCTTTAGCACAGGCAGGTTTACTCTGAACCTAATGAGACCTTAAGACCCCTTCCATGTTCCTATGGGTGCTTTTATATCCTTTTGCATCCTTTTTCCTTAGAGAGAGCCCCCAATATAAAATTGGCTTCAAAAAACCTCTCCCTTCCCTCCTGTGTTCTCAGTAGCAATAAACTGCGACACCGCCCATCCTATTACTCTTCCTTGTAACATAAGGATTGCCTTTGATGACCCTCTTTCCCTCACTCCAGATCTATAATGAGTCACCAGGCCCTTGTCAGTACTGACCCCTGGAATGTCTCCTGAGTGTGCTGTTTCACTTCACCCTCTCTGTCAGCACCCTGGGCCAGGCTGCCATCATCCCCTGTGTGAATTACTATAGTAGATGGCTAGCAGTGTCCTTGTCTCCAGTTCACTCCCCTTCAAGTCTTGTTGCACAAAATAGATGGAATGATGCAGATGGAAACCCAGTCCCATCACTTCCCTTTTAAAAACCATTCTCTGGTTTCCCTCTTAACTTGCCAAGTTACATGATCTGGTCCCTGCCTAAGTCACCAACCTTACTTTGAGCCCCACTCCCTTTCACCCTTTCTCTTACAAGGTACACTGGCATTTTATTTGTCTTTAGGGGCTTTGCAGTCACTGATCCATTCCTGCTTGACAGAGTACTCATTGTTCAGTTTTTCAAGAGGCCAGAATTTCATCAGCTTAAATATCACATTAACTTGAGAACAACCATGGATTCCCCAAATCACATTACATGATAGTTGCACATTCTGTTCTTTACAGCCTTATCACACTATAATTAAATTATACTCATGTGTTTATTTGTGTACTGTTTTCCCTGTAAGTCTAAGTGGTGGCAGGGACCATGTCTGGTTTGTCTGCTCTTCTAGCCTTAACAGTTTATTGAAATAATGTTCTATTTTACCTTTTTCCAATCATTTCACTTTTTTTTTTTTTTTTTTTGCCCAAAAACGTGGAAGAATGTTTTCTCTTTACTCATATGGGCCAGACAGGAAAATGTTTAAGAATATCAGGCTTCTTTTCTCCTAAAGATTCTAAGGTACTTGCATAAAGGGTGCAATTTATATCTTTCTCAGACCACAATAGGCCATTGTACATAGGAATTGCTCAATCAAGTTCTTTTAAAAATTTTTTAGTGAAACATGAGGTTAAAGTGGCCATTTTGGGGCGGGGGGTGGGCAGGGAACAGGAGAAGACAACGCATTACAGAGGAATCCCTGGTCCAATTCAGAGCGAAGGAACCACGTTAAGATTACATGCCTAAAATTTAAATCTGATCAGGAATTAGAACCAGATGAGCTAACATTTTAGAATATTTCCTGTCCTCTGAGGGCAGGATTCAACCATATCTGCCTTTTTTACTGTACTATCTTGACAATGCAGAGTCGCTTGTATAAATGTTTAGAGAGTGAATAAGAGAGTACAAGAATGAATGGTTTGAGCTAAAATATATTTCATTCATAATAGATGTTGGCTTCTTAGTTGGCTGTCAGCCTATACATCCCAACTCTTTATAGCTATAGTCTAAATAGATAGACATGAAATAATATTAGTATCATTAGTGTCAAAATGTTCAGTGAAAACGGCTGAATATGTGTTTTTATTTTTTACAGCCAACTGCACCTATAATATGTGAATTTCTTACCATGATGGCAGTCTGTCACACGGCAGTACCAGAGCGAGAAGGTGATAAAATTATTTATCAAGCAGCATCTCCAGGTACAAATGAAGCCATTGTAAAGTATTCTGCTATGAAAAAATTGTTCTGAAATTTAGGATTGTTGAGAAAAAAAATCAATTTGATTTGAAATCATAAGATAACCAAATTGAATTTGTTTTTAGATAAAAGTTTTATTTACTAGATCGAAAAACCTTGACTTTCAAGATTAAATTTACATTATGTTAAAGTATATTATTTTATATATGTGATTTTTGGTGCATAACTAAAGTTACATGGAAATTTCCGTAACAAATTTGAATTACAAAATTTAAATATAATTTACACAAGTGAAAAACTGTTTCCCTTCTTTATAAATAACTAGAGATAAAATACTGATCATAAACTATTTTTGCACATAAACATTCAGGAAAAGGAAGATCCATTTTCCTAAAAACAGTGAGCATGTATGAATTTATATCCCAAATTTCACTTTCCTTTTTTAGAAATAATAATCAGGGAGCTTATTGTTTATTGATTTAGATGAGAAAAGTTTACCATTTGAAGAGATTCCATAATATAGTTTTTACAACAGTTATCAATTTAATATTGAGACTTAACTTTAGAATTATTTTCAATATAAAATTAGGTAAATAGTCAATTTGATGATTGTAACATTTTATAAAAGAAGCAACACACTTTGGTGTATCTTGTTCTATGTTGTCATGATAAATAAGTATTTAAAACTGTTTTCTAAATTAGCACTTGTGACCTTGTAGAATGTACCAAATTCCTTAAAGATATGAGAAATATTACATTTCATATTGTTAAGGTAGAAATCATATGAATATTTTTCTCATCCCACACCTCACCCTCACCAAGGAAAAAGTTTGATATATTATGGTGATGAAAGTAACTAAAGTATAATATAATGAAACCCTCAATTCATTTGAGTCCACTTAAATTGAGTCCTCAATTCAACTTTTTAGAAGAAAAAAGGATATAACTTAAGAAAGCAATTTTGTGCCATTCATTTTGAGAAAGGTTTTCTAGAGAATATGCTGGACCATGTAAATGATCCTTTCTAGGTATGTATGATAATACTCAGAAATGTGACCCTGGCATCCGTAGGTATCTAGATGTTTAAGATGGTTTTATTTCTTTCATTCTGCTCATTTCTTTTGGCATTGTCATATGATTTTAAAAGAAATAGATTTTAAAAACAGGGCCTAGAATAAAAAGAGTTTTAATTAAACAGAAAATTATACTACACTAATGTATCTTTCTTGTATTTTGGATAATTCTCATCATTATGAATTTGCTTCCACCTGTTTTCCTAATACAGATGAGGGAGCATTGGTCAGAGCAGCCAAGCAATTGAATTTTGTTTTCACTGGAAGAACACCTGACTCAGTGATTATAGATTCAGTAAGTTGTTATTTATTTTTAAGGTTTTTTTTTTTTTTTTTTTTTTTTTTTAAATCAAAGTAATGTATATACAGCTTTTAAAATAATGTAATACTAAAAGGTCCATAATAAAATAGAAGTTCCCAAGTCCAGCCACTTTCTATATTTTTAGCGGTTTTCTCAGGCATTCATACATCTCATTTTTTTAAATATGATTAATGACATATATTTTTGTTCTTCAATTTTAGCCAGAGCTACTGATTTTCTATTCTCTTTTATGTTAAATTAGGATCTTTCACTCTTGGATCACCATCCTTCTTTCCTTGCCCCAGATTCCCAATATTATTATAATTATATTATCATTTTTGGTTAAATAAGTATTCAGGTACAGATTTTAAAATGAGCAAAAGACTTAAACAGACACATCACAAAAATATAGGAATGGCATTAAGCACATGAAAAAAAAAACATATCAAAACCACGATGAGATACCACTATACACCCACCAGAAGAGCTAAACTTAAAAATTCTGACACCGAATGTTAATGAGAATGTAGAGCAACTGGAACAGTTATGAATTGCCAGTAGATGTGTAAAATGATACAATCCCTTTGGGAATACTTTTAATGTTTTTATGATAAAAGTAAAAATACACCTGACCCAGCACTTATACCCATAGGTATTTACCCAAGAGACAGGAAAGTTTATGTCCACTAATAGACTTGTAATGGAATGTTTATAGAAGTTTTATTCAGAATAGCCAAAAACTGGAAACATCCAAATACCCATCAAGAGAAAAATGGGTAAACAAATTGTGATATATTCATATATTGTTTGGAAATACCTAAACAATAAAAAGAAATGACCTGTTGCTCCACCAACAGCATGGATGAATCTCAGAAACATTATGTTGCGCAAAAAAAGCCATACACAAAGAGTGAACACTGTTTTATGTCATTAATATGCAGTTCAAGATCAGGCAAGACTGATGTATCTATGGTAATTGAACTCAATGGTTACACCTGGAGATTGGAGGGAACGATTGGTTGGAAATGGGGACACAAGGAAATTTGTGAAGAGATGGAAATGTTCTATTTCTTGATTAGGGTTATGGTTACACAGAGTATAAACTGTCAAACTATACAATTTTTGTTGAAATATGCACTTAAGATCTGTACATTTTATTGCATGTAAGTTTTGCCTCGTTTAACAGTATTTAGTATTTTTGTATTTAGTATTTATGGCTATGCAAGTATTCATAACTGAGCATTGTCATATACTGTAATTATTTTCTTTTTTGATGTTTTTTTGTTTCCTAAAATTAATTGCCTCATTTTTTCATTAATTGCTTAATTTTCTCTGTACTTGTTACTAATTGTTGCCATACCTTCTCAGTACACTTTCCTCAGTACAGTCACACCAGGTAATCTATCAGTTTGCAATTCTTTCCTTGCAACACCCTTCTTGAAGTCCTCCCTCTCCCTCTGTGTAGGCTGGTTGCTTTCTAAGACCTGCTTCTCTACAAGTTAGAATTTCTTTTGACTTTCTCTTGTTTTCAACTTTCTATTTTCTGAATCATTTTTAGTGAACACCCTTGTTTTGATAGAATACTTTTTCTGATAGTTTCTTGAATCACCCAACTCTATTCTGGACTAATTGACTTACTAAGTTACAGTTACTATTCTGCACCCACCTCCCATCCTAGTGAGGACTGCCATTAAGGTCTCATGTGTTAGATCTTCTATTCCTACATCTTCTTCTTTCCTGGCTTAGTCTTTTGTTTTGGTGTAACACATTCTTCAGTGGCTTCTTGTGAAAAGGTGCAAGGGATGTAACTTTTTTTTCAAGTCTAAATATATTTTATTCTACCATTATACTTAATTGATAGTTGGGTTGAATATAGAAGACCAGTAAGAATCATTTTCCTTAAGAATTTTGATGACATTTCTCCTCCATCTTCTTTCTCCCAGTATACCTGTTGAGAAGTCAGAAGCCATTGTTGTGATTGCAGAGCTTTTGTGACTTGTTTTATTTATTTATTTTCTCTCAATCTCTCTCTCTCTCTCCCCCTCTCTCTCTCTCTGGAAGTTTGTCCTGAGATCTTCTTTATCCTGAGCATTCTAAAATTTCATGACAGTGAGACTTAGTAGGAATATTTTCATCCATTGTACTGACCATAGAATAAATCCCTTCGGTTTAGATATTAGTGTCTATCCATTCTGGAAATTTTTCTTGAATCATTCTATTTATTTTCCTTCTCTGTTTTCTCTGCTCTTTCTTTCCTAAATTCTTGGATTAATCTTTTATCTTTACTCTTCTGCTTTTTTATGTCTTTGCCTTTTGCCCTAATTTTTGCAAGTCTTCCTCTGCTTTATCTTCTTAGGCTTCTATTTATTTCTTCATTTCTGCTGTCATGTCTTTGGTTTCCAAGGACTTTTATGTTCTTTTAGTATTTCTTTAATAGTATCTTGTTCTTGTGTCATGAATGTTTTAATATGTTATCTCTCTGAGAAGAATCATAGTCATTTTGTTTTTGTTTTATTTTTGAGGTACCAGAGCTAGGGATTGACCCTGGGACCTTGAATGTGGGAAGCCAGCGCTCAACCACTGAGCCACATCAGCTCGCCTGAGTTGGTTTTTCCTTTTGTTTGCTTGTTACTTGTTTTTTGTTTTTAGGAGGCACTGGGAGCCAAACCTGGGACCTTCCATGTGGGAAGCAGGTGTTCAATAGCTTGAGCCACATCCACTCCCTGAATGATGGTCTTTTAAAAATTTTCTTCTTGAATTCTTTGTCCTCCAGGTTGCTTTAATCTGTTTGAGTATCTATCTTCCATCTTAGAGACTTTCCTCAGATATCTGTTAATTTTTGTTTTCTAATGGTTAAGAGTAGAGAACTTGCTGAGAGCTGCTTTCTCAGTCCTCCCTGTTTTAGACCTCTCTTTTACTCCATGATAGCAGAGCTATCTAATAATTCACTTCCTTTAGCCTTTTGAGGATTGTGTGGGTGGTACAAATTGAGTTGGTGCTCAGCTTTTCCCACTGCTGACTAGAATTCAGCTTTGTTGGATCTAAGTTAGTTACCACTTATTGATCTGTTTCTAGCTTCCAAATGTTTGTTGCTATTAGCTCTTCTTTTTCCCCCTCCCTCCCTCCTCCCTTCATTCCTTCCTCCCTTCCTCCCTTCCTTTGGGAAGGACAAAATTAGATGTGTATGTTCAATCTTTCGTCTTAATCTGGAAGTTAGTATGTTCAACTAAAGATAATATATTTCAGAAGGCAAAGTTTGTATGTATCAATATTTTGTCCTTTATTTTTTTTATTTTTACCGGGAGGTCCCAGGAATCGAATCCAGGTCCCTCCATGTGGGAGATGAACGCCCAACCATTTGAGCCACATCCACCCCCCAATTTTTTTGTCCTTTAAAGCTTGTGACTAAGGGTTTTTTCAAAAAGCCTTAAATAATTCTGACTTTATGTAATACTGCATTCCTTTTCTTTCATAGCTAGGGCAGGAAGAAAGATATGAATTGCTCAACGTTCTGGAGTTCACCAGGTAAAACATCTGCTCTGTGATTTGTATGCGTAAGATAAATTGCTGTCCATTTTTATTTTTTCCCTTTTGAGTAACTAGAAGATATGCTTTGTTTTCATTTACTTATTTAAACAAAATATTAGATTAAAACCTTCACTACAGTTGGCTTATCTGTAAATAAGTTATGAACAGCTTTCTTGAGAGTATTGCAAAGCAATACTCATGGAGGCTGTTTAAAAATATTTTTGAAATATTTTTATTTCTAGAATATAGTCCCCAGGGGTCTGGAAATGTTATACTTACAGTTGTCAAGATTTATGTGAAATGAAGATGAGTCTGAGTCAGGAACCCATCTTTGGGATTTGCAAATCATATCCACGTCTCTATTAGGTATAATACCATTTACCATATAGAAGAATAGAAAGATAGCACAGTACTACTTCTACTGAATTTGTTTCTTAAGGTCAATAACAGAGGCCTTCATATGTAATCAGTGTTATCGCTACAAGTTTCTGGCTTATTACTCTTGCGTAACCATGTAGTTTCCCAGCTAACCTATGTTCTTGGGGCGATAGGCCTCAACTACAGGCAGGAGGGCCTTTAAAGATTACGTCACCATTCACAGGACACTTTAAAGTATCTTAATGTTCGTTGTCAAGAAATAGTGCTGTTACTCAAGGAAGTAAGTGCTCACTTTTCCTCTTGACTTTTCTCCTCCAAAGGGCAAACTAATATACTGACTAGGAGAGGCATTTCCTTTTCTATGCCAACTTCGGTGCTGTAATGGTTGGAGTGGCCACATGTCAGTGGTTAATAACAAAAGTAATAGGGTTTGTCCAACTTATTATTTAAATACTGTTTTCTTTACTCTTATGCACTGAAAGGCCCAAGGGAAGGTGAAAATGAGGAAACTAGAATAGAGTAAACTCAAAGTACATCCCTGTCTCTTTCTTTTCATGTCAGAGTGACTCTTTTCCCTAATCCTACGTGTATTATATCTACCTCTTTCCAGTATGTTAATTGGCATTTGGAAATGTTTGTTTATTAAATACATATTAGAGAATTCTATGCTAGATGATAAGTGCCTTGAAGAAAAACAAAGCAAGATCAGGAGTTTAGGTTCTTTTAGGATGCTATGATGAGGGTAGGCTTAAGAGTGCAAGTGAGAAAACTGAATATGATGTTTTAGGTTAGTCTCTGTGAAAGAAGTTGGTGCCTTATACCAGGATGATGGTAGTGAAAATAGAGAGAAATGAATGGAATCCATATACATTTTGGAGGGGTGTCAGTGGAAGTTTGTAATAGATCAGATATAGAGAGTGAGAAGAGGGGGTGGTTAGGGTTTCCAGCATGGACAACTAGGTAGATAGCGTTACAATTTACATAAATGGCAGAGCCAAAAATAGAAACAGTTTTGGAGGATGAGATGTTTGGAATCATTAGGTTTTAAATATCTGTAAGACATACAAGTGGAGATGACAATGGATATAAGGGTCTAAAACATAAAAGAGAAGTCTGTGCCTGAAATAGAAATTGGGTAGTCATAGATATGTAAATGGTCTTTAAAGCCATGAAAATGAATTGAATCTCCTGGAGATAAAATACAGAGTGAGGAGAAAAGGAAGGTTGAGGACTGACCCATAAATAACTTCAACTTTTAAGGATTGATTAGAAAATGAGGATTCAGCAGAAGAGACTGCTTTGTGGTTAAAGAAGTAGAATACAGATAGCAGCACAGAGCCAAGAGGAGAGGCTTGCAGGAATGTGGTCATCCATGTAGAGGTTACTGCAAGGTTAGGTATACTGAAGGTTGACAGGATGTATTGGATTTAGCCATTCAGTGGAATGGTGGGAAGAGAAGCAAGATGAGAATGGCCTGGAGAATGAAGAGGAGAGAATGGAGACAGGGTGGATGATGATTGTTTTGAGAAGTTGAACGTGAAGAGCAATAAAGATTGAATAGCATTGAAAGGGGGCATGGAGTTGGCAGGTAATGCCAGTTTTGTAGGGAAGATATTAGAGCATGTTTAAACACTGATGAGAAGGTTCCATTATAGAAGAAGATACAGGTTCTGGGGAGAGTGGGGGTAGTTTTTGGAGTGAAGTTACTGAGAAAGGATGAGAGAAGATTGACAGCATATGTGGAAGGAAGGCCTCTGATAGGAAGAGAAATCGTTCCTCCATTGTATTAGGGAAGAAGACATAGGGCATGATGCACATGTAGATGGATGTATAGGTTTTATGGCAGAAAGAAAAGGATTTCCTATCTGAGGCTTCCAGCAAGTTAATTATGGAAATTCAAAGGGTCTTTAGTGATGAGGGAGCATTTAAATTTTAGAGAATGGAGAAGTTATGCTATAGTCCTGCAGAGAGTGAAAGAGCAAGCTTATTAGAGAAATTGTAGTAGATTGTTGGCCAGTATGGGGTACCCAGGGGATATTGAATATCACATGTTTCCTAATCTCCATGACTAGGTGACCCAAGATTTGGAGATTTTGCCAGGAGGAGAGAAAAGAAGGGAAGTTGAGGAGTTTGGGACCATCTTATCAGAGATGGATTAAGAGAGGCTTAAATAAAAAAGAGCTGAGGTAGAGAATATATGAGCCTCATTGCAAATAAGAACCAATTAAATGTATTCGTAGAGTGCAGAGATGAAGATTGGAGGCAGTAATACAATGGGTATTATAGATAGAAAAAGAGGGAACTTAAATATTTCTAGATACCAGTGGAAGAAACTCCTGATTTTATGCTGTGCTACCATATCTGATTGCTACTGTGTATTGGCTTCATCTCAGTTCCTTAGCACACGGAAGGATAGAAAGTCATAAAATAAAACAAATTGGTACACACACTTGAGGAGTCCCATTTGTTCCCCAGTTCTGGAGACAAGGCTTATTTATACACACACAGTTCTGAATGAGACCCTATGCTATTTTGCCATTGTCTCAGTTTGGCCTTTCAGTGTCTTTGTTGTCTCTTTGTTAACGCATTCAAAGATGTTGTATGTTTGACTAACAGTTTTTATTAGACATTTTATATTGACAATCACAATGTTAAAATGTTTGTGGTCATTAGCTTTGTTTTGCTAGTATAAATTGAATTTTTACAGAGTGCCAGTGGTTTGCTAGCAATCATTGAAAAACAATTGTTGCAAGTGCTTAAGTTGCTTTTTAAAGTTTTTGCCTTTATGTGTGATTGGGTGTGTACTAAAAGTTAGTTAGCATTTCTGATTTTATTAAATGCTTTGACATACGGTTCATCTTTTAAGATACCAGTTTAAATATATTTTCAAATCTGAAAACAATGAACCAGAACTCATCTCAACCCTGGTAGTTATTAACTCTTGCAGGTTTCAAGGGAACCTTCCTCCAAGGCAGTAGCTGGTAGCCTGGTAGCTTAAATAATGTAATGCAACATTCAAAGGCACCCACTGTACACCGAGTGGATAGTTGGTTTGTGTGGAAGATAGGGTTTATAATTTGGTCAAATTTATTTTTTCACTGTGAGTATTAAAATATGTGAGGCATGACATGATAACACATTATGGAAAAATCTCTTTATTTCAGCGCTAGAAAAAGAATGTCGGTGATTGTTCGCACTCCATCTGGGAAGTTACGACTTTACTGCAAAGGAGCTGTAAGTTTTTACTTTTGTCTTTTACAGTGTTGATTTATGATGATTTTTAATGTGTATGTTACCATTCAGTAATGCAAATGTAACATAGATGTTTAGCATGAAGTTGCTGACATCCACTTTTGTTAGTATTTTATAGCAATAGTGTTCAGTCACTTCTGGTGAAATGTGGAAGTCCTTCTGGGTGAATTTGGTGCTTTGAGAAATATTGGCCCATGTTATTTTTGTAATTCAATTTCTGATACATAATATTTGAGATTTACATTATATAAACTATGTTAGGAAACATTTTAATGCAGTAATTTTAAAAATTTTATTAGGATCAGTTACCCACACCAGTTGGAGAATAAATTTCTAAAGACCATAGAAATAAAAAAAGGATTACAAGTTCTACAATAATTTTTTCATGTAATGATTATTATTTATCTTGCATTGCTTTAATTACAACAGAATTTTTTGAGAAAACGATTGTCTTATGTTTTTTAATTTTTATTCTAGTAACAAATAGCCAACCTAGAATTTCCATTTGACCCCATTCTTATATATAATTCGGTGGTGTTAATTACATTCACAGACTGCACCAGCCAAAACTTTTCCAACACCCCAAACAAACTCTTCACCATTTAAGCATTAACTCCCCATTCACTGCCCCTGCGCCATCCCCTTGTAACCTGTATTCTAGTTTCTAACTCTTTGTATTTAGTTATTTCATTGTTTTGTATTAGTGAGGTCATACAATATTTGTCCTTTTGTCTCTGGCTTATTTCATTCAATGTGATGTCTTTAAACTTCATTACTTTTTACAGCTGAATGATATTCCATTGTGTGTGTGCACCACATTTTTTTTATCCATTAATCTGTTGATGGACAGTTGGGTTGCTTCCATCTTTGCATAACTGTGAATAATGCCACTCTAAACATCAGTGTGAAAATTTCTGTTCGAATCTTCTTTCAGTAATTTGGGGCATATAGCTACAAGTGGGATTTCCAGGTCATATGGTAATTGTATACTTAATTTCCTAGGAACTGCCATTTTAAATTGCCACCAATGATGAGTGATCCTTCTCAAATCTACTCTACCACCTGTTATTTTTCCATTTTTCAATAGTAGCCATTCAAATGGATGTGAAATGGTATCTTGTGGTTTTGATATGCAATTCCCTAATGTCCAATGATATTGAGCATCTTTTCATGTTCTTTGGAGTAATGTCTAGTCAATACTTTTGCCCGATTTTTATTTGGATTGTTTGGCTTTTTGTGTTGAGTTGTAGGATTTCTTTATATATCTTCTGGATATTATACCCTTATTAGACATGTGGTTTCCAAATATTTTCTTGCATTGAATAGGTGGTTTTACTTTTATGATAAAGTCCTTTTATGCACAAAAGTTTTTAATTTTGATGAGGTCTCATTTATATATTTTTCCTTTTGATACTTGTGCTTTTGATGTAAAGTCAAATCATTGCCTAACACAAGTTACCTCTTCTAGGAGGATTATAGTTTGGGTTCTTAAATTTAGGTTTTGAGTTAATTTTTGCATATGCTATGGGATAGGGGTCTACCTTCACTCTTTTGCATATGGTGATCCAGTTTTCCCAACACCATTTGTTGAAAAAACTATTTTCCCCTATTGAGTGGAATTGGCCCCCTTGTCCAAATTCAAATGGCCAGAGATGTTAGGGTTTATTTCTGAACTTTCAGTTTGATTCCATTAGTCTATAAGTCTGTCCTTGTGCCACTACCATACTTTTGATTACTGTACCTTTGTAATAAGTTGTGTAATCAGGAAGTGTGAGTCCTCATTGTCATTTATTTTCAAGATGGTTTTGTCAGTTTGGGGCCGCTTACCCTTCCATATAAATCTGATGATTGGTTTTTCCATTTTTGCAAAGAAAGGTGTTGGAATTTTGCTTGGGATTGTGTAGGATTTGTAAATTGCTTGGGTAGAATAAACATCTTAACAATATTTAGTCTTCTAATTCATTAATTTGTAATATCCTTTCACATTTTTAGGGCTTCTTTGATTGTTTTTCTGCTGCTTTGGGGTGAGGTGTACTATATATGTCCATTGGGTCCAGTTGGTTTATAGTATCATTCAAGTCTTCTATTTCCTTATTGATTTTCTGTATAGATGTTCTATCTATTATTGAAAATGGTATATTAAAGTCTCCTACTGTTAATGTAGAACCATCTATTTCTCCCTTCAAATCTGTCAATATTTGCTTCATATGTTTTTGGGGTTCTGCCATTAAGTGAACATATAGTTATGTCTTTCTGTTGAATTGACTTTATCAGTATATAGTGACCTTCTTTGTCTCTTCTATCAGTTGTTCACTTAAAGTCTATTTGATCTGATATTAGTATAACTTCTCCAGCTCTCTTTTAGCTGCTATCGGCAAGGTATATATATATTTTTCCATCCTTTCCCTTTCAACCTACTTGTGTCTCTGAATTTAAAGTGATTGTCTTGTAAACAGCATATAGTTGCATCTCAGCCTTTTCAATGAAGAATTTAATCTGTGAACATTAAAAGTAACTACTGAAAATGCAGGTCTTTCTTCTGTAATTTTGCTATTTGGTCTTTGAAAGTCTCATATCTTTTTGTCCTTAACTACTTCCATTAATGCCTGCTTTCATATTTATTTGATTTTTTGTACTGTACCATTTTGAGTCCCTTCTCATTTTCTTCTGTACATATATATATTTTTTGGTGATTAAATTTCCTTTATATTTTTACCCAAAAGCAAATAAAGCATTAATTATCACATTCAGTAAGTAACTTTTTTTTTTTTAAACTGGCTGTCAAATGATCATTTATTGAAATATTTTCCTTTGTAGTTCTTAACTAGCTGGGCACTCCACTGCACCACTGTTGATGTCATCTATGATGTCATGAGGGTGGCGGCCATCCACATTGCAGCCCACAGACTAGACAGTCACCAGAATCTCTTTAATGGTTCCAGAGAGTTCTCTGGCTAAAGATCGGTGCTGCATATGTCGGGCAATGCTGACGATCTCATCAAAAGTGATATTTCCATTGTGCTTAATGTTTTTCTACTTCCTTCTGTCTCTGGGTGGTTCCTTAAGGGCTTTGATGATCAAGGCAGAGGCAGAAGGTACCACCTCGATCTGGGCCTGTCTGTTCTGAACGGTCAGTTTCACTGTAATCCTTAGACCTTTCCAGTCACCAGTTGCCTTGGCAATGTCATCACCAACCTTTTTTGGAGACAGACTGAGGGGGCCGATCTTGGGGGCCAGGGTAGACGTGGCACCGACTTCCCTACTGGTGCACCTCAGGTACACGACTTTGATCTCGTTGGGGTCGAACTTGGGCGGCATGGCAGGGCGGCTGGTGTCGGATGAACCCGGATGCAGGACGACCGAACAAAGTTGCGCCCTGGCCTCCTCCAAGCCGAAAGCCATTCAGTAACTTTTAATATTTATTTCATTCATCATGTAGCTATACACATAATAAAAATTTAAATCTTATATATTATTTTTTAAAAGTTAAAATGTTTAAGTAATTCTACCAGTGATTTTATCATTGGCCAAAAATGTCTTAAGTTTGGCATTTACTTAGACATTTTATGTTGTCTGGTAATCTCTGTTAAAGGTTTATGTAAAAAGAACATCACCTATAGCACAAATAATCTAAATTTTTAAATGAAAACAAACGAAGGAAAAAGCCTATACACATTTGACATTACCAAAATCCAGTAGCTCTAACTAGAAATCCAAGCAATAAGCTTAGATATTTGAAACAAACTTGAATTATGATTATACAACTCCATAAGACACATACTTAATTTTGAATCATGGTAATAACACTGTAAACATGAATACAATGAATTGCAGTTTTGTACAGACTCATCTTTTAAAAGAGAATAAAAGAAAGTTCCAAAATAAGTTTAGAAAAATTCAAGTAGCTGTGGCACTGAATTTTTCTATAACTCTACTTGAACTAAGTTTACAATCAGGTATTTATAGCATTACAGACTCAAAATCATCACGTAGAATTAATTTATCTGTTTTCGAATGAGTCTTTTAAGTCTCTCCATTGAAGTGTGAGTTAAGATGCCGAAGGAACTCCCCCCTGGATGTAATGGAAGGTGGGAAAAGTGCTTGACGGAATTTACATTCTCAAGGTATCTGCAGTTCTGAATCTTTACCACTTAGTACCAATGAGTCACTCTCTTGATTATGACAGCCTTCCAAACAGGTTGCTGTGGTCCTCGGATTGCTCTTCCTGAGGAATTGAGCAAAGTACATCAGATGGGTCCTGAAGTGGATATGTTTTTACAAATAATGCATTATGGCCTCCAGGTTGCAAACATGATACTTTATCCAGAGTTGTCCTGCTACAAGCGTTTACAAGATTTGAGGGTTTTATCAGTTGTTTTAAGGTTTTGTATATCTGAACCTATAGGATCAATTCCTTGAATTTCGAATACAGTCTCTTTGTTTTAGCAAAGCTTCCTAGGTTGTCTTTGAGCTCCACATTACATTTTCCAGGCACATTGCCTCAGATGTACCAGGACCAAGGACTTTGGGTCTCTCTGGGGTGCTATGTAAGAAAGTAGAACCATAGGTAGAAACCTGAAATTGAATTTAGAAAGTGACTCAAAAGAGATGTCTACCTCATCTTGATCCAGTTGTCTTGGTGTAATGGATGTGATAACATGGTACACTTCTCTTTATATCATCTTTAGCCTGAGGCGTAAACAGCACATCTTATCTGTTTTATCTGTATACTGTATAGGCACAGAGCACTGGGTTCCAGTTGCAGTGTCTGGTACATTGTTTGCTTAACTGGTCTTTTTGTGCTTTTGATAGCATGCATATTCTATGAAATTCTTCTTTCAGATCCCAGAAAGTCTTTTTTATATAACTCCTTTCATGGACTAAAGGAATGCCAAGACTCCTTGGTGAAGTTTCTTTTCTAGAAGAAGAAACCTCTTGCTTCCTTTCTTTGATTGTTTTTCTCTTGATGTTCCTGATTTCACTTTATCATGTAGCTGATCAAGAGTCCAATTATTCTTCCTTGATTCACTGTCTTCAAGCAGGGGCACACAGCCATAACTATTACCTCAACTGGAATTCACAAGAAGTAACTGTGATTTTAACTTGTCAATAATAGTTTGTTGAAGTGACAGCTGTTCCTGTTGCTCACGTATTCTCTGCTCATAGTTCTCAGTTTTTAAATGACCCCTTTTTAAAGGACTTTGGCTGCTATGTAGAGAATTGACTGTAGGAAGGGCATCAGTGATTTTTTTTTTTTTTTTGCACCTTTGTCTTCAAACACTTTCTGTTGCTGTTACTTTTCACCATATATCCATGTTAGCATTTTTCTCGTCCTTTTGCTGTAGTTCTTTTACTGCAAAATCTCTATGCATCCCGGCCTGCCAGTAGGCTTCAGAAACTTCGTTGAGTTGCTTGCCAAGGTTTTTGTGCATTCCTCTTTGTCCTGTAGCATCACCATAAAGGATGGCGTAAAGGACAGGTGGCTGAGGGATTCAGCATCAGTCTCTCACATCACACGTCACGGCACCTGCCTGAGTGACTCCAAACAGAAGTTGTCTTCCATTCACAAACATAAAATGCTTCACGAATTTGCATGTCATGCTTGCACAGTGGCCATACTAATCTTCTCTGTATTGTTCCACTTTTAGTATATGTGCTGCCTGCACTGTATATATTTTTCAGATATTTTATTTTTGGTTACCATGGGGCTTAAATTTAACACCCTAAATCTGAAACAATTTTGCTTATTTTGATACCAGCTTATAGTATTCACATACACTGTTCCCATAACCCTCTGCCCCCCCCTTCTTGTTGTAGTTGTTAAATATTATATCTTTACACACTGTATGCCCCAAACCATAGATTTATCATTACTTTTTATGCATTTGTATTTTAGAACATTTACTGGAGGTCTTTATCTCTTTATGGCTTCTTGATCCATTCTCTAGTGTTCTTTCCTTTCAGTCTAAAGAACTCCCTTTAGCATTGGTTGTAGGACAAATCTAAAAGAGACTATAACTCTCTCAGCTTTTGTTGACCTGGGAATGTCTTAATCACCCCCTCATTTTTGAACAACAGTCTCACTGGATATAAAATTCTTGGTTGGCAATTATTTCTTTCCCCACTTTAAATTTGTCTTCTCACTGCTTTCTTGCCTGTAAAACTTCTTATGAGAAATCGGTACTTAAATGTATTGAAACTCTCTTGTACATAACATGTTGCTTTACTCTTGCAGCTTTCAGAACTCTCTGCTTGTCTTTAGCATTTGACAGATGGACTACTATGTGTCAGGGCATTATTCTCAAGTTTATCCCATTTGGGGTTCTTTGGGCATCCTGAATGTGTATATTCCAGCCTTTCATTAAATTGGGTACGTTTTCTGACATTACTTCTTTAAATAAACTTCTCTCCCTTCCTCTCTTTCTTCTCCTCCCGGAACTCCCATTATATGTATATTGGTTTGCTTAATGGTATCCCACAGATCTCCTAGGCGCTGTTCACATTTTTCATTCTCTTTTCTTTCTGCTTCTCCACTTGAATTATTTCAATGGTCTTATCTTCAAGTCCACTGATTCTTCTGCCAGCCCCAATCTGCTGTTGAAACTCTCTAGGGAATTTTTCATTTCCGTTATTATGGTCTTCAACTCCAGTAGTTTTGTTTGGTTCCTTTATAGCATTTCTATATCTTTATTGAGATTCTCATATTGCTCATTCATCGTTTTCCTAATATCCTTTAGTTCTTTCTCCATGTTTTACTTTATCTCCTTTAGCATATTGAAGATCATTTTGTTTAAGTCTTTGTCCGGTATGTCCAAAGTCTGGTCTTCATTGATTGTTTTCTGAAATTTTGAGGAATATGGCTCTGCCACTTTTTGCTAGTTGTTCAAAGATTCTGTGTGGAAACAGCACCTTGCAGCATCTTATGCTACCATCTTATTGACTGGAAGCCGTAACAATTTTTAACATTTGGTTGACTTTTGTATATTGGCAGGTTGTATTGACAGAAATAGTAATATGTAATTCTAATGGAATTTTCCTATTTAAAATATGCTCCAAATCATGGAAAAATGAGAAATCCTTGCCCAGGGCCTTTTGTTGTTGTTGTTGTTGTTAAGATCAATGAGTATTTTTGTCCTTGAATTGTCTTCTCTAGGTACCTAGTTTATGAACTTTCCAATAGCAACCTTACATTATACATGTAAACTTTGAAACTGAATTTATTAAAAATAGTAAGCCAATTATTTAAATTCCTATTGATAATTTTGAAGCCTTGATTTTAAAAATTTGAGATGCAGTTTTTTAATACCTTGGTTTTAAAGCCTTTTGGTAGAATTATTTCATGATGTTGCATGAATGTAGCTTTAGAATTCCCTTGGTTTTGTTTCCTTGTTGATTCAAACACCTAATGTTTACTGTGTGCATTTTATCTACCAATTTTACAAAGAAAGCAAGAGTCAAGACATCAGGAGCTTAAGATTAGTCAGGGAAATATATGTAAAGAGACCATTAAGATACAATATTAAGGGATATTGTAAAGATTTTCCACATTTCAATGTGAATTCTTTTTCTAAAACATACTCAGAGAGAGTAAAACCTTTGCAAACTGTAACATTCAGTGATAAGGTAACAAAGAGAGCTTTAAGAACTCTCATTTTATATAGCTGATATTTATCTAGTTTACTGCAACCAACTCTTCCTTTTTATTTTTAGTTTTTAGTAGTCTTCTACCTAGAAATGTTAAGGCATTGGACAAAGAATAAAAAACATTTAAGTTCCTTGTTGAATAACCATAGGGATGGTTTGCATATATTAACTGCTTATTACATTGTTTCCCCACCCCCACCCCACTCTCAAATGGGCTATGAAATGTGGTTAAGTAATAAAATTGCATAAACACGTAAAACAGCATGGAGCCAAAAAAAAAGATAGAAACCTAAATGGAATGTTTGAGAACTACTTGTAGCTTAACAGGGCATAGTAGGCTGGAAAGATGGGCGTGAGTTACTTCATGCTTTTTCTTTTTTTCATACTCAAGAACTTGTATTTTTTTCCTGATCATTCTGATGCCAGTAAGGAAAGATGATTTAGGGCTGAAAAGGGATGAGTACAGAGCAACCAGTTGAGGCTGTTGACTGTAGTCCAGGGCAGGCAAGAGTCAATAAGGATCCAAGCCACGATAGTTGCAAAAAGTTGGGAGAGATATAGAACTTAGTATTTGATTGCATATGAGTAATGAGGGAAAAGATTATTGAGGATTATTACCAGATTTTTGCTTGGCTGTCTGGGTAGATTAAGTGTTGCCACTTACCAACATATCTAGTTGGAAAGAACCTCTGCACCATCAAGGCAGAGATAGCTGCATTTTAGAGGAAAGAAATCTGGGGTTCAGATACATATTTAGAAATTTTAAAAATGTAGCTGGAAAGTTAAAGCAGGGGTTTGATTGGATCTTGTTTAAAGAAGATATTACATGAAAAGAGAAGAGGACTGACGAAGGAGCAGTTTCAAAGGCAGAGCCTAAAACTAGACTAAAAAGGGATAAAGAGTTAAAGTAGTAAAAGTAAAAAGTTGTAAACCACTCCTTTAAGTTGTCTGATATTTGGGAGAAGATTCATTAATCTATAACAAATATAAAAGAAGTTGCAAAGTAAAATAGCTAAGTAATAATTTTGAGTCCCTAACATTAGCAAAATTAAAGAAAAATGATAAGTCCCAATGTGCCCAAAACAAGGGTTGAAAATGTTATTCCAATGCTTAAAATCCAATGGCTTTGGTGGAACTGTGGAGTGGTACAGCTGCTGTGGGGGGCAGGTTAGTGGGTTCCTCAGAAGGTAACATTATTGCTATGTGTTACTCCATGATCCTACTTCTGGGTATATACCTAGGGGAGTTGAAAGCCTGGACTCCAACAGATATTTGCATGTTCATGGCAGCATTCATTTTTCACAATAGCCAAAGGGTCAAGGCAGCCCAGGTATCCATCAATGAGTGAGTAGTTGGACAGAATGCAATATGTCCATGCAATGGAGTATCATTCAGCCATGAGAGGGAGTGAGCTTCTGATACAAGTGCTGCACCATAGGTGAGCTTTGTAGACTCAGATTGTGTGAAATAGTGTGGAGAGAGTTGCTTAACAATGTGCCGTGGGAACACAGGCCCCGCCACAACAGAGACTTTCAACAAATAACTGCTTTATTACTTATACAGCAAGCACAAAGAGTCCAAAAGACCAGGGGAAGAGATCCCATTGTGGCCGGTCCCCCAGGGAGGCCAACTGCTCTGGTCAGGGTTGGCAGTTCTGTATAACTCACTTCATGTCAGAGATGAGGGACACTTGTGCTACCCAAGTGTTGGGTTTTTATATACCTCAGAGGGAAGAGGCCCTGCCAATGAGCAAAAAGCATTCATCAGGCAACCTTTGTGCCCTGGTAAGCAGCTAGCGCTGATTGAGATTTAATAGCTCTCCCAGGCTGTTTGCAATTTCTGGTGAAATTGAAACATACTAAACACCTACAGACAATTAAACAAGAATGGAAACATACCAAACACCTGCACACAAACAAACACGAGAGGAAAAGGAACAGGTAGGCAAGGGCTGGGAGATGGCCAGAGTATGTCCTTGACTTCTCTGAATAGGCTAGACATAGAGAAACAGATATTGTGTACATTCACTTGTATGAATTGCCTAGGATATGTGAATTCATAGAGACAGAAAGTAAAGTATAGTTTTCCAGGGACAGAGGAAAGGAGATTGGGGAGTTAAAACATGAGTGCAGGGAAGCAGCTGTGGCTCAATCAGTAGGGCTCCCGTTTACCATATGGGAGGCCCTGGGTTCGGTTCCCGGGGCCTCCTGGTGAAGGCAAGCCTGCCCGCATGGCGTGGTTAGCTGACCCAGTGAGCACAAGCAGCAAGGGGGGGATAAATGAATAAATAAATAAAATCTTTAAAAAAAAAAAAAAAAAAACATGAGTGCAGGTTTCAGTTTGGGATTATGGAAAGTTTTGGTAATAGATAGTGGTGATGGTAGCTGTATTAGTCAGCCAAAGGGGTGCTGATGCAAAATACCAAAAATCTGTTGGCTTTTATAAAAGGTATTTATTTGGGGTAGAAGCTTACAGTTACCAGGCCATAAAGCATAAGTTACTTCCCTCACCAATGTCTATTGCCACATGTTGGAACAAGATGACTGCCAACGTCTGCAAGGGTTCAGGCTTCCTGGGTTCCTCTCTTCCCGGGGCTTGTTTCTCTCTGGGCTCAGCTGCCCTGCTCTCTCCACAAGGCCCCTGCAGACTATCAGGCAAATGGGTCACCTCTCTTCCTGAGGCCTCTGCCTGTGTTTAATGGAGACTTCTCTCCTTCATGTACCTGCTTCTCTGTGTGCTTACTTCCCGGGGCTCCAGCTCAAAACTCCAACCCCACGTCTTTGCACCTTCTGACTTGGCCCAATCAAAGCCTTAATCATTATTTAATCAAGTAGAAGTGAAACCTCTGAATCCAATATAATCTAATATAACCAGAGGAACAAACCAGTTTAGAAAATCCCAATATCTATTTTTAGAATTCATAAACAATATCAAACTGCTACAGTAGCACAACATCGGGAATGTGATTAATGCCACTGAAGTGTATGGTTGGGAGTGGTTGATATGGGAAATTTTAGGTAGGGTATATGTTGTCATAATTTTTAACTGAGAGACTAAAAAGACAATGACAATGCTATACATGATCTGGACTGAATCCAATAATTAAGGAGAAAATGCTCAGAAAGACATTATTGGGACAATTGTAAAAAATTGGAATATAAACTGTATGCTTTATGGCAATGTTAAATATCTTAAATTTGGTAACTGTACTTAATATGGTGACATAAGTGAATATTCTTGTTCTTAGAAAATATATACGAAAGTATTAAATGTAAAGGAGCAGGATGTATGCATTCTACTCTCACATGTTTAGGATAGGTAAGTAGTAGGTAGGAAGAATGATATAGTAAACATGGCAAAACATTATAAATTGTAAATCTGGGTCTCTATGTGAGGGTATTTTGGAGTTTTCTGTATTGTTTTTGTATTATTGTTGCAACATTCCTGTAAGTTTAAAATTATCTCAAAAAAAAAAGTTAAAAAAAAAAAAAAAGAGGATGGCTAAAGGTGAAAAGTAGAAGATCCAAGAAGGCAAATTGTAATTAAGAGGAGACTCTTGGGGGCCTCTTGATTCCTGGGAAGGGTGAATAAGCAAGTGACAAATGCCACAGAAAACCTAAGTAATAAAAAAAAATTAAGAAGTAATTGAAAATACTTTCCAGTTAAGGTGGCATAATATGTTCATACCTTTACACAAATAAAAAGGTTAGTTCAAGAAAAATAAAAATCTTACTCCAAGACTTATATACCAAAGGAAATTAGAAACTTGGCAAATAAACTTAATGCCTTAGAGATATTAAAGTGACTGAAGGAATTGTGTATTTGGCAATATTATATGATGTGGCAGCCACGCAAGTGAAATGTTGGGATGATTGAGGATTGTACCAAGCATTTTTATTCATTTAAAAACTATTTATTGAACACCTACAAGGTGCTGTAGGTGACAAAAACAGAGCATTGTTTGAACGTTGGTCTAAAAGATAAATAGGAAAACAAGTTTTTAATGAAAATTCACCTAAGATGAATTGCTAACCAGGGAATGTTTGAAAATTTCAAACTAAGTGTCCTTTAAATACACTTCTGTGCCACATACAAAGAAGACCACATTTGAAATTAGTCATTTTTAGAAGTTCACACCCACATCAGAGGCAAAGGATAGAGGATTCTGTAATAGCATGATAAACGGAAAATGTTTGTTTTTAAATCCTGATGTATCTGATGTCTTTAGCAAACATTCCAATTCACCAGGGCCCAAGATCCATGCTGCAGGTCAGACTTGCCCCATTGTTTAACCTGCCTGCAAGATGAGATTCCTTGATGATAAATGGCTAATTTATAGCAAGATTATCTAGATAACTTCAGTATAAATTGCATGCTTAAATAAGGAACTATATAAGACCTCTTTTTTGTTTGCTGCTATCTTCTTATTGTTGACTCTTGCATTTTATTGTGCAGTCCTTGTTTATTTGGCAATATTATATGATGTGGCATGCCATGCAAATGAAATGTCGGGATGATTGAGGATTGCACCAAGTGTTTTATTCATTTAAAAAATATTTATTGAACACCTTCAAGGTACTGTAGGTGATAATAACAGAGCACTGTTTGAGCTTTGGTCTAAAATATAAATAGGAAAACATGTTTTTAATGAAAATTCACCTAAGATGAATTGCTAACCATGGATTTAACTCTCCTTGAAGCCCTAAGCAACTATAATTTGTGCTATGCCTTTCCAATAATATCCCTTCACCATAATTTTCTATTTTTACCTTACCGAGGGCCAGAACACTAGCTAACTAAATCCAGTTAGTCTCTCCCATAAACATAGACTCAGTTCTACGTCTGGTCCTAGGCTGGGATGCACATGCTTTAGTGCCTGCAAAAAAAAAAAAAAAGCGTTTTTTGGTTCCTAACAGCGTACCTATTAGTTGATATAGCTCTCTGAATAAATGAGTATTACTTTGAGTGGAAAAGTGTCTGTATAGCTTTATTTTTATTTTTCACATGTAAGTATAGCCAATTGTGATTTTCATTTTAAAAACATACCATATATTTAATGCAGAAGGCCATTGCTTTTCCCAATACTGTAAATAAAGAAGGAAATTAATTTCTCCTATTCTGAACATCAGTTTCTTATATTACAATGTTTAGATACATTGCAAGAATTTAATCTTCCCTACCTTATTAGTTATTACTTCTTTTTTCATAATTTTTGTTTTTTTCTTAAAGATTTTTGTAGTTTTATAATGGCCCATTTAAATTTGAAATGGAAAATTTCATTAACCTCTAGAAAAAATAGAGTTCATGCTTTATATCTTTTATTCTCAGGAAGGAGCCATGAGGGAAAATTACCGTTTTCTTTTGCTTTGCCCCCCTTCCCATTCCGCCACTGAAAAATGAAAAGAAGTTCATAAATGGGACCTGGAATATTCCATCTGTTCTGAGGTCACTATATTCTGTTTCTCTCAAGAGTTCTAAATCATACTCCATTAGTCTGCTTCCAAATCTCAGCCCTGAGACTAGGGACCAAAAAAGTGAGAAAGTAATTGCAGATAAATGATTTATTTTTTTCCTGGTCTAATAAAACCATGAAGGCCAAACACTAAAATTCTTAAAACATTAAACCAAAGCAAAAAAAATAATCAATAGGCAGTTTATAAAGTGAGGAAAACTGAATGAATATAAGTAGAACCTCGAGTTAAAGATAACCAGTAATTGCATTTTACACATTTAAGTAAATCAAATCTAACAGCCTTAAATGATTCAGTCAAAAATATTCAGTTTGTCCAAGGTTCTTCTCCACTATACCCCACTGGCCTTCTCAATGGATTTAGTCCAGTGTTTCTCAAAGTCTTCTTCTGTAAGCACCGTCCCATAAAGATGTTCTAACCCTTAAAACAGTCTGTGATCAAATGAGTTTGGGACACATAGCAGTTAGCCTCCTTAGAGATCCATCATGTACACCAGCATTTTAAAGGCTCTAAGAAGTGTTGCAGCAAGACAAGTTCTTTGGCTTTGTTCAGTCCAGCATTTTCCAAACTTATTTAACTGCTGGGCCCTTCTTCCTTGTAGCACCCATGAACACCCTGCAGTGTTCTATGACTCCTTCAGGAATGGGGGGAAATCTTGCAGCACATAGGAGTTGGGAGGTATTGTTAGAATATGTGATTTTGAACATTGAACTAACTAGGGATTTATTCAGTAAGAAGAAACACAGAAATATAGTGCTGGAACCTTAACTTTATTAGGAAAAAATATTTTATGCTTTCATATTAATGCTAAAAGTGATTGGTTGTTTTCAGTACTGATTTGCTACTAATAATATTGCCACGATCAACTTCATTAAACTCATAAGACTTAATTAAGCTTAATTAATTAATAACCATCTGTTTATTTTCCAGGACACTGTAATTTATGATCGCCTGGCAGAAACTTCAAAATACAAAGAAATTACCCTAAAACATTTGGAGCAGTTTGCTACAGAAGGTGAGTGTAATATGGCAATAAAGTGTGATTAAAATAAAAAGAATTCATATACTCTTGATATGTTGCAGGATCATTATTATTTTACTTAGAGATTTTTAAAGTAGGATATTGATTATTGTTGATAGTTTAGATTATACTCTCTGCTTTTCCCAGCCAGTATTTTTATTTTACTTTCCTAAAAATGTATCGATTAAAATGTTGAGAGACTTTGTCCCCATGTTTTGTGGGGTGGGGCCTAGAAATCTGTTTCAGTCTTTAGAATGGAATTTATTTACAATTTAAATACACTACTTCTCAAATAATTCATTAGGAAAAGAAGCAAGAGTCAAACAACTGAGATTTTCTAATCTGCATAAGAAAGAGAAGAAATCAATTAAATTAGGTAACTATTAATAGTTGTTCAATTAAGTTTCCACTCAAGACTTTTTATAAAGCCCCTACCCCATGGTGAGGCCTGGAAATCCATGGTGAGCAAGATTAGCCCTGTCTCTGCCCTCCTGAAATAATATGACCTATAAGACAAAACAATACATAGTCACAAAGATTAAATGAAACTAGTTAAGCATTATGGTTAATTCCTCCAAGAACTCCTGGAGCCTTAACTGTGAACTTAACCACAGTGGTCATAGCAGTATCTAAGTCTCCCATCTAAGTTTTTACCCTTTTGCTTCAGCTAGAACTATTGCCCATGGCACCAGGCCTGGCCTCTGATCAAATCTCTTTTCCTCTTAATCCAAGCTGGACAAAGAGAGGAATGTTTTAAAAAGTGTTAGGCTTTTAAAAGTATGCACACACACACACACAAAAGTAAGCACACAAAGAGCCTGCTCACAAGTCTCCTACAAAATGGAAGTGCATGGAAACACACATGTTCAGAGAGTTCGGATTCCTTAAGACACAGTCTCAGACAAACCTGGCAGGTATAACCTGTCGAGCAGGCAGCATAGGTTCTTTGGGGAGAGTGAAGGAGGACCGTCTTTCTCCTCTCTGGCTGGATGGTAAACAAAGACACACCAGTCCCTAGACAGATTTGAATAGGCTTGGTCCCCACCTCCAACCCATTCTCTCTGGCCCTGGGCTGAAAGACAGTTCTTCTCCCTTGCTATCCTCCAGTAAGTTTTCCAGCCAGGTTCCCAAAAGAGAAAAGCATTTTCTAATATGGCCCCAAAGATGTAAGTTCCATGCCCAGTGATCTAGCAGTACACAACCCTGCTCCTTTCTTGGAAGATGTAGTCCTCTGGGTACCATATGTCCACTCTTTCCTGCTTGCTTCTGACCTAGTCCCCCAGCCATGTTGATTTGACTTGAGATCTTTAGGGCTTGTATCTGGTCCTAGTCATTCTAAGAGTTAAATGACTTGGGGTGAGAATGTTGTCTTCTTGGGAACCTAGATAACTGCTTCCTTCTGTGGCTGAAAATGCTTTTTCCTCCTAACTGTTCCAATTCATATACTTTTCCCTGGCTAAGGGTAGCCTCCAAGTAAGTTATGAAATTACTAGCACCAGAGATAGGGCACGTCAAACATCATCTTTGACCGTTTTCCCACAGTATTTCTGGTAAGTTGTTCTTTTTTTTGCCACTATTCTTCACCTATACTTAAACTCTTTATACTACAAATTTATAGTAGTAAAGAGCAATGATAAATACATTCATATATCCCAGTAAGAGGAAGGTGCTCTCCAGTGGACCCCCATTAGGGTCCCTTCCTTCCTTCAATACATCTATGAAGCCATCCACTTAAGAGCCAGTGCAAGGTACTGGAGTTATAGGTATGAAGAAATGAAGGACCTTATCCCACATGAGCTTTTATCTAGTGTAAGAGACCACAAGAAAAACAGTATGAAACTCATTCATGCCATGGGATTGTTTTAGGATTTCATCCTGTGGCATCTGGTGGGGAGGATAGTACTTCAAAGAGATGATTATGGGAGCAGATGTGGCTCAAGCAGTTGGGCACCCGCCTCCCACATGGGAGGTCCCAGGTTCAGTTCCTGGTGCCTCCTAAAGAAGAAACAAACAGACAATGAGCAGACAATGAGCAGACAGCAAGTAACAACGAGCAGACAATGAGCACAAACAACAAGCAAACAGATGAGGGAGCCATCTTAGGGGGGAAAAAAGAGATGATTATGAAGCTAGATCTTAGAGTGAATGCAAGGCAATCATTGGATGGGGTGGGGAAGAAGGGAGAAAGAGTGACCCCTATATGTAAAGCAAGGTATGTAAGACCCTTGGTATGTAGGAAGGGAATGGCACAGAATGGGGTTAAAGTCTTTTGGTAAATGTATAGGAGCCATACTTTGGGGTTTGGACTTCATCCTGGGGAACTGCTGGAAGATTTCAAGCAAAGGAATAATAACTTGAAAGGATTAAGATTTTAGAAAAGTCACTGCAGGTCTCGAGGATGGATTGTGAAAGGGCTGGAAAGTGGAAGAAGGGTGCCCATTGTAAAGACTAGGGGAAGGGAAGCGGCTGTGGCTCGATCGATCGGTGGGGCTCCCGTTTACCATATGGGAGGCCCCGGGTTCGGTTCCCGGGGCCTCCTGGTGGGGGCAGGCCCGCCCGCACGGCGTGGTTGGCTGACCCAGCAAGCACAAGCAGCAAGGGGGGGATAAATGGATGAATAAATGGAATCTTTAAAAAAAAAAAAAAAAAAGACTAGGGGAACTTCAGAATGTATTTTATTCTAGGGCTTTGTCATAACTGAATTGGATTTCAGTCTCTTGTTAGAATTTTATCTTTCCAAAGTCTGTACAAAATGAGACTTTGTTAAATAATTATGGAAACAGACTTCTGAATAAAATCTTATTTGGTTGGTGGTGGTGTATGCTATCTTTTTCAGGGTTGAGAACGCTGTGTTTTGCTGTGGCTGAGATCTCAGAGAATGACTTTCAGGAGTGGCGAGCAGTCTATCAGCGTGCCTCGACATCTGTGCAGAACAGGCTGCTCAAACTTGAAGAGAGTTACGAGTTAATTGAAAAGGTAGGTGGAAGACTTTGTTGCTCACTGTATGGAAAGATTGGTTTCTGGAAATTTTCTATCTTTATTCGGGACCAATAGAATAAAAACCAAGGTTTCTTGACACATCACTTACTGTTGAATTTCCTCTCATTGTCTGTTTAAGCACTTAACAAATTTTAAAACAATTTAACATTTTTGCTGAAAAGTCTTTAGACTTAGGCGTTACTGAATGTAGATCTTCACTGTTTTCACAACTTTTAGATCAAGGTTAGACTAGCAGTCTCCTTGCCAATATATCCCATTACTCTGCATAACAGAACACGGAGCATGCATATACACACACACACATACATGCAAACACATACATACATAAATACACATATGTGTGAATGCTTGCATACACATAATGTTACTTACACATGCTTATACATGTAGTTTAAGAACATAATATATAAAATAATTGTAATACACAGCTGTGATATAATACAATATAATTAATAATAAATAATAAGTGAATAATTGAGTGCTTACACTTGACCAGTCACTTTGTTAAATGTTAAACTTAAATATATATCATTTCTGTTCATAACTATAAATACTTTCATTTTACCAATAAAGAAACTAAAGCTCTTCAGCCAGAAATTGAGGGATACCCTGTGATTGGTACTGTATAAATAGCAAAAAATCTTGCTTCCTTAAATATCATTTTTAGTATTACTTACTAAGTGCCAGGTGCCCTTCAAAGAACGTTCACTGGTTAACCTATTTAATCCTCACACCATCCCTTTGAGGTAGGATTCCCTCTATTTTATAGATGAAGAAATCAAGGCAGCAGAGACACGCAGTACCTTGACCCAGCTAATAGGCCAGAATTCTGTCCATGGTTCCAGAGTTCACTCCCTTAACCCCTCAGATACCTTCATTATGACTTTCAGCTTCCCACTGAATAGCCCCCAATTACCTAATTCCTTCAGCTGTATTCAATCTTGCCTGTTAGCCACAGCCCTTACTTAATCTTGAGTCCAGGTAAGTAAAGGCTGCTCGTTTTTTCCTCCTTCCTCAGACCACGGTACTGCCTATCTTGAAAGGTAGCCAGCACTTCAGACACCTCCCTGGAGTCTCACTCCTTTCTCTCCTAACATACCCTTCCCCCTACTGGGAAATATCCTCCAGCTACAGGTGGTGTCTCTGTCGTATACAGTTGTTACATGTGACTCTAGATACTGTTTTCCTGTTTCCCCAATAGATTGTGAATGCTCTAAGAACTGTTTTTGTTTCTTTTTTCTCATACTTCCTTCTATTTGAATTCTATTTTGTTTCCAAGAAGACTTGTGATAGTTTATATAGTACCTTACAACTTGGTGCTCTCCTACCCCCAGTTTTAGAGGTATACACAGTAAAGGGGCTTATTAATACTCAATTTATTTCATCTTTTTTTCTTTTTTTTTTTGGCCACTTCCTAATTACTTATATATTATTATCTCTTAGAGGTATTATGTGGCAAAATAATCTGAGGCCATGACCGTAATCTCCTCCAATCTCTTTCCAGCAGAAGATACAAACTGATACATAAAGCACTCATGGTATTGACTTTTAAATTTTTGTTTTCTTACTTTTTTGAGAAGTAAAAATAATTACTTTTTTATTTTTTACTGTTTGGAAATGACTTTTGTCTCCTTTTCTACCCAATCTGGATATATTGTAGCCTTTTCCCTCATGGTAATGAGATAGAATTAATGTATAGTAAGTGTCAATAAAAATGTATTTGAAAATGATTCTAAATGATTAAATTGCTTCCACTAGAAGCACACTGTAAAAAATCCTGGAGTTACTGAATGTATAGCGTGCCTAGCATTCTTAATCTGGATTTCCTAGTTCATAGATCAGATTTTCTAGATTTAACAGTTCTTTTTTAAAATATCTATGAAATCTTGTTACTTCCTTTGAATGAAATAGATTGTTCAACCTTTTCCCAGCAGATGGCAATGGTGAGTCACAATGAAATTTAAGTTGCCTTGCAACTTATTTTTTAGGGTACAAATACAGAAGCCTCCCTTATGATTATGATTGCCTCTTACCTAAAATAAAAAAGAGTAGTTATAGCTAACTCGTCTTCACTTTGTAATAGGCCATTTTTGTTGTCTAACTTCTGTTGAAAAAAATCTAAGATCCAGAAAAGTAAAGAAATCTCTTGCTCAGCCAACTTATTCTAAATACTGGCTTTCTATATCCATCTGAATTAGTTTCTAAGGTTCCCAAACAAATGACCACAAACTCAGTAGCTTAAAATGACAGAAAGTAGCCTCTCACAGTTCTGGAAGTTAGAAGTTTCCAAAATCAAGATGTGGGCAAGATTGGTTCTTTTTAGGGGCTCTGAAGGATGCACTGCTCCTTGCCTCTCTCCTGGCTTCTGGTGGTTGCTGGCAATCCTTGGTATTCCTTGGCTTGTAGATGTATGGCTCTAATCTGCCTCCATTGTCACATGGTATTCTTGTTCTGTGCCTCTCTGTCCCTGTGTCTTCAAATGACCTTCTTATAAGGATACTAGTTATTGGATTTAGGGGCTCCCTAATCTGCCATGACCCCATCTTGACTTTTGTACATCTGCAAAGATTCTCTTTCCATATAATGTCACTATATCTCTTTGGGGGACACAGTTCAACCTATAATACCATCCCTACCCCTGAAACTGGAATTTCTTACAGTTATTCATTTAATAGACTTTTATTGAGTAACTAATATATGCTAATTGTTGAGGATGCAGAAGCAAATAAGGCCCACTGGCTGTCATGGTCTGAACGGATTCCTTAAGTGAGGAAACTTGAAGGACCCACACACTTGGCCTTAAGGAAGTTTTCAGAGATGTAGTAACTTTGGAAATGGGCCTCAGAATATTATCTTACTGAGTAGAGGAGAACAGAAGTTTTTTCAGGGAAAAGGAATGGACAGTAGTAACATTAGTGGTCTCGAGACTGAGAACAATTTTCCTGAAAACGCTTATCACAGTCCTGATTACTTGAGGGATTCAGGGGTTTTCACTATATCTACGGCCAGGGAGATATCACTTCTTTCTTGGTCTGTGCTTCTGTTCTCTGTTAAAATCTCCTCGAATTGGTGTTAAATAGAAGTCGTGGGTTGCCTCCATTGAAACAAGCACAGCGAGGCTCCCCTCAGCTTGTCAGACCACAGATCCTGGGCCCAGACCGGGGCCCATATCACCCCGGCTTTAAATTTAGTTGCCACAGTGTTAGGGTGCAGCCATTTCTGCTTTTTGCTTGGCTAATTTATCTGACTTAGACATGTTATGTGATCTATTTTCTGTGTCGTTGGAATCATTTTTTTTATGTAGATGGTAATATTGGAGTTGCCATAGAAGATGGTGAATTTTTAAACTGTGAGAGTGATTTTCAAATCCAGTATATTTTGTTAGAGCAGAGCCCATTTTCCAAACAAAATCTTGCCTGAATCATAATACATAACTGATAAAAGCAGAGCCACTCTGGTTAAAGAGTAAAGGGAATGGGAAATAGCCTCTGATTAGCTCTCCCGCAGCCTCTGCCTTGCCCTCACAGTGGTCCATGAGCAATTCTGCACGATTTTGGGGCTCCACTGAGCACACTTTGAAAACTACATAATATTACATATGTGTGTGATCATTTTAGAAAATGTATATTTCAGCATGAATATTGACATTTGTCCTTACTTGTCAACAAAAGATCAGAACATCACATGCAGGATGTTCCTCAACATTTGAATTAATGATACAAAATGCCCTTGACACATTACATGAAATTGTACTACATTAAAGACATTCAAAATTTGAAAGATTTATAGAGTTTATCCCTAAAACAAGAATGGTTTTAATATGTTACAAATTGAATGAAAATTTTCTAATTTGATTAAGGTTGTACTTTTAAACCCTGCTCTCTATCTTATCCCTCCAATATTTGTTCTAACCCATAATTCAGTTTTTAAAATTTAGTTAAAACATTACTCCTTAGGGAGTTATAACTCTGAGCATAAGCTGAAAAAAGTACCCAAATATACCAAGAACTTCCAATAAGATACTGACATATTTCCCTGGATGCAGTGCTTTGTTACTTTTCTACCCCAGCACATCTGGGGTAGAAAACGTGCTCCCTTCACCCACAGGGGCAAACTCAAGGAGAGGACTTGGGGGTTTGAAATAGTTCTCGGGTATTGTCATCCTTATTAACAATCATTGTTAGATAAGAGGATTTGGGCTTTTTAAGTCATCTATAAGATACAGTCATCATCTTGGCTGAAAATTTCTATGGCGTGGGCTCTAACACTTGCAGTCATATGGTAAATTTCTCAGGATATTAAAATATATATAATGCAGGGGAGCGAATGTTGCTCAGTAGTTTGAGTACCTGCTTCCCATGTACAGGGTCCTGGGTTGACTCTCCAATACCTCCTGAAAACAAACAAACAAAAAAGCAGCTCTCATTGGGGAGCAGATGTAACTCAGTGGTTGAGTGCTTGCTCTCAGGTAAATCCTGAGGTCTAAGAAAGAAAGAAAGAAAGAAAGAAAGAGACAATGCTGTGAGTAGTTTCAGGAATTAGTTACTGGAACATCTTTATTCTTTTTCTAAATATAAGCTAAGAGGTGACATTTATTTACTGAGAGTGCCTGACTTTTTCAGGAATAAGAAAGTTCACATAGTTAAATGCAAAAGGGGTTATTAGAATCATATCAGATTCTTCAGTTGCCTTGACCCAATTTAAGGAAGAGAATCGCAGCTTTGCCTGGGGTATCGTGGACAGTAACACCTCTTAATCTCTCTTCATTACCACTTGAGAAAATTTACAGTTGTCTCATTCTTTCAGATGACAAACTTGACCTGTTTTGCTTTTCTTAACCTCCTTCTTTTCAAAGACAATAAACATATTTGGCCTCATAATTTTAGATTATGAAATCACGGATAGTATTGGTCTATATTTTTAAAAAATCATTTATTTAAAAATTTTTTAAAGTTTGTATCTGGACAGGAAAATACTGTAAATAAGTTACAGAGTAATAACAAAGCTTTAATGTCTCATTAGCAATGTTTCTCTGAAATTTCTTGCCTTTTTATTCTGCTGCTTTACTTTTATTCTAACATATTTCTAAGGCACTTAAGTTATATTTTTACCATGCTGCTAAATTCCTTTGAAAATTAATGAAATACAGATGGCTGTAATCTACTTATCAGGAAAGATTTTATAATTAAACAATCAGTTAAAGTATGAAGGTGAGCCTTCATGGAAAATACAGCATTTTGAAAATTTTTCATTTGTTTCAATAGAAAAATATAATTATATCTTTAGCACTATATAGATTACCTATTAATAGCTTCTGATGTTTACAAAAGCAAATTATCTTAGGCATTACAGAAAACAATGAGTTATAGTCCATATCCAGATTGAGCAGTGATTGAAATAGTATTTTCCTGGTGATAAAATTGTTCTTTTCCTTTTCTTATGAGGCATAGATGGGGAAATAATTTTTTTTAATTAAAACTTATCCAATGCTATATTTGATAAATATTTTTTATAGATTATGGGTCAGAGTGAACCATTTCTGGACTTACAATTAATCGAAGAGATGTAGTTTCATCATCATCTAGCTTTCCTTTGGCTCACATGGCACTATTTTGTTTGGCATGTATTTAATTATGTGTGATTAATGTATATCCTCAGTAGATCGAAGCTTGGTGAGAGCAGGGACTGTATTTCTCATTCATCCCTGTATTACAGTGCCTGACTCTCTGGCCCATGTGAACAACTCAATAAATATCTGATGAATAAATGAATGACTCAAATAATTTATTCAGACGCTGGAGCTTAGGAGGGACTTGCTTAATTTAAGCCTGGCCCCATGACTAATGTAGTTCATCCTTTCTGCACATTGAGGGCGCTGACATTGAGGGTGTCACTGTGGAAGTCATTTAGGGACATGTTTAAAAAGGAGCTAATAAGTTTACAGAATGAATTCTTTGTAAGTTGTCTCATCAGTTTTAAAACCTGTCTTCAAAGTTACTCAATATATAAATGCGAGATGGGTATGGTTGGAAGTGCTCGAGCACATGTCGGGAACTATTCCATGGCAGGCTCTGTTCTGGGCTCCAGGACACAGCAGCAGAAAAAGAGAGAAAAATCCCTGCCCTCGTTAGTGGTGGAAGATAGGCAGTAAACTTGTAAAAATTGGTGGATCAGGGTATCTGGGTGGAGGGCATATTGGGTTTCTCTATGAGTTTTTTATTATTTTTTAAGTTTGAAATTATTTCAAAATAAGCTTAAAACATGCTACTACAGTAAAAAGTTTTTTTAAAAATGGTAGCATGGATCTTGGCATATGGTAGGTGCTCTGTAAATGTGTGTTGAGTGAGTATCTTTTGGTGTCTTAAACTCTTAGAAGTGAGAACCCAAAATTCTTGTTTCTTGGGAAGGACACAACATTAATGGGATTCATGTAAGATGAATATATACTTAGTTCTGACTTAAACAAACGTTGTGTGTTGAAATCAAAAAGTGCCTAAACTGAGCCACTTGGAAATTTTAAAATCCAATTCTGAAAGGGCCTTGAATGAAAGCTGTTTTTAGATATGGTGGTGATTGGTTTAATAGCCCTTTTTATTAACCAATAATTTTAAGTGCATCTTTTTTAAAACACATTATTTCCTTTACTCCTCAAAATATGGTTGGCATTTCTGAGATTTTTCAAGACTGCCTTGATGTGGCATAATGTAGCTCAACCATTATACTCAGTGTGACTAAACACAACCGTTTAGTCCTCTTTGCAACATGTGGCTATGCGGTTTAGGGGATTCCTAGAGAAATATAAAACTTAATGGAGAACAGGACTTTTCTTGACACATCTATGACTGCCAAGTTCCCAGTAACTTCTGTATTAGAATGGAAAGCTTTTTTTTTTTTTCCAGATAAAACTACGACTTCTGTTCTTATGAGCTGGAAATATCACTTTCATTTGTACTAAAAACTAGGTGAAAATTTACATGATGGAAGAAAAAAAAATTTACGTGGCGTACTGTTGATTTCATGGTTAAAATTTCAGTAGTTTCCTGTCCTACTACTTGTTTAAGAATATTTGCCTTTAGTCAGCTGATCTGCTAATAAATTGTGCCATTTTTTGAGCATTTACTAAGCTCCAAGCCCTCTCCTAAGCCCTCTACCCTTATTATTTAGTCCAAGGGCCTCTAAAGTAGGATATCCAAGATGATTTATCCAATCTTTTTATAATCTCTGGGGATTTTATAATATACATAATTTATTGATATTAGAACACATGTTATACAAAAATATAACTACCATGGGAAGATGCTTGGTTTTTTTTCCTAATACTCAAAAAAAATTTCGAGATGACTGACCTAATTTCATCCTCAGAACAGATCCTATTAAATCAGTATCACTAACTTTATCTTGATGTGGAAATTGATTCTGAGGTAACTTAAGCTACTTTCTGAAGGGCATATATCCAGTGGTTGGCAGAGCCGGGATTCAAGCCCCAGTTCTGTCTTAATTCCAAATCCCATGTTAATAATCAGTGCGTTATACTGCTAACTTGATTTAGAAGACAGCAGGAATGTACATCAAAAGTTGGAGACTTGAAATAATAAAATGTAACCACGTGTTTAGTTGTATAATCACTAAATATATACTTGGGGCAGGGGAGGCACTGGCATGTTCAGGACACTTCTAGTTAGTATTTGAGGCAGCCTCTATGTACTCTCATGTAATGTGCATTATTTTCCTTACAAATAAAGATGAAAATGTGTTTTTCATGATTTTCCTCAACTCCTTTAGAATCATCTTATTTAAAATATTTATGCTTTCTTTAGATCTCTGATCAATTCCTCCTCTCTGGCGTGATCGATTCTTCTTTACAAATGCTTCTTGGTAGACTTTCCACACTGGGTATGGTGCCTTCTCGCTCAGGATGGATGTGTTGTTTTGGAATCTACATGCAGTCACCTCTTAAATCCTGACTCCTTTTAGCTCGTGTGTGTGTGAATTTTGGCCTTATTTGCCAAGCTCTTGGCTTTTTGAGAGTTCAAATGTGATTTCTATGGTTTAAAAAGTACCAAGTTAAACCCTTGGCCTTGTGAAAAATAAAATTTGTTGTCTGAGTTCACCAGAACCAGACAATTGAGCCATGCCAAAGTTTGTTGCTCTTAGTCTTAGTACTGAACCTCAGCCTGGTCTGAAAATAAAGGAGATATGAGGCTCTCTTCTTTTAACTAAAACCCCATCTTTGTGTGCTAAAAGGTGTCAAGAAGGGAAAGTACAAGAGTGAATGATTCCCAGTGGAATGTAGAACAGAGAAATCCCTGGGAATGGTGGAGAAGGAGAATTTTAGAATGACTCTGAGAATCCCATAGCCACTGGGACATCCACACTCCAGGGTTACACTATATTTTAAAGCTAAAGAAGAATGAATGCTGCAGTAGCCTCTTCCCGGATCTTGCAGCCTCCTGCTTCCATCCCTAGTAGGCCACCAGTGAACTTTCTGAATTGTAAATCTGATCCTGCCACTCCCTTACTAAAATCCTGCACCAGATGCCCGTGGTCTTTGGCATCCTCAGCATAACACACAGACCTTCCAGTTCCGTTCCCTGCCACCTTTTCCAGCCTCATCTTCCTCACTACCACACCTCACTTCATTTATTGTTCCCGTATTGACTAAATTGCAACTTCTCAAATACGTGCTTTCCCATACCACTGTCAGTGCATATGTGATTTCCTCTCTTTGGAATTCCCTCCTCCATCCCCTCCCCTCCTCTCCTAATTGCCTAGCTAACTCATAAGTCATCATGTAAGATCTAAGGTCAAGTGTTAACTCATGTTGAATGGGGTTTTTTTTTCAGCTACCCAGGTTAAGATTCCTCTTTCCCGTGCTTATCCTCTGTACTCACATGAAAGTTTGTGTTTACTCTTAGGATAATGTACAGCATAAAATGATTATTTGGTGGAGGTTGAGAAGATTGTTGTTTCTCTCTGATGGTAATTCTCTATTGTAGTGAAGAGGCATTGTCTATAGTTTGGGGTTGCAGGGACGGGGGAGAGAATTGAGACCAGAGCATCTGAGGCTAGACTCAGAAAGAAGGGTAGGGGTTGGACTAGGGAATAGTCAGAAGCTGTGAGTCAGCGGGGAGCCAAGTCCAGAGATGGGGTGCACAAAAGTATCAGAGCTTGCAAACTCTATCCCCTCAGTACTCATTTTGTAGATAAAAGTGTTATTGAAACATAACCATGCCCATTTGTTTCCATATTATCTTTGGCTGTTTGGGGTCTACAAAGACAGAATTGAGTGGTTGCAACAGAGAACATATGACCCTCAAACCTTAAAGTGTTTACCATCTGGGCCTTTACAGAAAAAGTTTGTCAACTTTGCTCTAGATCAGTGGTTCTCAAAGTTAACTCCTCAAACTAGCAACATTGTCACCATTGCACATTGCTCCACTTTAGACCTACTAACTCAAATTCTGAGTGTGGGACCCAGAAACCTGTGTGTATGCAGACTAAAGTTTGGGAACCACCACTCTAGATTTCTGGCCTTGTGGCTAATTCCTTGGGGCTTGCTGACAGCATCCAGGCAGAATCTAGGAGAAGCAGATACCACTAAAAGGCAAAGTGATAAAATCAGAAACTAAGGTAGGGAGGAATCCAGAAATGAGTCTAATGATGCATACTGAAATATAAATTTCATGAAGGAAGGAACTCATGGTTGTATCCCCAGCCTTCTGCCCAGAACTACAAACTCAGTGTGGATTTGTGAATGAATGAATGAATGAATGCAAGCATGGAAAGGAACCATTCCTAATATGTGAATTATTGGGGCGTGACGGTAGAAACAGGGAAATGGGAATACCTGGCAGGAATGGCTCATGGCTGAGGCTGAAACCCATTCATAGAAACAAAGTGTTATTAAAGGCTAAAGAATAGAGACAAAGATTAAAAACCTGGTGATGTGAATACGATTCTAACTTTAATTTAATCCCGTTTTTACTTTCCATTCACCTCCTTTTGGTTTTTGTCGATTCTTGGTACCTTGTTCTTACCATCATAGCTCAGCTCTACCTCTGCTTGACCAATTTATTTTACCTCCTCACTGAATTAAATATAAAGCATTTAGCATTGGCAGGTGTCCTGTGCTCAAGAAATGTTAGCTGCTTCATCCTCCTAGTCACAATCTTATTTCATACTGAAATAAAGTTTACTATTCGTTGCTGATATTCCATCCATATTTACTCCAGTGGGAAAATTTTGCTTTAATTATTTGCCTTTAAAGAAATTTCTGCCAAGTAGTCCATGTTGTTATCTGAAGCCAACTGGACATGAGTTTGATTATTATATTTTTTTTCTCACTGAGGAACATATTACAAACTTTCTGAAAATAAAAAGTAATCTAAGATTGACAAAGTATTTGCTAATATGGAAATAGGTCATTTTGAAGCTCTGATATTTACCAAAATGTACGTGTATTGGGGAAAAAAACATAATTTCTAAATCTGTTGTGATACATTTTACAATATAGTTGTTGAATAGTCTCCATGAAGCTGTTTATTTGACTAGGGTAGAAATTTTACATTTAAGATGCAGTTTTAAAAATTCTGCTAGCATTATCAACATCTGAAAGAGAAAATAAGATTATTGGGGGCTTTACTGGATGACTAAATATTATTTCATGATTTTTCTGTGAAACTAAATCTATCTTATGTCAAAGAGTTGTCAACCTGAAACTTCCAAACTTTTGGCATGGTGACATTTTGAAAGTAAAATTAGTGTTTGGGATTTTTTTTTTTCTTTCATAATGCCATGGGAATATTATCATGTTTCGGCACTTGCTGCATATGTAATTCCCACAGTGCCCGGCCATCTATATAAGGTATGCATATTTGGGATGAAATTGATTACGGTCTAAACAATCTTGTGTTATGATCTGGAAAAGCCCACAAAGTTCTAATCTTTTTTTTTCTAATGATCACTGTGGAATTATAAACTGTAGCCAAAGATATTAGTTTCCAGAGTTAGAACAGCCTATCACTCAAGATCCTAATCTCATGATAAATGACACCGGGGCAAAAGGAAAGGCATTGGTAGAGCCTTCCACTAAAATTAATAAGTGCTGCACTCGATGAGCAACTAGGAAAAAGGGAAAATTAACAGACTTTTGGAGCACAGCATTTCCTTTATGGGAATCAACGTAGGCCCACTGCAATTTTGCTTAATTTTCAGAAACGTTTTTTCACCCCTTTTAGAAATTCCCTATTGTCATAACCACCAACACACTCCATGTAAAGCTACTTGAAACTTCTTAGCATATACCTTGCTGGGCCTTCCTCTGTTGGTCCTTTATATAACTTTTTTTTTTCTAGTTTGAAATCTGTTTCCCTTTTACCTATGCCAAACCAGATGCTTTCCTTCTTTCAAATGTGTTTTCAACGTGATCTCCCATTGAAGCCATTTTATTTTTATTAGATTTGTGCATGGTAATGCATACCTGTGTACTTTCTGAGTTCATTTCTTCCCTTCAAATAGTGCTACCAAATATACAGATATGCTTGTTTCTGTGTGCTCAAGTCTTGGCTCTCACAATGTCCTAATTACGCAAGTGTTTTGTGAAGTATTTTATTTTGTAGAATTTTTTTTTATTTAGAAAATTTTGAGGTCTTGTTTATTAGCCAAAGGGGTGCTGAAGCAAAGTACCAGAAATCTGTTGACTTAAAGCATAAAGCATAAGTTACTTCCCTCACCAAAGTCTGTTGCCATGTGTTGGAGCAAGATGGCTGCAAATGTCTGCAAGAGTTCAGGCTCCCTCTTCATCTTAAGGCTCTGTGGTTCCAGCTTCTTCCAATATCAGCTGTAGAGTGGGATGAGTCTCATCTCTGTCTCAGGGCTCGTTTTTCTCTGGGCTCAGCTGCTCTGCTCTCTCCCTAAGGCCAGCTGTGAACTATCAGGCAAGCAGATCCTTTCTCTTCCTGGGGCCTCTGCCATGTCTAATGGAGCCTTCTCTCCTTCCTCCCGTATCTGCTTCTCTGTGTATTTACTTCCCGGGGCTCCAGGATCAAAACTCTAATTCCTCTGCCTTGTTGTTTTCTTTGTGAGTCTCCACCCATCAAGGGGGCAGGGACTGAATGTCCTACTGACGTGGCCCAATCAAAGTCCTAATCATAATTTAATCAAGTATAAGTGAAACCTCTGAAGATAATATAATCTAATACACCCAGAGGAACAGACCAGTTTACAAACATAATCCCATATCTATTTTTGGAATTCATAAACAATACCAAACTGCTACAGCTTGTATTACTGAAGAGATTATCCCCATGATCATTAAAGAACTGTATCATGACTTCTGTAGAATATTTAATGTTTGAACTCAGCTATGTGCTGATCTTAAGTGGGATGTGGGCCAGAATGGTTTAGTTATAAATGCCCTAAAAGTAGCTGAAAGAATCAATAGAATCATTGTCTAAATGTTGAAATCAGCAATTGTGATGTTGACATGTCAACACTGAACTGTTCTTCCTTTTCATTCTTGAACTTCTGGATGATAATTACTCATCAGACAGTGATAGATTCTAAATCTCCTTTTCATTAAAGATAATAAAATAATGCAGTCTCCTTAAATAAGTAAATTTGCCTTCCTGCTTTATATGTTATATGCTAAGATGGCATGCATCAAATGTATTTAATAGCTGTTCGGTGTATTTGGAATATATTGAAAAGAAAACTGTCTAGATTACAGCGTTATTTTTATAACATTTGATTTAATTTTTTTTAGCCTTAGTTCACTCAGCAAACATACTGAATGCTGACTGTCAATGCTCTGGGGATATAAACATGAACACAGCGTAGTCCCTACCCTCGAGCAAACCTACTACAATCATCCATTAAAATGATGAATCTTAATATGATAAACACCAAATTGTACAAAAATGAGCAAAGTTCAGTCAGAGCACAGCAGAGGGAAAAACATGTTTGAAGGAGTAAGAGAAAGCTTTAAAGATACAATAACCTTTTGAGTTTGACCTTAGAGGATGAGCTGAGCTTCACTGAGCAATGCAGTAGGAGATGTGTGTATGTGTACATGCACACACACACTAATGGATATACTCGTCCGTTTATAAGTAACATTGTTGCATTGTATATGATCACTGTAGGGTGGTGATTTAACACCCAGTCCCAACCCCCTTCTCCCTTGCCATGTCCACCATTGAGATGAGAAAAGCCAAATACACATTGCTAGGGATGACCATGTAGCACAGTCTAGCCTATTTCATATGCTGGGGACTTTTGGAAACACTTGAGCTTTCCTAATAAGACACATATATGGGGTTTTTTTGTTTGTTTGGTTTTTTTTTTAAGATTTATTTATTTACTTTATCCATTTTAAACCCCCCCTTCCCCATTTGCTGTTTTTGTGTCCATTCTCTGGGCAATTCTCTGTCTGTTTCCTGCCATCTCTTCTCATCCTCCTCCTCCAGTCTTCACCAGGATTCAATCCTGGAGACCCCTGATGTAGGAGAGAGGTATTCTGCCACCTGCGCCACCTCAGCTCCTGGCTTCTGGAGCTTTCGGAACATCTCGTCTTGTCTCTCTCCTGTTACGTCATCATCCTGCTGCATGGCTCTCGGGGCCCGACGGCTCAGCGGCACACAGAGCCTGGCAGCCCATGCGCCTTCGGGAGGTCCTGGGGATCGAACCCAGGTCCCTCCATATGGCAGACGGACGCCCAACCATTTGAGCCACATCCACCCCCCATATATGGTTTTATTACCCTCTTCTTCTTGCCTTGAATGTGGCTCTCATAGCTATGTGGTGACAACCATCTTGAGACATTGAGATAGGCCAGCAGAATGGGTTGAGATATAGTTGAGCCACCAACCTAATACCCGAACTGCTTACTTCAGTCTTACTTATGTGAGGAATGCTAAAACTTTGTTTATGCCATTGTTAGATTTTTTTTCTATTACATGCAGTCAAAAGCATTCCTAACTAATACATATATAAATTACACCCACACACATACATACTTGTGAATGTTTGTATACATATCTAATTTTATTTTCCATGCCTACTAAGACTCAGGACTATTTTCAGACCTCAATTTTGCTGAAAGTAAACAGGGCTTAAAGTTGGAGAAAGAATAGAAACTGGGATGTTCTCTGTGTTGTACCAACCCTGACACCATCCTGAGTACTTAATTCCCTTTGTATCCATCCTCTCCTTGTCTAATATTTTAAATAAAAGTGAAGGCAAAGGAAGGGGGAAAGAGGTTGAGAAGAAAAATGAGTGCTGAAGTGAGTCTTGCCCGGTTTGGTTATGGGGAGAATGGGGTGATACTGAAAATGAATCTCTAGTGACACTGCAGAGCACAGGTGGGAAGGGTGTCCAGCCAGTGTCAGATCCCAGTCATATGATGGAAGGAGATGTTCAAATCGTAATCCATTGCCTGTGCCCATTTCACAATCACAGAGACTGTTCTTTGTTTTTCATTCAGGAGGATGGGAATAGAAACCGTTCATGTTAGGTCTTGTTTGGAAGAGTGCATCTTCTAACGAGCAAGAGGTCTTTAATGGAGTGTGACCTTCTACCACCCGCATGCGAAACAATGTGAAAAACAGTCAGCTTGTTCTTTTTACAGAGACATATGCTCTCACTTTGTTTATTGTTCTCTTCCACTTGATTTCTAATTGTATAATATGTATAAATTTCCTAACATTATGTCAAATTACAATGTAATAGCATCAACATATATCCTTACTCTTTTTCAAGCAGATCAACGAAATTACATCTTCCCCATAGTAATCTTCCACAGTTTTGGAATTTTGGTTTTCATTTTTATAATTGCCTGCTCCTTTTTAACTGCCTTTCTGTTTCCCCCCTTCTATATGTGTTTTTTAAGAATCAGTTCATGACCTTAGAGAGGAATAAGGTAAGACAGTAGCTTCAGGGAGCCCAGTCTCATGCCAAAGTTCTGGATGAAAGTCGAAGATCCTTAACAGAGAAAATATAGTTGAGTTTTAAACCAAAGTCCAAGAATTATCATTTAGTCTGAGTTTAAAACATATAAACACTTCAATTTTTTGTCCTTAACAAAGAATCTAAAGTGGTTTTCTTCTTAACTTTTTTATCACTCAAAAACTACCAACAGAATGGGAGAAATATTTGGAAACCATATATCTGTAAATGTTTAATATTCAGAATATCTAAAGAGCTCCTACAACTCAGCAACCAAACGACAAACAACTCAACTTAAAAATGGGCAAAGGGCTTGATATTTCCCCAGAGAAAATATACGTGTGTCCAATAAAAACATGAAAAGATGCTCAACATCATTAGCCATTAGGGAAATGCAAATCAAAACCGTGAGATATCACCTCACACTCACTAGAATGGCTACTACTAAAAAATGGAGAGTAACAGGTGCTAGCAAAGATGTGAAGAAATGGTAAACTTAATACATTGTTAGAGGGATGTAAAATGATGCAGCCATTCTGGGAAACAGTTTGGCACTTAGAAAGTAAAACACAGAACTACCATATAACCCGGCAATCCTACTTCTAGGATGGCGGTGAGGGTAGTGCAACACTGTGAATGGGACTGATCCCACTGAATGATATGCTTGGGGATGGCTGAAATGTGAAAGTTTGTTTTGTACAAGTTACCTTGTTTTTAAGAAATGTACATGGAAGTATTAAGTGTCCACTGAGCATGATATATATACTCTACTCTCAAATGTTTAGAAAATAGATAGGCAGGCAGAGAGAAGGATGGAGAGATATATGGATGGATGGATAGAATGGAAGATGTGGCAAAATATTTAAAGTTGCTGGATTTGGGTATCTAGGTGGATGGGAGGGTATGTTGGATTTCTCTATATAGGTTTTACATTATTTTTGCAGTTTTCCTGTAAGTTTGAAATTATTTCCAAATAAAAAATTGAGAAAAAATTTTATCACTCATTTTTCCCAGAATCTTCAGCTACTTGGAGCTACAGCCATTGAGGATAAATTACAAGATCAAGTACCTGAAACCATAGAAACTCTAATGAAAGCAGACATCAAAATCTGGATCCTTACAGGAGACAAGCAAGAAACTGCAATTAACATTGGTAATTCACCTAATTCAAGCTTTAAGTCTTGAGACTTTTAACAGGTTGATATAGTTTAGATGATAGATTTGAAATATTTCAAGATTTGAGAGAGCTGTAACATTAGTGGGCCTATCTATTTACTTAGGACCCCAATGCCACTTTAAAATTGCAGTGGTGTGTGTGTGTGTGTGTGTGTGTGTATAGATAGATATAGATATAGATATATATCCTAACTTAAGTTGGGATACTGGGCTTATGGCAAGCTTGGTCATCATGAAGAATATTCCATATATATTTGTCAGTTTTTATGACATTGAGAATCACTACAACAATCTATTTCCATATCTGTTTATGAAGACAACCTTAGCATGCTAGATGTTGCTGTCATATCATATCCCGCCTATAGAAAGCAAAAGCATTTCTTTTTTATCTTCCTGTAAACTTGGAAAACCACTGACTCCATCAGTCCTAATAAGAGACTTTAGATATTTTGGAAGTATTATTACTTGAACTTCTTCACTTCTTCTCTCCAGAAAAATTAATACATCAATCCATTTACTGTCTTTTTTTACATAGGACACTCCTGCAAACTTTTGAAGAAGAACATGGGAATGATTGTTATAAATGAAGGCTCTCTTGATGTAAGTAAAAATTATTTTTTTAAAACTTAAAAAATTTCGTTATCTTGTAGGGTTTTATTTTATATTCAGATAATGTAGAAATATTTTATTGTCGTGAGGTTAAAAGATACCTTACAGGATTGTGATGTATGCAACTTGCTCTCAGATGTTCAGAAAATACATGGATGGATGGATGGATGGATGGATGGATGGATGACAGACGGATGGATGGATGACAGACGGATGGATGGACGGATGGGAGGGAGGAAGGAAAGAAATGGCAAGGGTGGCAATCTGAGGGGAGGGGGATGTTAAGAGGTGAGAGTATGTTGGAGTTCTCCATATGTGGTTTGTATTATTTTTGCAACTGTCCTGTAATTCTGTTATTTCAAAATAAAGAGTTAAAAAAACATACCTGAGCACTATTGTTCTTCTCTGATGTCTAATATGTACACTCTTTTGAGCCACGTTGATGTGAATAGATTCAAGCTCTGTATCTGTGACAGCTTAAGAGAAATTGCTAAATGATTGGATTAATGTTGTGAGGCAGAAAAGCGCTTTTCTAAAAGATTATGCTAGGAGGTTGTTGAGTGATTGCACCTCTTGTATATTTAAATCTTTTGTATATTAAGCATTTTTATATCAGTTTCAGCTTCCAGTGCAAATATATGTGTTGCTTAAAAATTTTTGTGAAAGTGATTGAGCAACACAAAATAACTGTTCCTAATAGGAAACATTGTTTTTAAATGTCCTAACATCCTGTCTGAAATATAAATTTCTAGTATGTCTTTTTTTCATGGCTGTGTTAAGTATTTATGGTGACATGAAGTTATAATTAAAAGAAGGGGAAAGATTTGTTAGGAATACAGTGTAAAGTATAATTTAACAGAAAAATATATAGGTCAAATGAGCTTGTAAATATCTCAAAGTAAATGTGACTATTTGTGCTTTAAAGTGGAAGACAGAACAGGAGAGGTGATAGTTCAACTGCTTAAAATTCTCTTTGGATTATTGTAACACAAAGAAAAGAGCAAAGATAGCCTGATGATTAGGAATGTTGGTGAAGCTGAGAGGCCAAATATGTAGAAGAGATGATGAGGTGAATAAAGAGGCAAATGTTTAGAAGTCGGGTATAGAACAGAAAGTATGTATAAGAAGACTTTAACTTCAGATTTTTAAATTGTGATAGTGACCAGTTAGTAACTATTTGTCCTCAAAACAATCCTGCTGATACTTTTCTCTTTCTTGTAAAATCTTTGAGCAACTTGTAGCCTAAAGGATAAGATATGGTTTCCCAACTATGTAAGTCATTTACACCATTAATTATTGGAGAAGTGACTCAAGCTTTGATCCTAAAAACACAAACCAAAAATATCCACTATATAGTTGGAAGTCCTTTTTTATCTGTTCATTCAGTGGTCTTTCTGTTAGGTACTGAGAACACACAACTAACCAAGAACACCTGGGCTCTACTCCCTTATAGTTTATTTTTGTCTCCATTCTCCATCCCATTGTATATTGATTTTTGTTTATAATATCTAAGTTTTTATGCTGTGAAAAATTAGGTCTGCTATCCAAAAGCTTACAAAATAATAAGGGAAATAAAATGTGTACAAACAATAGGATAAAGCAAATAGGTAAATAAGGTAGATAGTTTGCTATGAAAATATAAAGTTTAGGAAAATATTTATAAAGTAGGTAGCATTTAGTTACATGGAGGTGAGTAATTGAGTAGAGGGGATTACTTCAAGCAGAAAAAAAATGACTTGAAGCAAATTATTGCAACTAAGTTTAAGGTATGTTTGGAACATGGCTGGAGGAGCATTAGACGTCAACACAAAGTTGTGATTTTTTGTTTGCCTAGATATAGACACATGATATAAAATTCAGAAGTTACAAAGGGAAAAAGTCTAGATGGCAAAACAGATACCTCCCACCCTTGTACCCAAGCCAGCCAGTTTACCTCTCCCCAGGTACGGTTTTCAGTTTCCTGCGTGTTCTTTCAGTGATATTATACCATATTTACAGGATGTTTGTATATGTCCATATCCTTTGTTGTTAAACACAAATTATAGCACACTATACACACTGCTTTATACTTTTTTTTTCACTTAATGTATCTTAGACAGTATTCTGTAGTATTACATATAAAGCTACCTTATTCTTTTTCAATGGTAACACAGTATTTATATAAGGCACCTGTAAAGAAATGACAGTTAAACCTCTAAATGGAGTCTCAGGTCCAATGGTGGAGGCAGAGCCAGGTTTGAGAATTTGCCTTCATAGGCTGGGGGAGCACCATTCATCAGCCTTGTGCCTAAAGAGGCATAGCATGTAGAAGCAGTTGTACACTGGCAAGTTTGGGAGGGTAGGGAGGCTGGGAGTGCAGTCAGGAGTGCAGGATAAGAGTCAGATAAGAGAACTTGGGTGCACCCATGCCCACGATTGGGTGTGAGAGGAATGTAAAGCACATTCTCCGATGTAGTCTATGGAGAAGGAGCTGTCAAAGATGGTTCAAAAACTGGGTTGCAGTTGTTCACAGCATCATGAAAACTGAAATGAAAGCATTCCCATTGTCCCTGTAGAAGTTCACTGATTATACGTGGTATACAGGTTTTCTTACACTTGGAAATCAGAGGTAGGGCCAGTGATGTTGAAGTAAAATCATGACAAGCCATGTTTGATTTCACAGGTGTTCCTTTTTTGTCTGGATTTAGCCTTTTGCCTTATATAGTGTGTGGTATCATTGCTTCTTTTTTTATTATGTTTCATCATATTTCTCCAATTATAAATGTTTGTTCTATACGTATTTTAAGGATTTGGTAGTGTAAATGGTAATCTCAAGAAAAAAAGAGAAGTAAAAGTGAAATAACAAAATTATCTAATGTAGTACATCAGAGTATTGTTAAGGTGTTTATTTTTATTTCAAGGTTTCCCGGGAGGTAATTCAAATTAATAAATATAGCAGAGGTACTCACAGTGCCTAGTATTATCAGAGCAGATATAGATAGAAGTCTTAAGTAAATACTTGATTTTAATAAAAGCAGAGATGGTGCTGTCTGTTTTGGTTTACTTTTCTATCTCAATGCCCAACAAATTTCTTAGCACATAGTAAATATTCCATAAATGAGACATCTCTGAGTACATTTAAAACATGTTAAATATCAGTTTTAAATTTGCTAGTTCTTTATCTTATCTGATATTTTAAAACTAAGGTGGTTAGAAATCTCCTTAGCAAGTCAAGTGGCAGTTTGGTGCAGAAGATCACAGGACAACACTATAGCTGAATGGATTAACACTAATTTGTTTAGCTCTGGACTGACAAGCATTCTAGCACTGCTGTCTGGGGAAGATTTTCCTTCCAGGGAGTTAAGTGGTGACATTACAAATCTGGCTGTTTAGGGTCAGACCCGCTGTGGTGTACTCATTTGTTTCTCAGCAGGAAGGAAACATCACTTTGCATAGCTACTTCAGATCTGTGTCATAAAATCCAGGGCTGAGTTCAGGCAAATCATGAGATGTGCTAGAATGCCTGTAGGTAAATCGTTACTTTTCTTTCATTGCCATGGAAAAGGAAAGCATTCTATCTGTCTTCAAATTGTACTTATAGCAAAGAATAAGAAATAGGATTGTCGTGCCATCAAATAGACTTAAGAACATAACGTCTTGGGAAATTATATAATAGGGAACAAATTTAATTGTATATCTTTGTGTTTTGCAGGTGATAATTTTAATGAGTGGGCTCAGATTATTCTGTGAAACAGCACAGAGGTGAAGAGCACAATTCTAACCAAACCTGACTGTGGTACTCTGAGAAAATTAAAATTAGGTAACTTCTCTGAGCCACAGTTATGCCACCTATAAAGTGAGGATTATGTTACCCTTAGCTTAGGATAGGTATGATTAACACCGTGCATGGCACATGTAGAAAGGAGATGTTGTGGAATTGATCACTTTATTATGAAAGATATATTATCTTTCCATCTTTCAATTTTTTCATAAGGTAGCAAGCTTAAATGTATGTTCTCTTTTGCAGAAGTGCATATTCCTAGGAACTATTCAAATTTTTCACCAAAATGTTATTCCTAATAGTGTTAAATTTTAAAAGCTGAATCTCTTTTTCTTGTGTTGAATGTTTATAAATAAAATATCAAATTTGAGGTTTTTAAATTTTAAAATAGAAAAACCTTCCTCCTGGTGTTCATGATCTTTTGATGTTTCAGATCATCTAAAAATGCCATTTGGCTTTCTGATTTTCTCTTTTTGATTTTCAATATGATTGTCTTACTTGAAACATTACTAGCTCTTCAGCATTTTTAAAGTCCTTTAAATAAACATATAAAACAAAACCACAGTTGGAAATACATACAAACAGAAGGAAGTCTTTTTCTCCAGGTCCAATATGGAAGCCCACCAGGGTTTTCTGACTCTGCTCATTCCCAGCTCCATCCATACCTGAGCAGCACCCTGCAAGGATGATGCCCAAGAGCAAAGCTAGATGCATTCACCCAAGATACCTGCTAGGTTATGTCAAATATTGATAGTGTCAACAAAAGAGTTTCTTAGGAGGCTTGATAGAAACTTTCACATTTAGAAAGTATGAATTTTATGGATAAGCATCATTAAGAATCACCTCAATTTGATCAATCGTAACTATCAACTTTTGCAAATAAACTTTGTATAATTTTCTTTACTATGCTACCTTGAACCACTTTATTAGGTGTTTTGATTAGGTTCTTGATGGAAGATATTTCCTGAAGTGTCTGCAGAGGCAGGGATTTCAAATTACTGACTAGAAGGTTATATTGTACTTCTCTCCTAACTCTATACAGCAGCACCCAGAAAGCAATCTACAAACTTCTTAGTAACCCCCTCCACTTAATGACATAGGTCCAGGGGATTCTTTTTGCAGGTCTTTTATAGTTCTAGTTTGTCATAAAGTAATTCATTCAAATTTTATTTAAACTGGAAACATCTAAAATGGTAGCTAAGAACTGGAAAATATCATGCAGTAACCTGTCTTTAGCTCTTGGTTTCTGTGATGGTTAGGCTAATGTGTCAACTCAACCAGGTTGTTTGGTCAAGCAAGCATTGAGCTTATTGTAATAAAGAGCATTTCATGGACTTTAATCATCAATGAGTTGATTACATAGATGGCTACTTACATCTACAATGAACTAAGGGGATTGCAATGAGTGACATCTCATCCATTCAGTTGAAGGCCTTAAAAGGGGAAGTGATTGCAGCATTCAGAGAGAGATTCTCATTTCTACTTCAGATAGCCAGTGTCTCCTGGGAACTCATCAAGGACCTTCATTGAAGCCCCTGGTTTGCTGCCTGCCCTGCAGAATTTGGACTTGTGCACCACCTGTCACGTGGGACAATTTTATAAAATCTCATACTAAATAGTATGTCTCGTGTCGGTTCTCTTTCTCTAGTGAACCCTGACTAATACAGCTTGGTAGTGGGAGTGGTTCTTGAGAAACAGAATGTTAAAAATGGGCTTTCTGAATGGGTTCTGGGATTTTTGCAGTTGGCTTTCTATTCTGATTAGATCCAAGGGTGCTCATGGCTCTGTTTTCCAATAACCAAAAAGTCACTGACAGTCCATTGCATGAGTTGGCAATAGAGATACACAAAACATCACCACTGGATATGACTACTTCCATGTTTATAAGAGGCAAGGGTCTGGGTGAGGGTGTTTTTAACACCTTAACAGAATTTTGTGTAGTTAAAAGGTACAATGATGTCAGCTGGCTCTTCCTAAATATGCAGGTTACAGTTACAAAAGAAAGCGATGACCTGAAGGCTTCCAATATGCAACTTAAGCGCCTCATGAATGATACAGTGTGCTATGAAAGAAAATCTTATTTCATTCAGCCGCAGACTTGAGATCTCTGAAAATCAGACTCAGAGTCTCATTGTGTGAGTAGCAAAGTTACAACAAAAACTGAAATCTCAGCTTTGCAGGGTGTCTGCTAGTGAGGGCATTGATTGGAAAGGAGTGGAACACTGAGAATTGGGATGGAAACATATGGGTTGATGATGATATCAGTGGGGACACTGAAACTCTAAATTCTGCTGAAACTTTGCCAGATAAATCTGTAATGGTCTGCATTGTAGAAACCACCCAGTGTCAAGCCTGCACTGCTCAAATTCCAGCCTGCCCCAAGGAGTCAGGAACATGTCCCTGCCCCTGAGGTGGATACCACCCAACCTCAATCCTGCACTACCAAATTTCCAGCCTGCTCCAAGGAGTCTCTACCTCCTCCCCGCCCTGAAAAAACCATCACCCAACCTCCACGCTTCCCTGAAGAGTCTGCCATCCAACCGCCAATTGAAGAGATTAATCTGGTCTCACCAGATGAAACTGCAGAGGAATGCCCTGAGATCAGTAGCTTGCAAGGCATTTCTAATTCTTCTCCTTACCCACCCCCACCTCCCCTCTTCTCTTCCAAACCTATAACTAGACTAAAATCACAACAATCCCCCAAAGATGAAGTACAAAATGAGACCCATGAGGAAGTACAGTATACTCTAAAAGAACTGCATGAGTTTTCCAATTTATATAGGCAGAAATCAGGGGAATATGTGTGGGAATGGATATTAAAGGTATGGGATGATGCTGTAAGAAATATAAAAATGGCTAAGGCTGAATTAATTGATATGGGCCCACTAAGCAGAGATTCTGCAGTCAGTACTGTAGCTCAAGGGTTAGAAAGAGCTCTGATAGTTTGTTTGGGTGGCTGACTGAAATGTGGACCCAAAGATGGCCTAGAATGTATGAGGTCAAGATGCCTGATTTGCCCTGGTATACTGTAGATGAGGGGATCCAAAGTCTTAGAGAGGTTGAAATTCTAGAATGGATTTACCATTTAAGACCTGCCCACCTACCCAAGGACACACCTTTAAAGAGGATTGTTAGGAACAAATTTGTGAGGCTAACTCCATCTTCCTGAAGAGCTCTGTGGTTGCTCTTCTCTGTAGGCTAGATATTATTGTAACTTCTGTCATGGAACTAGAATCCTTAAGCACTATGGGGATGATCAGATCCTGGGCCAAGTAACAGCACTTAATCACCACAGACAAGGTGGGCTTGGATACCACAATGAAAGGCTCAAAGCAGCAATCAAAAGAGTCTGAGTCACATAGACCTATGACATTGACTAGTAGATCATGGGGTACCTAGAAGTGAAATAAGTGAAATAGACTTGAGACAGTTTATAGACCCAGAGCCCTTTGAATGAAGGGAAGGCCTTCCCCTTGGGGAAGGATCCTGTTACACTGCCAAAGATAATCTTCCTCTCATCTTTCCCCAAAGAGACCTACAGCCTTTACCAGGGTAACTGTACATTGGGGAAAAGTATATAATCAGACATTTCAGAGATTATTAGACACTGGCTCAGATGCGACATTAATTCCAGGAAATCCAAAATGTCACTGTGGTCTACCAGTCAGAGTAGAGGCTTATGGAGGTCAGGTGATCGATGGAGTTTTAGCTCAGGTCCATCTCACAGTGGGTCCAGTGGGTCCCCAGACCCATTATGTGTTATTTCCCCAGTTCTAGAATGCAAAATTGGAATAGACATACTCAGTAACTGGCAGAGTACCCACTTTGGATCCCTGACTTGCAGAGTAAGGGCTATTATGGTAGGAAAGGCCAAGTGGAAGCTACTAGACCTGCCCCTACCTACCAAAATATTAAATCAAAAGCAATACCAGATTCCTGGAGGGATTGCAGAGATCAGTGCCTCCATCAAAGATTTGAGGGATGAAGAGGTGGTGATTCCCACCACATCCCATTCAGCTCTCCTACTTAGCCTGTGCAGAAACAGATGGATCTTGGAGGATGACAGTAGATTATTGTAAACTTAGCCTGGTGGTGACTCCAGTTGCGGCTGCTGTTCCAGATCATTGCTTGAGCAAATCAACACATCCCCTGGTACCTGGTATGTAGCTATTGATCTGGCAAATACTTTTTTCTCAATTGCCATTAGAAGGGACCACCAGAAACTGTTTGCTTTCAGCTGGCAAGGCCAGCAATATACCTTTACTGTCCTGCCTCAGGGGTATATCAGCTCTCCAGCCCTACATCATAATATTGTCAGCAGGGACCTTGATCGTCTCTCTCTTGCTCCTACAAGACATTACACTGGTCCATTATATTGATGATGTCATGCCAACTGGACCTAGAGAGCAAGAAGTAACAATTACTCTAGACCTTTTGGTAAGGCATTTGTGTGAGAGAGAATGGGAAATAAATACAACAAAAATACAGAGGACTTCTACCTTGGTGAAATTTCTGGGTTTCTAGTGCCAACACATAGATATCCCCTCTAAAGTGAAGGATAAACTATTGCATCTGACACCTCCTATAACCAAAAAGAGGCACACCACTTAGTTGTTATCTTAGGATTTGGGATACAACACATTCCTCGTTTGGGTATGCTATTCTGGCCCATTTACTAAGTGACCAGAAAAGCTGCCTGTTTTGATTGGGGATCAGCCTCTTGGAGGCTCTGTTACAGGTCCAGGCTGGTCTTAAGTTTGTTCCAGAAGGTAGAAAATTTTTGAAGACTTGTTTTGTTGACATAGCTCAGGATTTCACCACTCTTTCATTTGTCAAGACCAGAGTGTAGGGGAGGGACCATAATTTCTTAAGGTCTTAATGGTGCTGCTTAACAAAACAGATATCTTATAGGTGTCTACACTGTCTACCTTGAGTTCCACGTGGTAGTATCCTTAGCCTTCCTCCAGCATCTTTATAGGGGGATTTGTGAGATCTGTCCTGGGATTTGTGGGATTGATGGCTCTCAAATCCATTCTCATTGTTTTTCCTTCCTCCTCTCCTCCTTTTTACTGCCTGGCTTTCTTAGGAAATGATAAAGGGAAGGGAGGGAAAAGATTCAGTGTACATTTATTGAATCAGCAAAAATGATGGCTTAAGTGTGTATGTAGAGTTTGATGAAATCAAAGTCAGAAGGTTTCAGTCCTCCCAAGTTTAACTCCTGAGAAGCCCTGTCCAGCTCACCTTCTGATTTTCTGGGCACTGATTTCCTAGCTTGTCTGTGCTGCTATCAACATTCACATTCAACCTGGTCCCCAGCCACCACCTGATGTCTGGAGAAAAATCATGGGACGCAGTGTACCTACCCCAAAGTGCAACTTTCTGACTTTCAGTGAGAAAGAACATCAATGACCTCTGCAAGGGTTCTCAACTTTGCTTCTATAGTCATAAAAACAATAGCTTATATTTATTATGTGCTTATTATTTTGTATTAGGCACTGAATTAAGCATTTTACAAGAACGGCCACATTTACATCTGAAAACATTAGTAGGCAGGTACCAGTATGCCATTTTATAGACAGGAATCTGTCACAGATAGCTAAGCCGTACTAGAAGATATCTCTAAGTCATTTGATGCCAGAGTCTAGGCAAATGGGTTTTTCTGGGCCTCAGTTACCACATTTAAAAAGAAAAACAGGAAGGTAAAATATCCATCCCAATAAGTGTTATGAGAACTAAACAAAACAATACCTTGTAAATACTTAACTGTGCCCAGGATGTACTAAGTATTCAAGTAATACCAGCCATTATCAAGATCTGTATTATTCTGTTATTCATATTAACATATTTTTCCTGGGGGAGGAAAGCTCATTCCCAGCTGCTGTAAGAGGTGATTTTAAACAGCCTCCCTGCTCACTATTTAAATTTCTCTGCTTAATTTGAGAATGTGACACCAAACCAGCTGTAAGGTTGATTATAGATACCAAAGTTTCCCTTCACTGATACATTTTACATAAAATGGATTGTTAACCACATGTGACATTAGATTAACAAGCACAAGAATATATATATATATCAACACCATGGTAAAAGAAAGCCCTTTTAAGGAATTGCTAATTTTTCTAGCTGAATTTTATTTTCTAACACCATGTAAGCTTCAAATTTAACTTATAGGACATTTAGGACGTAAGTGCTTTGAACTTGTCATCTGTACCCTTTAAAGCTCAGCATATATGTATTATGGCAGACAAACCTCAGTGATTTTGGGAACCTGCCACTGTTGAATGGCTTCTGAAAGAATTCCAGAATAAGCAAGTTATTGACTTGACTCCAGAAAAAGAAGAAAAAAAAGAATTTGGGCTACCTCAGGTTTTGTTTTGGTATGTCCCATGAGTCCAATACAATACATTTTGTATTGCTTTGAAAAATAGTTTAGGCAGGTTTTAAAACCACACAGAGGTTTCCTCTGCGGCCAAAGTTGATGTTTCAGTACTATGAATTTTTCTTTTACCATTAGCAAAGCTTTTTCAGCATTTTGGCCTGGAAATTTTGTTTAAGATCTTAGTTTAACTTTTAATTTGCTAATGTATCCCTACCAGAAGCAAAAACTTTATTGTTAATGTCCCATTGTAGAAAGATTGCTCCAATACTGTCTGGCATGCTACTTGCTCCAAGTAACTTTTAGTAAAGAAAGCCAAGTTTGTAACATTTGTAAGAAATGAGTTAGTAAAAAATGTAAACATTACCCCAAAAAATGAAAATAGCATATGAACAAATAATCTGTTCTCCTTTTCTCCTTTCCCCTGATTTAAGACTGGGTCTGCCATAAACCAAAGTATGTGGTTGAAAATTTTCCATCAACCATTGTTTGGTCTCAGAAGAACTAAATGTGTCCCTTTTTTTAAAAACAAAATGCAGTAAGTCTGGCTTGTCTGCAGAAACCAAAGAGAAGTCGTTCACAAATTCATAGTGTTTCTATTTCAAGAAATTCTTCCTCCACCCAAGCTGAATATTCTTTATCTCCTTTTAGGCTAAATGTCAGAACTCTTCCAAGAGCTCCCTGAGACCAGAATTACAGATAAATGCTCTCTAACCACTCTGCCCCCTTGCTGCTCTGCCCTAGCTTGTTGACATTTCTGAGGAGAGCGAGCTGTGCTTTAACTTCTTTTTTTTTTTTTTTTTTTTAAATATGCATTTTCTTAGGATTTACTTTTTTTTTTTTTAAAGATTTTTTATTTATTTATTCATTTATCCCCCCTTGCTGCTTGTGCTTTAACTTCTTTGCATCTCTACCACCCATATCTTTTGATAAGTCAACACAACTGTAAAAAGAGAGGAAATGGCAGTTTATAGGAAATCTACATACCATTTATCTGCAAAATATTTTCTACTTCTATATGGCTGGCATTGTTTGTCTCTATTATAGATAGTGACTTTGAGTTCACATAGCTGATGAGTGAGATACCCTGAATTTAAATCTAGATTTTTCTGAGTCCTAAGAATTTTTTTTTACATGACTATACCTTATGACCTCTCCAAAATTTCTGAATTTCAAACTTGTTTCATTAACTCCATTTATCCTCCTTTTACACCTCCCTACCTCCTCTCTCACTCACCCCCATGACTTAAAAGCAACTGAAAGAGAGATGCCCTTCTGGAAATAGTGATGTTTAGGGCACCTTGTGTTTTTGGAATTTGGTAAAGGCCTACATTGAGTTTAACTAATATAACACTACTATAATATATAATGTATATAATATATAATATATATAATATATAGTGTATATAATATAAAAACTTAATGATTGTACATATGTAATAATGAAAACTGTGTGCATTTGAGATTTTTTACTGAAAAAATATAACAGATAATGATTCTTCTATATTCCTAAATTAATTAATTCACGTTATTAACAACACTGGGCCCAAAACCTGCTTTCTCTATTTTCCTACATTAACAGAATGTGGTTCTTAGTAAGAACTTCTTACAGGCCCTGGTTGTCTCCTTCTTCAGACTGTTGGTTGGGTAATTTGCTTATTATTTGCAGAAAACTGTATTTTGAGCAGCCTCTTCCTAGCTGAATCGAAGGGAATAGCAAGAATCTGGATGTCTGCCGACACAGTTCCTCCCGGAATGCTTCCTTCTGCATTTGAGTCTGCAGCCACTGGAAAAGATTGAATACCAAGCTCAAACTAAGTGCTTAGGAGGCTTTCAGTAGTGGTTTAAAGTAATTACCATGAGGGTTTTGGTAAAAGCTGCCATCCACAAAACTATTTAAATTATATAATTATATCCTCTCCCTCACTCTTCCTTCCTTTCCCTGTATTTGTCTTTCTTTGCTGTGTGTCTCAACCCCAACCTTGAAACACAGACTTGCACACAGAATTGACAGATCTCTGCCCCTCTCTCTAGTGTCCCCTAAGTGAGACTAGAATGCCTCACAAGGAGTTATTTGCCTGATGGAACCTATCATAATCCCAAATCCCAAACCTTGGCTGAGGGGCCAGGAGCAATTTATCCTGCTCTGCAGCTTCCTCTGCTTACCTGCTTCCATTTTGTGACCCTTGAACTTTTTCAGATGACATAGCCCTACTGGGAGATTGGACCATTTCCTCAATTATAGTGTTTTATATCTCCCCCTGCCCTGGAAATCCAATATTTGTGTATCAGCAAAGCATGGAAACCTTTTTTGTCTGTTTCCTTCTCCATTATCTTTAGCCACATATATTGATTAAATGCATTTGTTTGGCTGCCTTCCACTAACTGTTTTGGAAGGCCCCTTTGACCATATGTTTCTAATGATTTCACCTTCTGTCTTCCCTTACCCATTTTGGAAAAATTACTTTGTATTGGTTTGGTTCGATAGGAACATGTTTTTAAAGGGTATGTTCTGGTATAGGCTAGTAGTTTAGAAACACCAAAGGTTTTTAGTCAAAAGCTTCAGCATGGATAGTGTGTGATCTTAACTGGGATGAACACTAAATGGATCATTTGATGTATATTAATGTAGTTTCTCTCTACTCTCAGGCATCTGTTCCTTAAAAGTATTCTCTTACTACTGTCTGCAGTAGCTGGAAGAATGGTTGATATATATGTTGCATAGGAGTATATAGAATGTCCAGTGTTCTACTGACTCAATAACATGTTGTAGAAAAAATAAGTAATACCCAATGGTTTAACCATGTGGCTATTTTGAGAGTCATAACTCACTCTTTAAGAATGTGCTAACATTGTCCATACTTGAAACGATCATATTGTATTATTGAGAGTGTACCTGGAATGTTCCATTAATTTGTAATTTTAGGATGTGAACATTTGGAGAGTATAAAAATAGAGTAAGAGTGCAACATTATTTGACCATAAATTCATAAATACTTCATGTCTTAAAAGGTGATAAGATGGGGTCACAAACCACCAAACAGCTAATAAAATACTTATAAATATAAGATTCTTATATATAGATCCTCTTATTTGACATTCTAAAATAAATAGTAGGTTTTAAAATGTAGACCTTTAGCAAACTAACTTGTTTTTCCCCCATGATTATTTCTCTTCTTTTAAAAACAACCAATACCAAAGAAGTTAAAGTTGATGATGATATATCTGAAATGTGCCAGCAAAACAACCCCTATGTGTTTTATCATTTCATGCCAAGTATGAAGCTCTCATTTGTATATAGTGCTATTTTACCTAATTTTACATATATATTTATATATAAGGGATTTTATTTTTTATGTAGGAACTTAAAGTCTGACATATATATTGATGTCATCTATGCAAAAAAAAAAACATAGTAAAAAGAGAAAAATACCAAATCAATTTGTAAACTTGCAAGTTATTTTCAGCTTAATAAATGTTGTATCAAGTTGGAGGAAAAAAAGGTAAAAGATAAGTAGAAACAACCCTAGATTAGTTAGATATTTGTCCTATCATGTGCCAAGAGTTGTATGCCATTTGAGAAGAGATAGTGCTATCTCTTCTAGAATTAAAAGGAAGACAGGTTTCCAGATTTCTTTTTACGTGATAGAGGAGGTAGCTGGCAGAGTTGAGTGTTAGCAATCACAAGATGTGTTGAAATAAAATTACCATTGGGAGATTTCAGAAGGAAACTTAAAATGATCTCAGTACATCATGTGGATCGTACTAATGTGCAGTGCTTCACAGTTTGCAGGTCTTTCTTCATCATATATTGGTACTTTTGTGAGACCTAATATTAGAGAACCGGAAGGAACTGCTCTGTCTTGGATTTCAACTCTGTGCCAAACACTGAGCAGGATACTTTACTCACAAATAAAGGAGCTAATACATTTTATCACCACATTGCCCTACAAAATAGATATTAACTCACTGATATGAATGAGAAAACTTGAGATTCAGAGAAGTAACATGCCTGAGGAAAGACATCCAGTAAATGGTAGAGCTAGTATTCAACCCAAGCCCTTCTGACATCATTTTGCCTTTTAGGATTAGTCAAACAAACAAAATAATAATAAAATAATATTGTATCCCACCCCACCATAACATAACATAAATTGTATTCCAGTTATGCTTCAAGCATAAATTTTTATCAAAAGACCATTAATGAAATGAACTTATAATGTGTGATAGTAATCCTTTCTAGAACACTAAGCCTGTTTAGCCATCTGATACAAAAGGGATTTACTTAAGTTAGCAGTTGAAACTATTCGTTATTTCTCATTTAATTTTTACCTTTCCCTTCATTAAAGGAAAAATACTTCAAAAAAGAACTATTTTCTCCTTTTCAAAGAAGGTAAAAACCGTTTGATTAATTTATCTTTAACTGAGTATGAAGTTGAGGAAAGCCTTGCTTGTGAGCCATTGGGTTTGTTTTTGGCTTCTGGAACTTTAGCTCTTTAAAATTTGGCATCACTTGGTTTCAGATGTTATCAGTGCCCGGGATCATCGTGTGCACCCTCATGGGCCAGCACAACGTGCTCCTGTCCCACTTTTACGTAGCTGCTTGTTGGCATGTTATACCATGATGAAAGGCTGCTTTTTCTGTGCTGGTGAGTGACCTGTGCACCTCAGATGGCAAGTTCTCAAGAGTCCAGCCGGTTATAGAGCTTCAGCAGAGTGGCTGTTTGCACTCAGCAAGATTCCTGCATGTTTTTTGGTAACATTGTGTTGTATTTTGTCCTTTTTGTGTAAAGTATATGAAAACAGAAACCTGTGGAACTAATACTCTAGTAGGAATTACAGACCTCATAAACTTGCATCCCTTCTGACAACGATGAAAGTTGTGTGGTCTGACAAAAGTTATTCATCATTAGCCCCAATTGTATGCTCATGGGACTTAACTGATGGTGAACTCTGTACAGTTGTGAAGATAAAGAACAAATAGAGAACAGAGAAGCACGTTGTTAAATATTGTATCTGAGTCAAAGTATAATTCAGAATTTCGATAAATTTTTTCCTCTTTCTGGGAACAGAATCCTCCTTTTAAGTTTATCATTTGACCTGCAGACGTTTAACAAATTCTTGGGTATAAACATAAATGTTGGATGGGGAGTGGGGCATATGGGAATCCCTGTATTTTTTGTGTAACATTTATGTTGTCTAAATATATTGTAAAAAATAAAAATTTAAAAAATTATTTAAAAAAAAAAAAAAAGTAAATATTGGGGACATACAGATCCAAACACCAAAATACATGCGGAACTAGATAAATATAGGCAGACTTTGTTTCCTTTAACATTTTGCTGTTTGGGCTGAACATTGCTGATGACGCCCTCTAGGGTAGATATGGGTGATCACACATTACTTACTGTCGCTACAAGTAAATCACCACCTCTCGGGAGCAGGGTATTAGGTGTTAGACGTTGGACTGCTTAGCCACATTCCTCACCTCATCTCTGCTCTGTGAATGCTCGGCTGGCCAGTCTTCCAATCAAAGGCTTGGAAATATGCCTTTCCTTAGGGATATTTCCACATTCTCTCCTAGGGTGTTCCTCGGACTTGTTCCTAAGTGAGACCGTCCTGTAAACCTCCAAAAGGAATCAAGAAAAAGATAAAAAGGGTTAGAAACTGAAAAGGGTTGTTTTTACACAAGTGCTTTCTGCAGTTATTACATTTTGGGCCATCAGAAACTGAGTTCTTAGGTGGCCTAACATGTTCTTTGCACATCTGGACTCTGGGTTCTTTAGGAGAAAACTGTTCCAAGCAGACTTTCGCCAAAATTAAAATGACAACTTGCATGCTGTGATACTTTCCAAACAAAGCAGGGCTTTCAATTTATTTCACTATAAAATTGTGTCAGATTTCATTGTCTAGGGCACACTCTGTGATTTCATCAAGAGTTTCTTCGCTAAAGGTCATGTAAAAGTAATAAAAAAAGATTACCATAAAGCTACCAGTCTCTGATTTCTTAAAGATTGCTGTTGTTTTATTTTATTTTAATTTTATTATTTTATTTTATTGGAGGTTGTTCTCTGAACGTGTTGGCTATTTTACCAGGATATACCATAAAGATTCAACAGGAACTTCTAGTCACAGTTATCTTTTGTGAGAAATTCTACTTGGCTTAATTATCCTCCAGGCGTTTTCTTTCTTTCTTTTTTTTTTTTTTTTTTTTTTTTTTTTGTTCCAGTTATGTTTCATAGAAACCAAATAAATATTAGTGGCTTTATTACTATGTAGTTAGCCTAGGTATTCATTTCATCATTTTCATTAGACAATTTATACTAATAATTTGAGGAAGAAGTAGGTGTTGGATCAAAGCTATCTCTTTGTTCTCCTTTTCCTCTGTAATAAGATAAGCACATTAACAGCTTTATTGTTCCAAAGAGTAAATAGGAGTCTTATAGGCAGCAGTAAAACAGTCCTCAAAATGGTCACTCAAGAAAACCATTTTAACTTACCACAAGGTATTCTCCCCTCAGTAATAATTCAGGTAGTCTTTCAATTACCAAGCTTTTATTTATTTTATTTCATCTTTTTAACAAGGGCCTCTGTCTCAGAGGGTGAGTAGAGATATAAACAGACAAGCTAGGTGCACATCCTGCTACCTTGCATAGGTATGCACAAAATATTTGGGGAACCCAGAAGATGGAAATATTCATGTTACCCAGAGAAGTCAGGGAGCATAGAATCAAGGGAAAATTTCTTGATTTATTTGTTCATTCTTTTTAGAATAAGAAAATCTTGACCTTGTATGTAGACCTAAAGGGAAAAAAAATTAGTGACAGTGGGGAAAATAAAGATGCAAGAGAGAAGTGGAAAGAACACAAGTGGAGAAAACAAGGCATCTTCTGCTGGGTCAGAAATTAGGGGGAATTGGAAGGAAGGTTTCAAAGGTTAGGGGAGGAGAATTTACTGGTATAAATTTGTTCAGTAAAGTAAATAGAGGTTTGTTGAAGTGATGGGGATCAAATTTGGAATCATCCAGAGGAGAGAAGAAAAGGTCAAGAAAAATGAAATCCACTAGGCATGGATGAAAGTATAGATCAGGGGTCATGAGCACCCATCTAAGAAAAGAGAACTGTAGAAGAGCCTGCCTTCGTGGTCAGGTGGGTTTTTTTTCCCTATGTGTTTAAGAACTGAGGCAAAGTGTGTTAGTTGTGTCTTCAGTTGGTTATTGGCAAGGTGGGAAAGCACAGAAGGAGGTCAGGGGCGTAGGACTTACGATGAACACCTGGCTGAGTGCAGGGCTGTGCGCAGAGGAAGGGAAGAGTCGAAGGGTTGACAGGAGTGTCCAGATGGGGTATTGGTCGGGGGAGGTGCAAGCAAATCCCACTTTCCCTGTGGCTCCCTCCCTTACCTGGCTCACCCCCTGGATTCTGCCCTTTCTGTTTTCCCCTTGCTTACCTTTCACTCCAAGTTGCCTTTACCTCAGAATGTCCCTGATTATAGCAACAGATTTTCCTTTTCTTGTAGTCCACAAATAAAAATGGGTAGAATAGGGAGGTGCAGACCCTTTATTTTGTCATATTATGTGGTCTTTTCTCCTTTTTCTAATTTGACTTCTCATTTACATATTTTCACTTTCACAAGTCACTAAGTTTAAGTGTTTATACATTTTCCTCTCCAGTAGCTAAAAAGAAAACAAGGCAACAGCTAATATAGTAATAAATTTATTTCTAGCTACAGGAGATAAGCTTCAGTGCAATATGGCCTTCAAAGTTTGGCTACCGGGCTTAGAGGGGGAAGCAATAAACTTCCATAAATAAAAGAATTTAAAAATACTCCTGGCAGTAAATAAGGATAAAATATAACTTGTAACTGGTGGCACACAGCTGACAACAGAGCTACTTATAAAATAAAACTACACACTAAAATAGGAAAAATGTTTGCAGTTTTTTTTGTTGTTGTTGTGTTACCTTGCACCCTAGGTGGGCTGGCAGGAGAATTCACTGTGGGAAATTTTGACTCACCTTCTGAAATGTTATCTCTGTTACATCTCCTGGCACCTTTTGATTTGGGGGCATCTGTGATAATCACCAAGGAAACCCAGGGATACAGATGCCAGAAATAAGAGAGTTTTCAACAAATGTGAAGGTGTTAGAGAACGCCTGAAGGGCAGCACAGGATTGGACCCGACAGGTTAGATAAGGAGGGCCTTTGCACAGTTCTGGGATTTACTTGACTTTCAGGCTTGCTTTGTAGCTCATTTTTAAAGGAGTTTGAAGTTCTTAGGTCCCATTTCAGGTTCTCACCTCAGGAGTCACTTGGGCAATAGTTTTAAAAAAATACAGAGGCATTTTAGTGAGCAGTGCCTTGGTTTGAAAGACTGATGAAGTAACGGATTATTTGTTCTCTGGAAAATCAGAAAGCAAGGAGAAGATGACTTCCCCCTGTCTCTCTAAAATCAGAAGTGATAAAGGAGACAGGGGAAATGGAGTGCTGCCAGTGGGATGAAATCAGAATTTATCTGTTCTCTTATTCAATAACTGTCTATTTCCCGAGCATCTGTGAAGTGTGGGCTTTGTGTTCTTTGCTGGGAAACAGGTTAGACGTGGTCTGTCTCACCTCAAAGAACTAGAGACTTTGCTAGCTTAGAGGATGTTGCATTTGGTATCAGTCATGTGAGCCTCAGAGGGCTTGGTAGGGTCATCTTGGTTTTAGAAGGCGGGTGGACTATCTTCTATTGAGAAGAGCATTCAAGAAAGAGGAGTCAAGATTGTGGAGTCCATACAGGTGGAAAGAGGAGGAAGGAAATGTGAAGAAAAGTGAGGTTGGGTTTGATTGTGGAAAGCCTTAGATGCCATTTTAAGGGGTTTAGACTTTTGTAGGCAGTGAGAAGCCATAGAAACATTTTAGAGCAAGAAGTGTCATGATTTGTGTTTTAAATTTGTTTTATAAAGAGAATTCTCTGCCGGCAGTAAAAACAAGATGAGAGAGAGAGATGGTGTGGGCTCTGGGGAAACGAGAGAGGATGGGGTGGGCGTTCTATTTATAACTTGTTATGCCTGGCACATTCTTAAGATTGATTTGTTTTTGCTGAATTAGATAAAGACAGGATAGCACAGAGATTTAATTCTGGATTTGATTTCACTTCTTAGTAGTGTTATATTCTTGGGCAAAGACCTTAAAAGCTCTTCTCACCTGCAGAATGGGGGTAACAGTGTTGCCTCCAGCATAGGGTTATAGCATGTGTTAAAATATTATATCTATATACTTAGCCTTTGGTGTGTAGTACATGCTAAATCAGTGTTACCTGCTCTTTTTTATTTTTTTAAATTTTTTTCACCAGTTCATTGATTTGCTTATTTGTTCATTTCATCTATGTAAATTTCCTTTTAAAAACACTCCAAGATAATCTAGTATAGATTGTCGTTAGTAAATTTTGCAGAATTTTACTGACATTTCCACCTCCTTTTCTTAAATCCTCTGAGACAAGAAACGTCTTGCAGGAAATAGAAGAGTTAGGGCTGTAAATAAAAACAGATAACTTCCTCCCTGATATAAAGTGTGAACTGAAAATTTTGCAAAGAATGCTGCATTATGTTGGTCCTTTGTGTCACTCAGTGTGTAATTGGAAACAGGAGAAGTGTTAAATGAGGTTTCAGTATGGGAACTGTTGGGCACTCTGATTCTACAGTACAACATGCTTTCATTGTTTTGATTACAAATTCTGAAATTCCCGAACATAGTTTGAACCACATTTGATTATAAATGCAGAAACACCTTCAAAAATGCCCAATATAAAAATTTAATTACCTATGCCTTTACCTCCCTCTTTGTGCAATAACTGCAAAATAAATGTACTACATTCTCAACTTGGAACAATAATTTTATTTCCCATGATCATAATAAAAATTATGTAATTCTATTTTAATATATATTTGTATTTACTGTATAAATATATAACTTGCAGGCTCAGATATTGGCACTCAGAACAAAAATCTAATAGGAGGGAAATTGTGTTAATATTTCCTTGTACAGGGCCACTGTTCTGTTTCTTTACATTAGGGCTCTTGTGAAACAGAAAGCTGACTCCGTTAGGTTTTAGGAAGGAGCTACAAAAATTGGGGGAGAAGAACTAAACATCTTGTTACTTTTTCCCTTTGAAGAGCTGGGAAAGCCGTTCTTGACAGAGGGAGACAAATGCACCTCCTCTGTATCATTGAGATGAACATAGCTTTCCTTGACACCAAAGGTTTTTTATTATACTGGAAAATGAACTCTTCATTGATAGAAGAGATTCTTTTGTTTGATCCATCAAGATTACCAAACCAAACCAAATGTCACCATCCCCAATTAAATTACAGGATCATGAAATCACGGTTAAATTATAGAAACCAATCTGTGAAGCAGCAAGAGATTACAGATATTGCATTTCCTTTTCTCATTCACAGGAATTGAATTTCAATAGCATTGAGTACTTTTGAAAGAATACGCATAATTTTTCCAAATTATACTCTATAACTTTTCCCTGGATTCATGTCTAAGCAATTTTGACTAGTCAATAAATTAGGACAATGTTGTTTTTCTTAACAAGATAATTTTCTGAAAATATTTTTATGGTATTGTGATTGTGTGGTTAAAATAAAGAGCTACGAAGGTGGGAGACAACTGAGGAATGGGTGACTTATAGTCTAGTCCCAATCCTGCCAGGAACAGATGTGTGAACTTCAAGTGAGTAGTTTTTTCCAGTAACTTTTGTCCAATCTCCTTTGAGGCGCTTTTTTGAGAATCAGGTAAGTGGAGGTTTCTGAAATCAATTTGAAGCATATAAAGCACTAAAAAAAAAATGTGTTGCTATTGAACATATTTAAGAGATCTTTTTTTTTTTTTTTTCAGGCACTTTTTCTTTATTTCCCATTAATAGAATGAAATAAACTCAAAATAAATGTTGAGGGGCATGCTTTGTTTGTTTAATTTTACAGGGCACAAGGGAAACCCTCAGTCATCACTGCACAACCCTTGGCGACGCTCTTCGGAAAGAGAATGATTTTGCTCTTATAATAGATGGGAAAACCCTCAAGTATGCCTTAACCTTTGGAGTACGACAGTATTTCCTGGACTTAGCTTTGTCATGCAAAGCTGTCATCTGCTGCAGGTAAGTTCAACTCTCCTCAGTATTGTCACACTTCAATAAAGAGTGAGTTGATCCTAAATTCTTGATCTTTAAAGTTCCTTGAAGTTACTCTGCATAGAATTTGTAAATATTGGGTTATTTATTTATTCATTCACTCAAGACTCAAGGTTCATAAACTGAGATAGAATTTGTCAGCAGAGATTTTGAAAATCAGTCCTATCAGTTATTAACAACTATTGGTCAAAATTTGAATTGCCAGTCTTACTGCTATTTTCTGTGTTTAAATTGGGTTATTTGCCTGCATTTCCACCCAGAGTCATTTTTTAGGGGTTCTATTTTCTTCACTTAACCTTTGATCCTGCTGCTATCTCTTATTTTGGGGAAGGACATGATGGGGGATTCTAACTCATTTTCCAAATAGCAGAGCATTTTTCTGAGAACTGTTTATTGACTATATTGTACTTCACCCTTTAAAAGGATAATATTGCCAATATCCTAAATTAGAATCTGATTTGTGTTATTTGTAAACAATTTAGCTCCAATCCTTCTGAAGTTTCTTGACAGGCAATCTTTCCCATCTCTGTCTCTAAATTGTTTTAACTATATCTTTCTAAAATCTAAAGCATATGCATGATTATGCCCACTTTCTTCTTCTCTTCTGGTCACCACAAACCTAAGGACTCTCCTCTTGCCATCCATTTATTGAACTTACCAGCTCTTCAGACTAGATCCAGGGTAGCAATTTCTCAAAATGCTGTTTCATCTGAGGAGATGAAGTGTTTAGCAGGGCTTCTCAAGAACTTCCCTGAACAATCCTTAGAAAAGTATTTTAAAAACTGTTCTATTTGCTTTTATTATTATCTTTTAAAAGATATTTACTAATAAAGGGATGTTAGGCTTTTTAAATCTTTTTTTGTCAGGACTTATTCACTTATCCTGTACGTAATGTTTTCTTCAAACTTATAAGCCATACCTTCTAGGTATTTTCTAAATTTGAATTGAAATATACTTTTTCTAATATAACTTAAATCATGCTCAAGAATTCTCCTTTGTAAGCATCATTTCATCCTACAGAATTCTATGAGTCAGTCAGAAAATGAAAATTATTATTCCCATGAATCTAATTATTTTGGTCATAGAATTTCTTTTTTCTTCTCCATGGCATGTTTTAATAAATAATCTCACTATAAAGCTCTTGGCCAATATATTGCACAGAAGTGTAATGCTAATAGTTGTTGGGGACTGTATCACGTCCCCCACAAAAGGCATGCTCAGATCCCAACACCTGGTCCTATGGGAGTGACCCCATTTGTAAATAGGACCTTTGAAGATGTTGTTAGGTAAAGAGTGCCCAGACAGAATGAGGGTGGGCCTCAGTCCAATGTGGCTGAAGTCCTTAGAAGCAAAGGAAATTGGACACTGAGATAGAAGCCACAAGGAGCAGCCAGAAGCTGGAAGTCACTGGAACCTGGAAGAGAAAGAGAAGATGTCACCCTATACATTGCCATGTGACATAAAAGCCAAGGAAACTCAAAGATTGCTGGCCAGTCAGATGACACCAAATCCAGAAAGAAGCAAGACTCTAGCCTCTAAAACCGTGAGCCAATAAATTCCTGTTGTTAAGCCAATCCATTGAATGTTATGTGTTTTAGCAGCCAGGAAACTGAAACACTAATAATCAGGCTTTTTGCTTAAACATGATAAAGACTATCTCACTTGCACTTTGTTATCCTTGTGCCTTTTTAAAATCTACTTTTGCCGTGACTTTTCAGGGTTCCTTGTTAAACTCCTTTTTTTTTCCCCAAAGATTTATTTATTTATTTTATTCCCACCACCACCGCCACCCCCACCTCCCCACCCCCACCCCCATTGTTCTGCGCTCCCTGTCTGCTTTCTCTGTGTTCTTCTGTGTCTGCTTGTTTTCTCTTTAGGGGGCACTGGGAACTGATCCTGGTACCTTCCGGAGTGGAGAGAGGCTGCTCAATCTCTTGCGCCGCACCAGCTCTCTGCACGGGCCAGCCCTCCGGTGCGGGCCAGCAGTCCTGCATGGGCCAGCTCTCTGCTCGGGCCAGCTCCCTGCGTGGGCCAGCTTGCCTTTCACCAGGGGGCCCCAGGAATCGAACCCTAGACCTCCTATATGGTAGACAAGAGCCCACTCGCTTGAGCCACATCTGCTTCCCCCTTGTTAAACTCTTGATAGAGTCTTAGTAATATTCAGCTGAGCCTCTAACATCAGAAAAATTTTGTGCCAGATTTGCTTGCTTTGTCACTTTCACTAATAAGGATCAACAAAAGATTGCTCAAATGCATATAAGTAACATGACTATTGCCTCCTCTTTGGAAACAGAACACCAAACTATTTAGATAAAATGACCAGTGCAGTTCACGTGGCATCTGTTGTGTGCCTACTGTGTGCTGAGCATAGCTGCTGCACGTACAAAAATGAATATAAGACTTTCTACCTGCCCTCCCATGTGTATCTTTCTTGTGTTAAATAGAATCATAATTTGGTTTGAAAAATGTGGGAGGCCCATTTCAGTCATCACAGCTGAGCCTCATTCTTAGAGCATTGCTTAACACGGTACCTCCCACCATTCTTCAAAAAGTTGAATCACAAAATTAAACAATAGCAGTGGGTGAGAAAAACTAGAAAGCAGAGTCAAGGGAGAAAAAGTATGTTCTGTGCTTGTGAAATTCTCCCCAAGATCCTTGTTCTGGAGGCTCACAAGTCACATGGAGCTCGACTCCTCCAGGCCCCAGGCCCCTGGGAAGGACTCGCTCTGCTGTGCACGTGCAGCTCAACTCTGAAACTGAGCTTATAAAGATGTGTGTGGCCCCTTCCTCCCTCGGCCCTGTTTTATGCATGCTTGAGGACCACGAAGGTCCCTATGCAAACACTGAGTTTTATTTAGAGTTTTAGGGTGTGTGTGTATGTGTGTGTGTGTGTGTGTGTTTAAGGAAAATGCCATTCCTCAGCTTTTTTCTTCTAATTACCTTCATACGCTTTCTTTTCCAAAAGGACTATGATTCAGCTTCCAGCCTGGCTTTGAGAATCGATCTAAGCCCATAATTGCATCAGTGCCATTGCTGGATTTATGTCTGTGCACCTTCTTGGCACCTAAAGCATTGGCCTGGTGCCTCCTGGCATTTAAACTATTGGCACAGACCATCTTCTTGTCGTTTGCTTTCTGACCTCTAAGAATAATTTCCACAATAATGCTCCTACCACTAGATAGGAATTGGTAGGTGACTCTGTGTATTAAACAAAAGTGCCATTCCACATTTCTCAGATGATTACAGTCTCTCAGATTCTCTATTTTACCCCATTATAAGACAGATGCTCCAGATAAATACTGAATATTATTTCAAAACACAGTATGTTACTGTTTTCCAAATTCGTTTATGTTCATTCTGGCTTTATGGGTTTCCCCCTTAAATTTAAACTACATTCCAATCTATTTCTAGTCCATCCACAAGTGAAGATAATTCAGCTTCCAATCTTCCCCTGCAGTCTTCTTTTTAACTATAGCTAGAGTGGAAGCGGAGGGGAAAGCCTTCCCATAATAGAGGATGAGGCTCTCAATATTAGTTTCATCTTCAGGATTACATCAACCACTTTCTTCCCCGGCCTTATCAACATAAAGGGCAGAAGGCAGTTTTTAGTTTGCCTAAGAGGCAGAGTTGCAAAGATGAGATTTTTCCTTAAAGAGGCTGCAGTTGAATTGAAAGAAACTGTTGCTTTCAGTCAGTAGATATTATGTCTTTCACTCAGCACCGTTTTCTGAAAGGAATATTCAGAACTAATTAGGGGAGAACTAATCCCCTCACCCCAACTCATTCAGGGCTTTGGAGTCCTGGTTTTGGTTTACAAAGTGAAGATTACATGTTATGCCTCAAATAACTTTTTAAGTATGTAAAACCAAGAAGTATAATGAAATCGATTTTCATCTGCCTAACAAGTACTGTATTTTCATAGACACTCCACAGCTCTTTATGTTTTTATCATGGTGTACATTGACCTGTGTGGCCTGACTAGGTCAACAGGAAATATGCATCTAGGTTTTGAGGTCGTTTCTGATAGGTTTTCCTGGTGGTAGAAATAAACTACTCCCTTGTGTTCCTTCTTCCCTTCTGTTCCCTCGCACAGACACACTGATACTTATTTGGGGTTCTCACAGACACTTTTGAAGAACAAATGAAAGCTGTGGACCATTCCAGGGAAAATACAGAGACACACCCACACACATTCAAAATTACATGCACCGCTTTAGTGGTTTCACAGACTCCCCAAAACTCCTTTGGATATCAGATTGGGGGGTAGGGTGGAAGCTTGCTCTAAAACTCATAATGGAAGTTTTGTGTACACAACAAAAATCAAGAGCTATCTGGGAGAGTAATTGTACCATATAAATCATTCCTGACCTCAAGTATAGATGCTTTATGTCCTAAGCTTTTGCAGCTTGTATAATTGGTATAAAGATATTTGGGGATTCGTGAAGTTCTTGTTGTAGCTCTATCCCTACAGCACTTTGGATACTTAATGGAATCTCTGTGGTTTTGATTTTGCAAAGTATAAGATAAAGAGATTGGAATATAGCAGCGATTCAGATCCTGCAAGGAGCATGGATATATGAAGCAGGTACTTGTGGAGCTGCTCTGGCATGGAAAGTTGGGAAACACACACACACATACAGATGCACGCACCCTACCTGGCTTATCTGCCTCCAACTTGAAAGCTTCTGGGTTAGCAGACCTCTCCTATCCCTATCAGTTTTTGTATGAACCCTACTTCTGTTGGCCACTCATGCTGGGAATAGTCTTTGGACTGCTTGGATCAGCTTAATCTGAGGAAGCATCTGTTCTACCTCTTTTAATATTCCCTCAAGAAGAGAGTGGGAATGTTGCAGTGAAGTATTGCTATGTGTTAAATAGCAAAAAATAGCCTGTGGTTTCTAAGGTCCTAGTCAGTTCACATAACCCAGCCTTTCAAAGAATTTTACATTTTTTCTGTAAGTTGTCAGGTTAGTTTAAACATATTTTGAAACTTATGTTCTGTGACAGTTGGTTGAAAATTGGCTTAGAGCCTCCAGCTTTTAGACTGTCTAGTAATCACCGTTCTTCTACATAATTTATATACTCATGTCTTCTCAAAAGCAGAAGTCAAACTGAAGTAAGCATTTTTCCTTACTTGCAACATTTCTAATCAAAGTTTAACCCTCTTTTAGAGCATTTTCCCCGTAGTGTATTAAAAAAAAAAACACTTGACTTTAGTGAGTGTTGTCATTTGGGAGTGGCATTCCAGGCAAAACCTTTCACCTTAGCCCAATCGAGGGGTCCTCCAGGAAAAAATCTAAAGGGACACTTTGAATACTCTGCATTATAGCATGAGTATATTAAATAAAGGGTCAAGGCAAATCTCCTTTTTTAATCTTTTGGGATTGTATTTAACTTTAAGAATATCCCTAAATAAATGTTCTACTTAAAGGGTAGTCAGAAAGCACAAATGAAGCTAATAAATGCTCAACAGACATTCCTTTAAAGAAAAAAAAATTGTGAACACCAGTGGATGCCAAGCAGATGTTTGGCTTTGAGAAGACTTACAAACCGTTAATGAATGTCGGCCCTATATTTGCATCCAAGAAAATATGAATAAATTTTGGAAATGTTGAGAGATTATTTCTTTTATACGTGCATGGCTAAAAGAGAACACACCGAATAAGTTTTATAACTTCATAAAATGCCCATATTTTGCCTTAATATAATAATCAATTGACTGCTTAGCCCTGTCTGTCTCATTTGCTTTTCCAGCTCTACTGAATAATTTTAAAGGAAATGCATGGCTTTATTACAGCCTAGTAGCCAATTATAATGTATATCACCAGCAAAGTCCAAATTTGACTATAGTACTCTAAAAATATATGAGAAATCTAAATGCTATAGAATCCCTTTGTAACTTGACATTATATAATCTTAGATATGACTTAAATTAGATAAACCATCACCACCCCTCCCCTCTCCCCCCCCCCCCCCCCCCGCGCGCACACACACGCACACATGCACACATAAATCACAGTGGCAGATTACATAACTCTGGAAGGAGTTAGCCTGTACTGGAAAGTAAAACTAAAACATAGGGGGCGGATGTGGCTCAAATGGTTGGGCGTTCATCTGCCATATGGAGGGACCTGGGTTCGATCCCCGGGACCTCCCGGTAAAATAAAAAATATATATATATAGAAGAAGCATGGGCTGCCAGGCTCTGTGTGCCGGTGAGCCGCCAGGCCCCGGGAGCCATGCAGCAAGATGATGACGTAACGGGAGAGACAAGACGAGATGCTCCGAAAGCTCTGAAAACCAGAAACCAAGGTAGCGCAGGTGGCAGAACACCTCTCTCCTACATCGGAGGTCTCCAGGATCGAATCCTGGTGAAGACTGGAGGAGGAGGATGAGAAGAGATGGCAGGAAACAGACACAGAGAATTTCCCAGCGAATGGACACAAAACAGCAAATGGGGAAGGGGGGGTTTAAAATGGATAAAGTGAATAAATAAATCTTTAAAAAAAAAAAAACAACTAAAGCATAAGTGTACAGCTCAGTGAATTATCACAAAGGGAGCATTCCTGTGTATCAAACACCCGAACATGACCATCACCCCGGAAGCCTCCTCAAGCTCCCTTCAGTTATTATCTCCTCAAGGGTAGCTGCTATCTTACTTTCTATCACCATCCCTCTTATATTGTATCTTTCTTTTCCCCCACAGGATTGTTTTGTTGTTTTGTTTTGTTTTTTTTTAAGATTTATTTATTTTATTTTTTATCCATTTTTTGCCCCCGGCCGGGGGGCGCCCCGGCCGGCCCCCTCCCCGCTCCTGGGTTTTCTCTGTTTCTGTGTCCATTCACTGGGCAATTCTCTGTGTCTGTTTCCTGCCCTCTCTTCTCATCCTTCTCCTCCTGTCTTCACCGAGATTCGATCCTGGGAACCTCTGATGTGGGAGAGAGGTGTTCTGCCACCCGCGCCACCTTAGTTCCTGTTTTTTTCTGCGCGTCTCATCTTGGCTCTCCCTTGTGTCACTCTCCTGTTATGTCATCATCTTGCTGCGTGGCTCAGCAGGGCCTGGCGCGCCAGCTCATGGGGACTGGCGGCCTGCGCACCTTCTATGTTTTTCTTTATTATTTTACCAGGAGGTCCCGGGAATCGAACGCAGGTCCCTCCATATGGGAGACGGATGCCCAACCATTCGAGCCACATCCGTCCCCTGTATCTTTATTTTTAGTCATTTTTCCGAACCTGTAGAGATTGCAAAATCCTGATCCTGACCTCTAAATTACCTGTTTTATACCTTACTAACTTTGAACAAGCATAGCTTCTATAACTATATCCAAATTCTTGATGATCCTTTTTCGTCCAGCAATATTAAGTACAAAGCTCTACAGAATTCCACTGAAGTCCTCACTACAGCTTTACATAAATAAACCAGCGCTCTAGTATATTCTTCAGTCAAAATCTAATCTGCCTAATAGATTGATTCTGTTCCTCCTTAGTGCTAAGTGACAGAATGAAGGTACCTCATCTTCTGATTTGCTAAGGTCATGCTATATGGAACTTACCGCATTTCTCTGATCAAGTAGTCTAATGATATAATTGAACAAGAAAAGGAAGCAGGGTTAGTTTAGCATGACTGGTTTTCCATAACCGGTGACGGTTTCTAGTAATTACTTCTTTTTAATCAGCGTGTCTGAACCATCCCCACATAGGACAACTTAAAGATTCCATGTTTTGAGCCAGGGTACAGTTCCAGGCAACAAGACCAGGTAGGGCAGTAGGGATTGGAGCCAAGAAAAGAGAGACAGCATCCTAAGGGAAAGATGATCTTGGAAACCAAAAGGCACATCATGAAGGGAACAGGCAGAGACTAGAAATGGACATAAAACAAAGAATCTGTAAGTTGAGGCACCACAAAGGAGGTAGTTCGAGATAAGATTCCTTAGAGGAAAGGAGTATTTTATAAAAAAACAGGGTTGGAAATTTTTTCTATAAAGAGCAAGTTGGTTAATATTTTAGGCTTTGCAGGCCATATGGTCTCTATCACAATTACCCAACTTTGCCATCATAGCATGAAAGCAGCTCTAGACAATTAGTAAGTGAATGGCATGCCAGTGTTCCAGAAAGACTTTATGTACAAAAACAGGTTGTGGCCTGAATTTGGCCTGCAGGCCGTGGTCTGTTGAACCCTGTTAGAGAATGTCTGTGGCTTATGAGTAAACATGGAGGGAGTCACTTCTGACAGTACTTTCTTAGAATATTGGTGGAGTTTACCCCAAACTCGTAGTCTGTAATTTCCAGATCCTTTCCTTTTCTCCTCTTGGAAACTGAGATATTTTCCCACATGTACTCACCTGGCATGTTTCTCTTTTTCCATGGTTCACCAAAAAAGATTGGTATTCTTTCTGTGGTGACAATTGCACAGTCTGATAGTCTCCTTAAATTTCCTTGGGCCCTTGGATAAAAAAAAAAAAAAAAACCTTAAAATATTAGTACTTCAAAATCGAGTTGTTTTAAAATGAGGTGTCAATAGATAGTTATATATCTCAGCAACAGGGATATGAGGAACCCAGGACCATGAGCATCTGACCCTGTTCAGATACCAGGATGCCTTCCTCTGTAGCGGGGGGGAGAGGTCACCAAAGAAATCAGGCAGGAAGATGTGCAAGCTGGCCTTCTAACTAGGCTGGAAGCATCCTAGGCTTGAAGCTCCTCTTTGATATTTATTTTAGCTCTTGACGTTTATCCACAGTCCCATTCTCTCAATCCACCTTAGAAAAACATTCTAACATATTTAATATGTTACCGTCCACCTGCCATACTTCATTTGCATATATGTATATCTATGACAAATATATAATATTATTATATGTTAAATTGAGGGATAGGTAAGTATGCATAATACTATTTCAGTATAAAATGTTTCTGATTTTTATTTTCCTCCGTGTTTGCGACCTACCCATGTTACCATGTCTAGAACAGGTTTATTTCTTCTGACTGCTGCTCAGTAGTGTATCTATCCGTTCCCATAGTAATTGCCATCTAGATTGGCTCTTAATCTTTGCCAACATGAACAATGCTGTAATGAATATCCTCCCTATGTACCCATGTAAGAGTTTTTCTAGGATATAGACCCAATAATGGTACTGCTTGGCGTATGAGAATACTCAGTTCAGTCAGCGTAGCCAGATTGCTCCAAAACAGCTGCTCTAGTGTGTATTCCCATGATCTATGCAGGACAGTGGCTGTTTCCCTTCTTTTTTACTAACATTTGGCATTCCTGAATTTATAACTTTGCCAGTTTGATGATTGTAAAATGGCACCTCACTGTTTTGATTTTCATTTCACTGCTTACTTGGGAATTTGGGCATATCATCATATAACTTTTTACCTCTGTAAATTTCCGCTTTTGATATTCGTTCATCTGTTCACTCATTCATTCAACAAATTTGCTTTGAACACCCGCTAGGAACCAGGTACTTTTATAGGTGCTAAAAATAGAGCAATGAACACAGGGAAAAGTAATTCCTGCCTTCACATTGTAGCTGTTCTACAATAAAATATATATACACACACACACATATAGGCCAAAGGAAATCCTTTCTCTCCATATAAAGTCAATGGTAATAATTGCTGTGAAGAAATATAATACATGGAAGAGGATCAGAGATGCAGACCTTTTAGTTGGGTTTCCTACCTTTTTTCTCCTTAAGTACAAGAATCCTTTGTGTACGCTGGATATATAGTTGTTGGTGATTATAGATGCAGAAAACAGTTTCTAGTAAGTTCCCTTCTTAATTCTGCCTGTGTTCTTTCTTGAACACAAGTCATTTATTTTGATACAATCAGATTCCGTTTATTTGCCCTATATGGTTTGTGCTTTTTAGATATTACTTAAAAATCCCAACTCACAGAGACATTCTCCTACATTTTCTTCTGTTAACTTTACAGTTCTTTGTTTTCCATGTCATTCTTTAATCCATATGGAGTTATGTGTGTATTTTGTTGTTTTTTGGCTTTGTTTGGGGTTTTTGTTTGTTTGTTTGTTTGTTTGTATATGGTAGGACAGAGAGGGAATCCAGTGTTACTCATTTCTACATAGTGAGCAAATTCTCCCCACACTGCTTGCTAAAGAATCCACCCTTTCCTTTTTGCTTGTGATGCCATATGGTGTAGTGCTTAGGCTCTGGGAACCAGACTTCCCGGAGTCCAAGCCCAGGCTCCACCACTTAGTAGCTGAGTGTTGTTGGACAAGTTACTTAAATTGAAGTTATCTTGCTTCAATTTTTTTCATCTTTGAAATGGAGATAAAAATAGCAACTGCTCTCATAGAGTTGTGAATAATAAATGAGTTAATACATATACACAAAGCATGTTAGCTATTAAAATTAAATTTTTTAAATCTTTGAAATGGAGATAAAAATAGCAACTGCTCTCATAGAGTTGTGAATAATAAATGAGTTAATACATATACACAAAGCATGTTAGCTATTAAAATTTTTTTGCTCTTATAAATACTATCTCATTATCTTCTATATTGCCTAATTGATTACTTCTGGTAAGAGGAATGCAATCATATGTAAACTCCCTCTCTAACCTTTTCTGTGTCTTAAAATCTATTTTATATGATATTAAAATTGCTACCCTGGCTTTCCTCTGTTTCATGGATACCTTGTCTTTTTTCCTAAACCTTTATTTTCAATCCTTTGTATAGTATAGTGGTTAAGAATGCTGTATCTGAATCCACATATCTTAGGGTTGAATCCTAGCTTCACCACATACTTGGTATGTTCTTTGTGCCTCAGTTTCTTCATTTGTAAAATGGCAATATTTGGAATTTATTTCATAGGGTTCTTCTGAGAACTGAATGAGTTAAAATAAGTGAAGTGTTTAGAATATAGTAAGTACAAATAAGAGTTATCTAATGTTTGCTGTTATTCTAAAGAATGTCTCTCTTAGAGACCATACTGCTGTATCTTTTTGTTTTAATCAAACCCAAGGATCTCTTGTTTTTCAATCAATGAATTTAACCCATTTATATTTATTATAAGTATTGTTATATTAGGCCTCATTTCTGTGAACTTATATTTGTGTTTTCCATTTATTATGCTTTGGTTCTTTTTTTCCTCCTACTTTACACTGTCTAGATCAAATTTTCTTCTGCTGGTTTCAGAGTTTTACACTCTATGTTTATTTTGAAAGTTTTGATAACCACACTTGTGCTTTTCTTTTTCTCTTTAAATGTCTGTATGTATTAGTATATAGACATACCCCTAAATAAATAGATAATAACTGAGGATATTTAGGTATTTTTTATGCATTCAGTGACAGTCTAAGCTTGTTTTTTTGGAAGTACTGTCCTTTTTCTCCAGACGCTTTTAGAAAAATTCCTTAATCTTAATTTAACCATAATGTATCTAGTTGTGCGTGTCTTTTTTTTTTTTTTTTTTTAAGATTTATTTATTTACTTTTTTTTCTTATCCATTTTTAACCGCCTGTTTCTGCTGCTTTCGTGTCCATTCACTGGGCAATTCTCTGTGTCCGTTTCCTGCCATCTCTTCTCATCCTTTCTCCTCCTGTCTTCATCGGGATTTGATCCTGGAAACCTCCGATGTGGGAGAGAGGCGTTCTGCCAACTGTTCCATCTTTGTTCCTGGTTTTTCAGTGTGTCTTGTCTTGGCTCTCCCTTGTGTTACTCTCCTGTTATGTCGTCATCTTGCGTGCGGTGCACCCACACACGGGGCCTGACGGTGCACACGCTCGTGGGGCCTGACGGCACACCCACACGTGGGGCCTGGGGGTGGGGCCTGGCGGCACACTTGCTCACAGAGCCTGAAGGCGCATCTTCTATTTTTTTCTTTATTTTACTGGGAGGTCCCAGGGGTCAAACCCAGGTCCCTCCATATGGCAGACAGATGCCCAACCATTTGAGCCACATCCACCCCCTGTGTCTTTTTTTTAATCTATCTTTTGGTACTCTATGAGCCCTTTCAATCTAAAGACATATGTCTTCTTTAATTCTGGAAAATCAATAGTCATTATTTTTTGTTTTATTTTTCCATTTATTCTCATCTAGAACTCACATTATGTATGTGTAGTCAGTTCTGACCTACATTTATTTTCATTTTTCTCTCAATCTTTCATTTACTTTCTTGTTAACTTCTAAGCAGTTTTATGATTTCAACTTTCAGGTGCCTAATATGCTCTTTGGTTCTATCATTTTACTACTCAACTCATCTTTGGAGTCTTAATAAGCAGTTATATTTTTAATATGGCTTTTTTCCATTGGTGCTTCATCATAACTTCTTGTTCCAGTTTTATGTTTTTAATAGCTTCTCATATCTTTCCAGTGATATTTATCATGCTTATTTTAATGTTTTTTCTGTCTGTCCTTACAAATTCTGCTTTCTCTTGTACATTGTTGCATTCCTATGTGCTCATGATTTTCTCCTGTCTTAAAAATTTTCCCTGTGTGACCATTTTTCCCATTGCCCTAACAGGCAATAATTCCCCTAAGGGAGAGGAGCAAAAACCTAAAGTTCTAGCTTGAAGTAAGTTTGGAGAGAAGGCTCCATCTGAGCTCAGTGAATCCCTATTTCCCTCTAGTTCCTTTATCCCAAGCACTGCCCTTCTTCTCCAAGGTGGATGTACTTGATGGACTTGCCAGGGTAGGGTAACATTCAGGATCTGTTGGTTCCTGTCCCCATGCTTTAAGTTAACCAGAAAGTCCTGGGGTCTTAGCTTTAGGAACACTGAGGATGTACTTCTGCAATTGGGGCTTTTTGGTTTGTTTTTCAACACCTTATTTTGGGGATATCGAGTTTACACAAGTCCTAAACCCAAGCTAAAATTTACAGTTGGAGTGAGGGATGAGCCTCTTAGTCCCATCTAGCCCATTCTCACCTCCCTCACACTAGTCAGCATGGGCTCACAGAGGGTACTGTGGGGAGGAAACTGGTAGAGCTGGATGCTTTGCCCACCTGTCTGTTCACCTGCAGCCCTGGACCACCACTCCCTCCATGCCATTTACCTTCTAACAAGCATCCACGAATTTTTGTTTCCCCAAAGGTTGCTCAGAAATTTTGTGGTAGTTGCTAACTGTGACCCTGAAATTTATCAACCTCATTTTTCTTTTCCTCCTGGTACCTTCAGAATTATATTGCAATTCTTGTCAGTAGCCTGTGCTACCAGTTGTTCTATCTTCTACTAGGTATTTCTAAGATGAAAGAAGGCTTCTTGGAAAAACCTAGGAGAAAGTTTGTCTGCATAGGAGAAAATCCCCCCCCAAAAAGGGAAGGGGAGAAAGAAAGTTCATTTCCTTTCAGTGTAAAGAAACTCCAGCCCTTCCTTACCTATCCAGGCTCATGGGAAAAGGGAAGAGAGCTAGGGCTCATTTGTGTCCCAACGAAATAATTGAGAATGGGAACAGATGGAGGTCATAGGTCTTACACTCTGAGAGCAAGGTCATAAAAGTACAGAGCAAGAAGGGGAAAGGACTCTAGGCAAACTTGAGTAGAAAAGTTTCCCAGTAGGGAACACACAAGTCCCAAAGGCAACACTCCCCAGAAAAGAGAGGTGGCTGGGTCTTGTCCCATGAAGGAGCGCTTCCTGCTCTCTCTACCGCTATTGTCTCCTGAGAACCAGAGACCATAGAAAGACCACTGTCAAATGGACTTTTAATATTTAACCCCTGAAATAGTTGCTAATAAAGATCCTTAAATTAATAACTCTCAGGGGCAGCAGGAAGACCCTGCTTCTTCTTCTACTTATATTCTTCCATAGAAATTTCATTCCATGCTAGGGATCAATAAGTACTTGACAAGCCAGTGACGCCCAATTGTGCATTTCCAGCTCTGTTTTCCTTCTAACCTCTATCCCACCTTTTTCAGTCAGCCTATTTAATGATTCCACTAGGATGTCCCACTATTCTCTGAACTTCAGAGTATCTAGAACTTACCTGGTAACTTTCCTCTGTAAATCTTCCTCCTGCCTTTTCTGGTAATGTTTAGACCATCTTTCTCTCGGTCACCCAAATCTGAAACCTTAGGGTCATCTCTGAATTCACTTCCATTCAAATCTTCCCCCTCCCCCGCCACCAGCCACTTACATATGTCCTTTTTCATTTTCATTGCCCTCGTGCTTGGTAAGTTTAAGCTATATCATAAACCTAACACTTATTGAGCAATCAAAATCAATGTCACTAAGGATCTGCTTCCACTATGTTCTTTTTTGACTCAAAGATTTTAACATCGCCTATGGCTTAGAGTTTGATGTGATATAGAAACTTTATTATTGTGACATGCAGAAGCACTCTGTCATCCGGCTCAAATCTACTCTGAATAAGTCTACTTTCCCTTGAAGAAGTAGTCTATTCCCTTCCACCCCTAATAACTTTTCACCTGTGTTTCCCACCTACGTAAGAAAGTTTTGGAGAATCTAATATACTTTACAGAATACTCCTATTCTGTAGGTACAGAGCAGATTAAACAGATTTTGCATCCTAACAGTTAACAATTAAAAATGAATGAGGGGGCGGATGTGGCTCAAATGGTTGGGCGTTTGTCTGCCACATGGAGGGACCTGGGTTCGATCCCCAGGACCTCCCGGTAAAATAAATATATATATATATACATAGAGGCGCATGGGCTGCCAGGCTCTGTGTGCCGGTGAGCCGCCAGGCCCCGGGAGCCATGCAGCAAGATGATGACGTAACGGGAGAGACAACATGAGATGCTCCGAAAGCTCTGAAAACCAGGAACCGAGGTGGCGCAGGTGACAGAACACCTCTCTCCTACATCGGAGGTCTCCAGGATCGAATCCTGGTGAAGACTGGAGGAGGAGGATGAGAAGAGATGGCAGGAAACAGACACGGAGAATTTCCCAGCGAATGGACACAAAACAGCAAATGGGGCGGGGCGGGGTTTAAAATGGATAAAGTGAATAAATAAATCTTTAAAAAAAAAAAAAAAAAGAAATGAATGAGTTGACCGGACATCTCTCACAGAGAGTGTCAGTGGTTTCCTGCTTCAACCCCCTGGTCAGCCACTGGGAGCAGCCGTGACGACCACACCCCAGCCGTGACGACCGCACCAGAACTACAGCCAGGACTCAGGCCTCCATCAACCGCCAGATCAATCTGGAGCTCTGTGCTTCTTAGTTCTGCCTTTCATGTCTTACTGCTTTGACTGTGATGCTGTGGCTTTGAAGAACTTTGCCAAATACTTTCCTCAGAGGAAACGTGCTGCAGAACAAAGGAAGTGGCCAAATCTTCATGCAGGATATCAAGAAACCAGAATAAGTCAGCTGGGAGAGCAGGCAGAATGCAATGGAGTGTGCATTACACTTGAGAAAAAGGTTGAATTAGTCACTGCTGGAACTGCACAAACTGACCACTGACAGGAACTACCCTCACTTGTGTGACTTCATTGAGACCCATTACCTGAATGAGCAGGTTGAAATCCATCAAAAAATTGGGTGACTGTGTAACTGACTTGCGAAGATGTAACCGATTTGCACGAGCACACTCTGGGAAACAGTGATGGGGAAAGCCAAGCCTTATGCCAGCTTCCGTGGTCTCCACAGCAGTGCATGTGTGTTGGGTTTACCTTTACCCTTTTTATAAGTTGTAGCAATATCCATCAAGTTCTTTCAGTTTCACCATTCCTTCAGATAAAGTAATTTGGTACCCAAAATTAAAAAAAAAAAATAAGAATGAGTTGCAATGTTAATGTCATGGGATGATGATATGAATCTCTCTCTCTTATAAAATTTCCATTAATTCAGTTTCTCTAACAATTTTACATCTGCTGTGTGCCAAGTTTACAAGTGCTAAGTTCAAGATAATTTGATGATATTTTTTTAAAAAAGAAAATAAAACTAGCCTTGTGGATTAACTATATTCTCTGGTGTAAGAACTGTAATAAAAAGTTTCTACTAGGACAAGTTTTCTTTTTACAAGATGTATTTGCCAACTAGTAGTTTGGGGTGCCCACGCTTACACACACATACTCAATTACACACTAATCAATATCAACAGTCAAATATTATCAGAACCTCTGAACTGAAGGTAGTGGTAGTTTACTATAACAATATAAAATTCCACAGAAAAGCAGATTTGTGTCTAAAATGCATTACAAAAAGGGAATCTCTTTTTTTAACTCATCTTTTAATTTCACTTCTTGATACATGCACATCCTACCAAGACACATAACCTTTGGATGAAGCTTTAGATTACATAAATGTTACATCAAAAATATAAATGTTACATCGAAAAGATTCCCAAAGGGAATATTTTTAAAAGTTTATTTCTTTTTTCATCCCGTGGAAAGACTGTGTATTTTCTTCCTGTTAGACTCAATCTCCATATTGTAATATTTCCTTGATGCTTGTGACTGTGTAGTATACTGGTAGATGTTGGTTTTAGAGGCTAGGAAAGCGCTCACTCATCAGTCATTTGAATAGCACACTTTTCTTCCCTAGAAGTAGTTGAATGTATCATTATGTACCATACAGTAAGTATCATTTTTAGGAATTGCTATATAAGCTGCTGTTTTCATTCCATTAATAAAAGGATAGTGAGTTTCTTTAAGAGTTATATTTATGTAATTTTCATACATGTAACCCAGATTTTTTGCCATATTTTAATTCCTTCTTAACCTAAAACTTTATAAATGAACCTAACAAATTTTAGTTCAAAGAAGACTCAAAGATGATCTCAAAAGTTAGGCTTTTCTTTCTTTTTATAATTTCTTTTATTGGTTAGTAGAATGTGACTCAGTAAGGAATAGACTAATATTCATAAGGAGAAAACTAAGGAAGTTTGCTGTGGAGAAAAGTACAGCAGATTGTCCCATGAACAGTCCTGACATCTCAAGTCACAGGGGCAGACTCAAGCTTCACCGACATAAGTGCTTGATCATTATATAAAACACTTTCATATAATTAGGGAATACTATATCCCTCCACTTTGTTCTTAAAATTTTTGCTAGATACACCTTCCAAAGGCAAATTCCCTGTAATGTTTAAATTTACAGTTTATGTGTCTTCGAGAAAATACTGTATTATCAGTATAATTTTTCATGTGTCTATTAAAATCTTTTAGGTTAATACTCCCAAAACATAGTCTCATAGTATAAATTATTTTACTCAGTTCGGCTACCTATATAAAGTACCTTAAAATATTCTTTATTGTGTGTCTGTGTATATACATGCACATGTATCTTTGTCCATAGTCCATTCAAAACAGTGGCTCATTTAGCTAATTCCATTAAAAGAGTGCAAAGTGGGGCTTATGTAACATGAGTTACCATATATACTTCTTCACTTAAGTGGTAAAAATTTTCAGTGCTCCAATCTCAGTTTCACAGAGCAGTGAGAGTTATTACATAGCAAATATGAAAAATAATGGATAACATGTGCAGAAAGTACAGCCAAAATAATATCTGAAAAGCATATTGGAGTCGGTGTACTTCCAGGTTGTACTGCAAAAGACCACCCTCTGTTTGTGGAGCTATGGGGAAGAAAACTGGACCTTTACAGTACACGCTGGATAAGTCATCTTTTTCTACAGAGGCTCACTCTTCTCCCAAAGAAGAAAGAGCAACAGTGGAAGAAAAGAGAACTGTGAATAATTTAAGCTCTGATGCAGACCCTTGGGTGGTAAAAATGTCTGGGAGAGGCGAGAGAGAGCTTTTATGTTTCAGAATTATAAATTGGGCCATTTATTGGTGTTTGTAAAATTTAAATTTTAGATATTCTCAGCCATGACTGTTGTTTTTGAAAGACATTTGGAAGAATTTTAACTTGTGTGGTAAGGTTTTTCTAGACTGTTATGAAAATTGTACAAATATAGACCCAAGTACAAAAGTAAAGAAAGTAAATAAACCCTAATGAGTGAAGTGAGTGACTTTTAAGAGGTGGAAACACGACAGTAGAAAAGAATATAGTCTGGAGAATTTTGAATATGAAGTTAAGGAAATTTAATATGTGCTATTTCTCATTTCTGAAGTGAGAGCTCGCCTATCTTTGTCCAGGCCAAGTCAAATTCTAACTCATCAGGGAAGCCTCTTTCAGCCCATGCTGATTTCTACATCCTCGGAAATCACTAAGTATTGGCAGTCTTATCCAACAGCTTTACGCTTCGATTATTATTTAATGTCTTTTTATTTTGCTAAATTGTAAGCTCCTTGTAGAAAGGAACAATTTTTTAAATGGAGCCTTATAAAAACAGTAGATCTTTTTTACTGGCTTCAGCTTGACTAACTTGAATAGCCTTAAATCCATCCTGCCATAAGGTCTCCTGAAGGAAGCCAGCAGCAGCACACTAAGTGCTCAGAGCTAGGAGGACATTCTCCCACCTTTGCTTCCATGACTTGACTTAGGTACCTACCGGGAATCACCAGTGCGTGTTCTCTAATCTGTTTATTCCTGTTGTACCTCTTAAAGTAACCATCATTTAATTAAATATTCCATAAATCATTGAAATATTAACTTCATAAAAGTTGCTATTGCTGAGTAAACCTGCTCTGCAAAGACTTTGTGACTTGCCAAAAAATTGTGCTGTTGAACTTGTTGTGTGTAAGATAACTTTAAACCCAGATAGAGGGAATCATTATATTCTAGTTTCACTTTAATGAAAGAAACCATGGACTGTGCCTCAGGAGAAAGGTTCCTGCAACCAAGATATGCAAATTTCAAACGGCAGATCAGGTACAAACAAGGTTCTTTCTTCTACATCACAAGCTTGTACATTTACATTTTGTCAAATGTTTTAAATATGTGTATTTTACTTTTTATGTATTCCCCACTTAAGTAAGACATCTTTATCTAGCAACCATCTGCTATTTCATACCCATCAGATACAAGGGCATCCACTGTTTCTTGAATCTTGTTCCAAGCCATTCATCACCTTTTAGCTTGGTCATGGACACAAATGCCCTTCCTAACAGCAGCTGCAGTGTAGTTTTAGGTATGTCTCACTGCATTATCTTTTTCTTGTATTTATACACAAACCAGTTACCTCCCCAGGCAGCATTCTCGCCAAAGGGGCATTCGTATTCTTTGTATCTAACACCTAAGTTAACCAGACCCATGGAGTTAGGTGAAAATCCTAGTGCACATTTTAATTTGGGGCATTGAAAATTGCACTGTCAAGCAGAGAAAGCATAGTTGGTTGGACTAGCCATGAAGGAAGACAACAAAGTTCAGTCCAGTTCTTTTCTGATGCTTCTTTAAATCACTAGTATTCACTCACCTTGCAGAGATTTCTTCATTTTCATACATTCAGCTCATGAAAAAGTACCACCATTCCCTGGCTCCATCGATCCCACGGAGTGACAGCATAATGTATACATTGTGAACCTGTTAAATTGTGAGGAAACTTGATAAATGTTTTTAAATTCTCTCTTTTCATGTCCATTTCCCATTTGCTTTTTAGGTGGTTCCTTGGTGAGCATTCTTTTTTGGCATTTATGAAATGTCAGCTGCATTCCATGTTTAGAATATGGGCCTAGAGCCAGTAGGCTTACCAATTTATATTAGCCTGTTAAGAAAAATTAAATAAAATGTGAAAATGAAATGAATATTGCTTTGAAGAAAAATGGGGGCAAATAGTGAAATCACCCATTAATGGCCGGATACTCATTCATACCCCTGCTGTGTTCACAGTTGTGTCATTTTGTGCTATTGCCAGACTCAGAAAGGAAATCCAAAGAAAAAATTAAAAATAATTCTTTGATATAGCAAACATTCATCACATACTGTGACAGTTTGAAGTTATTTTATGAATTCCAAAAAGAGAAAGATTATGCTCTTGAGCTAATCCGTTTCTGTGGATGTGGGGCACTTTTGCTTGGACTGCGTCAGTGAGGCGTGACTCAGGCTGGGTCTCTGCCCTCTTACTGGAGCTTAATATAAACGGAGACACAGAGAGAGATACACACACAAAAGGGAACTCTGCCATTTTGACCCAGCCATGTGTGAGAGAGGACCCAGCCGAAGCTGAGCATGAAGCCCTCAAGAGGCTGGGCCTACAGAGCAGCTCAAGGCTGAAGAGATGGTGAGTCTGGAGGGGAAGGCAGGGACCTCAGCAGGGATCGGCCGCCATCTTGCTTTGCCACATGGCAGGACACCAGGATTGCCAATAACGGACTTTAGTGAGAAAGTATCTGTGATGGTGCTTTGATTTGGACATTTATTTACTGGCCTCAGAACTGTAAGATTGTCTTCTAATAAAAGTTACATTATAAAAACCAATCCATTTCTGGTACTTTGTATCGGCAGCCCTGTGGCAAACTGCGACACATACCTATTCTGGATCAGGCATTAGGTATAATGAGATGAGGACTCTGGTTCACTCTGTAAGCAACTCACAGTCTAATGCAGTGACTGATATAAAAACCAGAGATGCTCTGGACACAGCCTTTCAGGAGGGCAGTGTGGCCTCCAGAAGACATACTTGTACATGCTGTCCACTGCAAGAAATTTTTCCTAAGGAAATAGTCAGAAAAATGTGCAAAGATATATGAATTCTTTCATAGTAATGATCTTCATTTGTAAATAGAATAATGATTTACCAGATGGTCCAGCAGATATGTATTGGATAGCTACTCCACTTAGCCTTGATAAAGAATTTAGCTCTGAGATATTTTTCTTGTCCACTAACATTATGTATTATTGTTTCTTATGTTTAATTACTATCTTATCACTTTGCTGGGCAGTTCATTGTTTATTCTTTCTCTATGATCTCTAATACTTATGGGCACTATATTAAATTAATTACTCTGATGATACATTCTGTCTTTCAACCCTTCTCTTATTGTCTTGGGTTTATTTCTTTTCTTAAATAGTCTTTTAAAAATCTATTATATGTTGCTCCAAAGTTAATACCAAAAGGATATTGGTATGGATTCTAGCGTTTTCTGTTTCTGACCCACATTTGTATAAAAGGTTGCTCGATTTCTGCTTTGCCAACAGTAACTTTGGGAGAAAAAATGAAGCACTTGAACTGTAATCAAGTGCTTGGTAATTACTTAGGTTGAGATTCCCCAGTTCTTGCTGGTATCTGAGAACAGATTTTCTACTATTGATTTAAATAGAGTTTTAAGCTGTTTTAAATTTACAATACATTATCTAAGGCCAGCTTGCAGGACTCAAAACTTTTTTTCCAGGTATTTTATAGGATTTGGTTAGTTTGGGGGCTACTATTTAACAGCATTTATGACTTTTTTTTAACTTGAAAGTGAAGAACTAGAAATTCGTATATTATTTGCTAGAAAATAGGGGAATTTCTAAACTGAAATATTATTTCTCAACAAATTAATGCAAACATCCTGGTAAGGGAGTGCTTAACAAGGCATACCAGCTTCTAGCTACTCATCTAGCAGTTTGCTACTAAGACTCTTTTTTATTATTATTATTATTATTATTTTAATCTCTCTTTACGTGGCAACCAGATGAACAGAGAACTAAACATTTGCAAACCTAAGACTTTTCCATAATGGTCTTCAGAGAACTATTCATTTGGTTCTTCTGCTTTTATCTTTTTGAGACAGTGACATTTCAAAATTACTTTTTTTTTTTTTCAGGGAAGAGAGTAATTGATCATTTGTTTTAATTTAAGGGTCTCTCCTCTTCAAAAATCTGAAGTTGTTGAGATGGTTAAGAAACAAGTCAAAGTCATAACACTTGCAATTGGTGATGGAGCAAATGATGTCAGCATGATCCAGACAGCGCATGTCGGTGTTGGGATAAGTGGCAATGAAGGTCTCCAGGCAGCTAATTCTTCTGATTACTCCATAGCTCAGGTAAAGCATCGTTTCTGCAAAACACACCATTCGTTTCAGTTAACTGGCACCATGAAGAGGAAAATACTAATTTTTTTCCGCTCTTATTTTAGTTCAAGTATTTGAAGAATTTATTGATGGTTCATGGTGCATGGAACTATAACAGAGTCTCCAAATGCATCCTGTACTGTTTCTACAAGAATATTGTCCTCTATATTATCGAGGTAATAGCATGTTAAGTTTAAAGTCCTTGTCACTCACACATCTATTTAAAGAAAGTGAATATTTTCTCATTGTTTTAATTAATACTTCATTTGCCCAGTTACTTTTTGTAACTTCCAAAGGTGTTAAAACAAAAAGTTTGTCAGCCATAGAAGATAATTCATGTTTAAATTCTAGCTAACAATGTTGAAATTAGAATTGCTAAATGAAATAGCGTTTTTGGTTTTTTTTAAAATGTGCAAATTGTACCATTTTCTTTTTATAAAGCTCAAAACTATACAAGAGGAAAAAAAATACACTGTCTAGAGATAATGCACGTTTGGAAAACTGTATTAGTAAGAAAAGTGAGGGTTTGATAAACAGGAAAGCAACTCTACTTCCAGTGAATGCAATGAAGTGGAATTAGGAAGGACTCACAGGTAGCTTTGCTAGTACTGCTAGTTTCAGACCTTAGATGTATGCTCTATACAAGTATCCCTTGATATCCAGAACTGTTTTAGTTTCTGAGTTTGGTGAGTAACAAGAGTTCAGATAATGAGGATTTGATCTGAAAATTATCAGAATATTTGGTTCCTGTATCTGCATAGCAAGGGATTTCTATATTCCTTTTTATGTATCAAATGTGACATCATTTAAAAAAAAAAACATTAACACGGATCAGGAATATAACTTATAAAAGGGTGCATTTCATTTTATAGAAATTTAGTAAGCATCTATTTGGTTTGAAGCACCACAATTGGTCCAGGGGGTTATACAATATATCCAGCATGGTGCTTGACCTCCAGGAACTTGCCAATAGAAATACAATGCATGTGCATGTATAATTTAAAATTTTCTGGAATCCACATTAGCAAAGAGTAAAAAGTAAAGGTCAAATTTATTTTAATAAGATATTTTCTTTAATCCAATATATTTAAGATACCATTTTAACATGTAATCAATATAAAAAATTTGGTCTAGTCATAGTTCACATACTCAAGAGCCATATATAATCAATGGCTACCACGTTGGACCATTTAGCACTAATGGATAAATAAGTGAACTGAATGGTTAATCAATTAGGATGTGTTAAATAAACCATTACCTTTTATTTTAAAACATATGCAATATAACTTTTTTGTAATCTAAAACCTCTTTAAAAATAAAGTTTATTATATTAAACAAATTTTTTTAAAATTTTTAAGAAAAGAATAATAAAAAAATATATGGCCTTTTTATCATCAGAGATATATTTGTAATCCTTAAGCTCTTTATCAGTTTCATGCTTCTCTTCCAGCCCTGCAGAGCATGACTGAGCTCTCCATAGCTTATTAAAAAATACGCCCCCAACTTGCACTGCTCTCTGGAAACCCACCCACGCCCTCGTAAATCTACCAAGGGTTCCTGTACAGATACTTGTTCATGCCACCTTGTCCTCTAATCTGTTGACTGTTCCTACACATCTATCAAAAAAAACACAGCCTAATCATTTCTGTATGGAAATAACATTCCATACTTTACAACAGAGAAAAGTTATCAGTAGATTCCATATTTGCCCTGTTGACACTTTAGTTGGAAATTACTGTATGTTTTTCTCAGCTGTTCCTTATGCCACTGTCAGAATGCCTATCTCTTGTATTAAAACGTTAACTGAACATAGTCATTATTATGAGTCAGGTAGTAAAAACGAAAGTTAGTTTTGAAGTATGTAGGCAGTTTCAGTTATCTGTTACTAAAAACCTATAATTAAATTACTCCCCATTAGATAAAAATAACAGAGCAAGTGCTGGGAACATAGTCCAGGATAATTCATGAACTTTATTGTTCATCACTGGTCTTTTTTATCTGGATCAGTCGATGTTTTGAAGCAGAATGCACTTTGAAAATAGCTTATGAGATCAAGAAAAAATGTAATTCTTTTTCATTCCCAATTCTCTCTATATTTCTAGCTTTTCAAATTATATTTTCTTCTTATCCCAAAACATTGACATTCAAAAATGTATCAATTTATGTGGTTTGTCTAAATAGTCTTTTAGAGATAGCAGGAGCTTAAAGCCACCCCAACAATAAATCTGCTTGCAAAAATTTATTTTTGAAGAATGGAATAAGAGTACTCAATGGCTGCCTTTTAAATCTAGATTATTTGACAATCAACAATGAAGTGGGCAAAATTTAAGTGCTGATGGGAGGAATAAAATAAGTTAAACTCAAATGAAAAAGTAAATCTGTATATTCTGTTTCAAATCCATTTATGTGACTTGTGGTTGACGAGCCCTAAGTTTCACTTAGCTTTTAATTTAAAGACTCATGAGATATTCAACAGTGACCAAATTCTTTACACCTTGAGAAAGAAGTAAATTCTAAACTTTACTAGAAATCTCATTTCTAAGTTATTTTTCTCTTAGTGCTTTATGGTAATGTATTTTGAATATAATTCAACTAACTTGGAAACAAATTGACCTTTTAAATCAATTCCCAGATACCCAGCCTTTGCCAGCTAAAACAAGTTCTGCAGATGTTAATGGTTCATGTCAATACTGTGAGTGAATAGACAGAAAACACATCATTGAATGTCTCTAGTGAGGACAACTGCCAGTCTTGAATCTTTCCTTTCAGTTTTTTGTGCTGATCAGGCGTGGGAGCCGAAGACTCATTGACTATTTGTAAGCTGCTGTTTAATATGCAGAAATGCTCCATCAGGAAAATGTCTGTGAAGCTTTAGATGCCACGCCTCTGCTGGGACGTGGAACATAGAAAATAATACCAGTAGAGGAAGGTCTGAAGTTTCTTTGCTAATAAAGGAATAGTCTCAGACACTATGGGTTTCATAGATTATCTGCAAAAACTGCTTTTCCCGTTGCTGTATTTCCAGAAATGTCACACTATCTAGTTACTCCATTGCTTTAAATTATAGCCAAACAAATGAATGTAGATTCTATATGGTTGGTAGAGAACACTGACTTTCAGTAGCCACCCAGCAACTCCTCTAGGTATGCATTTAAATTATTGGCTCTTTCTAAACAGAATTTTATTTCTCTGAAACTGCTGACTCTTTCCTAACAAAATACAGCCTTTTGTTTAAAATGATTGGTCACATCCAAGTTTTCTTTCTGGTAAGATCCTAAAACAGTGTAATGTTTTTAATTTTCAGAGGCTTTGATTAAAGTTGATAAAGTGATGCTTTCCTAGCCAGTTGCTGGAAGATGGATTCCCTGTGAATTTAAATAATCTGGATACCTCTCCAAAGGGGCTAGTGTTTTCTTTCTGCATCTGTCTCTCTGGGTTTGGGTTGAGTCAAAGGAGGGGCTTTTAAGTGTTCATAGTACTTTAAGAGTTTTATTTAGCATGAGATATATTTCTACAAATCTCAGGCTAAGCTGAAATCAGCCTTCTAGTAGGCTTCTTCACTTTTAAAGATCTTTTTCTCCTTTAAAATATGTAAACTTAGATGCCAAACTATTTATGTGAAAGTATTCATACTATATTGAAAAGTTCTGTTCTTATCACATTATTCCTCCCTCCTTTTTGAAAAAAAAAAATCAGAATATTTACTTTTAAAAACACAGGAAGAGAATTTCTAAAGACATATCTACTTATTTTTCCATTGGAGAAATAAGTTTTTAAAGAAAGTGTTGATAGCATACCACTTAAAATTTTCTGCATTTCTATTGTAAAGCACTTAATTTATGCATTATAAAGTAAACTCTGAAACTAGACATGTCCATTTATTTGCAAATTATTTTAACTTGAAACTTCTCTTAAAAATTCATTGATTTGAGTGAGGGTCTTAAATTTCAAGTTCTTGGTAGCCTTTGAATCAGCACCAAATGTTACCTACAGAGAAGCTAAGGGACCACTCACATTTACAAATATTTTACAAATTTAACATAAACTTCTCATATTATATAGTACTGATGATTACAATGCAATTATAACTGCAACCTTTGAGCCAAATCATGTCATTAGACGAATTTGGTATGCATACAGCCTCAGCTTTCTTTAGACGAACGAAAATTGGGACTGCATCTTCATAGACTAAAGAGGCCAGAACTGAAAGTTTATGTTTAAAATCTCCTAATGTTTCTTCAAACCCTAAGAAATCTGAAAGAGCTTCTTACTGTGTACCTTCCTCCTGAGTATCAAGATATGTATATACATAATCCACATCTCAAAAAGGCCAAATGTGAAAACACAATAGAGAGCATTAAAGCCTGTCTTGTAGACTTGTGCATACTTACGCTTTAGAAAAAAAGTTTAGAGTCAGCAACACCTCTCTATGGAGTAAACTCACTTAGATTCTTTATAGTTTGCATGCCCCTAGTTTAAGGCAAATGTCCATGTTTTTTCTGTAAGTATATGTAGCAAAGGAAATAAGAATTTCAGATTTGACTGGCAACTTCTGTGCTTGTGGTATTATTTTATATGTTACAACCCTTACATGGTTTGAACTTATTTTTCATATTCTCTTGCTACTTTGTTTTCTTTTCCATCTCATGAAGCAGACATTCTTTTTTATACATGTTCAGTCATTCCCTTCCACTATAAAAAGGAGGAAGATCAGTGTCAGTACAGAAACTGTTCAGAGAAAAGCCAGCCTAGATACATATTGATAAATGGTGAATTTGTAGCAATTCATGCTTCCATAATGAGGTTAAATGAAACATGAAGTGTAGCAAAGTCCCTGCAACTCAGATTCAAAAATCCACTTGACCAGCATGTCACTACTTTCCTTTAACAGTTTTTGTTGTTGTTTTCATGTTCTGTTTTTTGTGTTTGTGTTTATTGTCCCTGCTGGGCCAGCCTTTTCACTCTTCCAGGTCCACTATATTTTTAATTATGTTTTAGATCTGCTTTTTTTAAAAAAAAATGTAGGTCTTATTGATTTACTAATATTCACAGTGATTTTCCATTTTATTTAAACATGTTGGAGGAAAAAATTATCTACAATGCCCCTTTAGTGTTGTATCCATAGTTAAGGTTTATGTTTTTAAGACAGTTACAAAATATGTAAAATATTATGCTCTAATAATTAAAGATTTGTATTTTATCAAAGCCTAAAATATGTTAAAATTTATTTTAATATTTAATAACAGTTTTAACATTCCGATGGCAGTAGTTATCAAGAACTACAAAAAGGCTCCTGTATCTTGACCCATTAATTCTACATCTAAGAATCCATCCTAAGGAAATAGAGATGTGTAGGATTTCTGTACAAGAATTTTCAGTTCAGAATCATTTATATTGGCAAAAACTGTAAGCAAGTTAAATGTTCAAAAATAAATTGTTATGGTCATACTGTAAAGGTTATACGTTCATTAACATAATTGTGAAGAATATACAACAACAAGAAAATGCATATTATATAACATTAAAGGGAAGAACAGAATATGGCACTATACAAGTCAGTTTCCAAAAAGGTAAATTTATGAATGTTTATAATTCAATTATATGAATACTGTCAACACAGAAGAAAATGAATAGTGATTATATTATTCCAGGACATTATTTTTTCAATTTTCTAAATAAGCAAATGTTACTTTTATAACAAAAAAAAACAGCAATCTTTAAATTACTACATCCTGAAAGATATTTTGAAAGGAAATTAAAGCTCTACAAAATTAATGGCATATAAATACGTTCCCTAGAGTGCCTAAAGGTTGTATTTAATTTTTTTAAACCTACAATTGCCTGTTCACATAGTTCTTTTTTGGTTCAACAAATGGAAGCAATGCTTACATAAATAACAAGTATCTTATCAAAGTATCCCTTTAAATTAAAAGATAAAGCAAAGAAATCCCATTTTAAGAGAACTGTGAATGTAATATGTTAATACTATTTTTTTGAAATGCGATCGCTGAGTGCGTACAACAGATTTTAAGCAATGTACTTATGTTTTTATGTTCTAATTTGGAGGGTTTGTGGTTGTTTTCTCCTAGATCTGGTTTGCCTTTGTTAATGGCTTTTCTGGTCAGATCCTCTTTGAAAGATGGTGTATCGGTCTTTATAATGTGGTAAGTTTGGGACATTTGATTATTGACTACTTAGAGATAAAGGTTCACTCTGTGTTTGGCTACTTGGCATAATGACCAGCTTGTATCCTGCAGATGTTTACAGCAATGCCTCCCTTAACTCTCGGGATATTTGAGAGATCGTGCAGGAAAGAGAATATGCTCAAGTACCCTGAGTTGTACAAAACGTCTCAGAATGCTCTGGACTTCAACACCAAGGTAGGGCCCGGGCCCCTGGCAGGCACCTGGTGGGGCTGGCTGCACCGCTTCGATTACCGCGGGGCCTCTGGTCTCCCAAAGCCAAGGTGACTCTCGCCTGAAATAACTCCAGGTTGCCACCCGTGGCAGAAGTCGCACTTGCCACTTCTAATATGGCTTGAGAAGGTTTTGTTTGTTTGGGAGTTTTGTTTTGTTTTTATTTTATATAGATATAAAACGCAGCCACAAATCATTGAGGTCTGCCGGTCAGGAATAAAGCTGGGCCTGGAACAGATGTGATTGTCCTTTTGGTCCACTGATTTTTTTGTTTTTGCAGTGTTGTGGGGAAATGCTCATTCCTCATGGGGCTTAGTAATCCAGGACTACAAAGGTGTGAGGGGTGTTATATCATTTTCTTTTATTAATTTTCTGTTTTCTGAAATAACTTTGTCCTGATTTGAATTTCAGATTGTTTCTGTCAGACATTGAAATTATCGTTGCTGGAAGGTTACTTAGTCATAGTATTCGGTATTTCCAAGCCCTAAGATTAAAACTACAAGTTAAAATATCCAGCATTTTATTTGCAAACGTATTCTGGGTTTATATTCTACATAACTAGCTATGGACTGTTGTCATCTCTTATGATCCATTGTATTTATCCCAGCAACAAAAAGATCTCTAAGTAGTTCACTTTCCTGCAACTATATATTCTAAAGTGTCTCCATTAGTGTTTTGTTAATAATTCAGTTATCTGTTTAGTGTGAGTGAGGTAAAAAGCATTTTTAAATTTTGAAACAATCAAGTAGATGCCACTTTCAAACTTTAAAATTTGTATATATTTTTAGTAGTATAAAAACAACAAATACAGTACACCTTCAAAAAATTGTTTCCCACTTAATACAGTGCCTATTTATATTGTGTGTTATCAGTACTTAGATTAGCATATTACTAATACTTAGATGTAGTCTAAATTCAGGATCTTAAATTTAGGACAGATCTGTAAGGTGTTTTTTACATTTATTAACTCATTAAGCTCACCAATGACCTTTATTCTCAATATGCCAAGGGCATAAAGGGAAACAGGTGTCTTGGTGCCTCTAACCTCACACTGTAAATGATAGTGCTAAGTTTATAGCCAGAAGGTCATTCTTCTAAGACTAGGTCTTAACGAAATTTGCCGTGCGTGCATGTCCAGCGTGCACGCACACAATTTGATGACATTGTTTTAAACAACTGAATGTGGCCAATTAATAAAACAAACCAGAGAGTTCTTTGACTTGTCCCTCTGGTTCTGAAAAATCCTTTTAGTGGTGTCTTTTAGTATTTACAATATGCCATGTCTACTCTTATTTTGGGAGTGTTTATTTTTTAATTTATTTATGATGACCAGTTGGTATTCAGTTCTGCCACATGGCTGTAATGTTTTTCGTCACCTACAGTGGGGGGTTTTCAACTGATTGAAAACCACAAGCAGGTTAGACACAATGGATTATAAGCCCTTGTTTTACTGAAAAAGTGATTTGGGAGCTAGGAAGCCTCCAGGCTTACTGGTACACTAACAATAATTCTCACCAACCTAGATAGATGCAGCAGCCTCAGCCTCAGGTCCCCATTTGCTGTAGCTCAGACCCCGTAGTGCTGTCTCGGGAATTAACTTCCCAGCCACAAACTTGACCATGTCCCTCTTGCTTAAAAACATAAATTGATCCTCACAGGATTACCCAGTGCTGTTCCTGGAAAGCCACAGCCTTTCATGCCCTCATGCCTCTACGCATGGCAACTTGAACACAGTTTTGCAGCCAGGAAAAGGGTGTCGCAGATAAAAAGGGTGTATAGAGTTTTAATGTATGAGCATCATTCCTTGTATCCTTTGCTATTCTTTTGTTACTTAAAATGTATATTATCTGTAGAGCTCATGCATTTAGAACATCATCAGATCCACCAAAATAGGTTATATAATGTCCATGTCCATTTGAATATCCTATTTCTATGGTATATGCACAAGTTGCCGACCATGTTTAGTAGGGTTTGTGCATTGTTCTAATGATTTCTATGAACATTCTTTGATTAAATCCCATAAAAGTGTTTTTAAAATTCAAGGACAAGTGGCTACAAAATGCATAGTTGTATACACAGCAGTTGCTGTGGGTCCCGAGTATAGAAGCATTGTTGCCCTGAATAATGATGCGTACATTTGTTATGGTAAAAAGGGTCAGGGGTTCTGAGGTCGTGACAGGGGTTAAAGGATTAGCATGTGACAATAAGTATCGGTCAGGAAAATGGAAAAGTAGAACTAATTTTTCTTGCACCCACCTGTGCTTTCTGTCAAATAAAAACTTGTGGTAATGACATAGTGGGGAGAAGAGACAAAGGTTAATGAGTAACACAAGTTCAAATGTGTAATGTATTGGAGCGCAAATTGGATCATACAATCCAGTGTGGCTGCGTGAACCAACAAAGGAGATTGAGACCACAGTAGAAAATTTGGGGAGGCAGGCAACTTCATTTCTGTTGTTTGAACAGCTTAAAACTATTAATACATGCCAATTTTATTTAGCATACGTTTTGTTTGCAAGAAACACTTTTAAATGACAAAACTACAACTGTTCGGAGGGCCATAAAAATTCTAAGCAGTTTTTTCTATAACTTAATCTTTCACATCCAGATTTACAAAGAAAGTACCAGTGATAGTTGCTCTCTTGTTCTTAAAATACAACTGATATGAGAAAGCAATAACTATTAAATGATTTTATAATTATATGAAACTCGGTATTGACAGGTGTTAAAAATTTGTCAGAGCGTTTTGTAACTTTCATAACTATGGTCAGTCACAATGCTTTATTTTAAGACTTGCACACTTTAAATGGTATACTTGATGTTTTAGTATATGTGTATGCATCGGAGGAAAGAATGCATTACATTCTTACCACTGAAAAGTTTACACTTTTTATTAACAAGGGAAAGAGAAAGTCGAGGTTTCCCCAAAGTACAGTATTTTCAAAAGTCTATTCTTCTAGAATTATGAAAAACAGTCCCACTTAATGAATTTAATGATCTGCATTTTATGTTAAATTTTATTTTCTTTTTAAGGCAAAAATTTAAACTTTTGATACTTGGTTTTTAAAAGTAGGAAAAATTAAAGTGAAGCTGAAAAAACATTTTGAGAAGCATAAAAATAAATAAATGACCCATGAAGGTCTAAGAGGCAGAAAGTGTCTGTCAGTTCTATTAATTCACAGTGGTGGCCCGACAGAAACACGTTTTGTGAATCTAGCTCACAGATAAAAAGAAAGGTCAGAGTTCACAGAGCTAGTTTATCGCAAATGGTTCTCATGGATTTTTGTTTTCCCTCAGGTTTTCTGGGTTCATTGTTTAAATGGCCTCTTCCACTCAGTTATTCTGTTTTGGTTTCCACTAAAAGCCCTTCAGTATGGTAAGTAGAAAGGATATGAATGCTAAGAGATGACTTTTCTCCTTTTTTCAGAAAAATAATTCCTTGTCAATATATATTAAAAAGTGTAGCAGTGTTTCATTTTATGGTATTTTCCTTAACTAAAATGCACACATCCAAAAGTTGTGCACACTTTAAAGATTTTTATTATTCCTTTGGGAGCAAAGTGATTTAATATATGCAAAGCCTTTCTTCTTTGCTTCTCAAATTTTCCAAACCTGAGAGAGTTACATTTTAGGGTCCTTTTTCCCTCTGTTGATGTATAGTTTGAAGACAATAAGTGCTAATATTTTATGTAGTCTATTTTTTAAACCTCTGAGGCTTGTCTCAAGCTCTTTATACTGTAGCTAATCAGACATGCTGATATTTTCAAGTATGCTTGAGCTGATGTTTGGAATGAGATTTTAATATGTTCTTATGCTCATCTTGGAGTGTAAGCTTTTTCTCCTCTCATTTTGAAGAAGTGATTTTATTCTATCAGTTTTGAGAGAGAGCATCATAGTGTATTTCCTATACATGATGAAGTAGCCACTTTAAGAAAGAGACCCCTGCGATGCTTGAGCGGGTGCTGTTGTTTCCCAGATCAGAGCTTGCCTTAAGATTGTGGGGAAGACAGCCAGCCATTCAGTGCTTCTGATACAAAACTACAATAATTTAAAAAGCACGATACATGCTCCACCCAAGGGTGGGCCAGTCCTTCATAAGTACAGCCATGCCTCACTGTCTGAGTTAATGACTGTCAGCAGAAGAGCATGCAGTCCACTCTTGGCCACCTACAGCCTACTCTCCACAGGCAGCCAGAGCAATCCTTGTAAAACATAAATCAGACCAGGTGCCTCCCTCCTGGAAATCCGCAAAGACTTCTATCACACTTAGAACAAAAGCCACAGCCCTGACCTTGGCTCACTCCCCAACCTGAATTTTCCCCCTCACAGTGCTTCAATCCACTGGCCTTGCTGCTCCCTCATTCTTTACCAGATATACACGTGGCTCTCTCCCTCGCTTTCCTCCGCTCTCTGCTCAAGGAGGCTGAGTTTCCTGGCTGCTAAAACAAGTACCATGCAATGGGTGGCTTAAACAATGAGAACTCATTGGCTCATGGTTTTGAGGCTAGGAGAGGTCCAAAATCAAGGCATCATCAAGATGATGCTTTCTCCCTGAAGACTGTGGCATTCATGGGGCTGGCTGCCCACAAGCCTTGGTCCTTGGTCTGTCTGTCACATGGTAGCCTCTCCTGGCCTCTCCCTTCTCCTCCAGGTTCTGTTGACTTACAGATTCTGGCTGTTCCCTCTGGCTTTCCCTCTTTCTCTCTGATCTTCCCTAAAGGCCTTCTGTCATAAGATTAAGACCCATCCTCATTCAGCTTGGCCACACCTTAATGAAGAAACATCATCAAAAGGTCCTGTTCACACCCACAGGAACGGATTAAGTTTAAGAACATGGTTTTCTGAGGTACATAGCTCCATGCCACCACATAGACCTTTCCAGATCTCCCTGTCCAAAGGAGCCACCACCACTTTCCCACTGCTGCTATCACTCTCTAGCACCTTGTTATCATTCACTTTTCTTCATAATACTTACCTAACAGGAAGATAATATATTTATTTTTTTAATTATCTTTTCCCCTGTTAGAATTCTCAGTTTAGTCCTCTGTAGTATTTGCACTGCTTCGAACAGTGCCTAACTCACCATAGGCACTCAGAAAATTGTTGATGAGCTAATGAGAGCGTGTGGCGTGAGTTAGAGGAGGTAGTAGCTTCATGACCTGAAAAGGGGCTTCAATGCCATCTCTTCATTAATTGTTCCACCAGTGCAAGAGTAAATACTTCCTCAGTGTCTAAGCCATGGAAACAAGTGTGATAAGAAAATCAAATTAAAGAATAGAATATTGGCCCAGGACACCAAGAGAACAGCAATGGGATATTTGGGGGGGAGGGGTGGATATAATTCACAGACAATAAAACTTTCCCTTTTAAAGTGTACAATTTGGTGGGTTTTAGTGTATTCACAGAATTGTACAACCATCACCACTATCTAATTTCAGAACATTTTTATCACCCTGAAAAGAAACCCCATACCTATTAACAGTCACTCCTTATCTCACCTTCCCCCAGCCCCTGGCAACCACTAATCTTTTTATCGCTATAGATTTGCCTATTCTGGATATTTCACATAAATGGAAGTTTACAAGACTTTTGTGTCTGGCTTCTTTCATTTAACATAATGTTTTCAGGGTTATCCATGTTACACCATGAATCAGTACTTCATTTCTTTCTATGCTTGAATAATATTCCATTGAATGGACATATACATTCTATCCATTCATCAGCTAATGGATATTTAGATTGTTTCTACTTTTGGGAAGCAACAGGATTTGAAGTCAGGGGTACAGTTCAGGATACACTGATCTTAGGTAAGTTCTCCTAAGAACTGGTAAAGTTTATTTTCAAGATTCAAAATCAATAAGGGTATGAAAGACTAGGCATGTCTATCTATTAAACTGCTATTTCAACATTCTAACTTAGAAAAAATAAATCTAATGTCCAAAGTAGCTCAAACCAAATAGTGTCCAAAATACCTTAGAAATGACGGGTTTGAAAGGAATTCCCAAGTAATTTCAGCTCCTAAAGATCAGATCCTAGATCTCCCTTTACATGTGGGGAACTAATAGGTCATCCAGCTTCAGCAGAGGTAGTTCACAAAGGGTACTGCCTGTGGACACCAAATGTAGCCGAGTCCAAAGAACATTTGCTGTCTTTTCTTAAGAAATGGATATCTAACATAAATTTTGTTTTACCATTCTGATGTTGAGCATTTTGTAGGTGTTGTTTTGCTTTGTTTTTCATTCTTTAATAAGGTTTATTTTTTAGCTTTTGAAAATATGGAGGTGCAAAAAAATTATAGACATGCCTTATAATGTATGGCAAAATGCTCATTTATTCATTTGCCTTAGTGGTTCCCAAATTGTGATCTTCCAACCCCTGAGATATAACCAAGACCTTTTAGAATCCATGAGGTCAAAATTTCATAGCTTCAAAATTTTCATAATATTCCTAAGACACCATTTGTCATTTTCACTGATTATGCAAAAGCAATGGTGGATGAAACGGCTGGTACCTTAGCATAATCAGTGGTATCACTGCACTAGTAGCCATTGTGTCCTTCACCACCATGAACTCACATCATTTTTGAAAAGCCAATTTCTCCTGAGAATGTCCTTGACAAAGTAGTAGAAACTAATTTAAAACGTCGAAACTTGGTAGACATCTTCTTAACGTTTTGTGTGACAAAATGGAAAGTATGCATGAAGAACTTCTGCATACTGATATATGGTTGAGTTGTGAGCTGAACCAGCTGCTTTTTCAAAGAACACCATTTCATTTTAAAGAACTACCAACAGGCAATCTTGATTGTTCAGACTTGGGTATTTGGCAGATATTTTCTCAGAAATGAATTAAGTGAGCCTGTCACTTCAAGGAAAACAACTGACAGTATTTGTTGCAAATGATAAAATTCGAGCTTTCAAGCAAAAATTAGAATTTCAAAAAACTTGTATCCGATACCATAAGTTTCACAGCTTCCTAATACTTAAAGACTTTTCTAAGATCGTGATATCTTGATATTGTATAATGACGTGTCAAAATATGGACAATCTGAATAACTCAGTGAACTGACATTTTTCAAATGATCTTCTCAGGTAATGCAGAATCATGTGTGGTTAAAAAGAGATCCATTCAAAGTGCAATGTAGACTAATGGATTTTAATATAACAATATAAAATGTTCACTGAGATAGTTTCAGATTCCATGCTGCAGCTAACCTTAAAGAAGCTACCACTTCAAAGTTTTGATGTAGTATCAAAGAATACCCACAGTTACTAGAAAAGATTATTAAAATACTACTCCTTATATCTCCATAAAGCTGGATTTTCCTCATATATTTCAGTCAAAACAATATATGAGAATCCAGCTGCCTTCTATTAAGCTGGACATTAAAGGGATTAAAACAATGTAAAACAACACTGATTTTTCTCACTAATTTTTTTTTGTTTGGGAAAATAGTTAATTTTCATAAAATTTCTTGTTTATATTACCCAGTGTTGGTTTATTACTATTATTTTTAGATGAATCACTGTATATTTTTAATTTCCTGTTTTAATTTATAATTTGGTAAATATTGACACATATAAACCTACATTAGCAAAAGCTTTTGTGGGTCTTCAATAACTTTTAAGAGTGTAAAGGAGTCCAGAGGCCAAAAAGTGTGAGAACACTGATTTATCTGACCCATCCAAATGTTAAACGTGAGAAAACCAGAACTAGGTTTTCATTTTTTTCCTCAGTGTGATCTTAAAATTAATCTACAGTTTCCTTATGACTCTAATCAGTGGTGACTAGGCTTATTTGGACCCCAGTATGATTATCTTTGATAACTGGCATACACTGTTCAAGAGACCTTACCAGTGTGCCACATAGTAGAACCATGCAAGGCAGGAAGTAATCATAAGATATTTTCAGTTATTTTGTGAACTTCTGACTTTGTTCATTCAGCTCTCTGGAACTTTGCAGATTAATTGCAGGCTTTCATTTATGAGTTTGTCCACAGCATACCCAGAAAACATGGATCTTATATCCTTAATCACAGAATATCCCGAACAGAGAAATGTTTCCAGGTTGCACCATGGCATTACTCTTAAGCAGCCCTTCCTGGCTACTTTTAAGTGAAAACTTTTGGGAGGGGAGGGTGTCGCATTCACAGAACACCTGCTCCGTACCAGACCCTGCCTATGCTTGGTGCTTTACATATGTGACCCCATTCAAGGGTAGGTCGTTTTACTTCAGCCTTTAGGTGAAGAAACTGAGGTTCATGGGAATGATCATAAATAACCCACATTGAAACACCTAGTGACAGAACCACACCTGGCCTATGTCTCCAAAGCTCACCTATCTTTCCTCTTCATACCTGCACCACTTACCCTGTCTCATCTCATACTTTATTCTAACACACTTTATTCTTCCATATTGGGCTTTGAATAAATCCAAATATGTGAATAAATGAAATACTATATTAAGCATACCATGGTTTTTTTTTTTTAATTTTTCATCCATCTTGATTAGATCAGTTATTTTTATCTTTCATTTGATTTTTAAAATTAGTAAATTTTTTATTGTTAGCTACTGCTCCCTTCAACTAAAGCCATGTTTGTTAGTCATTGCTAGAGTAACAAAATACTTTGAAATATATCTCTGAATTCAGCCAGACCCTCAAAGTGCCATTTACCTAGAATCACTTTGTTGCTTCCTGGCCCCCCTGTGAATTGCTTTTATGAATCCTTTCTGGTCCGAAGCCAATAACTTTATTAAGAGATAGTAAGAAAGCTCCATAAGACTCTCCTCCAAACTAACAGAGTTTCATAGAGTTCAGAGTGCCCTTTGCTTGAGCAATTAGTTTGATTTTTTTAATCTTATGGACTCTTGAGAATTGGTTAACAAGCCAGGTTTCCTTCTTCATGTTGGCTATTAGAAATTGGTTTTAATTTGAGGTCCATCTTTATCTTTGAAAGGATTCTGAAAGAACCTCATTTATTTTCTCTCCTAACAACCTCTTTTCTTTTCCTGTAGGTACTGTATTTGGAAATGGGAAAACCTCCGATTATCTGCTGCTGGGAAACTTTGTTTACACTGTGAGTGCAGGATGCTTGCCTGGTTTGCATGTAAAATTGAATCCTTTCATATGTGCTCTATTTTTTAAAAATTTAAATGTGTGCATTTCTGGATTTAAGGGTCGTTTGCACCCTAGTTGTTTTACTTTTAAGAGATTATTTTATATTAGTTTTTTAAAATATTTAAATTTACTAACTTTATAGGGCTTTGCTTTCTGCTGTTCTCAGTGTCCTCTCTTTACTATAATCGCTCGTTTTCACTTTCTCTTTCTTGTCCCTTTTCCTCAGTTTCATTTTACCCCCATTGTTAATACTGTCTTGCTTTTGTCAATGTATAACAAGTATTATCAAACTATTCTTGGGCATGTAACCAGTAATTCTCCTGAAGTCTCATGATAACTAAAATGGGAAAGAAATCTCCAGACTTGGGGGACATTGAACCCATCCAAGATATGGAACCTACTACATTTAGTCACTAAGGCAAGCACAGATGTGTGAGAGCTTGTCCCTGCCATCAATGAGCTGAAAAACGCTTTTAAACCATTTTTCCCTGAAAAGTCAGAGGCACTACTACTTGAATGCAAATACCCAAAGTCACACAATTAGTATCCAGTAAAAGTTTGCTCCACCTTGCCACTCTGAATTCTCCATCCGTTTGCTTTCCTTTTGTACTCCTGTGCTCTACGCCGTGATAAAGCTTCTTCTGTATGGGAGGGCAGCATTCTGTTCTGAATTCTAAGTAGCTGTCAGGATGGCTGCCTCAGTTGGTAGAAAAGCTATAATATGGTGTTGAAATGTCATGTGTGAATGATAGGGAGTTAGGATTGGAAGAAAACAGAGGAATTAAAGGTTTTAGCATCTTGAGGTGGGGGGGGTTTGGTCTTTCCATTGACATCAAGCCACTGAAGTAGAAAGAAAAGTAAAAGTATGTTTAAGGGTCTGGTGGTTTGTTCTCTTACAACATAAGTGAAGAAAACAGAAATACATAAGTAATTGATAGAGTAGGTTAGAAATTAATCAGAGTATGCATCATGGATAGATCTTGGGGGGGGCGGTATTTTTCTTAATTTTATTTTAAACCATATCTCTTAGTTTAGAGCTTTTTATAGCTTAATTGATATTCACATTTTAATGAGTTTTATTTTCACAGATATTAATCCTAAATTGCCAGTAGATAGCTTGCTGAGAATGCCCAATTGTCTCACTTTAACCTAACTTTACAACCCCACTGGGAAATTCTAAGCAAATACTATTCACAAACCCTTAAGTGCCTGAACGTATGACTTGGCACATCAAGCATTCATTGATCACCAATGCTAAGCAAACCTCACACTCCCAATGCCACAAGCAATTGAAAAGTGCCAAGAATTCACTTGACTACTAACAATATCTTAAATTTTATTATTAAATTAATAATAATAATGTTATTGTTATTGTATGCCTATGTGGAATCAGACCGTATGATCTGGTTCCACATAGGCATATAATTGAGAGTTAATATCAATAGTGATAGGTAACAGTTACCCAGTGCCAGACACTGTTCTAAGTGTTATACATTTGTGCTTTATACTCAAAAGAACTCTATGAGGTAGATATGCTTTATTAGTCCCAGTTTACTAATGACAGACTGAGACACAAAGAGGTTAAGTAACTTACCTTGTTAGTTAACCTAAACAGCTAATAAGTGATGGAGTCTTACATGCAGAGAATTTGACTCCAGCACATGTGCCTTTAATCATTATGCTATACTGTAGAAAACAGAGCAGTTAATTAAACCCTTGTTCTCTTATCACAGAATTAGTGACATACTTACTACCAAGGGGTGTGTATATCATGGAGGTAGTCACAGACTATTATATCCCACTTTGCATTCATTTATGTAAGTTACAGAGGGTTTGGATTTCTAAATATCCAGTTATTTTACTTTCATCATTCATCTTTAAAATCCAGAAAATTGGACTTTTTATATATTAAAGATAATAAAATAAAGTTAAAGCTGACTCGAAAACCCTCGCTAATGTAAATGTATACTCCCCATTGCTATTCATGAATTGTAGAAAAAAGCAGGGAATGCCTGCTCTGGAGCCTGGTGGATGGACCAGGCACTAAGGCTGGGGAGGGGAGGGGAGAGGAGCAGAGGCAGAGAAGGCACGAGGTGTGTGATGCTGCCAGCGGGCAGTTCTGAGTGCGGCCACCCAGCTAATTCACTTGTTCCTTTGCTTGTGGGAGACACAGAGCAAGCTATGAGTCGCCCATGGACTGATTCCAAGATATCTGTGCCTTTACAAATCACTTTCAGTCATTGGATGAGCAGTGATTTGATGAACTATCATGTTTATGAAATAACTTTTCCCTTCTGTTTTAGTTTGTGGTGATAACGGTATGTTTGAAAGCTGGATTAGAGACATCATATTGGACATGGGTAAGAGTAATTCTACTGACAACCAAGAAATGTCACATTTACTTAGGCATGATCTCCCTTTTGTTTGTTTTTCATTCTAACTTCATGTGTCCTATTATCCTAGTTCCACAGGTTGTTAATTGTGAGAGTTGGGGGACAAGGAGTGGAGAGAAGGTGAACTCAGGGATTTAAGTTTGGAAATACTGATTTGAACAAATGTAAATAAGTTTATTAACCACAAGACAACTCAGAGCCTTTGATATATTATTGTATAAAGCGAAAGTCCTGGGATGGGGGAAGGTATTCAAATATATTTGCCTAGGAATCCCTTTTTAATAGAATTTGCCATAAGACTGGCATTCTGCAGAAAACCCATTAGAAAATGATTCTGAAGACCAATAATATTAGTTAAAAATTTGTCCTCAGAGTTTTAAAAATACTCAGTCTGGATTAAACAACTTACATTTTAGAAATATTAGTTTTAAAGTATCTTCAGCACATCCCAGTAGAGATACCCAGTGTATTAGTCATAATAAAAGACTTTTATTATACTTCATTATTCTAAGATTCTTTTTCTAAGTACTTCTTAAATGTACTCAAGCCTATTCGTTCATAAAAAGTTATTGAAAAGTGAAAGTATGAGGTAACTTTTACTTGGGCAAAGACAGTGGAAATTTTGTGTAAGTAAATGGAATATGTCATCTCTTCTGTATATAAAAATGCCTTGTTTAAATGAAATATTTAGTCTATTGATGAGATATTCATGTATTTATCCCCACAAAAAGTTGCATTTAGATCAATATAGTTTTCTTACTTTAAAAGCTAATTTTTCAAATAGTATTTTATAAATTTCTTGACATTCAGTCTCTATTAAAAAAAAAATTTAACTCTTCATCATGGCTGTTTTCACTCCCAGAAAGTCTCACTCAGCCCTCCATTTTCCTTCTGTGAAAACACCCCTCATCTTTCAAAAGAAAAAGCTGTAGGTTCTTAAAGAGGAACCACGGTTTTTAGAAACAGTGTTTAAGACTGAATGTGTTAGTGTCGGGAGGACTCGGGGCAGCTGCCATGGGGCAGAGTGGCTCTCCTAAAAGGCTCTGAAGTTAATACAAACATGAGACAATGAGATAGCTGCAGAAGGAGCAAATGCTGATATTGAGGAAGTAAAATAAGTGTTTGTTGTGAAAATGGGTATGAAACAGAGGGGGAGAATAAAGGTAGATCCCAAGTCAAGGGCCAGGGATAGTCTTTAATGGCAGAGAAAATGAAGTGGAGCCGCCCTGCCTCATTAACTCTCTCTCACACACACACAAGAGCCCTTACTTGGCAGTTGTCTCTTAACCCAGAGGGGACTTTTAGGTGGACTTACATGAAATGACATTTTTCCCTTTGTCATTTACTACACAAAATGAAGTTGTGTCCTAAATTCCAGTACCACAAACATCATAACAGTTTTGGAGGAGATTAGCACTTAATGAAAAGATCCAGGTAAAAAAAATTAAAAATTCCTGTAAATAGCATTTTTATGGAAGTAGTAAGAAATGAACAAGGGACTCTGTAAAGCCGTCATTTGTGTTTGTGTGCACAGTCTCCTTAACTGTCCTTTGACTCAGATTTCCTTCCTTGACAGTTCAGCCACATAGCCATATGGGGCAGCATCGCACTCTGGGTGGTGTTTTTTGGAATCTACTCATCTCTGTGGCCTGCTGTCCCCATGGCCCCTGATATGTCAGGAGAGGTAATGTACACTAATAATTTATAATCCAACAAAACCTTAAAAATTGGCAGTCATCAGTGAACCTTAATCGTTTGGGTATGACTTTCCATTTTGGTGATTTATATCACAATAGTATTTCACCATTTAGAAGTTCTTCTTAAATTCCATTGTTATGAGTGGTAAATCTTGAGAGAATACTTTAAACGTGTACATTTTACTTAAATCCGACTTATCCTTTCATAAACATAGCTGGAACAATAAAATATGGTTGTAAGGAACTTCAATCATGTTAAGAATATCTATATAGAACATGCCATTTTATAATTAGATCATAAATCCAAAAATACATTTTGGATAAGACACTTGGGGAAATGGTAAGTCTGCATCTTTGGTACAGTCGGTCATTTCTTCTGTTATCTCTTGTTCTAAAGAAAAGTATGCTGTCACTAGATTAAATGCACTTCTAGAGTTGTCTTAATGACATCAGTTTGGTTTTCATTTTGAAAGAGTTAGGGCATGTGACATTTCAGCCTTATCAAAATCCATTTTCAATTCTGTCTTTTAGTCCCTTGTTACCCTGGTAGGACTTGAGTTATTAGGTGTTCATGGGGGAGTGTCAGAATATCTCCTTCCCTTCAGAAGAGGTTCCAGCAGTAGGAGGGTTTATGATTTCAATTGCAGGAAATTTGACATAAAATGTATAAAAGAAAATGTGGAAAACATTTCAGGATTTCCTGTGACCTCACAGTAACTTGCAAATCAAGGTAATGTGAGCTCTGTTACAGTACACTGTTTCACCACAGTCACAGGAAACCTTGCCAGTGGTTTCTGTGTACTGGTTGCCCATAAGTACTGCCTGAGTACCTTTCACTTTTGACAGTCTGGTTTATAGATTATTTTCATGAAATTTTATCTGACAGCATCCTGCTTTTTATAAATTAGCAGAATGCAGGCGCATTTTTAAAAAATCTTGTGGTTACATTTATTAGAGAGAGGCATCATATACTATTTCAGTGAAACCAGACATATCAAGGAGCATGTACTTCCTTCCACCAAAAGTGAAAGATTCTTTTGAAACATGCACTGGGAACCCTAAAAAATTTACAGCATGTATTTTGAGAAGGGCAGAGAGGAAGCTGTGACTGCATCTCCTCCTTGCCTTGTTTTTGAATCCTTTCTCCCGAAGAAATGAAATCAGACTAGATGTCCTGATGATGCCACTTGAAAATCTGATGCTATTTTTTGTTCTTATTTGATGTACTGTGTCAGATTGGGCCTTTTTATGCCCAGAGGTCGATTCTATCTTAATATCTTTTTCACTCAACCTAATGATCTTTGTCTCATTTTACCTCACTTCTTAATGTTTATTTTGTCTTCAAAACAAATCGCACAAAAGATTTTGAGATCCAAATAGTTTAAGCAACCATGGCCAGTGGCTTTAATGACAAGCTTCTGACCACCTACTTTTAGGACAAGTGTGAAGTTTGACTGGCTCTTTGCCAGCCAAATATAATTCTACCCTCGCCTGTAGAATTCCAGTATTACCCAAACACAAAACTTAATATCATCCCTTGAGATTTGCAGTAATGCTGTGTTTAATTCAAAGTGAAATGAATGTCACTACGCCATCACATTTCTGTTCATTTCATAGACAGTGTGAAGTGCTAACAGGAGGTTCTTTTTCTTACTGTTTTGTTACTACTGGTATTTTGAATAGTGTTTAAATAGCTGGCACTCCATTGAAATTGTGAAGAATGTGGATTAATTCAGCTGTAGATTTTACTAGCTTGTACAAAATGTAAATCATTTTAATATATTCAAAGAGAAGAATAATACTTTAAATATATATAGGTTTTCAGTGCTTGCAAAGCGTTTTGATATATATATGGGGGGTTGGGAGGGGGTATGGGAGAGGGAGGAGGCTCATAACAATGCCAAAGTAAGTAGAGAACAAGAATTCAAATTCCAAGAATAGATTGTCTTGGTTTATTGTTTCCTAGGAACTAGGAAAATGGGTCCCAAAAACCACTGTAGCGATACTTAATGTTTGAGTATTTTGAGTAAAGGTATGGAGTCACTAATTCTTTTACATTACAATGCAGTTAATTTCAGAAAGAAGTGACCTGAGGGTCCCATTTTTTCTAACCTTCCTAAAAATCTGTATTTCAATTAAGAGTATAGCAGTTGTTTGTGTGTATATGAAAAATCCATTTATGTGCCCATATTTATATCTGTATGTAGATAATTAAAATTAGCCTACCATCTTGAATAAAATTCATTTATTCATCTCATTTTCATAGCAATATATTGTTATTTGTAAGAAAATCCTGGTGTAAGCAGCTTGTAGACTCTATCTGAGTAACGCCATGAGAAGTATAAATATCAGCATTTGCTGATTTGACATTTTATATAATCCCCATAATGAAACACAGCCCAGGGCAGCCCCCAGAACCTAAGGCTGCTATAGGACTCCTGGTGTGTAGATAACATTTCTGTCACCACCACCAGCAGAGTCACAGGTGTCTCCTCCAAAAACCATACCCCGAGGATCCCAGTCCTTTCCTGGGTTTTGATTTGGCAGCAGTTTCTTCCAAAATAAATAAATCTATACAAATACATACATATAAACACGTTTCGCGTCCCTAAAAGTTTACTGAGGGCCTCCAGGGTGGTGCAGCAGAGATGGAGCTGAGAAACTGAAAGCAGCAGCCCTGTTCCACTCTGTGCCGGTTCAAGTAGAGGCTGGAGGCTGGAATTCTGTATGGTTTTGAAGAGGCATTGACACAAGAAAGTTCTTCAGAAAGGCAGCCAAGATCTGGGAAGAATAAAAACACCAACATTAACTAGCACATACTGAACACTTACCAAACCCCAGGTACTGCTCCAAGTATTTCACATACATTCAATCAATTCACCAGCTCTTGACTGAGAGCCTTCTATGTGCACTGTTCTAGGCACTGAGGATGCAGTAGTGAATAAAATAGATAGAAGTCCCTGGTCTCTTGAGCCCATTTTCTAGTGGAAGGACACAGAAAATAAATAAAAATAATTAAGTGGAATATGTAGATGGCTATAAGTACTATAGGGAAGAATACAGCAAGTAAGGAGAATGCCGAGCCAAGTTGTGAGTTTTGTTTCCCGTAGAGCCTTGTGACTTTTACTCATGGTCAGATGAAAAGCCATTGGATGAGTTTGAGAGAGAATCGTCGTGATCTGACTTATGTTTGCACAACAGAACTCTATTATGTCACTAACCACTTAGAAGACTATTGCGGTAAAGCAGGAGAGAAATAACAGTGGCTGGGGCCTGGAGGGCAGCTATGGTGAAAAGTGGTCAGATTCTGAATTTTTATTTTAAAGGTGGAGCCAATGGGATGTGCAGTCAGACTGGAGGGGAGGAGTGACAGAAAAAGAAGTCAAGATGAACTCCAGTGTATTTGCCTCTAACATTCTGAGGATGTGCTTATCATTAGCACACTTGATCCTCACAGCAAACTTGTTGTTGTTATAACCATGTTACAAAAGAGGAAACGGAGGCATAGAGAACTTAAGAACCTCATCTGACATGACACTGTTACTGTCAGAGATGAGATTTTGACTTAGATGCCTGGTTCCAGAGCCTGTCGCCTTGAACACTGCTCTATGCTGCTTGTCTGATAATAGTTATGGAGAAGCAGCCATGATATTTAATCTAGATATTAGGTGTCTAAAGGGACTATCACTCTCTGCAAGTACTTTAGGGATTTGTGTAGAAGAGGAAATCTCTGCTTTCTGTATTGCTGACAGCATTTACCACATTTTCCACCCATTCCTCTCTACAGCATTGTATTGGTCTTACTCTCCCTCAGTCCATCCTCCACATCAGTGCCAAAGTAACCTTTCCAGACACCCTTTATTGAGTGTCTACTGCCTCTTCATTTCTTCACTCGTTCACTCAGACATAATGCCCAATAAAGGATTATTAAATAAATGATTTTTAATTGCTTCTTTGTTATGAACAAAAAAATGATAAACAGTGGGTAAAAGTGACAGGCAGATTTCACTCAAATCAGAAAATCTTTCTAACATGTAGAAAGGCTTCCCAACTTCTAGAGATTTCCAACAGCAGAATACGATGCTGGTCTCCTTTAACTAACCCTTCCTCTGCCAGTCAGGGATGAGCCCTTGGCCACTAATGCTGCTTAAGCAGAGCCTTATCAGTAGTATGCCTCTGAGAATTTCTCTTCACTCTTTTCTCTCCAGAAAAACATCTTAAACATTTAAAGGGCACAGACTATTTTGCTCTAGTTAACGGGATCTCAGGGTGCAAATTATATACAAATTAGGAGGCTTACAAGTACAGGTCTCATGCTTCTATATTCAGTTTGAAGCAGAGTCACACACAGATCAAGATTTTATAGTCATTTCCAGTTTACATTCCTGGTTTACCTTTGCAATTCAAAGACAGAGCCAATTCTCTCAACAGGCTAAAAGAAATTCCTTACGTGCCAAGATGCGGGGAAGGAAGCCAACATCTACTGTTCACCCACTCTGTTTTCCGAGCACTGCGCTTGATGCCAGACAATCCTTGTTTTATTTAAATCCATATCACAAACCTTGTGGTAAGCAAAGCAATAGCAGGTAACCCAGAGAATGCAACCCAGGTCTTTCTTTTCAAATCCATTGCCTTTCCTCTAACACCCTAAAGAACTAAATACCTCTCTTTGGGGCCCGTTGATGTCCTTGTTCCCAAGTGGAAGCTCTTTCATCTCTTTCTACAACCATCTTCCCTGCATTCTATTGATTTCCCTGATTCATCTGCTATTTCCCAGGATAGCCGGGGCCATGAACAGTTCTCCTAAGTTAGCCAGATATAAAAGTGCCTGCACCTCTTTTAAAAAGCTTCTAGATTTTTAATCCTTCCCCTTTCTGACACACCCCTAACCCTCTCAATCCCCAACCCCATTTGTAGAAATCCCATCTCACATCCTAGCATCTCATCCCTTCTTAACATAAATAATGCCTGTTGCATTAAACAGAAAGAGGAAAAAAAAAAAAAACCCACTGTTAAATTGAACATCCCAGTCATCCTACATCATCAGGGAATGTAGAGTTGTCCCTCAGCTATAATAAAGCCTCATTTACTGAGGACCAATCACTGTTGTGGGCACTTTTCATGTGTTACTTTATCTATGGTCCCAGCAACACCGGGAGGGAGGGCCTATCATACATTTTTCGTAGACACAGAGTGGTCAAATAACTTTCTCAAGGTCGTACAACTAGTAAGTGTCTGAGCTGTGATTTGAAGCTAGCCCGAGTCTGCCCTTAACCACCATCCACACTGCTCTCTGTTCCATTTATATTTCCTCTCTCACCTTTTCTTTCCTCTCCACTAAGGCCCTTCTCTCAGCCTCATCAACCTGAAAGGTGTGAGGGCCTTATCATGCCATTGCCACCAATCAGAGTACTTACTTCCATCCAGTTGTTAAACTAAGCAATCAGTGAGGGCAAGTTCATTTCACACCATCAGATAGTTCCATCCGCCTCCCCTTACTGCAGCACATCCTACCTGCCTGAAGTTACCAGAAAGCCATTCCCCAGACATCTCAGAGTTCACTGCATATGTCAGTAATTCTAGCCACAGCCAGAGTGGGGCATTCTCAGTTGGTGGGCAGGGTATTCCCATTTGGGAAACATTCCTTCGCAACGTTTTTTGGCTTTATTTCCGTTGCAAAGATTACATATCTGCCCATAATATGGATTCAAATGACAATGATTAGCAAGTATCCCAGTACCACAGATTACTGAAATATTTTCCTCTTAAAAAGGAATTATGGGGAAGCGGCTGTGGCTCAATCAGTAGGGCTCCCGTTTACCATATGGGAGGCCCTGGGTTCGGTTCCTGGGGCCTCCTGGTGAAGGCGGGCCCGCCCGCACGGCGTGGTTAGCTGGCCCGGCGAGCACAAGCAGCAAGGGGGGGATAAATGAATAAATAAATAAATAAAATCTTTAAAAAAAAAAAAAAAAAAAAAAAGGAATTATGACAAAAACAAAAGAGTGGACTATATATTAGTAGACAACTGGAAAATATAACAGTAAAAGATTATTTCAGAAAGGAAAGTATAGAGAGAGAAAATAATGTGACTTTAAATATGTCGCTGTCTTCCTGTCCCCTCACAAATATGGTTGTGATTTAAGAGGAGAACTTTTTTTTTTCAGACCTTACTTGTATTTTTTCACACCAGTACAAAAATTTATGGGGCAAGGTAGGCCCTGGGGAAAAGTGCTATGTTATATAAACATATGCTGGCCTGCTTTTCTGACTCGTGTAAATGATGTTACTGGGTATTTTTTTGAATCTCTGGAAGAAAATATTTTAACCTATGTGATTGGTAAACCAGATTAAAAAATAAAAAACAAGCTACATCAAGGATCATTTCATACCAGGATTAATACCCGAGGTTTAGTATTGGCAAAACTTTTAGATTTATGTTGGCATTGCAGACATGCACTGTGAAGCCCTCCCGAGCACCATCTGTTTCTGCTCTCCCTGGCCTAAGGGATCTATAAAACTACTGAAGGAAATTGAAGTTAAGGAACGAGCATGTGTTTTACAGAATTTCAGATCTCTTGATTGAGGTTTGTAGAGTCTCTCTGAAAAAAAAAAAAAAAACAATAAAAATCTTTGTTGAACTCTTTGGTCTCACCCCTGTAGGAAAGGTATTAATAAACTACGTTAGTGATGTGATTTTCTTAAATTGTGCTGTTGCCTGTTTTATCCAACAGAATAAATTACTTTTCGTATGAGGACTTTCCTAGTTAAAATAGTCCTTCTTCATCTATCAGCCTTTAATTACTTAGATAGCATATACTAATTTATTGGTCATAAGGCCAGCCCTTGTCGATAGGGTGGGGCAATGTTATGATATGATGGAGTTTCATCCAAGATTGCTATTTTTTAGCCAAGTGGACTGGAGGGAACAATACCCTCGGCTCTGTCAGATGTTCTTCAATGAGCCAAGGGGTGTGAGCCCCTCCAGTAAAACATGCTATTGGTCACAGTCCTCACACCCCTGACAGTAAAACAGATAGGCAGACCTTCACTTTCCTAAGGGAGCTGGCTGCTAGGCACCTCTGAACCCACTTTGTAAAGAGAAGCCTGTATAGAAACACCAAGAAGGAAAGAGAGGCACAGATAGGAGAAATGTCATGTTGAATCAGGACATTTGCACACATTTGAAAGTTAGAACTCTCTTTAGAGTCATTACGAGACTTGACGTTGCTTTTTACAGGCACAGCATCTTTTCCTGCAATACTGAATAAGTATATATCGAGTGTCTAATATATTGCAGGCTCTGCCTTAGGCACTCGAGGATGCAGGAGTAGTGGAATTGCCCCTTGCCCTTAAGGATCTTATTGTCAACAGTGGGACATTGATGTCGTAGATGTCAATGCTGTAGTAGTGAGCAAGGAATAGCAAGCTGAATGACCTCTTTATTAGGCATGGCCCTAATTACTTACTTTTAGAGTCATTCGTTCTCACATTCATTCATTCCATAAATATGTGTTGAGCGCTTGGTCTGTGCCAGGCACTGTTCCTAGGATACAGGTTTATTAGGCAGGATCCCCGTTGGCATTTGGATTGAGGGAGACAGAGAATAGGAGGAAGACGATGCAGTCATTAAATCAGTTAACAAATGACTAAATGAGGAATGACTAAAGATAACTTCACAAAGTGATAAGTAATAGGAAGATAACAGGGTGATATGAAATTAAGTTAGGACAAGGCTCTAATGGGTGTTCCAGGAAGGGCTCTTTGAAGAAGGGACAGTTAAGCTGACCCCAAATGATGCAGAGATGCCTGTTATGTCAGAACAGCATGTCAGGCTGAAGGGACAGCAGGTGCAGTGCTCTGGGCCTGGAATAAACCCTACTAGCATAAGGAACAGAAAGTCAGGGTGGCTGGAGCAGAGAGGGCCAGAAAGAGCACTATAAGATGGGCTCAGCATAATGGGAAGAGTGCAGATCACCCCTCAGGCCCAGCATTCTGGCTCAGAAGACCAGTGCAGCTCGTATTTGCGGTAACTTGCCAGGGATTCTATCAGAATGCCCATAACAGAAACCATGGATGTCATTGTGCCATCTTCGATAAAGCTAATAATTAGACACAATTCTTGCATTCTGTGGTGTATTAGTCAGGGTTCTTTAGGGAAACAGAGCCAACAGGTCGTATCTGTAAATAGTGTGAGAGTTTATAAAATACTCTCACGTGACCTTGGGGAGGCACAATTCCAAATTGCGTAGGAATGGCTGCATACCTGGGGCTCTGATGAAGGTCCTTGATGAGTTCCCAGAAGACACTGGCTGTCTGAAGTAGAGATGGGAATTCTCTCTCTGAATGCTGAAATCACTTCCCCTTTTAAGGCCTTCAACTGATTAGATAAGATATCACTCATTGTTAAGGGCAATCGCCTTGACTGTTTGTAGATGTAATCAGCCATCTATGCAAGCCACTCACTGATGATTAAAGTCCGTGAAATGCCCTTGTATTACAATTAGCCCAGTGTTTGCTTGACCAAACAACTGGGTACCATTACCTGGCCAAGTTGACACATTAGTCTAACCATCACTATGGTGTGGCAGTTTGAGATTATTTTATGAATTCCAAAAAAAGAAAGATTATGTTTGTAAACTAATCTATTCCTCTGGGTGTGATATCCTTTGATAGCATTAAATTCAGTTTAGGGGCCTTTGATTAGATTACCTGTTAAGATTGCTATAGAGCTTTTTATTGGACTATGTCAGTGAGGCATGTCAGGTCGAGTCCCACCCCCTTGCTGGGTCTGATATAAACGGATCCAGCATATTTTTGATTCTGCAGTGGGAGAGAGAGGATTGCTTAAAGCACGAAGCCCACAGAGGAGCTCGAGACCAGCCCTGCTGTATGCCTGATAGCTTACATCTGAACTTGAAAGAGAGGGAACAGCCAAGACTGACGATAGTGAGACTAGGAAAGACTCAAGCACTATGTCAGCTTGCAGCTGAAATTGGAAAAAGGTGAGCAGCTAAGCCTAAGAGAGGAAGCCCGGAGGGAAAGGCAGAGACCAGGCAGAGATTGCCCACCATCTTGCTTTAATATGTGACAGCTGACTTTGGTGAGAAAGTACCTCTTATGGTGCCTTGACTTGGACTTTTCATGGCCTTGGAACTGTAAACTTTTACCTCAAGTAACTACTCTTTATAAAAGCCAACACATTTCTGGTACTTTGTATCAGCAGCCCTCTGGCAAACTAAAACGTGGCATATAATAAGATAAAGAGATCGTGAAGGAGTGGTCAAAAGCTTCTTTGTTGCACATTATCGCTTAGGCTTCCTAGTGTTTATCATCCAAAGCAAGTTATTTTATGACACATTTTTCAGTATTTAAAAAAGTGGTAACTATGGATTAAACAACATAGAAATTTCTTCCTCTCTATTTAAAAGAAGTCAGGTGGGAGGTGAGCAGTCCAGGCCTGGCATGACAGCTGCACAGTCATCAGGGACCAAGTTTCTTCTATCTTGTTACACTGCCAACCTTAGTGTACTTACTCATAATCCAAAATGGCTGCATAAACTCTAGTCATTTTACATACATTCCAGCCAGCAAGAAAGAGAAAAAGGATTAGCCTTTTCTCTTTAAAGTTTCATTTTAACTTCTTAGGTTGCTGAAGCAAATACCATTAAATGTGTCAGCTTAAACCATGGGAATTTTTTAGTTTACAGTTTTGAAGCAAGGAAAATGTACAAATCAAGGCATCCTCAAGGCAATGCTTTCTTCCCAAAGACTGGTGGCAGTCCTTATCTCCCTTGTCACATGGCAAGGCACATGGCAGCATCTGCTTGTCTCTCCCTTTCAGGTTTTGTTGATTTCAGTTTCTTGCCTGTGTCTTTCTCCCCTCCCCCTCCCCCTCCCCCTCCCCCTCCTCCTCTCATCAAAAAGCCCTACTTCCAATGTGACAGTTTGATATTATTTATGAATTCCAAAAAGAGATATAGATGATGTTTATAAACTGGAGTGTTCCTCTTGGCTTGATACCTTTTGATTATATTAGATTCAACTGAGATGCCTTTTGTTAAATTACGTTAAGATTAGGGCTTGGATTCAACCACATCATTAGGGCATGCAGGGTTGAGTCCCCACCTCCTTGGTGGGCTATATAAAGGAACGCTCAATCAAGGACAAAGAAGTAGAAAAAGACATGGCAGAGGAGAGAACTTGGTTTTGACTCTGGAGCCCCGGGGAGAGATGAGACATTCGCCTGATAGTTTACAGCTGACCTTGTGAAGAGACCAGAGCAGCTGAGAAGCCCTGAGAGATAAGCCTTATCCCAGCCTACAGCTGAGATCAGAAGAAGCTGGGCCCACAGAGCCCTAAGAGGAAAGAGGAAGGCTAAACCCTCACAGATATCAGCAGCCATCTTGCTTTAACACATGGCAACAGACATTTGGTGAGAAAGTACCTCTTATGGTACCTTGAGTTGGACTCTTTAGGGCCTTGTAAATAAGCTTCTATCCCAAATAAATACCCTTTATAAAAGCCAACAGATTTCTGCTACTTTGCATCAGCACCCCTCTGGCTAACTAATACACATGGTTTCACACCCATTGGAATGAATTAGACTTAAGAACATGTTTTTCTGGGGTACATACAACTTCAAACCACCACAGGCTCCTTCCTAGCTATTGCATTTCCACAGTGGCCAAAAGCTGATGACATGGCCACACCTAAGTGTCAGAAGACAGCCAGAGAACCATCATTGTCTTTGAGGGGAAGACAAGCTGCCCAGTCAAGAATCCAGAGTGGCTGCATCTAAGGAAGCAGGGAAGAGGGGATGTATTGGGAGGCAAAAAGAAATCTCAGACATGGATGCCAATGATTTTTCTTCTTTGATCCATGAAGATTTTATTTGTTGACTTTTGTTTTTGCCTTTTTAATCATTTCCAGAAACATTAGCAGTAGACATATGCTTAATATTAATGCAGAATACATATACTATATATATATATAAGCCCTATAATCAGCTTTTATATGTCTTTTTATAGTTAAATGCCTTTTGAAGTTTTGAGTTTTTCAAAGATAATTTTCTACAATCTTAAAATATAGGTCATTCTCTTTTCTAGGTTGAATTACAAGTAATCAAATATTTGGTGATTTATGAGATGATTTTTTAAAAGATAACATACAGAACCATCACAAAATTATTGAAACCTATAAGAATGATAACTAAAAATATTGAGCACTGAGATAATGTACCCTCTTACACAACCTTATTAAGTAATATCATAACATTTTTAAAATGTATTTGTCATAATAAAAGATATTTTGGTACTAATTCTGTCCCCATTTTTCCATTACTCTTAAGGTCTTAAATAGCACAATAAAGGAGATTAAAATAAAGCAAAACAAATTTTGTTCTTAATTATTTTTACTCTTCTGGGAACTACATTCCTAGAAAATAAATTTCCACAACCACACATTTCCTAGTGCCCTTGATTCCTTTTCAGAAAGACTATTATTTTTTGAGTGTTCAATTCTCAGTATATATTGATATATAGTCACATTTTCCTTTTTTTGTGGAAAAGTTTACTTCTGACTGACCCAGGTCCCAACTAGCTCTTCCTGCTTTTCCTCTGAGTGTCTTTCTAATAATTTATTGTATCATGTTGCTAGATAGAATGTTGGTTTTGAGTCCCATTGGCTTATATTAGGGTGATCACCCCTTCTTCAGTCCCTCACCAGCCCCTAGAAATTTCCAAGGGAAAAAACCCCTAAATGCTATAAGCCAGTATCAAATTTTCATATTTTCTAGGATTTTTTGTTTGTTTGTTTGGGACAGTTTGTTGACTTACGAAGATGTTTGTTTGTTTGTTTGGAGAAATTCTAGCCAAGGGTTTTCTTTGTCTCTGAGTAATCAAAAGCTGCAGGGAATAATTGCAGACATGTTGGGGTTTATCTGAAACACCCTTCTTCTTAGTTATTTTCTGGGTGTTCTGCTCTGTCTATTTTTATGGGAAAAGTAATAACTCATCCTATATAATCTTCCAATTCAGTTCAATTCAACAGATTTATGGAGTGCCCATGTGTCAGGACCTATACTGGGTGTCAGTGGATTAAAAGTTGGAAAAGAACAGTCTACTCTGAGGCCCTTGAGTCTCATGGAGTATACAAATAAGTCAACAGATAATTAGAATGTGAGATGCTAATCCTTATGCTAAGGATGTACAGGGGCTAACAAAGAGAAGGCACTTGCCTCACAAGCAGTAGTTTGGAAAGGTTTATTGGTGCTGCTATTACCTGAGCTATCCAAGAAGGCAAGTGTAAGAAGGACTTTCCAAGTAGAGAACAGCTGAAGCAGAGGAGGAGTTTGGTGTTGCTAAGATAGGAAGCAGGGAATGGCTGGAACTGGAAAGTTAAGCAGAAACCAGGTCACAGAAAGTTACACGGATGTCGTTAATGTCGTTACTTTAAGCCATGGCAGATGGCTTTTCATTATGGGGTACACAGTATTCCAGAGAGTTCCTGAAGCCATAGAATAAAGATTTTGGGCAGGAGAAGTGATAAATACTAGTGACAAAATAGCATGTCATGAAGAACACTTTTATATTTTTACATGGATGTGCATATATTATATACTGTAATTAAAACTGTACAAACGATTCTTTTCAGCTAAAGTAAGGCACGTCAAAGACAATTCTCACTGGTAAGGCCCAGAACGTAAAATTTCGCATTTGCATTCCTGTCTTTAGGTTTTATCAGAGGGAAGTTTTGAGCCAGTGAGACTTTATGTCTTCAAGTCACAGTTCGCATGAGGCTGGAATTTGTCTCCGGTTAAAGTGCAAAGGGGCCAGTTCACCACTTAGTGCTGACCCAGTGATGCCTGTGCACCACCGTATTTAACCCCATGCCCAGGTGCCATAATGAATTCAGACAGACCCATGCCTCTCAGAACAGATCAAACAATGTAGAGACCTTTCCAGTGTTGCATCATGGTGTTCCACAGGCCTGAACCCAATGACACTGCCAAAGGTTTGCAAGCCTAAATTAAAATGGCACAATATTTCAGTGTCTGAAAGCAAAGTTGATTTTGATAAGCTGATGTGAAGTTCCCATACATTAGTAGTAGTGGTTCCAGGAAAGGACACATCTTGATACAGTAGCATTCTATTAAAATTTATATTTTTTCTTAAAAATGTAAATGTTAAAGTTATGGATTTCAGCTTTCAGGATACCGAAGGGTCTTGTTGTATCTCAATGCCCGTGAAATCAGCTCTTCCATCCCAGGCCACTGTGGGTGGGTAACTGAGGAAGGGAACTCAGGGAGAAGAGACTGTATGGGTATCTCTGAATTTGGATGAGATGGGATTTAAATTGGAATACAGTGACACAGAGGATATCTTTTCCCAAGACATATCTAGCTGATAGAGTCATAGAGAAAGCATTAAGGAGCAGTAAGGGAAGAAGAGCTACAATTTGGTTGGGGTAGACCCAGAAAGTTTTTTATGAAAAGAAACAATACCTGCAACCCTGCAGTTGAGCATTCAAGTTTTTTTTAGGTGATGGTTTTATGAAGAAGTTACTAAGCAAGTTTTCCCGAGGAGACCAGAAGGATTAACTGAGACCTAGGGAAATGCCAGGGAAGTTAATTGATCCTGTTACATGGTAGATAGCTTTGAAAAAAGAGAAAAGTGGAAGTTACAGATTTAGGGGATCACCACACCATAGTACAAATCATCTCTGAAGCGTTAACCTTACCAACATGGCTCAAAGGAGCTATAATCAGAAAGAATGATCTGATCTGATGCCATCCCTGACCAAATACTAAGAAATACATAGTGGGTGATTTCTACACCTTTGCAGCTTTGTTTCCTAATGTGGTTTTTTCACTCTCTCACAAAAGCAGGGGCAAGGATGCGGCCAGAACATCTCCAGGGCCAGGAGACAATGATAAAGACTCTCACTCTTATTCTGAGTGGGGTAGGAAGTCCCTGAGGGTTGAGTAGAGGAGTCCTGATCTGACTGAAACCACTCCTGTGGCTGCTCTGTTAAGAGGAGCCATGGGTTCCGAGGGAAGGGGGAAAGAAGAATAGGTGGAACCTAGAACACTCTTAGGGCATTGGAATTGTTCTGCATGATTTTGCAGTCACAGATACAGACCGTTATACATTATGTCAAAACTCATAAACGTGTAAACCATTGACCATAGTTAGTGGCAGTGCTTCAATTTTTGTTCATCAATTGCAACAAATGAACAATACTCATGTATAATGTTATTAATAGGGGGAAATGTGAGAAGGGGAGGGGGTGAGGTATATGGGAATCCCCTATATTTTCTCTTTTTTTTCAATGTGATGTTTCTGTAACCTGAAGCTTCTTTGAAGATAAAGTAAAAAAAAAAAAAAAAGACACTGGGGGAATATACAGAAGAAATTGTCATTATACATAAAAGATAACAGATCTTGTGAGCAGATGTGGCTCAAGCAGTTGGGCACCCATCTCCCACATGGGAGGTCACAGGTTCGGTTCCCGGTGCCTCCTGAAAAAACAAAAACAGCGAGCAAAACAAACGAAAAAACCAACTCAGGGAAGTCAATGTGGCTTAGTGGTTGAGCACTGGTTTCCCAAATACAAGGTCCTGGGTTCACTCCCCAGCCCCAGATACCAAAAAAAAAGATAACAGATCTTATCTTATAGTGAGAGAAGATATAAGGCAAAAAAAAAATTTGGGGCTTTGTTTTGGGGGTGGTTTTGGATTACAGAAAAGTTACAACTCTGGCAGGGGAGGATCACTGGTACAGGTGTCAGTGGTGTGGGGATGTGTGGGGAAGGATGCACCTGGGGCATGTGTGTCTAGAATATAAGTGAGTTCATATGGTCATGGGGTGTTATCTCAGTGGGTGGAGACCCACAAAATAACCAGCAAAATATTAAATCCTCATCCTGAGGAGTTGTGCTGCATTCTCTAATAGGGTAGCAAGAATCTCTAGAGTACATAGGCCGTGCCTAGCAAAAGAAGACTGAGCAGTATGACAGGCCCTTGATAGTGATGCTTGTACTTATGAAAGTTATTCTTGTAAAACTGAAATTTAGCCTAGTAATATATATTGCCTAAGAGTTAGCTCCTGAAAGCTTCCTTGTTACTCACATGCCCCCCCTCTCTAAGCCAAGCTCAACATATAAATTCACTGCTCTCCTTGGCATGGAACATGACTCCCGGGGATGGGCCTCCCTGGCATCGAGGGATTAATACCAAATGCCAGCTAGTGATGCATCTAGAAACAGACCTTGACCAAATGGGGGAAATATTAAATACAAATGATTTTTTCGGCTAAGAGATTTCAGAGTGAGTCAGGAGCTTATTCCAGAGGTTATGCTTATGCACGTCTCAGGGGGATCTCACTGCCACACTAAACAATATCTCAAGCTGGGGGGGGGGGGCTCCTGAGGGCTCTAGAGACATCTACACACTATAGGCAGGGCAGACAATCCCAGGAAATCACCCCATCAGTGGGCCTTCCCTTGGCATATATGATACCTATCTCCCCAATGTTTCAGAGTTGGTTTCATAATTTTCCTACACTGGGTTATATTTGAGCCTAAAATTAGCTCTATACCCGTTAAATATATGTCCCAGAGACTTAAATCTTTGATCTGTTTATATGCCAGTTGAGCCTTGAATCTCAGCAGTCAACACCTAAACTCCAGTTCATTAGACTCGCCCAGGACAACTAATAAGAGGATGATGATAGACAACACCTGTCCCCCCAAAAAAGAGTATCTACAACTGCAAGCAGGACAGTTCCATCCATCTGCCCCATAGGATCTTAGCTCCCTCTCAGTCGGGAACAAGATTCCAAGATTGAGGGATAAACACACATAAGAGGGGAATGCAACTATGGACCAGGGTATACTTACTTTTATTCTAGTAATAGAAGAATTTATAACGTTGATATGTAACATTGATATAAAGACACCAGAGATTCTGAGGGGGAGGAGAGGGAAGAATAGGTGTAACATGGGACATTTGGGGGACATTGGAATTGGTGTGCCTGATATTGCAATGACAGATGCAGGCCATTATACATTTTGTCAAATCCTGTACAATTGTGCAGTGCAAAGTATAAACCATAATGTAAACTATAGACCATGGTTAGTAGCAATGCTTTAATATTCATTCATCAATTGTAACAAATGTACCACACTAATAAAGATGTTAATGGGGGAAAGTATGAGAGGGAGAGGAGATGGGGTATATGGGAATTCCCTATATTTTCAATGTAACTTTTATGTAACCTAAAACTTCTTTAAAAATAGAGGGGAAAATAAAAGACTGTAGCAGGGGTAGGGAAAAGGCAGCAAGACCACGCAGAAGGCTCTTATAGTATTTCAAGCAAGAGATGATGGGTGCTTGGGCAGGGGTAGAGGGGGTATGAAGTAGATGTATTTTGGATACATTTTTAAAATAGAGCAGATAGGATTTGCCTAGGGATTCGATTTGTAGTGTGAGAAGAGGAGGAAGCAAGGTTGACTCCTAAGTTTTGGGTCTGAGCAGTTGGAAGTCTAAAGTTATATCTGGGGGTGGGAAGATTGTGAAATTGTCTATTCTGCTGCTTTTTAACATAGCTAAATACTCATGTTATGTAGCCTTCGTTTATACTAGTACCAGACCTTCTCTTCCTGCTCATTCAACACCCTCCAACACGACCATTATTTCTTGGTAACATACTTTCCCTGGATTTATGGAATATATCTGTTGATTCATATTGGAAAAAAAGGATAGCTTAACATATTTAGCTTTTAATGCATATTGCTGGGCTTTTTTAACAGAAAAGGCAACATACATTGGAAAGGGATGGCTAGGAGCTAGATCAACCTCTCCCCTCTCCCCAGTCACACAAATGTCTAGCTATAACTCTGTCCTGAATCAATCCATGCAAGAGCACAAGAAAACCATGCAAGAGCACAAGAAAACCATGCAAACTAACCACCACATTTCAGAAACCCAGTTTTTTTTACTTTTAATGTCTCTAAACACTAGGCTGTAAGAACTGAATTATTCAACAGTTATTTTTTGAGCAGCCACTGGATGGTTAAGCACTTGGGTTATAAGTTATAGTTCCTCCCCTTACAGAAATCATGATCTAATGGGGAGAGAAAGGAGAAACTAGAAAATGGAAAATAGATGGCACCGTAATGGAAGCACAGAGTAGGGTCAGCTAATCCAGTCTAAGGAAGGAAGTGATAGTGGCATCTGATATAAAAATCGAAGGGCAAGTGGGAGTCAAAATGCAATGACCCAGGGATGAGAGTCAGCATAGGGACATTCCAGGAACTGAAACATACATGGAGCTAGAGATGGGGGCTGGCTTGAGAGATGGATGATATTGGAAAAGCAGTCAAGTCAGATAGGAAAGGTCTTGAAACCATATAAAGGATTTTGGGCTCTATCCTGAGGACAGTGTGAAGCCATTGAAAGGGCTAAAATCTAATTTGTACTTCAGAAATATCGCCCTGGCTTTACTGTGGAGAATGGCTAGAAATAGAATAAGACTGGAATCAGGGAGTCCAGCAAGGAGGCTATTGCAGCAGGAAAGACAGGATATTTGAACTGGGATAATGGCGGCAGGGTTGGCAAGAAGTGGGTAGGTCCAAAGATACTGCAGTGTATGCTCCAAAGAACTTGGTGATATATTGTAAGTGGTGTAGAGACAATTCAAAAATGGGGCTCAGATTTCTGTCTTAGGTAAGTGGTGATGATGCCATTCTCAGAATAGGCAGAATAAAAGGCTTTTAGGGGAAGACAGTATGTGTTCCTCTTGGGATGTGTCAGATTTGAGGTGCCTGGACAATGTTCAAGTTCAGAGCTGGAGAGTGTTTTCGAAGTGCAGGTGAGAGATCTTGGCCACAGGATTTGTGGGTGATCACAAATGTGGCTGGAACCTGCCAGCCCTCCTAGGAAAGTTGTTTAACGTGATAACAGAAGAACTTCAGAGAGAATTCCAGGAGTATTTTACCTTTCCCTTTACTCAGATCTCTTCTAAAGCATCCGTTTTCTAATAATTACATTCTGGGAACAACATCTTTAACAGCTCCGATAATATTGTGTTAGTTTTCTCTGATGTTTTCCTATTTAAAAGAACCCACGGGGGGGCGGATGTGGCTCAAATGGTTGGGCGTCCGTCTGCCATATGGAGGGACCTGGGTTTGATCCCCGAGACCTCCCAGTAAAATAAAAAATATATATATATAGAAGGCACATGGGTTGCCAGGCTCTGTGTGCTGGTGAGCCACCAGTCCCTGGGAGCCATGCAGCAGGATGATGACGTAACAGGAGAGACGCAGGGGAGAGACAAGACGAGATGCTCTGAAAGCTCCAAAAACCAGGAGCCTAGGTGGCACAGGTGGCAGAACACCTCTCTCCTACATCAGAGGTCTGCGGGATCGAATCCTGGTGAAGACTGGAGGAGGAGGATGAGAAGAGATGGCAAGAAAAAATTGCCCAGCGAATGGACACAAAACAGCAAATGGGGAGGGGGGGGCAGTTAAAATGGATAAAATAAATCTCTTTAAAAATTAAAAAAAAAAAAAAAAAAAACCCACTGTGAACATTTGCATTCTCCAAAATTAATTCCTTAATTGGTAGGAAGCAGTATGTGGGGAAAAGGGTTCCATGGTCAACAAATACATTTGGGAAGCCCTAACTCTGTTACTCAGCACAGTGATTTTCTAAGAGGGGCCTGCTGTGGTTCACACTTTGACTAAACCTTGGGCCAAGGGGCCCATTTTGGGGGAGAACTTTGCAGGACTAGTGCCCAAAAACAGTTTAGATAGCAATCTGTATGCAAAAGCTGTATCAAATGTTAACACTGTTTTAGTTTCCCAGCTACTAAAACAAATACCATACAATGGGTTGGTTTAACAACAGAACTTTATTAGCTCACAGTTTCAGAGGCTACAAGTCTTGCTTCCCCCCAGAGTCGGTATCTTCTAGCTGCCCAGCAATTACTGGGGTTCCTTGACTTTTCCATCTCATGGCAGTGCACCTGAGATTTCTCTCTTAGTTCTATTGACTTCCAGCTTCTCTGTCTGTGGCCTTCTCTTTAAGGACTCTAGTAATAGTATTCAAACCCATCCTTATTCTGTTGGGCCACACCTAAACTGAAGTTGCCTCATCAACAGGTCCTATTTACAATGGGTTCACACTCACAGGAATGGATTAAGATTAAGAACATGTTTTTCTGGGGTACTTAACAACGACAAGCCACAGCAAACACCTTCTTCCGGAAACTGAATCAAATTGGGAAGGAATGTGTGTGTCTTTGGTGCACCTTGCCAAATACCTTTGCCAAAGGCTAGTACTTTGCTGGTGGGAATATAAATTGTTACAAATACCTGTTTCAGCATTATCCCATCCTACACCCATCTGTACAAGTGAATTTTTTAATCCAGTTTAATTTGATATGACTACAGAGAGGCTCAGTGCTTTTCCATATTGTTGATCACTTGTTTCTTTTGCGAATACCTTCTCAGGTCTTTTGCCTATTTGATCATAGCGATTATGAAGATAAATGAACTATTTCTATAATTATATTTTAACCCAGAATTCCATGTATTTGTGGCAGTCGTTCTCTTAGTTTCCTGTCTTCTTGTTTATCATTTACTTTTTTTTTTTTTTTTTTTAAAGATTTTATTTATTTATTCATCCATCCCCCCCTTGCTGCCTGTGCCCGCCGGGCCAGCCAACCACGCCGTCCGGGCGGGCCTGCCCTCACCAGGAGGCCCCGGAAACTGAACCCGGGGCACCCCATATGGTAAACGGGAGCCCCACTGATTGAGCCACAGCCGCTTCCCAATCATTTACTTTTAAGTTATGTTCTTTTTGAACATGAAGTTTGAATCATTTCTTTAAAGCATTTCCTTTTATAGTTTTCTGACTGTTTTTCATCTTAGAAAGCCCGCATATAAAGCTTTATCCAGACACTTAGTAAATAATCACTTCTTGGGTTTGTTTGTTTTTTAATTGTTGTTAACATTAACTCATTAACTGCTGTGAAATTTATATTAATTTATCTTATTGCCCTCACCAGAATAATAACTAACCAAGCTTTGCAGCACTGTTTTCGGAATAATTTTCCCTTCCAAAATTAATGTTATGCTCATACAGTCTTTAATAATTTATATGAAAATTTATCTCCAGCTCCAAAATTAATACTTTAAGATGAATAGCAATTTATTAGTCATCAGTTACTTTTGCCTACATTTCAGTACTGTATTTCAAAATATTAGCTGAGACAATCATGTACTGAGATGAAAACTGGGAAATTTATAAACTGACTTACATTTAATATGATATTATGATAAAGATTTCCTTCCTTGAAGTTTATGGGATGGGAAATGGCACAGATCACTACAAAGATAAAAGACTAGAGTGTTTAATGACATTTGAAAATGAAATGAAGAACTGAGAGTTTGTTAATAATCAATGTTAATAATAAATAGTAGTCACTTTACAAACATTATCTGGTTGAATTCTAATAATCCTGGGAGGGAGTGAAGAGTGGGGCACATATGATTCACTCCATTTTACAGCTGAGAAAACTGAGACTCAGAAGTTACTTCCAGGGAAGCGGCTGTGGCTCAATCAGTAGGGCTCCCGTTTACCATATGGGAGGCCCCGGGTTCGGTTCCCGGGGCCTCCTGGTGAAGGCAAGCCCGCCCGCACGGCGTGGTTAGCCGACCCAGCGAGCACAAGCAGCAAGGGGGGGATAAATGAATAAATAAATAAAATCTTTAAAAAAAAAAAGAAGTTACTTCCTTAAAGTGTGACAGCTGAGGAGGACCAAGCTAGGTGCTACCAAGACTGTTTACCACCTGACCTACTTGAAATAGAGTCCATGGATATAGTCCTAGAGTTCCCCAAAGGGCATCTGTACATTACCCAAGAGGAAGAGTCACAGCTGCTCAACTCTGTGTGAAAGTAGAGGTAGACTTTAAAATCCACATACTAAAGCCTTATAGGCAGGTACCACATTTACGTTATCTCTTCTACAAGATTGAACTTGGAACCCCTGAGGTGTTTCTCCCCCGGGTATAGGAACTTGTAGGTTGCTCATGGTCCACCCCGATGTGAGTCAGAAGGTAAGCCCTTCTTATCTGGCCAAACCCCCATGGCTTGGGTAATTGCACACGAGCCCATGCTTTCTCAAATGTTCTTTCTCTGCAAGTTCACATGGAGATTTCAGAACAATTCCTCTGCCGAAACTTACATTTTCGGGCAGCATTGGTTTATTTTTGAAGCCCGCGTGGGATAATTTCAAGCCAGCGTCCTTTAGCAGAGACAAGCAGTTGTTTGTTCCCTGCACAGGGCCTGTGCCCTCCAGTTTAGCAGCTTTGTAGCCCTCTCAGCTGATCCTTTTTCAGGTCCCCCGGGAGCCACTTTTGTGGCAGATTCCATCGGGTTTCACAGGGCCTCGAGGAGGGGCAGTGGGGCCACTTGGCATGGCCCACAAATCCCCCACCTTAGGAGCAATTTGCAAACCACTCTTGGAGGGAGCCCCCGCCCAGCCCCAAACAAGCTGCTCCTGTTGCCGCCATTGTTTACGGGGATCTGTTCGCCTTTTCCCAGATGACCTGCTTGCGAGGGGAGAGATGTGAAAAGTTAGAGACAAAAATGGTTTCTACAGAGTGAGGGGAAGCTTTCTGGTACAGAAAGGAAGGAAATACCTCTGTGGGATTTTATTTTCTCCCCCTCTTCATCCAAAAAATACAAAGAGACTCTGTCTTTAATACGAATGTCGGCTTTAAATCTTTTAGGTTTGGATTAACTCGGCAAAAGAAGAAAAAAAATCTGACAGGCTTTCAGATATGACGCAGAAAAACTTTTTTCCCTCAATTCATGTGGTTCATTTGTAAAGCCAAAGGCTGGGTGGACTGAATAGTGGGTGCCAGTTGTTCCTCCATTCATAGTTAGCATCACAATAGTCAGAATTAGCAGCCTCCAGGCTCTACCACCACTTTTGCCTTTTCCACCAGGGGACATTTAATACAAGGTGGCAAAGGCAAGAATAAATCTTTCATCCCTTGCCCCCCAATTAAAATATATTAAAGTTAAGTCAAGTAAACGTGGCATTTTTGGTTATATGACTTAGGATCTTATCTTACCTTTTCCCTCCAGAAAGAAAAAGAATTTTTTTTTACACTTTGTTATCTTCCTAGAGAGCTTCCTTCAATCTAAACAAAAGCCACTGACTTGATAAATACTTCCTATTACATAGTTATTGTTGGTTTTCACTATTGAGGATGTCAGCAAATATGTCAAAGATCATGTTTTGCTTATAAAATAAAGTGACTTTTATGTGAATATTTTTCATTTAGAATATGGGTGCTATTCCATTGAATCCACGTGGCAAAATTTATTTTCTAAAATTTTTTGTAATGTTTCTATTTTAAAAATAAGTGTTCAGAGCTATTTTATGCAGTATGGGAAAACACTTGGTATCCTGGAACCAAGAGTCTGTACCATTAGCCTGTTTCAATGTGGGGGGAAAAAATGTAAAAAACAGTTCCTGGTCCTCAGTTGAAAGTCCAAGTGAATAGGTAATCTGAAAAATAATTTGAAATAAAAATCTTTATATTTAATAAGAATTGATTGATAATGATTGTTTTTGTGTAATTATGATACTCTAGATCACTCTTAATTCCTGAGCTCTACCTAGTAAAACAAAAATTTGCCTGGGTGATTTCTAGTAGGTTGTAAATATGCATCTATTAGTTGGCTACTTTTTAAAGAAGTTATAGCAATACATTTATGAATTTAAATAGATATTGCAAATTTATTTTTGATAAACAGACTCAAAGAAGTGAAACAAAATGTTTCAGTTTTATTTTTACAACACTGGCTTTTAAGCCCTTTGTAATCTAATTACATTACAAAGAGATTTTTTATTGTAATTGCAAACAAATAATAGAATTTAATTTTTTCGTCATAGAATCATTTCCTTTGCAATCCAAGAGGCTCTGATAAAGCAGTGTGAGATTTAGTACAAAGGAAGAATTAAACGTAGTTTTAATATTAAAATTTTTCCTACCTAATATCAGCCAAAAATAATCAAATTATTAATTTCAGAGATAATTTGATTATACTACTTTCATGATTTATCTGGTAATTTTTAAAATAATATTTACAAAAGTAAAGTTAATTTTCGTTTGCCAGGAAAAGTAAACTTGTTTCAAAATAGGATTTTTTTTTTAGTATGTTACATTATAAGGGAATTTAATCCAGAGTATGTTTCAAGTTAAACAAAGATTGATTTTTATATTCTATGTTATAAAAGCAGGTCAAGGTTTATTACTGCATGCATTGGCCATAATAATAAGAATTATACTTAAAAAAATATGAAAAGATTTGGCACATAAATCTTTGCTATATTAGCTACTTGAGGGAAAAAAAATGAGAGAAGTAAATGCATGTTTTAACACATTTCACAAGTTTGAATTCAGAATTTTTATATACTCCCTTGGAGAAGAATAGTCTTAAAATGACTTTATTTAAATCATATGAAAACTGAATGGGAATGATATTTTTCTTGGCTTTTAAGGAAATACTGTTTCTGATGATTTTCATAGGCAGCCATGTTGTTCAGTTCCGGAGTCTTTTGGATGGGCCTATTATTTATCCCTGTGGCATCTTTGCTTCTCGATGTGGGATATAAGGTGTAAGTATAATTCTCAGTTATGTGTGTAAAAATATAGGTACATGTTAATCCTCAGGCTTCTCTGTTGTAACATTAGCTTAAGAGTGTAGAGTTTGCAGAATAGGAACTAGAAATATTAATTCATTCTAAGTAAATTAATAACAAAGTGATTGAGGAACAAGAAAACTAAATTAGTTTAAAAGACTAAATCTTTTAACATCAAGAAGAAATACTTTGGAGAGAATTACATTAGAGACTGTTTGTTTTAGAAATTAGTCTGAAAATCCATACAAGGAAGAAGAAAGAGTTCTGTTATCTCCAAAGACATAATTTCTTCTAAGCAAATAATTGTTGTGAAAAGAAATGTTTTGTTTGCCTGACTTTAAACATATGTAAAATATATAAGAAACAAAAACCTTACTAATTTTTCTCTTGTTCTAAGTTTTAAAAGGTTAACTCTTACCACAGCAGAAGGTATCATTAAATTTAACCAAATGATGTTTATTTAATATTATAAACCTAAACCAAGTACTTTGACTATTATTTCTCTATTTAGTCATCAAAAGTGTAATTTTGTAGATTCTGCTGAAAAACTCTTTGTACTCTGGTTACTGTCATACTTATCAACAGCATGACAGTAAACCAGATATCTAATTTTGTAAGATTTTAAGTTTCCACAAGAATATTTCCATGCAAAAAATATATATATATTTTTTGTAGTATTAAGAGGACTGCTTTTAAAACATTAGTGGATGAAGTTCAGGAGCTGGAGGCAAAATCTCAAGACCCTGGAGCAGTTGTGCTTGGAAAAAGGTAAAATATACCCAGAATATGTTCTTGTCCAGTGAACTTCCAATTTGTCTTTACTAGTGATTGGAAATAATGGTAAACCTGCATTTATCAGTTAACATGGAGTTGATTTTAGAATCTGAGAGATGTGAATTTAAATTCAAATCTACTACCTACTAAGCTGCATGACTGTACTCAAGTTGCTTAATGTTGCTGAGCCTCAATTTCCTCAACAATAAAATGGGGGTGAGAATACCTACTTCATGGCTGATTGTGAAAATTGAGTAAAATACTGTAGATAAAGCACATAGGATGTGCCTGGTGCCTTAATGAGCCTTAAATGAATGGTAGATGCCAGTGTTATTGTGTTATTGAACTGAAAGGGGAAAACAAGACTTTTAGCTTGAAACAGTATCCAAGATAAGTAGCATGTACTCAAAATCAGCTTGACAATAGCACAGACCGCCGTACAATTGCATTTGGGGTTAAATCTAGTATTAGGAACTCATCAAGACAAAAATCATATATGAAATAAGTTGTGTCATCAAAATCCTCTTCCTCACTCCCTCTCACCCCATCAAAAAAGCAAAGTTAGAAAGCTGCTCAAATACATTAAATTCACAAAGTATTATTTTAAAAAAAGAAATAAAAATGAGTTGAAAGCAGACAGTGATAAAATGCAATGATGGAGGTAGCACCAGGAATTTGTCTTATTTTTATCTCTGCCATCGTGCTAGAGTGAACTAAACTTTTGTCTAAACCATAGCAAATGTTTTGTCCCGGTATATGTCACCTTCGTCGAGATTCACTGTCACTCACTTTGACACAATGTAATAAGTGTCAGACTGGGAACTCAAGCTGAGACCTTAACTTCCATCTTTTACTCCCTCTCCGTAGGCCTGTGGTACACTTCACACTCCAGTCCGTGTCTCGACTTTAAAAATAATAGCACTGGCATTCATTGAGCACTTACTTCATATCAGGCTCTTCAGTTAACATTTCACATGTGCTACCTCAGTTAATCCTCATAACAGCCCATGTTTCCCAGATGAGGAAACTGGAGCTTAGAGACACTTAGATATCTTCTAAGGTCATACATGACAGAACTGGGCCTTGAGCCAGTGTCTTTTGATTCCAGAGCCCCAGCTCCTACCCATTCACCATTCACTGTTCTGCCTCCTCTTTGCTGCTTCCTCAAGGATGTGTTGTAGCAGCAAAAAGAGAATAAAACTTAACTTGGCAAAGTACTTAACCTCTCTAAATCAGCTTCCCTGTGTATACAATGGGAACAGTAATACCTACCTTTGAGGATGTAGTAAGGATTTGCCTGAGGGAGGTAAATGCCTAGACAGTCAATAACACAAAGTGAGTACTTGGAAAATGTTAGCACTCTCTGGCCTCCATCGTCCCCTTCATCTGTGCTTTCATCTGAAACCTGCATCCCAGGGTTTGTTGTAGAAACATCTGTCCCCTTGCAGGACATAAATAGTTCCTCAGAAAATGTAAATGGTTCTCTCTCTCGCTCTCTTTAAAAAGGATGTGGTAAAGGTTCTAGCTCACAAAATTGTAAATAAAATCATGTATTAAAAATTATTAGGTAAAGGCTGCTGATAATGCTAAATGCTATCGTTATTATCCTTAGGGATAAATCTTTCATATTTATAAGTATATTAATAAAATTGCCCCCTCACCTGATAATTAGTTTGTGTGGTTTGTCGTGTATCAGGGAATTTAATCTAGAGTATGTTTGAAGCTGGCTCAGACAATTCATAAATCAGGCTGAGGATTCAATGTGATGACCTCTAGGTCCTAAAGATTCTGTGAGTCTGTGATGCACGATGCCCCTCCCACTAATTAAAATAAGTCAGAGTGCCTAAAAGGAAAATAAATGGATTCAACCCTAAATCACCACCAACTTCTCCTAAGAAAATGTATCAGATAAATTTCCTGCTGCTGCCCTGCTCATTTGCCTAAATAGCTATTCCTCTTTTCATTAAGGACGCAGAGATGTTACCTTGTTAGCTGAATACTATAGATCTGGTACAACACAAACTCCACATCAACTTTGCTGCCCATTGGTAATCAGAAAGGAAGGTGATGGTCACTATGAGCATAGTGTCTTCCTTCCCGTGATTTCTAGGAGAGGGGAGAGGAAAACATCCATGAAAGCAGAAAAATGGCAACTGGTGGAAAAGTCTTCATGCTAAGACATTCTAGGGCAATTAAAGAATTTTCAGTTCTGATTTTACTGCCAGGAATATTTTAGAAATCTTGGAGAATGAGACTGAGGCAACTTTCAGAGAAGTTGGCGAAAGGGAGACATTGTAATTTATGCATATTCTAGCAGTATCAGACTTCCTTTAGTTCCAAAACAGCATGCTATTTTATACCCTCAAGCCTTCATGCACCCTGCTTTCCTGTTTAGGAGCCCATACCCCTCTTATAAACTGGGCACTCCAGTTCCCAGCTTTCAAAACCCAATTTCCTCAATTCTTTGCAGCTAAAATTAATTCCTACTCTGCTATCTCTGCTCTTTGTATACAATGTCATTGTTACATTTATTGCATTGTATTATAACATATTTGTTTATGTATATGTTTCTACTAGTTTGAGCTCCTTGAGGGAGAGACGTATGTCTTAGTCATGGCTGTAACCCAGCACTTAGCATCAAGTCTGGAACTTAGTAGCACTGGATAAATACTTGTCGAATGAATGAATGGTTGAACAAATGAATGTTCAAATGAGTGGAGGAAGCAATAAATGAGTGAATCAATGAAAGAGTGAGTGAATGGATGGATGGTTGAATGCTGGATGGTTGAGCGGTGGCTGAGTGAATCAGTCAGCCCTGCTGTCTTTGTTGGCACCAATTTTACATTGGCTTTATTAAATAGCAATTAATTAAATATGAAAGTATAGACACTATATAACTGTGTTGGTAGTCTTAATAAATAAGATGATGTAACAGTTAACTCTCTAAGGTCCCTCTAAAGTCCTGTTACATGATTTTATGTTCAAAATGAAAACTAATCATTGAGCAGTGTTCTATAAAATTAAGCAAAAAGATAAATTTTGCCTTCAAGTACTTTGTAATTTAAATGATAATAGTACACCTCTAGCCAAAGTCAACTCATACATATTCTGAGGCCCTTGGCAGACTTCTTACCTAACTTCTTAACCTGCCTTGTCCTGCGTCTGAGTCATGGCAGTCTTTGAGAAAACTGCTGGTCACCGGCATTTTATGACTTGGTTCCAGTCTTTCCACTACATGAATTTGAGGTAACTTAATCTTTTTTTGAAAAGATTCAATGTGCTAGCTAATGTCCGTATGCTAGCTAATGTTGTTGACCTTTTGCATGAAGATTTGAGACTGAAGAATATTTGTGCTAATGGTTCTATGAATTTAAGACCATTATAGTATGGGGGTTTTTTTCTACTTAGTGTAACTATCTACACATTTTACAACAAAAATAATTTTTTGGAATATGGGCCCCCATTTCCCCAGTTGGGTGTCTTATATCTCTAGAATTGTGTAGCGTCAGACCTGTCTAAAACAGAACTAAAAAAGGAGTAAACTCAAACCCTGAAAGGTTTAAAATTAGGACTTGTGGGTACTATGGGTTCACTGGAAAAAGATCAGTTACTTTTGGATGTCTTGGTTGTGAGTGTGAAGCAGCAATGCATCTTACAGACAGGAAAATAGGATAATGAAACTAGTAACTAGCCCACATCTCATCATCACCAGTACCAAACAATTTTAGCCCAGGATCTTCAAGTCAGTCCTCAGTAAGGGGTTCATCACCTTGTTTGGCCCATAGCCTTAGCTTGAAAGAAGAGTGGGGAAGTGTGGGATGACCAACACTTTGGTCAGCGGATGGTGACAGTGGTCTCTCCAAATCTTTCTCTATATTATCTTTCCTTAATGAAAAGCAAATTCAACATTATGCCAGAACTGATAGAGCAAAACCATGCTTCTCAATTTTCACACTGGATTTTACATCAGTATTACATAATTATCTCAATGGGGATTGAGGGGAGAGGGGTGTATCAAATGGTTTCTTCCAGCCTACCTTCATCACTGGTATAATGATTCTGTCCAACATCTGTAATGAAAAGTGACAGAACATTGAATTGTCATGTCCACCAGGGCAGGGTTTAGGCCTATTTGTCATTTATCTCCCCCACACCACTACCTAATACAGGACAGCTGTCACCGATATACATTAAAACATTGTTTGGATGAACATTGATTTACTTTCTGGAGATCTATTTTAATGAGTCAACCATAATAGCTTGCCAGCCCAATATAAGGACAAATGCAAATTTACCATTCTTCAAAGATGACAGAAAATGCCTTAAGACAACACGTTCCAGGGCAGTAAATGACATTTTACCTACACTAACTTTTGTAATGTTTCTAAATAAAATGTTATTTTAAAGTAATATTTTACTCCTCAACTCCACCACATATCTAAGTTGCAACATTTTAGTAGGTTTGGAAATAAGGTAACTGTATTTAATGGCAGTTTTTTAATGGCATTAAACAGATTCAGAATTTGTACAGCTTGGTATATACAAGATCAAGTAATTACTGGCCACATCTTTTCTTAAGTTTGTGGTTTTTCTGTTGATTTGTGAAAAAGATGTGGTTTTAGTGAGATGGTATCTTATGTCTAGTGGAAATATTTCTTCTCACACTGTGTAGGGCTGTTCAACAAAAATCAAACTTTTCATATATCAGTGTTATTATGTTAGCAGTGTATTTTATAATGTGACTTGATAGTAATATCTGTACCCATAGACATCGATCACATAGAATTGCATACATTTGTAAATGATGAATAGTTCCCTAAAGGTAGGATAAGACTGAAGAAATACAGCTCATCATCACTTATTATTTATCAAGCATCCTCCTGTGAATCACATTTATATTCTGTAGGGGGCACTCTTTGCTCTACAAGTTCTAAAGCAAGAAGTTCAATATAGGTAAGGCAAAAAAAAAAAAACACATGATTAGTTTTCCTCTGAAAGACAAAGTGGGGGCCTTCTAAATTAAAACTCATGTGTATCAATAGATATCTCATGTTGAGCTAAAGCAGAATAAAAACTGATCCTTACCAAGTGTCTTAAATTGAGTGCTTCCTAAGTGCCCCTCACTGGGCTGTGTGTTGTCCATAGGACCCTGAATCCTCCCAGTCTGCGTGGATTAAGTATTTATCCTCCTGTTAGATATGAGGTGACTGAGAAAAAAGATTTCCTAAGAAAGAGACTCCATTATTTCTGTTTTTATTTTTCAACACTGAACTAGATGTAACATGAAGAGTGAGAGTATAGCCTTATATATGAACCATTACAAAACAAAATTACTTTATCCTATATATTTAGGTTGCCATAATATGTGAGAGAAAATTCCCTCATCTGCCTTCTTACCACTGTAGTGTTTTAATATTAAGGCATTATGGATTTGGGAAAGCCAGCATGAAGCCTGGAAAATGGATTTGGGGAAGAAGAAGCTGCATAATGATACATTGCCATCCTCCAGCCTTCTGTGGTTATTTCAGTTTTAAACACCAGAGACTTCCCAGCACCTCGTCCACAGTGCTCTGCTAACAAAATCAGACCACCTGCTGCTAAAGCTGCCGACTTCCTCAAAGCAGTTGCACATTTTAGTGTCCCTCAGGTTCCTGGGGTCTGTAATGTTAGATCGTTTAAAGAGTACAGTAAGAAAAGTGACTCCGTAAAAATGGCCCCTTCTCATTCCCGTATCTGTTTATTTCACTAGCAAAAGCAAGTTTTACAACAGTTTGCAGAACCACTGGAGTTTTAGGTCAGTTAGCTTTCTTGCCTTAATGTAGCTAATTCCCTATGACAAAAAAGTATGTCTAATAAGAAGTGCCAGTTAACATCCCTAGACGTTAATAAATATGTATCAAGGATTACTACAAATGTCAACATATCTAAATATTTTTCCTTCAATTTTTGCCTAAATGTCTGTGTAATTACAGATTCATTTTGCAGAGGATCCTTTTTTTGTATATGATGAACAGTATTCCATTTCAGAGTCTCAAAAATATTTGGCAAAATACAGAACTAACATGGCTTAGAGAGACTTAACTAAAACTTTTTAGTGAGGAAAATACAAGATAGAAAATTTTCAACTGAGTCTGTTCCAGTGAATAAAACAAAATTGCATAAACATTTGCTGCAAAGCATGTGGATTATTTATTTGCTCCTCATACATATGTTCTTTGACAGCAAAGTAAAATTTTATAAATCAACCAATGAAGAAATGGCATGATTGAGAAGATTGATAATGTTTATAAGTGCATTTCAGAATTATTACTCAAATTCATTTATTCGAAAAATATTTGAACTCCCACTGATGTACTATTCTGTGTGCAGTGGAAAGAGACAGATGTATTATTTCTTGCAGTGTGCTTTTGGAAATTAATAATTATGTGGATTTGTATCTGTGGAGAAACCTATTCTAAAAATTTATTGAAAAATAAATATCTTCCCTTGTCATTTTTCCTAGTATAATTATTTTCTGAAGAGTTTATTTTAAAATGAAATTAAGGAACACATTTCATACTATATTAGAATGGTAATGGAATTTTTCTAATTAACAAATCTAGATGAAATTTCTTCTTTGCATAATTCTTAGGGATTCTTTACCATAGCTAAAAAACATTTTGCATCAGAATATGTGCTTAGAGTATACATAATAAGTCAACCGAGTCCGAGTTTTTAAAAGCTAATAACACTATGATTTTCTAATTTTTATTAATCATGCTGTGCAGGTTCTATATCTCCATTTGACTTAAAAATAAGTGGGGGGTGGGAAAATCTTTTGACTGAAGTATTGGGAACAAAACTCCTATTTAGCTATTTAGTGTCCGTCTAAATACTTGAAATCTCTTTTGCTATTTGGAAAAATGGGGTCAAAAGAATTGCTAGAATACAGATTTCCCAAGCAATCTTTTGTGTAAGTCCAACCTCTTTTGGGTGGCTGTGTGGGCACACTGGGGTCTCAGCCAAGTTGATAATTCACTTCACACATTTGCACCTGCTCTGCAGCCTCACCGAGAGGGCACAACTTCTCAAGAATGTCTTTAAGAAGAACCACGTGAATTTGTACCGGTCTGAATCATTGCAACAAAACCTGCTCCGTAAGTATTTGGATTCTTATTTTTCAAACCATTACTTCATCGTACCATTTATCAAAGCAGTATTTTGACCTCAGAGGTATTTAACTATTTAAAATGAACACCTAAATAACAAATGGCCAGAGAATCCTTTGACCCCAGCCGTCTAACCTTTAGCAGAAGAGATGGAGCATTTTAAAATCTTAGTTTCACTTTGAAGAGAGACAATAAGGTTTCCACATGCCTCTTGCTTCCTTAAATCTTAGAAAGAACAAGTAAAGTATATCTTAACTCTTAACAGCTGCTTTTGTATTGCTACCTTTTCTACTTGAATAACTTGGCAAAAGCTTTTTCAGCTTTCCTACAGCACCATGAAACATTTTTCCTTGTGAAAATATTTATGAACATATAGAGTTGTAAGAAATTTTAGGTATCATCCCTTAACATTTCAAGGATCTAAAAAAGGAATAAAGTATGTAAAGCCCTATAGTAAATGTATTTGTGTTAGTAATATATCTTTTGTTTCATGTTATTTCCACATATGATTTATTTTGATTTATTTATATATAATCATGTTTAATGCTTTTGTTCTTTTAACTTCAAGTGGCCTGCTCTAAATATGTGATTCAGAGACTAGAGGAAACTGTGAATACTACTCCTCTTGGGGATCGTTTCTTATCTCCATGTCCCCTCCAACCATGTTGAGGCATCAGTGGGTTTATCTGTAGATGCCAAGAGTAAGGGAAAATGTCATGTGAGGGAAGGAGACCACTGTTCCACCACTTGCCTTCTTATGTGCTTCACTCCTTCTTCTCCCTATTATTTCTCCTTCCCTCATGTGGAAATGCATGTGTCCGTTTGACTAGACCCAGTTACTTCCTCAGGTAGGAGGGAAGCAAAAATTAAATGGGCTGGACTTGAGATACTGAAATGAGAATGGAGGGGGCTGGAGGGTACCTGCTTAGTTTCCCAGGAAGCAGAATTCATAGCATAATTCTAAAGAATTGCTTGACCACCTAAGGTCACTCCACGCCCCACTTTGCAGTTGAGCTCGTATCTTTTCCAGACATTAAAAATAAATGTGTTAATGCCTCTGAGAGTGGGAAGAAAGCATTGTTCCCCAAATAAGAAAATGAATATTCAAAATGCAGAATAACAGGGATTTCCAGCAGCTTCATGATGATAATTTCTATTTTATCATTAACTTACAGATGGGTATGCTTTCTCTCAAGATGAAAACGGAATTGTTTCACAGTCTGAAGTGATTAGAGCATACGATACCACAAAACAGAGACCGGAAGAATGGTGATGGGGAATGGCTGAGAAAGAAGGCTCTGTTGTATCTCTAAGACCAGCTTCCAGGTCTTCATGGGCATCTGCTGACCAACTCCAGCGTGGTTCTCGTAGAGAAAGGTGGATCTGAGCTCATCTCATGGATTGACATTCAGATTCATATAAATTTATAGACATAAGCACTGTGCAACTCTACTGTAACACCATCCCTTTCCGATTTTTAAAAATATTTGCTAAGTCTTTGTGAACGGAAGGTGGAATGACCTTGTACCTGGCCAGAGTGCTTTCTTAAACTGAGGCTAGGCCAGTGTTCTTATGCCTCTACTTTAGTAACCGACTATCAGTTTATTGGACATCCCCTAAGGCAACCAACCATTTACAAACTCTAAAATGGTATTAAGTTAAAGGGACTCTTGATATTCACAATTCAGATTTCAGGATATGCTGAATAAAACCAGCATTTGTAAGGAACTGACTCACCTTACTGAGCAAAATTTCTGAACAAGGCTATTAATAAGTGTCGTGTCAAAAATTGTCTTGATAAATGTTTGCCAAAGAAGTTCAATAAGTGTATTTCTCATTTGGTAGTCATCTGCCCGGAAATTTAGAAGAAAGCTTACTTCCAGTTCTCCTGTGAGATCTGCATGCTTGACTTTTTAAATGTAAGAGTGATTTGCAAAAATGAGTATTTCAAGGCACTTGCTACTAAAATCTGTGATGTTGCACCTTTGGCCTTACAAATGCTTCTTTCTTGTTCGTCTTGTTAATTTGTTAAAGTTAGAGGGCACACGTGTTAATGTGATTCTGTTGTTTTATTACAATACTGATTTTTAAAAGTGTATTTTGTGTCTCTTAGTCATCATTCCTGATAAGGTTTCATCATCATTGAGATTTTTCTAAAACTCTGGCTTCTGCTCTAGGTCGATTTATGTCATTTTGTCTTCAAGTTTCCTCTTAAGAAAAATACGCTCACATATTTATTTGTGGTTTCCAAATCTTCTGTCAAGTGTTTGAAATCACATATTGGATAAACGCATGGGCTTTTGTAATGTTCATAGGCTCAGAATTTGTAATGTGTCTCAGTTCTCCCTATTTGTTCCCACTAAAGATGCCTGCTTTCTTAGGTAGCATACCCAGTGTTATAGTGACTGCCCCTCTACATAAGACTGAGAATTGTTTCACAATACATTTGTCAAGGAGTTCCCAAAATTAGTCACATGCTGCTAATTGGGACAAATAAGTTATACATCTCCTCATTTTAAAAACTCACCTATTTTACTCAAGGTTATAACTTTACAAAGAGCATTTTTCATTATTTAACATTATTTTAAAATATGTTTTAAAATGTATGTTGGGTTTAATTATTTTCTGCATTTCCAAGACATCTCCTGAAAATGCCTGTTTTGCTACCAACAATACATGATGAGGGGACTGTTTAAAAAACCACAACCAGTTTTCTACACAATTTTTTAAATATTCATTTCATTTTAAAAGGGGGGGGAGGGGTTAGTTTTCAGATACATTTCAAAATTGAAGTAAACATTTTGCCTTTTATTCAAAAGCCTATTTGCCTTTAAGTGGATTTACCAGCAAAATAGGCAGAACTTCCTTTGGGGGAAAAAAGAAAAAAAAGAGAAAGGCACCTAGAGTTGAGAAGAGGGGTGATTTTCTGAATCACCCTTTGAGTTTAATAATGTCACATCCTTTTTTCCTTAATCTAGATTTAAAATTAGGATACACATCATTTCCTTCACTGTATCTTCAGCTATTTCATTACCAGTATGCATCCAGTATTTTCTACAGATTATTACACATACATAATTCTAATTTAAAGGGAGCAAGGAGTTTACATACTTCATTTCCCAGACTCATCCCATTTGATGTTCAGAATAAGAGAATTGTGAAAACATCTAGCAAGACCACAGGTGTAAGACCCTAAGGTCATCTTCAAAATTCCAAAGTCACAGACTTTGTCTACTGAGTGGCTATTCAGAGCAGCTTTTCCTGGGCCTCCCAGTCATGATAGTTAAGGTCAAGCCACAAACTCAAAAACACAGGAATGCGGTACATCCATCCCTCCAGAAAAACATTTCATTGCAGTTAGAGAAGAGCTGCTTCCATTTGCCCTCACCTCATCAATGGCAGCCTTCTGAAAATTTTTAATATAAAAACGTTGTATATATAATAGAACTGAATTTTCATGAAAACGAAAGTATTATTTTTCTCTTGAAACATGGGTTTCTTCAAGACTAATTCATGGTTAATAATTGAATGTATAAGATCTTGATATGAAATGTGACAAATTTATGCCTTTTTTTCCCATAGTCCTATTTTTGAATTATCAACATTAAGTCTTCTCTGCTTCTTATTAAGGGGATAAGGGTATAATCTCCTTGGTAAAACTTAAAATATAGCATTGTAATTGCAGTGACTTTATAGAGTTAAATTACAGCAAACCTGATTTTTTTAACCTTCCTAATAAGAGTAAAAGTAACACAGTTTTACCAGGATTAAAATAAATAGTTGAAGTGACTTTTAATATGTATTTTCTGAAATAAAGGACACATACTCTTCAATTAAAAAGTCCCTTGTAGGGACTCTGGCAAATGCTAACACGGTTGCTTTACAATGTTTACAATTCAGAAGATATTACTTAGTGTAGAAGCTCCTCATTCATTTAGCATTGAAAAGTTAGGAGTTGCTTCTTTAATATTGAATGGTACACAGTGGTATTGAGCATGGACTTTCTAAATGTTTTATAAATAAAAATATATTGGTGTCTCACACCCAAAAATATGTTGTATGGAAGAAATTGTGAGCAGGAAAATGGTGTTTCTCAGGAAGTAAATTTGAAATGATATTTGTGCATCCTGCCCTCCCACCCCTACTCTGCATCCTAATGTGAGACTGCCTCAGCAATGTTGCTAATTTAATGGAAAACTTTTTCTAATCAAGTCAGGTGTACATGTATCCTGCTAAATAATGTTAGCTATTTACATGAATTGTATGGTCGTTAAATGGTATCAGTGTTTCCTAGTAATTTCCAGGGGAAAATTAATTAGAGAAATCAATATGCGTTTATTTTAATCATTACATTTTACATTTTAATTTTGCAATTAAGCATTCTTATATCCAAAATGAAAGTTACATGATAATTTGTTCTGCATTGTGTGCACTGAACAACACTTAAAAACTGTATTTAAAATGTTCTTTAGAGAAATGAATGCTAGTCAGAAAGTGCTAGATTGTACATTCAGTTTTTTTAATTATTTATAACAATGTCATAATTATTACAAAACTAAATAATAATTCGTGTTTTTTTGTGTGTGGTTGCCCTTTGAGAGTTCCTGGTTTTAAAACCTATTTCATCAAATAAATCTACAGTCTCATAGATAATGTCTACAAAATTTATCAAGAAAATATCTCCCCTGTTCACATCACATGGACCAGTAATTTGTAAATTACTTAATCTAACACCATGCAGTTCGGTGCCTAATAAATGCTTTCTAATGATGAACATTTCCATAATGCCTCTTAAAGATACCATAGTCTGATTTTTCTCACATTAAAATAATTGTCATTTGTGAAACTTAGTTGTACTTTGCTGCATTTTAATTAACCTTCAACAGCTATTTAAATAGAATGTAAGTTAAATTTTGGAGGAAAGGAAATGAATGTTTTCCATTTTTCATCTTGATTTATTTTCTGTATGAGAGCAGCTGTGTTTTTGATGGGTTTATGGTTTGCATGAATTAATATTTAAAAGTGATCTAGGCCAATGCATGACTATTGCTGTAAATCTTGATGTTTATTTCTGCCTTATAAAATTCTGTCATGGCCTACCTGGAATTTAATACTCACTGGACAAATTAATTAGTCCTCTGAACAACTTTTTTTTTTTTCATAAGTAAATTATTTTACAAATGAATTTGAACAAATTTAATTGAATCTTTTGTTTAGCTTGCCTCAAAGAACTTTCTGTAAAAAAGCTCACAAAATTTCTTGGCAAATAAATCTCCCTTAAATAGGGAAAAAAAAAAAAAAAAGCTAGATTCATATTTGCTTGAGTTAACAGCAACTTTCCATAAGTTAATCTGCTCTCACAAAGATGTGAGCAGAATATTAAAATATTCATATTTTTAATGTTTTAGAATAGGAGCCATAAATGCAGAAAATACTGTTTGTTCAACTACTTCAAGGCTTCATTTCTTACATTTTCAAATTTATTAGGTTTAAAAAAAAAAAAAGAAGCCAGCCTCAGAAAGGAGCTACTGTAGAAAACTACAGTTTGCATTAAAGATAAAGTAGAATTTTCAGCTCCATGAAAAACCATTCCTGCTGAAACTGCTGTAGAAATTGTGAAGCTGCATGAACGGAGAGTTTTGAATCTGTGATTATAGTAGTTTTCTCAGGTTTGTTTATTTCGATGTTCAATGCACTGTGTTTTATAAATAGTTATTAAAGTTGAGTAGCATTCAGTTCTCTGCAGTGTTACGTGTCATTGGCCTTTTGTGAATGTGCATGTTTTAAACTGCAAATTTTAAACATTTTGTTCTCTAATTGTTATTAAAAATGAAATAAATGTTATCATTACATAAAGAAAATTGTTGAAGTTTTAATTGCTAGTTTTAGAAACTGTATTGCTTTATAAAACATTCATAACCTACTTTGACTACAGGCTGAGAAGGTGTATCCATTTAATAGCTCCTTACCCTATTTTGTTTACAACTCTAGTGATAGACAAAATGTCCCCTCATTTTAATCCAACTTAATGAACATGACATAGTGTATGTTAACTCTAATTCAGAGAGAGGAGTAGTTTTGATAATTAAGGATCAAAAAAAGCTTAATGAAAGGACTATTTTGATTCTTCTGTCAGAAAAGCCTCTGCAATTGACCCCATTACATAGAAAATCATCTAGCAAATAGACAGCTAATTCATGCTTCATCCTTATTCTTTCACATAGGATGAATTTCTGAAGTTTTTAAACCTACCAAATTTTAAGTTCATGAGAAAGTGGCCAAGTTTAGCCAATAACATTAGAAGGAGCTCAACGTAAAATAAAATCGAGCATTAAAGACAAAATCAAGGAGCTGTCAGAAATTGGTACAGTAGCTTTATGAAAAGTGTCCTTTGGTTAAAAAAAAAAAAAAAAAAAAAAATGGCTGAAACTGCAAGAGTAGGATTAGTTCTCACAGAGGCGCTGGAGAAACAACATGGGCCCCTGGCTTTATTAGAGTGAGGCCGGATGTGCTTAGCTGTCTGGGGTCCCCTGGCCTCTCCCACAGTCTTTCCAGGGACACAGATTCAGTGTGGGTGCCCATACAAAACCACAGTGAAGGAATTTACAGTAAAGTTACCTCTGAATTATATCTGAAGTAATTTGCACATTCAATTCCATTCCCCTTAAAATAAGCACTATTTATACTGACCCTGTAGTTTTAAGATGCCCTCTAATGAGGAAATAGCAAACTAGAAATACATTGCTCTTAAATTCAATACGTCATCCCCATTTAAGTTTGTTTTTATATGCTTAGGGCATCTCTAACCTAAAGCTCCTATTTCAGTAACACAGGGCTACCTCATTTTAATGAGGAAAAGCCTTCCTAACCTGGACAATTTCACAAGAAGGCTAATAAAAATTGTTGGGAAATATGAAATTTTCTTACCAGTTTTTATTACTTTCAAGTACAAACTAAGTAACTAGCAATTCAAATAAAAATTCCCTGTCAGAATAATCTCATTAATAACAATATTTAATTGCAATTTTAAAATAGCCATGTACATATAAAAATATGTTGACAGTTTCTTTGAGTTTAACATGTACATGAATCCTTATTTTTCCTGAAGATATTCTAAATAAACATTTTAGATTGTGCAGAGGTAAACTGATCCCAGCCCAGTGAATATACCAAATTTCTAAATGTGACTGTATATATCTTCAGGAAGCTTTTTGCTTATCTCACTTTAGAAAATTTCCTACGCTTGTTGAGTGGGACAATGTCTACAAATAAAGCCACAGGATGACTTTATTACACTGGGATTGGATAATATTATCATGTATATAGCTTCCAGAATGAAATTCAAAGACATACTATATGTCAATAAGTGCATGGGGCATGATATGATTCAGTGCCACTGTATGCCCTATCACAATAAGGTACACATCGCCCTAATTTTAAGTAGTCTGTGCCAGTTAACTTGATTGGGGCATTCTGCTGAGGAGAAGGTTGCAAACAACAGCTCTTATATTCCTTGGCATTATTCTGCTTAATGGATATAAACCACTCCTCAGAAGGATGGCAAATAAAAATGTAGCCACTAGAGAAACTAACTGGACGGATTTCAGTGTGAACAGTTCTGCCCCCTAGAGGGCATTATTGAGTTGTGCAGAAGCAACTTTGGTATTAGAATGAATGTCTGGGGATGCCAGGGACTGGTTGTTACTGAATTCATTGGAAGGGACTTGGTTATAACAGAGATCCTGGAGTGCATGGGACAGTCTATGCAACAGACTTCAGGTTCAACTTGCGTGACTTTGGACATCCCACCATTCAATTCCATTTTACCTATAAACCATTTTTTTGCACTACCTTAGCATACACTGAATTTTCCAGATATGTAACTACTGTGTAAATAAAAGGAAGTTAAGCTTTGCTTTGGAAAATCACATTCAAAGCAGCAGCGCAACTATGGGGTTTGAGTTGCCAGTCTACCAAACCTGCATCAGGCTGCATTTGACTCGCGTCATAGTTGAGACTGCATAAGGTGTTAGCATCTGAGTCCTTTGTTAAGTCTGCCCTAGCCATGACACTTTGAAATAAATTACTTTCCTTTTCTTTCTTTCCCTTTACTGTTAGGGGATTGTGTTGATTTTTAAAATTACATGTGTAATGAGTTACCTATGAATTTCATTTTCAGACAATAAATGGATACCACAAAATACTTGCTCTAAAGGAGAGGTCCAGCAGGATTGAGAATCACTGTCTTTCTTAAAGGGAGGGATTGGGCTAATGTTCCAGAATCTCCAGTGGATTTTGTGCACAGAGGCAACAAAACCTCAAAGCAGGTGTTCCACTGATAGTTGAGCCTGTTTGGAGATACCAACTCCATACTGACTAGCTGTGGGAACTTGAGTAAGTTACTTCACTTCTCTGTGCCTCAGTTTCCAAATCAGTAAAACAGAAATTATAATTCCTCCCTGTTAGGTTATCTGAAGGATAAAATGAGTTAATATATATAAATACTTAGAACAACAGTTGGCTCATAATAAGAGCTCAAAATTTGTGAGCTTAGAAATATAAAAGAAGCAGTATATAGCAAACATGAGTAAAAGCAGTCTAATGATGTAGTAGTGTCCTCTAAAGCATGCTTGCAAATGTTTAACCTTCTATAAACATTCCCTTCCTTCCACCTTCCCTCCCTCCCTTGCTTCCTTCCTCTCATATTTTAAATAATTTGGGCCACTTTTAGATACAGGAGAGAGCTGGAGACCAGAGGTCAGAAGCCCCTCTGCCATCACCCATTACTGTGCAAAGGTACAGTATCTTTGAAGTTGTTTCCTCGACTGGAAAACAAAGGGGCAGGGCCAAAGGGCTCGATTAGGTCAGAATTCTATCTCTAACTAGCTGTATTTGAAAAGAACTATTAAGAGTGACTATGATAGTATGGATTCATATTTAATCTGGGCTCCCAAACAGTACATCCAGGTACTAGGAGGTAACCAAATGGAGGTGGGCCAGCTGCGAGAGCAGGCAAGAGGGTGGCAAATGGCAGGTGTCCTGTCCAAAGAGGGCTAGCTTGACCCTGCTGCAGGGCAGGCTCCGTGGTCCCACTCTTCAGACTATGTGTCTAGAAACCAGAAATCCAGAGTCTTGGGAGAAATGTCCTGATTTTTAAATCTGGGCAGGCCAAAAATCACATCTCATGGTTGTATCTCATCTACAGACTGAGACCTCTATAAAATTCACTTCCTTGGCTGCTTCCACAAGCCCTGATGCAGAAAACAGCTTTTTAATGTAATTCCAAAGCAAGATAGGATATATGTATGTGTTAAATAAAGGCATTTCCTTTTATTGAATACCAAGGAGTATCATTAGGGAGATAGTATGAAGTGCTTTGATTTAAAATTTCAAATAGATTTCATGAAAACATAAAGTATTTTATTTATTCTAACCCAGCAGGATATATGCCCGAATATGTAGTCATCAGACATGAATTCAGTGACACTTGAGATATGTAATATTAGATGGTTAGAGCCAATAGCTGGACTTTGAACACCACAGTTATTAACATAAAAATTACAGTATGACTACTAAATAATTAGTATCATCAATGTGGTAAATACATTAAATTACAAATCTTTACATTTGTACATAACTCATTTTACAAATAAATGTTTTAAGACCCAGCTGTCCAACTTTCATTTAAACACTAAATGCTGCTGAACAAAAAGTCTGAAATAAATACTCCCTCAGGTGGGTGATGGAGATGCTTTAACAGAGACTCTGCATTACAATGAATATCTGAGTAAATAGTTAAAATTTTAAACTTCTCTTGTGGTTATTCAGCCCTTGTTTTCTGGACAGACTCATATCTTAAGCAAAATTTAATTATTAATGTTAAAAGTAACAGTTCTCATCATGCTACTATTATTCATGGTTAGGTGATTATTCACTGTCCCCTCAGTTTACTTAGTAGTTAATTTTTTTTAAGTGAACATTTGATTATTAGAGTCAGGTATTTTTCTTTGCTTACTTACATACACATTTATTGAATTACAACTCAAACAACTTATATTGAAAAAGGAAATTTTCTAAGCCCCTTTCTAAACAGTATAGCTTAGTAGTCCAATAAAACATTTTCAGCGGATTTGCTACTTTAAAGTTGAACTGTTGCATACTTTCAGTAAAAGTAGCATAAATAGAAATATAATGACCACCATATTTTCAAAGCCCAAAAGCAGTTACCTAATACGGCTATGAGGTGATTGGAACCAGGAACCTTAAGACTAGAAGGTGCACTTTCCTCCATGACATTGCTCTATTCCAAGGGAAATTTCCTCAGAAACGCACGTGGCAATGGCAGCAGCACTCCACCTCTCCACCATTTTACTATGGGGTGGATTCGTGGCCATGGCCTGTCAACTGGAACTGAAGTCTGGGCAGCTCTTCCCGGGCAGTGGGGGCTCCTGCTGGAGGGGGTAAGCAAAGTATTGGGGTGACACCAGAAAACCGGATGGCTGGGTCAGGTGAATTGGGTGGCCCGTGGTATAAGGTGGGGGCGGTGAGGGCACAAGGCAGCCAGGCTCAGCCCTGGCAAAGGAGAACCGGCGGATGGAGCCCCCTGTGGAACTGGAGCTTGTGGCCGTGCTGGACTGCCTTGAAGGTGCCCTGAGGCTTGTGGAGGTCAAGATCATGGGCAGGGTCTCTGTCTGATAGCTGCGGAGTGAGAAGCGGATTGGCTGCTGCGAGGGCTCCTTGGGTCTCAAGCAGGTACAGCAATAAATCGCCACCAAAGAGCCCAGGATGATGAACGCGATGAAGATGGAGCCGACGATCAGGAAGGGGACATAGACAGGTTCTAAAAGGCAAAAACAGACATACACAGATACTCGACAAGGGTCTCCCAGACTGTGGGCTCTGCTGGGGCAACTCAGGGGTGGGAGTGGGAGGCTCAGCGTTACTGCTGTTGTCAGCTCAGTTTTCAGAGCTTGTTACTGGTAACCTCTGAAGTGCAAACTGTGATGACGGAATATGCTGGCTACTCCTAGTGGGGAGGAAGCAAACTGATACTGTAGCCTCTGTTAGCAATTAGCATTCATATTGCACATCTGGAAATCAGAAAAGAACAGACCCTATCCTCCTGTTTATGCACTGCAGGGAAAGTGTGAGTTTGGTGGGTTACTAGAGCTCTGGCTTTAAATCTAGGTTTTAGTAGTTTTATCACAGTCAGGAATTTAGAGCTTGACCCTTCTCTTCAGCTGAAAATCCACCTTCCATCCAAGAATCTCCAATCTAAGCAAAGAGGACCAGACCTGTTAAATGAGACCCCCAGGAGAGAGGAACGCTGGAAATAACAGTATAAAGAAATCCATAATGGGCCCCAATTTACTGTCTCTTACTATGTCACAAATTGTCAATTCCTGTCACCTTTTTCCAGAAATGACTTGGAATGCCTACTCCGGCTGCCACACCATGGTCTCTCATTAGCCACCCAAACTCTGGGAAGGTGAGTCTGCACCTCAGATAGAGCAGAATTCAGTTCTTGGTGTTGGCACTCAGACTGTCTATGAGAGCATCCTTCACACTGAGCAGCTGCCTCCTCTGTCTACATGGAAGACATCAAATTCCCACCCCAGAGGCATCCCCTGGACAGTTCTCCAGGTATCTCCCCTGACTGAGAGAGCCACACTGGACTCAGCCTCCAAATTAGAGGTAGTAGAAAGAAAATCTGCACATCTGTGTGCCTGGATCTTCCTTATTCATTGTCAAGTCTTGTGAAGGGCCTATAAGTTGAGCATGATAAGCTTGATTGTCCAGATGTGGAAACAAACCAGAGAGCGTTTTACTTTCCCAAAGTCACTGAGTGACAGGTATCTAACCAACCCCCAGGATCTGTCCTCTCCTAGGTGTAAACTTTTTGCTGTACCACCCACTTTCCCATGTTTAGTAGCACTGATGTAGTAGGCAAGGGTAAAGGAATAACTACCACTCACTGATTCATACACTCATTTGATCCATAACCAAAATCCTTGGAGAGGCCCAGAACAGTTATGTAACTTGCCCAAGGTTACACAGCCAGCAAGTGATAGTGCAAAGGTTCTTCCAGGTTTGCCTGGTCCCAGCCTTAGAAAGTGCAGCAATGGCTTCTATTCCCTGCTGTCCACTCACAGGGCAAGGCGGATACTCAGAGGTTCTGGCTTCAGCTGGGGCAATTATATTTCCACTGCTGGGAGGAACGGGTTGCCCAGAGTGGTTGGGGTGAAGCCCTGGGGAACGGATTGTATTTTCCTAACAGGCTACCGTGATCTGGACCACTGTACTTTCCACTGAGTATTTTTCCTCCAGAAACCACTTCCCAAATCCTCTATATTGGAAAATTTAACCCCCAAAGTTAAATTCCTTGAGAGTCTAATGAAGTACTAAAGGAGAGCAGGCTTCTATTTCCACTGGCTTATCAGTCCCCTCGAGGGGCCTCTCTAGCATCATTCATTCTCTCTCCAGCCACTCCTCTGGCCTTTCTCCGGGGACCTTCACTCGCTGGCTTCAGACCTCCGCTCTGGGGTCCGGGGTGTCACCCGCTCTCAGCTTCGCCGGCTCCTCGGGTTTCCCGGCCATAAAACCACCGCCCCGAGGACTAAAATGTTTGCCTGATGTTCCGATTCAGGTGGAAAACTTTTTTTTAAAGGTGTAAATTTCCTCTGCCTGGGTCGTGATTTATTCGGCTCTGAAGTGAGCGGAAATTTGACCCGTGTTTTCCGACGTGAGAATAGGGGGCGGGGAAGCCCCTGCGACCCGCGTTTCTAAATCTCCACCTCGAGGACCTGGGCATTTCTGAAAGGCATGACAATAGGGGGTGGGCCGGGAGAAAGTAATTCGATGCAGAGAAATGAAAGGAAGCCGGGAGAATGGGACAGGGGCTTAGTAACGCTACCCAAGAGGGATGGAGAGAACGTGGCTGAAGTTCTCCAGCTCCGCGTGGCTGGGAATGAGCGTGCGACAGGAGTTCCCCGTGTCGTTGGCACTTCCCGAAGCTCCTGGGGTGACTTGGACGCGCAATGAAGTGCCCTTATCGCCCCTGAAAATCCTGAGCCCAGACTACTGCTGCCTCCACGGCCTTTCTCCACATTACGGGGGCGCCCAGGCGCCCCAGCTGTCCTCCCCAGGGCTACCCAGTGCCAGCCCCGCGGTCCCCTCTGTGCCTTGCAAACTTTTCCTGGAGCCAGGCCGCAGAGACGGCGTGTGGCGGGAAGCGGGGCTGCAAAGGAACAGGGTCTCCCCGCAGCTGAAACGCGACAGTCCACTCCTCCCTTGCTTCCTCCACTCTGCTGCGTCCACTTTAAGCGCAGAGAGAGAGGCCACGCTCGGTCCCCAGAACGCTAGGTGCGCCCTCCCGACCGCGCAGCCCACACACAGGCAGGCGCACACAGCCCCAGGCGGCCGGCGGGGATCGGCCTCGAGGGCTCCGCACTTACGCGCAGTGATGCCGGGGTGCTCCAGCTCCCCGCGGTCGTTGGTGCAGCCGCCTTGCTCGAGCCTGGCGTCGGCCGCGGCGCAGCAGTAGCGTAGCGCGCAGGAGCCGCAGCAGATGGTGGCGTCCAGCGTGTCGAAGTCCTCCGGGCACTGGAAGCCCTCGTGATAGTTGCCCTGCACGTCCACCCAACCGTGGCAATACTCTCCTGACTCCTGAGCGCCCGCCGGGCCCCAGCGCAGCCAGCCCAGGAGGAAGCAGAGTGCCAGCAGCACCCCCATCGCCGCGGGGCGCCCTGGGCTGCTGGGAGGGGAACGCAGCTGGAGAACGAGGGGCCGAGCCGGGGCTTGGGGGCGCTGCGACTCCGGACGCGCTGCCGTTACGCCTCCCCTGCGGCGAGGCCTCTTCCGCGCGGGTTAGCAAGGGCCTGGGAGGCGGCAACGGCTGTAGAGCGGGTTCCGCAGGCCGAGGGTCAGCATGGTGCACGACGGGGGGGGTGGCGAGGGCGCTCGGGGGAGCTGCGGGAGGCGCCGGCCGAGATTGTTGCTGCGGCTGCGGCTGCTGCTGCCGCCCTTTGCCGGCCTCATAGCTCTCCTGGCGCAAAGGGTGCGCCCAAACCCCTGCCACCTACCTCCCCACCCCTCACAGGAGCCATCGCGCCCAGAAGTGGCAACTCCAGGGCCGCACAGCACCCTGACCTGTGGCTGTCGCCGGGTCCAGAGCGGAGCCCGAAGGGAAAAGATTTGGTTCCCCACGTGCGGGTTCCGGGGAGCAGCGGCCGCTCAGCGCGCGCGTCCGTTAGGGGAGCAGGAGTCGGCCTGGCCACGGCTAAGTACAAATGGCCTCTCCCGCCGCTGACAGCTCTGCCTGGAAGGCGTCCTTTAAAAAGGAAGAGGGAGGGGGAGACGGCGAGGGTTGAGACAGAGTCCGCCCTCCCGGGTCGCACCGCTGGAGCTAATCACCTCGCGAACCACGAGTGCTTTGCGCTTTCTGGGTTGCGCTCCATCCTTCGCCTCTGCCGGGCCACCCCTGCCCACCTCACTCCCCCGGGACTTGAATCTAAACCTGTGGGGATCAGGCCATCCTCCCCCAACTCGCACATAGCGCAGAAAACTCCGCAGAATAAGGAAGAGGTCTCCAGCTTTCTGCGGCTATCTACGCGCGTTGGCAGGCGGTCCGGACCCAGGTTTTCCTTTTTATGAATGCAATGAAAAAACGAGCGTGGTTGCTGAGGTTTACGAATCATCTGCTGCCTGTTGCACAGATCCGAACTTGTTCCTGGGACACCGGCTCTATGGTTCAGGATGGATACCATGATTTTTTTAGGGGTTGCCTTCATTTGCACCGCGCTTGCCACCTACATTTCCTCTTTTTCGGGGAGCAGCGGCACAATTACACAAATACACACTCACTCACACCCTTTCCCCCACCTCTAACCCGCGCGCCTCCGGGTGAAGAGTAAGCGGGTCACCTCCACCAACCGAGGCAGCTCGCAAAACCTCAAAGAGCACGACTTCCCTGTTCATGCCCGCAATGGAAATAAAGGAACAAAATTAATGATAATTGAGCAGATCTGATCCGGCAAAGAAACACATTCATTTAAATGATGTGTCCCCTGAGTGCCATTTTCTGGGGTACTTCTCCTTTGGCTACGTAAGTGCATTATGACACTAGGGTTATGGGAAACCTGGGCTAAATTCAAGAATTTATTTTTACTGCATCCTGAACTTCCTCTCCTAGTTTATTGATATGTGTGAGTATGTTCGGTGTATCTCAACCTAGTTGTCAAACACACTGAATGCCCGTGTCGCTGATTTAGATGTTGGCAAGTTGAGTGAAACAAAAGGAACAAAGCGTGCTGGGCATTAACAATAAGAGCGTGCAATCAGAATCATTTATCACACCGCAGCTTCCCGATGGTCGGTCTGGAGAAGTTTCCCGTTGTTTTTTAAAACTCTGAGTAACAACGGGTTCTTTTCTAAAATCTAAGTTACAGTATATTCCAAGTAAAGATTAACTTCTGATTTCTCATTTTAAATATTGGGATTAGCATTCAGTTATGAGAATGTAAAATAAATGTGCAATATTGTACATGTTTAGAAGGGCTGTGTAAATATTTAACTTTATTGCTGTCCTAAAAATAAATATTTGTTGGGACAATAATAAACTATAAATTAACCGAGTTATGTTTGGGCTTTTATCCACAAACAATGGACAGCTTTTCTTAACTTAAAGAACTTAATTTAAGCTTATGGAGAATTGTTTTGCAGAAATGTCTTGGGTACTGTGTTTTTATTTACCAAATAAAAAAGTTCTTGCTAGACTTAAAGTTGTTTTTTTGTTTGTTTGTTTGTTTTCAGTTGTCTTTAAGAAGTGTGTTCCTTGGATTGTAAATATATCCTGAGCAATTAGGGAGAAAAGTTATTCAGAATAAGGTGATAAAACTACAAAGACATGTTTACTGCTAATAACTTTCCCAGAACCACACCTTTTAATATTATTTTTGTTAAAAGAGGAATTTCATTACATCACAACTGTATAAAGTTCTGCAGCAACAGCAACCTTTGCTAGTCCCCCAAGGGTCAAGTTTCTCTCATTATCCAGCTGTTCTTTGATAGCATTAATATTTTAAGGAGTGATTTGTTAGCCATTACCTCCCATTAATTACATTCTTCATGCCACAGTGGGATTCTTTTCCTTAGGACACCAGCTATAATTAATTCCCTCATTCAAAGCCCCGGTCTATTTGACTTATTTAAAGGGCATTTTACTCAAATCTAGTTGAATGATATTTACCAGTGGAAAATAATCTATCTTTAAAGTTGACCTGACATGTGTGAACATTAAAATAACTGCACCAGGCTTTCATATCTAGGTCCTGATCCAAAGCGGCTTCAAAACCATTACAACAACCAGCTCAGGGGTTTTGCACAGAAAAAAAAGAAAGTGTTTGGTTCCTTGTCATAGAAAACGATCAACTCAAATTTTGATGTGTCAAAAAAATGTTCTGAGACTACTCTTTGACAACAATAAGAGAATATAGACATATTTTTAGGTTTATAAACACCCAACGTTTCTGTTATTATTTTAATAGAAAATGACAATTTAAAAGTACTCATAGACCCCCCTCAAAGACTCTAGGGGGAAGACATGGAGGTGAAAAATAAAATCTACAACCTCTGGGATATAATGTGGAGATTTTAGAAATTCTATATTTTTCCTTATCTCAGTAATACAAATTGATATTTTGGTGAAAAACAAGAGATTATTTCCCCTAGCTTATACTCTCTTGTGGCCCTGCCTCCAGGAAATTCTGTAGGAAATGAGTTAAATGATATGATGTCTGGGATTTGCTTTAATAAACTCCAGCAAAAAAAAAAAAAAAAAGGTAGGGAGAAGTGGCAATGGGATAAATGAAACACAACTCGCAACATGCAAATAGTTATTGTTATAGCGGGGTAAGGAGTGCTTGCAAAATCAATATGCAATTTTCTCTATTTTTATGTATAACCAGAAATTACATAGTAAAAAATTTTTGTTTAACCAGTAGGAATCTTAGCAGCTTGAAACTTAGCTAAGCTGTGTCCAGCTCATTTCTCTTTGTTTTATATTCGCTGACACAGGGAAGCAGAAAGAGATTTGAAGAAAGTAAAAACAGAGAAGTGAAGGAAACAAGCCAAAATGCATGCCTCAGAATGGGGTGGGAACTCAACTCATACTAAGGAACGAGGGAGTAAAGGCCAAAGGAATGCAGAAGTGGTAAGGAAAAAAAAAAAGGACAAGTAACTTTGGCTATTGAAGGCCCCTCCAGCTCATTTGCATTGGACCTAAAAAGTAAAATAGAAAAAAAAAAAGCTCTCAATCTTTCCTCAAGTTCCTTCCCTGGAGTGATTTATCACTTACCTTCTTTTAATTACTTTGCCCTTGACTTAATGGAATTCTCTTCCTTGGATTACTCACTATAAATATCTTATTCCAGGGCCCTGTCAATCTGAGTTACTGGAAAGGTATTTTTTCTTCTCTCAAATTTGCTTTGGCACCTATTCACCACGAGAGATTAGCAAGGTGCCCAGGAGTAGACTGTTCAGCCTGGCAATGGGAATCCCAGGGCGGGCCCCTCCTCCCACCCTATGCTTTAGCCAGCCCAGTCTCTTCATGTATATATGAAAAAGAGGGGATTAGATTTAGATCCCATAACACTGTGTTTCTCAAACTGTAATGTGCATATGAATCACCTGGGGGTCTTGTTAAAATGCAGATTTGTTTCACAGGGTCTGCAGTGGGGGCCGAGATTCTGCATTTCTAACAAGCTCCCAAGTGATGCCTGATGCTGCCCCCAGGGGAAGGATTTAGAAGGCCGAAGGGACATGTCCACCCAAAGGTCACTGCCTCCCTTTCTGTGCCACTCTCTGGGGACCTGGGACCCAAAGCTCCTTAGAGAGGCCAAAACTTGCTTCTAGGGCCTGCTGGGACCTCTTCCTTGTCATAGGAGGCTCTAAGGGGGAGGGAGTTGAAAACTTGTACCTGCAGGCTGGAGTGCCCAAACACTTGCCCCTGCAATGTAGGATGGAGTCCGGGATGGGAAGAAAAGGGGGAGGGGGTAGAGCAGGCTCAAGCTGAAAGTAGCCTTCACTTCTGCTCTTGTCCTTCCTCACAAATGTTAGAGTGGGCCTACTGCCTGGCTAGTAGGGACTCAGCAAATAATCATGGAGTGAACAAATGAATGATTGAAAAACCAACCAAACGCATGTTCTTCCCTTAGTAATTCCATAGCATTTAACACACCACATTGTCATTTTGTGTTATGGTGTCTGCCTTTCCCCTGAGTCTGGCCTCCTCTTTCAGTATTGTATTGTGAGACCTTGAAGAGTGTCTGGCACATAGTGGGTGCTTAGTGGACGTGAGTTGAAGAAATAAATGACCATATACCACGGATGTCTAGTTGAGAACTTGCTGCAACTGAATGAAGACAGTCTTATACTATATAAAGCTGCAGCAAATGAGTGTCTGGGAGCTATGCAGGGGAGAGCATGATGAGTTTCCAGAGCTGGGGTACTGGGTGTAGAGCCAACTCCTGGTGCTTTAGTTATGACTATAGCTCATCAAAGATTGTACAGTGGGTCAGCCCTGCCAAAACAGGGCAGTCACTAGCCCATTCCCCATGGAGACAACTGGCGACGCTTGTCCAAGAGACCAGGGTGATGACACTGAGAAAATCAGTCATCACTCTAGGAAGAACACTATCTGCTTTTGAGTCAGGCAAGACTGGATTTGAGGGCACCGCTTACTGATGACCTTGAGCAAAGTCATTTCTGCTTACTGAACCTCAACTTCCTTATCTCTAAAATGAGGGAGGGGACAGGGGAATAATACCTAGCCTGAAGGACTGTTGTAAGGACTCAAAATAAGACATGTAGAGAGCCTGGCACAGAGTAGGGGCTTCATAACCAGTAGATATTATTATTACCCACTCCAGCTGGTTTGAGTCTATAGTTGAATTACCATGGCAAGTTTCCCGCTAACCAGAGTAGGCCAATGCCCTGATTAATTTGGGTGAATTATTACAGTTTCCCATCAGTCATTCCCTTATGTGTTCAATGTGCCCATTCATAACCACAGGCAACTACATATTGATTATTCATTTTTAGAGTTGTTTACCTGAGACATGCCTTAGAGCTACGAGCAGAAGGGTCAGATGACCGCAGTTTAAGGATAGGCTCTGGTGACAGACTTTATTTCAGCTGGATTTCTACAAGGTGTAGCCCCAAGAACAGGTGGGCATTTAATAAGTATCCGATTAGCCTGTGATTCCATATTATGTCAGTAGAGATGTAATTTATTAACCTGGGCTCCTGGCATCCTTCCAGTGCATGTATAATAGAATGACATTTTTCATGCAGAAATATAAATTAAATTAATTGGCATCCATATTTAATTGAAACTTCCTTGACAGTAGATGGATTCTCCCCCAAAGCCACTCCGTTCCCAGCAAGGGGCATTTCCTTCTGAGTGCTTGCAGACAGAAGAGAGGCTGGCCCCAATTCCTGGAGCTCCCTAAGGAGCCGGCTTTCAGCAGGGTTTAGAGCAGCACAGAAAGTGAACTGACCCTGGAAAAATGGTAAGTTGCTGCTCAGTGGCCATGTGTTCATTAAGTAAGGGAAAGGTTTTTAGAGGAGAAAGAAAACACACAGGGTTCTTGTCTTATTTCTGTGTTCTTACTCCCCTTCTCATGTTTACCAGCCTTAACAAAATGTTTTGAAAGATTTTGTCACCTTTAAAGTTTGTAAATCATAGGGAGTTGAGTGCTGTCAACTCTGCTATATAATTGCTGTCAAAAGTACCCTTTTATTTCATTTTTCTCCTCTTCAAATTGTCTGTATGGTTGACTCTGTTGACAACATAATGGACCAACGAGGCAAAGTGGAGCCTTAGTGACCCGTGGGTCAACTAAGTTTCCTCTGTCTCAGGAATACAGAGTGCACACTTGACCTTGGTTTGCAGATACCTGCTGAGAGTTATTTGAAGGCATCAGCCAGACAACTTGGATGTAACATATCAAACACAAATAGGCAGAGTAGAAAGTGAACTCCATGCTACACACCCCTATAGCAAAGGAGTCAATAGTGTTATCATTTGTAATGATGCTGATTGATACCCAGCTCTCATATACCCTTCATTCCATCTTCAGAGCTGTGCTTTGAGGATTCTGCTTTATCTGCCACACCACCCAATTTTGTTCAGCCATTCATTCTGTACGGTCATCCACTTTATACTTCTTTAATGTGCTCTCTGTACTGTTGTTCCATTTAGCATGTCAAAAACTAAGATTCGTTGTCTTCAGTTTATGTCTCATACTGTCTCTTCCATCTAGAACTTAGCTATTTGGCAATCTCAACTCTCTTGAAGACAGGCGAAAGCCAGAAAATAACCCTCACTGCATACTCATCCTCACCTCAGTCTTCCTAAAAAGGTATAAAAAGTCACAAAGTCCAGTATTAAAGTTAGTTTTATTGATAAGTGTTTTAGTTTGCCAAAGGGCTGCCAATGCAAAGTAACAGAAATGTGTTGGCTTTTAAAATGGGGATTTATTTGGGGGTAAAGCTTACAGTTCTGAGGCTGCAAAATGTCCAAATCACAAAGTCCCATCAGAGATGCTTTCTCACGCAAGCCATCTACTGTTGATCCTGTTATCTGGCCACATGGTGAAGCAAGATAGTCACCGATCTCGGCCAAGTTCCCTGCCTTCCCCTCCAGAATCTACTGTCTCCCAGAGCTCAGCTGTGGGCAACCGGACATGGGGCTTGTCTCTTTCTGGGCCTCCTCTACCAGTCTCAGCTACTCCACTTTCTTCCCAAGTTCAGCTGTGAGTTGTCAAGCATATGGCTCAGCTCTCCCTGGTTCCTTGAGCCTCTCCAGGCTTCTGTTTTCCTGCAGTACTCTCTCTAATATGGCAGGATCAATACAATATGGTGGCTTCCTTTGCCTCTGCATATGTGTCTCTCTCTGTGCCTCCATTTATATCAGACCCAGCAAGAAGGTGGAAACTCAACCTGAGTCACACCTCTCTGACAGTCCAATTGAAAGGGTTTCACACCCACAGGAATGGATTAGTTCAAAAACAATATTTTTCTGGGATTCACAAAATTCAAACTGTCACAACAAGCAAGTGATTTATTATGTAACCCAGGGCTTATCTTTCTATCTATCTATGATCTTTGACCTTTTTTATCTTGGCCTGAGCAGAATTTCTCCCCCTTATTCTAGTAATAGTGCCTTATGTTTCCTTGGGGAACTCCCCTCCGTGCCACCCCATCCCCTAATTCCTGTGCCTAGTAGAACTGTCAATCATTGCCCTCCTCTTCTGAGTGAGGCTTGGGCCTGAGATTTTACTAAACCAATCAGAGTTCCTTGTTTCTCTGGACTTCGGGATTGGTTTAGCTGTATGTATATGACTCATGGCCAATCAGACTCTTCCAAGAGATTTGATGTTGGACTGTATGTGCTCAAGCATGTGTGGGTGCACCCAAGAGAGAGTGCCCTTTTCTTCCTTTTAGATCATGAACTTTAAGATGTTTGAGGCCTTCTCAGACACCATCCCTGCCTTGTAGAGCAGGCCTACTTGAGAATAAGGACAACTCACAGAGACAAAAAGAAGGAGCAAAAGGGAGAGACCTAAGACAGTTGAGTCCCTGGATCCAACTGGGCTTGAAGCTAGCACTATCTGGTCTTCCCTGTTACACGAGACAACACATTCCCTCTGGCATAAGCCGATTTCAGTTGGAACTTGATCACATATAACTGAAGGTGTTTTAACTGCTTAAGTAAATGTGATGGAGACAACTTTAATAAATGACTGCTGCCAGCACTTGGGGATACTTACTGTCAAAACAGAATGATATGAAGGGACAGCATCTGGAGCTGCGTCATGAAGGGACAAATGTTTTATTCACCTCATTAGGTCCTTAGGGCAGTGTATTTCAAGTTGTAGGTCACAACACATTGTGTAGGTCATGAAATCAATTTAGTGGGACATATGAGTGGCAGTTTTTAAAAGATTTTATTCTTTAAAAAAAAAAAGAATAGAACAGAAAATAGTGCACTACACATAGTAAAGGTAAGTTTGATGACATTTTACATCAGGTATACATGTAAGAATATATGTTCTGGGTAGTGATATAAAATGTCATTTATAGTGATATTCATGATCCTAACACTTGAAAGTCACTGCTTTTTTCTAAGCACTGCATCACAACACTGAGTAGTGTAGAAGTGTCAAAAATGTCACACATTACTATTCATAGGTTCTTTAGTTCTTACCTTTCTAGGTACATGTATGTGGGAGGACATATGGAATTAAAGTTGTTAATTAAAGGTGTGTCAGACCTTCTCATTTAAGACTGCTTCCTTTGAGGTGTTTATTCAGTTAGTTCAAAGTTAATCTCTTTATCAAGAGTATTTCTTCTCCTGACCCCCTTCCCACTCCCCCTGCCCCCGTACATGGAATGCTGGAAAGAAGCAGCTTACCTCATCTTGTGAGGGCAGGAGAGAGTCTGGGATGCACATACTGCTTTCCAAATCCTCGTTGGTATCTGCTGCATGGCGGCTGGTCTGATCTGTTTTTCGGGATGGGTCCGCTATGGTTGGCAAACATGTGGTTTGTTCTCTAGGCTTGGGAAAAGCTCATGACCCTGCCTACCTATTGGGCCTCTCTCTAGCTCTCACTGGTGCTATAGATATCTCTACTCTCCCACCACCCCTGCTTGTGATGACCCATTGATCCCTGGTCCTTGACTACAGGGTTGCATCACCCTCAACATGGCAACCCTGCCAGCCAGCACCATTGGCTTTCTTCCACATATCCCCATACAGCTTGAGAGAATTTCTGGATCCTTCACAATGTCCAGGAGCCAAGAGAGACTCTGGAGTGCTAATTCACCCTCTCTCTCTGACTGTCCACTGCCATTAAGCTGGCTTCCCTGCATCGGAGCAAGGACACATATCAGGCAGTCTCTTCCAAGAGTCCCAAACAGAGAAAGGGGCAAACTCTGCTCTGCTTTTGACTTTAGGCTGAATTTCCCAACACCTTCCCACCTCCTTTCATCCTTATGGGATTTGGGCTTGGAAAGGAATATCCAAAACACGTTTGTCTCAATTGCTTATTTACCTTTGTACTCCTACTGCTACTGACAGTACACTGAGGCCAAAGGGAGCTGGTTTCCCTTTCTTCCCATGGATCAGGGACTTCTCTTACATCATTTACTGAGGATTTTTGTTTGTTTGTTTACCTATGACCTACCATAGGCTATCACAGGCATAGCTCTTTATAAGTAAAGGGGAGTGTGAAGAATTCAGAAAATTCTCAAGATTCTCAAGACCTTTCTCTGTGGACTTAAAAAAAATGTCCCATGTTGGTAGTCAAATCCTGGGAATTGACTTTCTTTCTTTTTTTTTCCTGTTTTAATAAATTCTGAACACTCTGAAGTAAATGAATGCCTTTTGCTGACTAGGGGGAAATTTTTAAAAAATGAAATATACTTTTAAATTATCAACATAATTTAATAAGCATTATCCTATTTTACAAAAGCATTTCATGTCCATAATTACCATCACACATGGTGGTCTCCTAAGCCTATTTCAAATACTTAGTGCCTGAACACACAGATACACACAGGCACATGAATACTTGGTATTTCTACCATGAGATTCCAGGACAGTTGCTCACTATTATTTATAAATCAGGGGGCCTTTATAAGCATGGAAATGTCCCTACTTCACAGACTAGAAAAGAAATTCTTAGGCAGAAGACAAAGAAAACTCATTCTCCTAGACCAGTGGTCAGAACATTTTTTTCTGTAAAAAAAGCCAAATAGTAAATATTTTAGGCTTTGCCAAAATATTTGCAGGCCATATGGTCTCCATCACAACTACTCAACTCTGATATTGTAGCACAAGAGCAGCCATAGATGGTACATAAATGAATGAACATGGCTTTGTTCCTATAAACCTTTATTTATGGACACTGGAATTTGAATTTCTTATAATTTTCACTTGTCACAAACTATTATTGATTTTTTTCCAACCATTTAAAAATGGGGAAACCATTCTTAACTTGTGAACTATACAAAACAGGTAGCACGGTAGATTTGGCCTACAAGGCGTAGTTTGCCAATTTTTGTCCTAGATCTTCCTTTTTATTTAGATGAGATTTTAATCTCGTCTCTCTCCTATACCCATTTGTAATGCAAGTTAATGTAGCATTGCAGCAGCCAAAGCCAGTCGAAACTTACTGACTTTTCCACCCCACTCTTTACTTGCAAACATACGATAAATGGTACACACACCTGCACTTAATGCTGAAGGGAGTGTCAATTCATAGTTTCATTTTTCTTAATTAAAAAGCTCAGATTTCAAGGATCACCACTGAATTAAGCTTTCATACTTGGATATTTCTTTGACAAGTAAAAACATTTTTTCCTGTAGTAGATTGGTTAGATCATTTATTAAAATTTACTTTTAGGAGACCTTCTTTCATGCACACTTGTGTAACATTCAGCTCTCACTAAACATTGTAGGCTGAAAAATAATTGGTCACCCAAGGAAGTCATTAAGTGGAAGAATAAGTAGACACCAATGGGTTCACACCTACAGGAATGGAGTAAGTTTAAGAATATGTTTTTCTGGGATACCTACATCTCCAAACCCAACCACAGGTGAGCCTTAATCCAATATGGCTGAAGTCCTTATAGAAAAAGAACTTGGACAGGGAAGAGAGAAGCCACAAGGAGTACTCAGAAGCTGAACATCAGTGGATCCCATAAGAGAAAGGAGAAGATGCCACCATGGGCCCTGCCATGTGATAGAACAGTCAAAGACAGAGGATTGCCAAAAGCTAACCCCAGAATGCCACAGTCTTTGGGGAGAAAGCATCACCTTGCTGACACCTCTAGTTTGGAATTTTCCTAGTCTCAAAATGGGGAGCCAATAAATTCTCATTGTTTAAGCCAAACCATTATATGGTAGTTGTTTCAGCAGCCATGAATGGAAAACGGAGAGTGTTTCTCTAAATGTAATCTTTATATTACCTCTATCAGAATCTGCTGGATTGTTAAAAATGAAGTTTCTCAGACTTCACCCTAGACCTACTAAATCAGCATTTTGGGGGAAGAGCTAGGAACTTGCATTTTTAACAATCCCACATGATTTTTAGGCATGCTAAAATTTGAGAGCCACTGCCTTAGTACAGTGCACAAGATTCAAATAAGTACCTTGTTAAAATGTAGATTCTGTTTCTGCAAGTCTAGAGTGGGTCCTGATACTGTACTTCTAGAAAACTCCCAGGTGATGCTGATGTGGTTATCTAAGGACCACACTTTGTGTAGCAGGATGTAATTCTTGCTTGAATGACTTTTGTCCTTAAGCCTTATCACTCACTGTGAGATACTTGACTTTATCTCCCATTTAAAGTAATTTAGGTCTCATTGAGCAAGTGGCAGAACTCCCTGGAGCTTCTTTTTCCAGTTCTCCAAACCTGTTGGATCTCTGCTCTAGAAAGTGATACCCCTGGTGTGGTCTATAGGCTTGTGTTTTCCTAGATTGCTTCCTAGCACTGTCCAGTAAAACTATGATGATGGAAATGTTCTACATATGTGCTATCCAATACGGTAGCCACTAGTCACTTGGTGCTACTGAACATTTGAAATATGATTAGGGCACTCTACTATCTAATTTTAGAAATATGAAAACAGAATCACAAATCAGATAAGCTGACTTACCCAAGATCTTGTAAGTTCACCTCCTTTAGCTTCTCTTATAGTACTCTACCTTACTCTAAATTTCTCAGTGACTCTGGAGTGAGGGGACAAATGCATCTTTCCCTTTTAAATGCATCTTTCCATTTTAAAACTGAATTCATCATTTTTACAACAGACAGTAGCCATATATATACCCAAGACCAGCTAGATCATTTGCAGAGCCCGGTGCTAAATGAAACTGTGGGGCCCTTTCTTCAGAAATTAAAAATGTCAAGACTGTCAGCAGAGCATTAAACCAAGTATGGTACAACTGCTTAGGTTACACACCCATGAAGCTGGCCCCATATCTATCCCTGTGGTAAGATCATAGCCACAAATAATCTTAGTCAAATATAGTTTTGTAATAACTAAGATAAGAGATTTTAATTTTGTTTTGTTTATTTTTTTTTTTGTTTCATTATTAAGTCCATCCTTATTTTCTTCAACAACTATGTTCTTGATTACTTCTTGCAAGGTACAATAGAATCATTATTCATGGTAGTGGACAGAAAAGTCAAATCAAGAAGCTTGATTTGTATCAGTCAGTGTTCTCCAGATAAACAGAATCAAGAGGATGTATGTGTGTGTGTGTGTGTGTGTGTAGAGATGGGGTGGGGGAAAGGACGGAGGAGAGAAAGCAGAGAAAGTGAGAGAAATTTTAAGAAATTGGCTCACAATTGTGGAGACTAGTACATCCAAAATCTGTAGGGCAGGCAGGAAGGTTGGAAACTCAGCAACAGTTGATGGTGTAGTCTCGAGTCCAATATCCATAGGTAAGGTCAGCAAGCTACAAAATCAGAGAGGAGCTGATGTTTCAGTCTTTTTTTTTCTCTTTTGTAATTTTAATAGAAGCGATGCTATTCATTTTTTAACTCTCTGATAAGCACCAAATTTTAATATCTAAGTCAATTCTTTGACAAGAAACATTATCAAAAATTTCCCTCAAAAACAAAACAATGATTTTCATTCTTCCCAACATCCAAATTGATGGCTTATGGAAAACTGAAGCAAAAAAGTCCACACAGAAATAAAAAGCAACAAAAATCACATTCTAGGGGTTCAGTGCATTGAGCAGCCTTCACTGGGTTGCCTAATCATCCTTTAGCTAACTTTCAAAAACTAACACCCTAGCTCATCAAAATATGTATTTTTCATTTGCTTTTTTTAAATTAAAAATAATAATTAAAAAAAAAAAAACTTTAAAGGAATTCACAATCAATTGCCTGACTTGTTTTGGTGTCATCTACAGCATGTAAAGGTCAGGATGTCTATTTGCAGAACACATGATCAGGTGATATTAATTTTCAAGGCTTAGCTATCTTCCAAACAGTGTAAAATACCCACAACTCCAAGTAGGAAGAGACAGAGACAATCTCCTTAGAGAATTCCATAGGACAATACAGGCACCTGAGCTGTTCTTCATAGAGCTTCAGGGCTTCCGTCAAATTGACACAGTATTGAAAAGTATTCCCAACCTGTTTCAATACTTTCATTGAAAGGTCAAGAATCAGTCTGAGAAACTCCCATGTGGAATTTTTTCTGGAGACATGGAGATTGGAACAGCTGTCAAATCATTAATCACATAATCAAACTTCCTCCTTTCTTCAGTACTGGAATACAGTTTTCTATTAGAACCTGATAGCATTCTCCTTTAAGATTGTCGAAGACGTCACCACAAGTTTTTCGCATGTATTTCTTATACCCATAAATCACCATTTGGTCAATCTCTACCATAGTGACCATCTTTGGTTTCAGTTTGACTGTTTCACATAAGATACCCCCATCTCCACCTTCCAGAATCAGTACATCTTTGCCAGTGTAATTTTCTTTTTCACAGCCCATGATGGCCTGGGTATATGCCAAACCACTCTTTGCCAAATTAACATCTCCACTGAGGATGAGAATATTTCCAAATTTTTGAGTGTAGAAATTTAATGTTCTGATAAGGTGAGTCTTCATCATATACCACTTCATCTATGTCATACTCAACCAGGTGCCCATCAGCAGTGGGCCAGTATCTGTCAATTGCCCTTCCTTGAACTATGGATGGTAATCGCTTCACCCTTCCAGTATTGTCCTGACTCAAGTATTTCATTCTTTCCTCTACTTTATTCAAAAGATTGTCAGTTTCTTCTTTGCCTTGTGCATCGCTGTCATAACTCTGAAGGTCCAGTAACACCAATCCATGTGGGTAAATTCTCAAATTGGCAAAGGTGCCATTTTTGTTCATGTAGGTTGCTAAATAGCCATAGTTCTGCCAGGTATACACTGACTCCGTCATGCCCTGTTCCTGGAAAATGGACTGGAGGCCTTTTAGAATGGTCTTACCATCAGCTTTGACACGGAGCATGAAGTCGAGGGTGCTGTGCCACGCTGTTGCCATGGCATGGCGAGGCCCTGTGCCATGCCTGAGGGAGCAGCTGTGGGAGACTGGGGACCACACAGCATGTCAGGCTGTGGCCAGTGGGGACTGCTTGATGTTTTAGTTTTAAGAAATAATTTCCTCTTCCCAGGGAAACCTCAGTTTTTTGCTCTGAAGACCTTCAACTGATTGGATGAGACCCACCACATTACCAAGGATGATCTCCTTTACTTAGAGTCAAATGATTATAGTTGCTAATCACATCTACAAAATATCTACACAGCAACATCTAAGCTATTGTTTGACTGAACAACTGAACACCAAAACCTAGCCAAGTTGACACACAGATTAACAATCACAGATGGGAAGCGGCTGTGGCTCAATCAGTAGGGCTCCCGTTTACCATATGGGAGGCCCCGGGTTCGGTTCCCGGGGCCTCCTGGTGAAGGCAAGCCCGCCCGCATGGCGTGGTTAGCTGACCCAGCGAGCACAAGCAGCAAGGGGGTGATAAATGAATAAATAAATAAAATCTTTAAAAAAAAAAAAAAAAAAAAAAAACAATCACAGATATCAAAAAGCAGTTAAAGACGTCATCAATATTGTGGTACAAGATGTCCCTGTGCATATTCTCATAAAGGCAGCTAATTAAAAGGGCAGATTCAACCCTTGGAATTCCTGAGGGCAATTGAGACTGCAGAATGACTCAACAAATGCTAAATAAGAAAAAACAACTAAAAGTGGTAGGAGAATGGTGGGACAAATTTACCAGTCCAGACCCCTCCTCTGTGCTCAATCCATGCAGCAGTTTATGCAACTTTCGGTAGTGGCTGCCTGATATCGGCACCTTCTAGCAAAGTTTCTGACTACAGATATACCCATGGCAGTGGTTTAGCAATCTGCAATCAGATATGGGCCCCGAGGCCCCATAGACCCACAGTTGTCCTTTAATAGTTCATTCATGTGCATTCAAAATAGTTCCCTGAAGCTAGATCCACCTGCAGTGGAACTTTGGCAAGCTGTGCATATTACCAGCCTTAGGGTCTAATTGCTGGTATACCTAAAGGAAAAGATTGGGTATCTTTCTACATCGACCCCATCTGGCTCTGTGGAGGACAGACTTGGGGCATGAGTCTAGGTCCCTTAACCCAGAAATTACTGGGAACAGAAAAGCTGCTCTGAATAGGAAGAGTTGAGCCATTGAACTGCAGCATGCACCCAGGGCTGAAAGCTGGAATGAAACTGTGGCCCAGAACATCAGAGTGGAGCTGCATTGACTATAGAGCCAGGGAGGAAAAACCAAGTAAAAACAAAGAGGACTGTCCAGGATTACAGGAGGAGGAACTGGGGAAAGGAAATTCTCTCCTAGAAGAGAAACAGTTGCATGTACTAGGGAAATCTTGAAAGTTACTGCACATACTCAGGTAACAACGCAGGCTCAGAGACAACTGAGAAAAGCAACTGTTAACTATGAGCTGTTCTAAAGTTTTGATATAAACTGGACCAAGTGTTGAAGAAGAGCCTTAACACACAGCCAATCTACACTAAAACCTTAGGCAAGAAAGAAAAACTGACTTCCAGAGTTACAAAATCAAAATAATCAAATGCCCAGACATAAACAAAAGATCAGAAATAATACGAAGAAACAGGAAGAGATGGCTCATTCAAGGGAACAAATTAAAACAACACTGGAAACATAGACACTGGGACAACTAATCAAAGACATTTAGTCAAATCTCCTAAATAAGTTCAATGAGCTAAAGGAAAATATGGACATAGAACTAATGGAAATCAAGAAGATGGTGTATAAACAAAAGTAAGAATTTGAAATTTTAAAAAGAGACCAAAAAGAACTTTGAGGGCTGAAAAACACAATAACAGAGATTAAAAATACATGAGAGGTGCAACTCACCCTGCAGTATGTGTACTTTTCTCATTTTCTTTTTCTTAATAAACTCTTTCTTAATAAACTCTTGCCTACCCTAAAATTAAATATATATATATATACTAGAGGCATTCAATCGAAGATTTGAACAGACAGAAGAAAGAATCAGCAAACTAGAAGAAAGGCTGATCAAAAGCATACAATATGAAAAGCAGATAGAGAAAGAAAGAAAAAAAATGAGCAGAGCCTAAAGGACCTGTGGGACACCATGAAGCATACCAACATACACATTATAGGCATCCCAGAAGGAGAGAAGAAAAAAAGACAGGTAGAATATTTTAAGAAATAATGACTGAAAACATACCCAAATTGACAAAAGACATGAATATACACATCCAAGAAGCTCAACTCCAAACAGAATAAACCCAAATAGATCAACTCAAAGACATATTATAATCAAAACGTTGAATTCCAAAGTTAAAGAGATAATTCCAAAAGCAGAAAGAAAGAAGCGATTCATCACACACAAAGCATCCTAGAAGACTAAGTGCCAATTTCTCATCAGAAACCATGAGATGAGGTGAGAAGTCAGTAGTACCATATTTAAGGTGCTGGAAGTGAAAAACTGCCAGCCCTGAATTCCATATCTAGCAAAACTGACATTTAAAAATGAGGGAGAGTTTAAGACATCATGGATAAACAAAGACTGAGAGATTCAACATCAAGAGAGCTGCTCTACAAGAAATGCTAGGGAGTTCTTCAGGTTGAAAAGAATGGACAATAGATAGTAGCTTAGAACAGTATGAAGAAATAAAGATCTCTACTAAAGATAATTATATGGGTAAATACAAAACCCAGTAGTAGTATATTCTTTGTATATAACTCTACTCTTTAATTCCTATAAGATTTAGAATACAATTCAGTAAGAAGTCATCATATTTCTATGTTATGGACACACAAAATATAAAGAAGTAATATGTGACAAAAACAAAATAAAGAGAAGGAACAGAGGGGTATGTTATAATTGAGTCCAGAAAATTATGTTCTTAAATTAATCCATTCCTATGGGTGTGAACCTATTATAGGTGGGATCTTTAGATTACTTCAGTGAGGCATAGCGTAAAGTGTGTTTTAATCCTCTTACTGGAGTCCCTTCTAAATGGGATGAATATACAGAGAAAGAAGGCTGCAGAAATAGAGAGAAAAGATCCAGGAGCTTAGAGAGGAACCAACAGAAGCTGAGCAAGAAAGCCACAAGAGCAAGAAGCTGAAGTCAACAGAACCCAGGAGAGAGAAAGCCACAGAAAAAAAAGAGCAGCCAGAAACTGAAAGTGACAGAGCCTGGAGGAGAAGGCAGAGACCAGCAGACACCATCATGTGCCTGATCGCCAGGGACAAAGCATCTCCTAATTATGCCTTGATTTGGACACTTTAATGACCTCAGACTGTAAACTTATAAGTTAATAAATCTCCACTGTAAAAGCCAACCCATTTCTTGTATATTGCCTTGGCAGACTTTAGCAAACTAAAATAGGGTATATGAGCAGAGACGGAGTATGCTATTGAAATTAAGTTGTTATCATTTCAAGTTAGTAGGTTATAGATTTAGGTTGTTAAATACAAACTCCATTGTAACCACAAATAAAGTATTTAAAATATTTACAGAAATGGAAATGAAAAAGGGATTGATCTGTTCATTATCAAAGATCAGCTATACACAAAGGAAGGCTGTAATGATGGAAAAGAGGGACAAAAAGATATAAAATATACGAGAAACAAAGGACAAAATGGCTGAAGTAATTCCTGCCTTATCAGTATTACACTGAATGTAAATGAATTAAATTCTTCAATCCAAAGATGCAGATTTTCAGAAAGGATTAAAAAGCATGATCCAACTATGTATTATTTACAAGAGACTCACCTTAGACCTAAAGACACAAATAGGTTGAAAGTGAATGGATTGAAAAAATATTTCATGCAAATAGTAACCAAAAGAGAGCTGGGGCGGCTATACTAATATCAGATAAAATAGACTTTAAATCAAAACCTGTTTTAAGAACCAAAGAAGGACTATATATTAATGAAAGGGTTAGCCCACAAAGAAGATGTAACAATTATAAATATATATGCACCTAAGTACAGAGCCCCAAAGAACATGAGGCAAATATTGACAAAACTGAAGGGAGAAATAGGCACTTCTACAATAATAGTTGGAGACTTCAATACACTACTTTCACCATGGAAAGAACATATGGATAGAAGATCAATAAGGAAACAGAGGATCTGAACAACACTATAAATGAACTAGACTTAATAGACATATACAGAACACTGCACCCAAACCGCAGCAGAATACACATTCTTCTCAAGGGCAGATGGATCATTCTCCAGCATAGAGCACATGTTACGTCACAAAACAATTCTTAATAAGTTTTAAATGTTTGGAATTATACAAAGCATCTTGTCTGATGCTAGAATTAAGTTAGAAATAAAAAACAAGAAAAACTGGAAAATCCACAAAATGTGGAAGCTAAATAGCACATCTTAAACAATCAATGGGCCAAAGAAGAAATCACAAGGAAAATTAGGAAATATCTTGAAAATGAAAACACACATACCAAAGCTTATGGAATGTAGCAAAAGCAGTACTTAGAAGGAAATTTATAGCTATGAATGCCTATATTTAAAAAGAAGAAAGATCTCAAGTCAGTAACTGTTTTGGTTTGCTAAAAGCTGCTGAGAGCAATATACCAGAAATGGGTTGGCTTTTACAGTGGGAATTTATTAGGTTAACAACTTACAATTCTGAGGCTATGAAAATGTCCAAACCAAGACATCACCAGAGATGCTGCCTCACTGAAGATCAGCTGCTGGTGATCCTGGATCCCTTCCTTGTGGCAAGGCACAGGGAGGCATCTGCTTCTCTTCTGTGTCTTGTTGCTTCAGCTTCTGGCTGCTCTGTCTGTGGCTTGCTCTCTCCCAAGTTCCTCTCTGAGCTTCTGGGTTCCTTCTGTCCATCTCTGTGGTTTTTTTCTCTGTGTGTCTCTGTGTTTTCAGTCCTCCATTTATAAAGGTCTCCAATAAGAGGACCAAGATCTACCCTGGGTCATGCCTCACTGAATCAATCCAATCAAAGGGTCCGACCCCCACAGGAATGGATTAGCTTCAAGAATATGATCTTTTCCAAGACCCCCCCCCCAAAAAAAATCTTCAAACTATCACAGTAACTTAACTTCACATCTTGAGGAGCCAGAAAAAGATGAGCAAACTAATCATAAAATAACTAGAAGGAAAGAGCTAATAAAGATTAGAGTGGAGATAATGAAATACAAAATAGTAAAACAGTTGGGAGAATTAATGAAACCAAAAGTTGGTTCTTTGGAAAGATCAGTAAAATTGACAAACCTTTAGCTAGACTGACAAATAAAAAAAGAGGTAAAAGACAAATAACTGAAATATGAAATGATAGGAATAACATTACCACTGATCTACAGAAATTAAAAGGATTAATTAGTTAATTAAGAGGATACTATGAACAACTGTATACCAACAAATTAGATAACCTAGATGAAATGGACAAATTCCTAGAAACACCCTACTTACCTAAACTGGCCCAAGAACAACTAGATGATCTCAACGGACCTATAACAAGTAAATAGATTGAATCAGCAATCAAAAACTTCCCAACAAACAAACAAACAAAAAAACTTCCCAACAGCCCGGCTGGGGCCTTGTTTAATCCCCGAGGGCCATTCCGTCAAAACGGGCCTCTCCATTCATCCTTCCCTCCTTCCATTCAGGCCCTTTCGGGGCCGCGCCTGAAACGCAGCCCTTCACCCCACCCCCACCCCCAGCAGAACGCAAAATGACCAAATGACAGGCCGGGGTGTGCGGCCCCTGCAGCCCCAGGGTCGGCGGAGTCCCACCGCCTTTGACCAAGTGCCCATCAGGGAAGTCCAATCTTCCCCAAAGCCCGGGGGCATCTGAGAACCCCCCCACCCCCGGGGGCCGCCGCTGCTCGCGAGGTCCGGGTCCTGGGTCGCGCTCTCGCTGGTGACGCTCCAGCTGAATGGCGCAGTGGGCGCAACTCCACGGAGCCCCGCAGCCCTTCTGAACTTGGCCCTGTTCCAAGGGACAGGCCCTTTGTGGAAACGAATTTCCTATAGAAAACAAATGTGCTAATAAAAATACCATAGCCCCCCCCCCCCAAAAAAAAAAACAAAAAAACTTCCCAACAAAGAA